>JASPKZ010010686.1:70000-1270000 GCA_030220185.1 Diploptera punctata | reverse complement strand
CTCAAAAAAGATTAAACTGAAATATATAAAACTGTTATTCATCCAGTTATGTGGATGCGAAACTTGGTCTCTTACACAAGGGAAGAGAAAAGATTACGAATATTCCGGTGTCAAGTTATTAAAACAAACTGAAAATATATAAAACTGTTATTCATCCAGTTATGTAGATGAAAAACTTGGTCTCTTACATAAGGGAAGAAAAAATATTACGAATATTCGGGTAACAAGTTCTTAGGAAACATTTTAGACCAAAGAGATGTACAGACAGGTGAATGAAGTGAGCTTCATGATCTTTATGGAGAAGCAGATGTAATAAGAACAGTTTAGTCTCGTATACTGCGATGGGCAGGATATATAACACGAATGGGGAATAAAAGAGGGACTCGGAGATTTTTTGTAGGAAAACCAGAAGGAAAGCTCCCGTAGGTGGGCAAATAATTAGTTTGGGAGAATAGAATTAACCATGAATTGAGGGAGATGAATTATAAAGGAAGTGATTGGAAAACATTAGCTCTGGATAAGGATGTTTGGAGAGCTTATCTCCGGGCGAACATGTACTTCTGGATTCGATGGTCTACTTAGTGAGTTAGTTTAATAATACATTAATCTCCACTTGCTTGAATTGGATCTCCAGTCGGGAAAAGTTTCAGGATGAAAAATTTTAGGAGGTTTCCTCAACTCTAAGATAAATGTTGGGAAACTCTAAGTCCCAAATGGTCCCTGAACATCATGTAGTCATCATAATCATCATCATTCATATCATAGCGCCTCCATTACTATAAATGATTGAATAAATGTTAATATTATAGAGCAATTCCATATGTGACTGACTGACATTTACAATACACTTTTGCAGCAAAATGGTTGCATAAATATTACAATTAATTGAAAATGGGGGTGTTATCTACCTGATATGATAGAGGAATAGTGTGTAGTTAAGACTGTACTTAAATATACAACTTTTGAAAAAAAACAGTGCTATTTATTATCTATCAAAGTATGTGTGACTGAATGACATAAATGTCAACTCATCATGCAGCTTAACATGTTCATCTGCATCATTCTCTGAAGTGTGATTCCTAATTCAATTTTCCAAAATACCGTTTGGAGGACACATTTCAAGTTACATTCTCAATAAAAACGAAACAAAAATCACAATTAAGACCATTATAACTTAATATATTATATGTGACTGACTGACTACATTCTGTGATTAACTGACATATCTGAATTTTATTTAGACCCCCCCAGGAGCTATCACCTTGACGTGGTGGGGGGGCTTAGTACCCGATGAACCAGACGACCCTACTGGGGAAGATTGACTTAGGTTAATCTTGCTGGTGGGTAAGAGGCGAGGGGAACTAAGTATAGCTCACAACGAGGGAATGGCGTCTGTATCCATATTGGGCGGCCACATCTTCGTCAAGTCTTCAACGGTCAACAGGGCGACAAGGAATAGCACAGCTAAACCTGTAGGGCTTGAAGAGCGGAAGAAGCAGCCCTCTCTTGGGGGGTGGATACCCAGAGGAGCATGTTTGGAGGCTCAGAGGAAGCAGCCCTTCCACCATCCTTGTCCTGCGAAGCGTTCGTAACGCTTCCAGGAGACATTTATCTTACTGAGAAGCTTCATGGAAATCAGCCGGATTGTGTCATAAAAGGAACCGACCCAAGCAAGATAAAAGGATACGATTTGGAATAAAGGACATTTTGAAATTAGGAAATTGGAACGTAAGGGGAATAAATACAAAAGAAGAAGAAGAATTAGAAAGAGAATTAAAGAAAAAAAAATAGATATAGCAACAATAACAAAAACAAAGAAGAAACTAAAAGGAACAAAGGATTTAAAACACTATACAATGTTGTATAACGGAGTAGAACAGACAACAAGAGCGCAGTGTGGAGTAGCAATTTTAATAGATGAAAAATGGAAAAACAAATTGAATAGCTATGAGTTTATAAATGAAAGAATCCTGATAGCCAGATTTAAAATTGAAAGAGGATATATGATGATAATTGCTGTGAATGCCCCAGAGGAAGGTAAGAAAGAAGAAACAAAAAAAATTATAACAAATTACAAACATTAGTTGATAAATATACAAAAGATCATCATTTAATAATAAGTGGAGACTTAAATGCCAGAGTAGGCAATGTCCTTATACCTAATGTAATAGGAAATAATGGAGAAATAACAATAAATGATAATGGACAGGATTTGAGACAGTTTTCAGCCTATAATCAATTAAAAATAATGAATACCTATTTCCGAAAATAGGACATACATAAATATATAAGAAGTGGATATAACTCAAGATCAATAATTGACTATTTAATCGTAAACAACAAGCTAGGAGCCTTGGTAAAAGATGTGAGAGTACATAGAGGCAGCGATATATACTCTGATCACTATCTCGTGATAAGTAAAATAAACATAATAGCTAAATGGCGGAAAAATAACATAAGGAACAAAAGAAACCAAGAAGAAGTATATAAAGTATATTTATTACAAGATCAAAGTATTAGACAACATTATGAAAGCAGAATGAATAAATATATATCAGAGATAGCGACGTCAGAAGATATAAATATTTAATGGGAAAATATATCAAATGTAATACATAAAACAGCAAATGAGATATTAGGAAAGAAAAATAGAATAAGAAATAGGAAGGGCTTGAGAACTTGGAATGCGAATGTACAAAATGCAGTGAATGAAAAACAAAAAGCATATCATACATACTTACGACTGAAAACAAAAGAATCTTATGAAGAATATAAAATGAAAAGGAGAATTGCTAAAAGCATTATAAGAAAAGCCCATCAGGAATCATGGGATAAATTTATAAGCTCAGTAGAACATGATATGTATGGAAGACAAGAAATAGGTTATAAATTAGTGAAACATCTAAATCAGACTGAGAAAGATTCTGCCAGATTGAATTAAGTGTTTATAATTAGTATAGTGTATACCTATATTTGTCGAATATTTGTTTGTATTTGTACTGGTTGAGTGGAAGAGAGGGCCTTATGGCCTTAACTCTGCCAGAATAAATAAAGTATTATTATTATTAATATAATCCCAGAACAAGAATGGATCCAACATTATGAAAAACGTTGGAAAAAGGAGGAAATTGAAGGAAAAGAGAACAATGAGGAAGAAATAAAAGTGGAAAATATTGATGTAATAGACATAAATGAATTAGAAATGCCAGTAAGAATAGGAAAGCAACAGGATTAGATAATATAAATATGGAGTTAGTAAAATATAGTGGAATATTGTGTAAACTACGAATACTTCATCTAATTAATATATGTTGGCAGACCTATGGGATTCCAACCACTTGGAAAACAGCAATTGTGAAGAATATATTCAAAAGAGGAGACCGGAGAAAATACGAGAATTACAGAGGGATTAGCTTAATGAATACTGGCTACAAGATATATACGAAAATAATAAATAATAGATTGAGAAACATAACAGAAGTAATAATAAATGAAAATCAAAGTGGATTCAGAAAGGGAAGGTCATGTATAGACAATGTCTTTACACTGAAAAACAACTCATAGAAAAGAGAAGAGAACATAACTTAGAAACTCACATAGGATTTATAGATTTGGATAAGGCCTTTGATCGAGTAAACAGACAAAAATTATGGGAAATATTACGAAGGAAAGGATACCCGCCGTGCCTTGTTGAAACAATAAAGAAATTATATGAAGACACAAATATAATTATAGATACCGGATTCAAAAGAACAGATACAATCAAAACAAATACTGGATTACGACAAGGATATAGTTTATCACCCACTTTGTTTAATATATATATATATATATATATATATATATATATATATATATATATATATATATAGACGATATTTAAATAAATGGAAAGTTTTAGTGAATCCAGGAATAAGAATGGATAATAAAGTGTGCATAAATAATCTTCTATTTGCTGACGATGTAATCATAATACAGAAAAATGAAGACGACTTACAGAAATCCATGCATGCATTAAATGAAATATGTAAATTATATGATCTAAAGATTTCTGTAAGGAAAACGAAGACCATGGCTTTTAGAGGAAGAGATCCAGTGAGATCCAAAATTATTTTAGAAAATCAAAGTATAGAACAGGTGTCTAGTTTCAAATATTTGGACTGTGATGTTGGCTACAATGTGGAAAGAGATATTGACTCCAAAATAAATAAATTTCAGACGGTGTGTGGAACAATGCAGAGAACATTCAAAAATAAAATTAGAAAAGAAACCAAGATCAAAATGTATAATGTTATGGCGGTTCCCACAATATTGTATGGTTGTGAAACTTGGGCTCCAACGAAAAAACAGAAGGATAGAATACAGACGGCGGAGATGAGGTTCCTAAGACAAATAAAAGGATGTACAAGACTTGATAGAATAAGACATGAGGATATAAGAGAAGAATTGAAAGTACAGCCTTTATTGAATAAAGTCACGAATTACAGACAGAAATGGATTGATCACATGGATGGAATGAGTAAGGAGATATCCATTGTTAGCAAGAAACTATCAAGCAAGAGGAAGGCGTGATGTTGGAAGACCTAGAAGACGTTGGGCTGATGCATTATGAAGTCGGAACGGGCAATTGCCTAATCCCTGGAGTGATGATGATGATGACTTTAATATTCTGGAGCTGCAAATATTATACAAATATTACAAAATAATATGAAATTATAATAGATAAGTCCACCGCTGTGGTCTCGAGGTAGCGTGCTGCCTTGTCACGTAGCAGGCCCTGGTTCGATCCCCGGTCGGGACAGTTTTTCTGGGTGCGGTTTTTATCGGGGTTTTTCCTCACCTGAAAGGCAAATGTCAAGAAAACTTTAAGGCCCAAACGGTCCCCGAAACCATATGGCCATCATCATCTTTATCATCATCATCATCATCATCATCATCATCATCATCATCATAGTTTCCTTCACCGGTGTGGAAAGCAACGGAAAACTACCACATCTACAGTTCCCTAGTAAAGCTGCAATAAAGAAATTCACTCCTTTTATCATATATAAGAAATGTACAATTTGATATGCTGTAAAAAGATTAAATAAATAGTGTGATTTATTTAACTTGGTTACCATGTATCATTTTAAATTTCACAAAATAAAGAAAATATTAACTTCTTAAGTTAAATATACCTAATATGAGTATAATTTTATTACAACCATATTAACTGATTAAAATTTATCTGATGCTGTTAATAGATTGAACCATTAAAATTAATAAAAATGCTTATATGGAATTTGCATTGTTCATTCCAGAACACTAAAATTAACTTTCACGCGTCTCAACAATAAAGACAAAAAAAACTTAACGAAAAAGTACAGTATACAAATTATTAAAATTTTTAATTAAATGTGCAAATTCTGTTATAATTCTTTCAAAGCAACTGATTACAAATTATATTTCTGACATGAGTTCTATTTTTAAACTAAACAATCGAAAGAAATCTCTTACAATGCGCGAAATCTTACTTTATGACTGACTGTTTCCAGCAGGTGCACATAATACAGCGTTGTCATACGTATTTTCACTCTGTTGGTTTCCAATAACGCTACACCCAATAATAATGTTATTTTACACTACAGGTTATACATACTTAATCACATATACTCCATGCCAATTGTATTTTTATACAAGAAACTTCATATGATTTAAAACTGTTTTTGCAATCAACAAGCATGACTCTGTTTCACAAAGTGAATGCTAGCACAATGTGGCAACACCGCACTGTGGATCCCCGATAATACGACACACATGGCATGTCAAAGGTCAAACTAATGCGAGAATCTTTCAAGTTCAAGGACTCCCACATACACATTTTCTAACACATAAGAACCGCTCACTTGTTTTTAATTCCACTCACTTAATAACATACATATTGAAGAATCGCATAATGAGGAATTATTTAAATTCCATTAATAAAAATATAATTAATATAATTAACGTAATTACTTTACAAGACAATGTTGTTAATACTTTTTTGTTAGTTATGTACCGATAACGTAGAATCCCAGAGGAAATTTAGAATCCATCAACTATCGTATTGTGTACAATAATTTTTGTATGTTTTATGTGACTGACTATAGCTTGCCCTTAATAATTATAGGGCGCATTTTAATTATCTAGAATATTATAATACAATTATTAGTATTACATTTATGATCAGAAGGACCGAAATATGGTATAACAAAAGAGTCAGTGAAACAAAACAAATTTATACAGTGAAATCGTAAATCAGAAGTTCCGTTTAATTTTTCATGTGTTTTCAGGTTTCGGAATATATAATGTTTTACTATTAACTTAGATCAAAATAATCCGTACTTCAAACATTAACTTCTATAATAGGAAAATTTCATCTGCAAAAAAATATCTCATCGAAAAAATTACTCCTGCGCCAATTTCAAAATTTTCACATCGATATGACATTTTTATGTAATTACTCTACATTTAAATCATTCCGCTGACTGCCTTTTAGCTCAAATTGTCGCAGAAGAAGGGTCAGTAATTATTTTATGAAACAGCTGAGCCGAACAGTCTACCAGATTTCCTAAACCATATTTATGTTAATACACAGCGGAGTCCAGCAAGCAACTGACTGAGTTATGCGTATTAGCAATTTAAGTGACGGGACAAAAAGTCAGTCAGTCACGGGACTCCAGCGGGAAAAATAATGACTTTACAAGAAAATGTCATATATACTTTTTTGTTAGTTGTGTACCGATAACGTAGAATCCAAAGAGGAAATTTTAATCCATCAATTATTATGTTGTGTACAGTAATTTATATCCGTTTTCTGTGACTGACTGACCATAACTTACAGTTAACAACTATAGGACACATTTAAGGTATACAGAATATTAGAATCCAATTAATATTGTTTAATTTACGACTAAGGAGGACCAAAGTATGGTTTAACAAAAGATTTTATGAAATAAAACGAATTCATATGACCAAATCATTAAACAAGATATTGGTAAAATTTTGCGTATTTTTTCAGGTTTGGAATATGACAAGTTCTACCGCTATTATTAGATTAAAATAATGCACATTTGAAACATTTTCTTATAGAATTATAAAATTTGATATTTACAGATATATATTACATCAACAAAATTATTCCTGCGTCAGTTTCAAAATTTTCACCTCGGTATGACATTTTCATGGAATCGCTCTATAACAGAGGTGGTCCTGGCGTTGAGCTGATCACTCATCCAGGGAGTTCCTGCGTTTACTTATGTGGTGAAAAAAGTATGTGTGTGATCCAGAGTTACAAATCCTCTCCCATCAAGTCATACCCCTGTAATGAGGACCCTGTGACTTGGAGCATGTAAAAGTACCTATTAGGGAGAGGTTAAAAAAGGATGAGAAAAAAGAGAGGTAGAGAATATTACATTGATTTGCATAGACTATTTAACTCATGCCCCAAATGGTAGTCAATGAATTTTGTTTTACAACCAATGACAGTCGTGTTTCACCTCGCTCTTTATCGAGTTCTCTTTATCAGCTCCTGCTTTTGTGATAAAAAAAAGCTCCTCCTTTTAATATTCTGAACAACTCAGAGCATTATTTTTCTCCAACAAATACATTAATACAGCAAATAATGAACAGATTCCTTGATTTAACAGAGTTGTTTACTAAAAAAATTAATTAATAACCTATAATGTTCATTATAATATACAGTTAGTTGTGTTTCAATGTTTCTCCACTAGGGTGCATTCTTACAATATTGCGATCCTATTTTGCAAAAAATAACATGATCAAGTTGTAGTGAATATACATAACCTCACATTTCTGATTTGTTTTCAAACATCGCCGTTTACATTAAATATATAAATGTTTTAATATACCGGTAACTGTATTTAAATAATGACTTTCGAGTAAACAGCTTAATTTTATTCGTTAAATAGTCCTAAAAATGCCACTCTTGATTTTCCAAATCCTCTAGATAAATTGGAAATCACTTGTGGCATTACTTATGACAAAGATGCAGAAAACAGACTTCATTTTGAAGGGAAAATAAGCCCGATTAAATAAATCGCTAGGTCCAACTACAAGTGGTAGTAGTGTTTATAGTAGCAACATTAGCGATTTTTTATTTCTTGTGTAGTGTGTACTGTGCATATTGGTATGTTTATGGGTTTGAAATTACATTCTTTCACGGTGAAAAGAAAGTTGAAAGTCCGTAACACAGGAACTGCGTAAACTGAACAAATTCCTTAGCAAATCGAAACTATTGTGCGATTGCACTGACTTAGGTTTGCATTTTTATATTGTTAATTAAATTGTATGGTATAAGGTTGCATTGCGACAAAACAAACATGGCGGCTGCTAAAGAGATTATTTTTAATTGCGGGTTTCCGGTAAACACCCACTTCTAATGGCCGGGTTTCGCTGATTTTCGGACAGTACCTTCCTCGATTTATTTCATTAGATTATACGATATAGAGTTTCGTTTAGGAAAAAAATGAAAATTGTTGGTTGACGAATTCGGCCTTACTTTTGCTATAGATGGCTATATGCCGGCGTGTGTGTGTGTGTTTGTGTGTGTGTTGTGGTGTGTGTGTGTGTGTGTGTGTGTGTGTGTGTGTGTGTGTGTGTGTGTGTGTGTGTGTGTGTGTTTCATCATTGTCATTTTCGGTGTCTATTAGGTAGGATCGATGAATATTACGTAAATAAAATAGAAATATTTTGATAACAGTAACTTCAATAGTATTGCTCCTTCAGAATTCGTTTCAACCTTGTTAAAGAATCATAGTATAAGGAAAAATAGTTAAGGAAATTATGCACTACTATAATTAAAAAAACTAATAAAACCCGACATGATTTATAACAGAGGAAACAAATACGATTACAATTTATGGGCTTACCTTGGTAAATAATGCATAAATCAATCATTATTTTGTGTAATTATATTGTCAATATCTACTAAAACATGTTAATGGAATGACATAAAAACTGGTTTGTTAATAATATGAATCGACCACCTCATGGGCTAGTTGTCAGCATTTCTGACTACAGTTCATGAGGTCCTGGGTTCGATTCCCGGTCAAACCACAGGAATTTTTCCTTAAAAGGATATTACTCCTGAGGTTTCCTATGGTCTGGAATTTAGGTTAGGAACTCTTCTGACCCTTCATTATCATACATCACCCATCATATCAACGGGCAAACGTAACTCCGCCTTCCAGGCACCTCAACCTAAGAAATGGATTACAATTCCGCCAATACCAAGGGAGGACGCCAGAAATGCCATAAAAGACAACCTGGTGGCACTAGACCAAAAAATATGAATCAGACGACCTATGGTTCTTTCTAGACGAGCTAAGGCTAAGACTACTTCTGCCAACCACAAAATTTAGAAGCAGCTTTACATGAGCGGGAGAGAGGAGAGCCGAAATCGACCCAGCCTTCTATCAAACAGCAGTGATGGTTGGACGGGAGCTAACGCCGACCTGAGGCATGCAGTAACATGTCTTTCAGTCCATGACTTCCACAAGAAAATTTGCGCTAAGAAGAAATGGCATCGTCCGGGTCAAGATCGTGTATTGAGCGGAATGAAGTGTGAGTCTTATCACTTCGAAATGTGTAGAAATAAAGTGAAGTCATTAAAATCTATGCCACGGGAAATTAGAATTTTAAATTCCCATTTGGGCGCAATTTTCAGTTTATATAATAATTTTGAAACTCCTCTGCACTTCTTTTCGTAGAACTGTTTGGCTATTTATTTTCATGACCCATATCATGCAAGTGCATCAATCTTGTAGGCCTATACATGAACAGTGCAAGGTTATTTATCATCTGCCTATTTACAGGCTGAATAGCCCACATTTTCCTGTAAGTTTTTACTTGAGGAATCATCATCATCATCATCATAATATACATTTTACGGATAAGCCTTTAAGACTCGTTCCGGTCTTATATAGCTTTTAATAGTAAAGTTGGATCCATCTCTTCTTCGGCCAGTTGGATTCATCTTTCTTTTGCCTGCCAACATTTCTTCTACCTTCTGGCTTACACACACACACACACACACCTATATTAAATCTGCTTTCATTCTCTGAACATGCTCTCTCATATTTTTCATATTACACTAATTTATTCATCAGTTTGAAAATGTTTAATTAATTCCTGAAATATCCAAAAGTGTGCTTTATGTCTTAATAACTTATTTCTGCTGCTTTTTGATTTTCTGCGTGAGTGTGTTTTTTTTTTGTCAGTCAAAACTTACAACCATGTAGTAATATAAGGACCGCCGTTTACCCATTGCCTCTTAGAAATTTAATTTAGCTTCTCATCTAGTAGTAATGGTCCATTACAGACCTTAAGAGGCCCTTGAGATAGTAGTAGCTAAAGGCTCCCACAGTTTTAACAATCGGCACGAGATGTCAGCCAGATTGTCAACCCTGCGTTATAGAACATACACATGGCACTCATTTCCGTTAGAGGCTGAGTCGACATCAGGGTCATGGTTTGGACAGAATGTTTGAGCCAGTTTAAAATCTTGGCCCACCAGGACATGAACCCTCGACCTTACAGCTTGCAAATTCTCTTCTAGTGTATTTTAATGATCTCTTAATTGTACCGCATATAGTTAAATTTAAATTGGGGCGGGAAGATTATATTCAAATCAACAGTGGCAAATTCAGTCTTCATGAAGATAGTAACGACAATGGAGTTAGATTGGTCACCCTTACCGCATCAAAGAATCGTACTGTTAAGAACACAATATTCCAGCATAAGAATATTCATAAATTCATCTGGACGACTTCACATAGCGAAACTCGGAACCAGATAGATCACGTATTAGTGGACAAACGCTGGCACAGTAATATCGTCAACGTTTAGATAAGTTAGAGGGGCAGACTGTAATACGGATCGTCATTTGATCAGGGTGAAAATCAGACAACGGTTATTGCTTATGAGAGGAACAAACACTAAAGATGATTCTTAAAAATTTTAATTAAAAAAACTCAATAAAGTATGAACTGCGACAAGAATACCAGATCAAAATTGCTAATATTTGAAATAGGCTCCTGGAATCTTCATATAAAAATGTGACGACCGAAGAAGAAACTGATATAAATAAAGAATGGGACTTTATAAGAGATACTATTAAAAGTGTGAGCATCAGAAAGCGTAGGTTATTTAAACAAGAAATGGTTTGGATATGCCGACATTATAAAGAAAAGAAAGCTAGTAAAAAAGTAATTGGTTGCGTGAGCCAAATTAAGTAATGTAGAACAATTGGGTAACATCAGACGGGAAACCACAAGGTTATTAAATAATAAAAAGAGATAATAATTGAGAGAGAAGATTAATGGTCTTGAAATTAATGAACCATTATATCAGGAAATTAGGATAGAGATAAAAAAAGGTTTCAGGTTTGGTCAAACATAATTAGGAATGAGAATGGGGATATGATTGAAGATTCCATGAGTAGGCCTATATTAAAGATGTGGAAAAATTACTTTAATCAGCTATTAAATTTACATGTAGAACAGGATATTGAAAAGAATGATTTACAATCAGCAGAAATATTAGTGAGAGAACCAAGTGCATTGCAGGTCGAAATGGCGATAGAAAAAATCAACTCGTATGAAGCTCCGAGTTCAGATGGGATCCCAATAGAATTGATAACGTTAGGGGGAGAAAAATTGATGGAAAAATACGTTAGTTGATTAGTATGATTTGGGAGAAAGGGGTCTTCCAATTGAATGAAAAGGATCGGTTATCATACCAATCTATAAGAAAATAGATAAAACTGAATGCAACAACTACGTGAGCATATCATTCCTTTCAACTTTATACAAAATTCTGACAGATATGTTAGTATCCTGACTTACTCCCTATATTTACGACGTAATATATGATCATCAATGTGGATTTAGTAGAAATTATTGGAAAATATTAGCTCAGGTTAGAGGTGTATGGAGAACTTGTGTCCGCTCGGCCATGAACCTACGGATTCGACAGTGCCAGTGAGTTAGTTGCTTAATTAGTTACAAAGTTAAATTTACTAAGTACATCAAAAAAGTAATCTTTCTTAATAAAAGAGACGTCATAATCTAGTTAGTTAAAACTAGTTCAAAGTTTTTTTTTTAATTGATGTGTTAAGATTATTAATGTGAAACATACAACTTGAAAATATCTACTCCAAAAACAAAAGTTTTAGCTTTTCGAGGGTATGAGCCACTAGGAGTAAAAATTCAATTAGAGAATAAAATAATAGAACAAGTGAGCAATTTTAATTATCTGGGATACAATGTACCATATAGAAAAAGTGAAGAAATTGAAAACAAAATAAATAAATTTAATTATATGTGTGCTATACCATAAAACGAAGTCTCAAAGGAACTAGAAAGAAGGCATTTTTAAAATTTTATAAAACAATGGCAGTTCCAACACTACTATATGGATCGGAACATTGGGTCTTAACCAAAAACCAGGAACGAAGAATAGAATCGTCAGAAATGAGGTTTCTGAGGAGTGTAGCTGGCTATACAATAATGGATCAAAGGCGAAATGAGGATATACGAAGAGAACTGAATACATTCAAACTATTAGATAGAATTATACAATACAGAGATGAATGGACGGACATCAATAGAATGGATAACAATAGAGTTCCGAAACAGATTCTTCATTACAACCACAAGGACGAAGAAATGTTGAAATACCAGTAAAAGATGAATAGACCAATTCTAACTTGAGATCGGAACAGACCAGCAGGTCTAATCCTTGATGCTGATGATGATGATGAAGATTATTTTAAAATTATTATCATTATTATTTATTATTATTATTATCATTATTATATGTTGGACGCCCATTTACTAGATGGGAGGATTCATTAAATCCCACTTGATGTGAAAACAGGTCAAAAGACCTAATTTCATGAAGCAGAAGAAGAAGAAGATTATCATTATTATTATTATTATTATTATTATTATTATCATCATCTTCGTCGTCTTGTCATTACTATCATTGTTATTATTTTCATTATTATTATTATTATTATTATTATTATTATTATTATTACTACTACTATTATTATTATTATTATATTGATTGTTAAAACTGGTGTTATCTGATCCCTTTGTCTAAGCCATATCTACACTTCCAATCCCCTTATTTTCATGGTTTCCTGGATATCGTTCTTCCAACTATGTTTAGGTTGTCCCAATCTAAAATTTAAAGTAACGTGTGCTTTTTTACAAACACAAAGATCTACACATATTCACATGGTACTGTGATAACAATTGACAAAAATATTTAGGCTCTAGTAGTTTATTTAATAATGAAGCATAATAAAAATTCAAAGTTATTGTTTTTAATTTATACCTAAGAGTAATTTAATGTCTAACTTGTCATTCATAGACTATTGCAATGGATATGTTCTAAGAAGAAAATGCTCTATATTTTTTATTGATCCCTGTAATTACACGCTCGAGGAATTGATGAAAGATAACTGTGAATCTGAGAATAATGGCGTGCTTCTTAAGAAAGATCATGTCTGCAATTGTCTGTTCTAGATCACATCATTAAATTCCTATGTCGACAGCCATGCCCCGTTTAAAATCAGAATAACGAAAAAATAGAGGAAGGGAAAAACCATAGTTCAGAGCTATGTAGGACAATATAAGGTAGTGTAAATTTAATTCCTCAATTAACAGTATGAACATATTTGGGTTTCCATGTGTAGATTATGGGGAATCGTCTCAATACACTAACACGGGGGGTTTCATACATTTTACTGTGGATCTCCGCCTCAACCCCAGATTCTGAACGTGCCTTTCCTGTCAAGAGTAACCATATCAACGGAAAATGCAAATGATCTAAAGAAAGACTATCAATATGGTTAAATGCTTTTAATTAATTAACAATTAATTAAAATATGTGTGAAGATAGGAGAAAATATTACGATTATTTGAAAATTATCTGCTTAGGATAATTTTTGGACCAAAAAAAAAAAAAAAGGATTTAAAACTGACAAAAAATAAAACAGTGAGCTAATAGTTATTTAGACTCGTTACTAAATCTAATTTTGCACCGAGTTGTCTACAATGTTTTACGTAAGTTCAGAGTACTTTAGTAAATGCTATCAAAGTAAAGTAAAGTGATCCCACTACAGGCCTCAGGAGGCCCTTGGGGGTAGTAGGAGGTTAAGGCTCCCACTTTTTCTTGACAATCGGCACTTGACGTCAGCCAGGTTGTCAGCCCTGCGTGACGGCCGCCTTTACCCCCAGAACAAGCGTCTGGTACTCATTTCAGTTAGAGGCTGAGTCGACCCCAGGGCCATAGTGCCGCCAGAAAGTTTGGGTCAGTTTAAAAATCCTGACCCCACCGGGGCTCGAACCCTCGACCTTCCGGCTTGTAGCGCAGTGCCTTAACCACTACGCTACGGCGTGCCCCCCAAAAAAAGTTGCCATTAGCACGTGGCGTTCCCAAGCGGTCACCCATCCAAGTACTAACCACGCCCAATGTTGCTTGACTGCGGTGAAGTAGATGCTATATATTTAGTATATTTAATAAAATGTATTTTGCGGAAACGATATGTTTAGAGAAAGAATAATGTGGGCTTTGGGTGGGGGGAAAAAAAGAGATAAATCAACAAACATTGTTGATATATGTCTTTCATGTATTTCGGGCTAATAAATGGCCGTGGTCTGGTTTTCTTAACACTCAACGTTTCGTCTACTACTGCGGTAGACATCCTCAGGAGATTCTGCGTGCTCTATGACCTCCTAACTCTGCAGCCGACAGTTGAAGATTTAGGATACCATAGAGCACGCAGAATCTCCTGAGGATGACTATCGCAGTAGTAGACGAAACGTTGAGTGTTAAGAAAACCAGACCACGGCCATTTATCCCGAAAGACGTGAAAGACATGAATCAAGACACCTGCCGTGAAAGTCTACAATTTTACATTGTTGATATATTGTGCAATTTTGGGTGCTAGTTTCATATATAAATTTAAAGTAAAAATGGGCGAAGGAGGTGATTTTCACGGTTCATCAGGAAAAAATTTAAAAGCAGTTCAAGATGTAACTATTAATATACTACCAGAAAAGTCAAGGAAAGTTTATTTATGTAATTATACGAAAATTCAACAAAAACTTTATGTCGATGGAGAAGGCTAAAATGGTATGGACACGTAAGTAGAATGCAGGATGGAAGACTACCAAAGGCTGTCTATGCATGGAAAATCAGAAATACAGAAATTAGAAAATGGATGAATGCAGAAAGAAACATAATGGATGAGATTGAACACAGAAGGCTAAAATGGTATGGACACGTAAGAATAATGCAGGATGGAAGAGTACCAAAGGTCATCTATGCATGGAAAATTGAAAGAAGGAACAGAAAAGGAAGACCAAGAACAACCTGGAAGAACAACATTCAAAATCCAATGAGGAAATTTGATGTAACAGATGGAGACTCAGAGGACAGAGAACGATGGAGAACTTTAATTAAGGGAAATTTGTGAATGTTTGTTGCAAACTGATAGTCTATAAGTCAGTAGTCATTTATATCTATTTATTCACGTTTAATTCATGTTAATTACTAAGATTGGTTGGAGAAAACTCTCAATGATGAGGAAAATTCTCAAAATGAATGAATGAACTTATTATGCTATAATGGTATGAATAGGAAATAAAAGAGAGGCATGGAAACTAATTTATAGGAACGCCAGAGGAAAACCGCACAATAGGTAGACCAAGAATGATATGGGAGAATAATATTAACCATTATTTGAGGGAGACAAATTATACGAGAAATGACTGGAAAACATTAGCTCGGGGATATAAATATATGGAGAGTTTATGTCCGCTCGGCCATGAACTATAGGATTCTATAGTGCCACTTAATTGTGTAATGTTACAATGTGTGATTAATTCAGGTGATCTGCGCCTCCCCGTAGCCAATCGGTTTAAAGCATGATGCCTTGATGCAAAGCTACAGGAAGGAAATTTTCTCATGGGATTTCGGCCAATATGGGAGCATTTTCCACTCAGCATCATGAGGAATTTGGGTAGTTACAATAGATAGCGACTCTAGGTTGAGAAAACCAGCTGTAATACTGGGGACTCGACATGTTGATTTCGTGTCTCTACTATACTACTTAGATGATCTACATCTCTGTAAGTAACACATGTGGATGTGAGACCAGCAGCCGGTTGATAGACCAAGGGCTTTCTAGGCCTGTCGCACCATGGAGTAAAATGATGTATTTAGTGTTATTATCTGATGTCAATTCAGTGCGGTAAGAGAGATATCCATGTTGTAAGTGAGAAGAAGAGAGAAGAGTTACATAAAATTAAAAACCGACATATTTTAATGTTCAGTAAAAACAATTGGATGTGTGAGCTTGTTTAAAGTCACACAATATATTGAATTTCGACACATAATATTTCAAAATTGCTAGCTGCATAACTTTCCGGATATTTCTTCTTCTTATGGCGTTATAGCTCCTTCAGAAGATGCCTCTATGTATCTTTATATACACATTGCTTGTCTCCTCCATCCCCTCGCTCCAAAAGCTCGATAGAATTCCTCTGTGTGGCTTATTTCCATCTTGCTTAAGATGCCCCTTTTAGACTTTTTTTACAATTAAATTCAACCAACGTCTTACTTGGCACTGTTCTCTCCTCCTTTCCTTACATGGCCAGCCCATCGCAAATCATCTAATCTTCATTCCTTGCATTATGTTTATATCGTATAGGTAGTTCCATTTTCCACATTAAACGCCAGCGACAATTTTTTTTTTGTATCGGTCCAAATATTTTCCCCTAAACCTTTCTTTCAAAGGCATACAATCCATTTTTTCATCTTGTGTGTCATTGTCTAAGTTTCACATCCGTGGCCCAGAACCACTGGAGGTTTAATCCTTGACCTGTATATTTGTACTTAATCACAGACATGGTTGAAAATCCTGTTTCACACAGATAGGAAGTTGCAGGAATTAAGTATGCGTAATGCATTATAAGTATGTTCAACTAGCCAATAACCGGCTCTATAGTACTTACGGTAATATGTTCTTCTTCTTCTTCTGCTTCATGAAATTAGGCCTTTTGACCTGTTTTCACATCAAGTGGGATTTAATGAATCCTCCCATCTAGTAAATGGGCGTCCAACATTTCTATGTCCTATTGGTTTGTACTTTAGTAACAGCTGAGGGATTCTATCTGTAGGAATTCTCTTGATATGTTCATACCAGTTGTTTCTCATGTTGTCAATTCTATTTGTTAAATTGAAAATATTTAAGTCATTCCTAATATCCTCACTTATTTTCTTGTCCATATGTTATATTGGTTAAATGTCCCAATAAAATATATAAATGATGGTAAAACCCCCATTTGAACAGTGATTTTTTTTAGTCCGTAAAGGACAGACAGACAGACTCACAGACTTGCAGACTCATATACGTTCATTTTTGTATATAAAGATTACAGGCATAGGTAAGACCCTACAGTATTACTTTCTAGGACCCTTTCCAAAGTTCTCGATCCTACTTTGAAAAAATTCGACGTCTTACCATCTTTCCATGGACACGCAACACAGTTTGAAGACTCCTGCACTATCGCATAATCCCATCTTCGCCAGCCCCTGCTCTATTTGTACGTTTGCTTGGGATGATATAATTCCGATGCTCTGGAGACAAGTGAAGGGACGTTATTTGTTTAATTATACAATCAAATCTCCCTATTCGCGGGGGATATGTTCCGCAAATATGCCGGGAATATGGAATGGTAATTTGTATGGATATATACAGTAGGGGATACATTGCAAGATTCCGAAATAAAATAAAAATATTCAAAATAAAATGAATTATTGAGAGATTTTTTCCTGTTTTTCCGCTTTTATAAGGTTTTTCAATTCAGATTGATATTTAACTGTAAATTTAGCGATAGAATTCCTTATTTTGTCTTTGGATATCTTGATGAATCATACAGTTGATTTATTAGCATTGAAACAGCGTGATATGGATGCAAAGGACTCGCCAACACGTAAACAGTCGAACATTTATATTTTTACTTTAAGCGGCAACACTACTTTTTTTCCGCTTCGGTACTAATTTTCTTTCCTTTTACTCTATATTATAAATTGGTAACAAAGCAGAAGAGACACGAGTTATTCAATCAAAATTATTGCAACCAATGACAAGTTGAAATAATAAGACACCGATTGTGGCGAGGGCGACATTTATAACGGATATAGCGGTATGTCAATACTGCGGCGGTAGCTTTTAACGACGAACTTTAGGCTTAGTGACAATCCATCCATAGTAATTCTGCCCGAGGGCAGGTCCTTCATTGCAATCATAGCATTTTCATGCTATGCTTTGCAGCTTTACTAGGGAATTGTAGGTGTGGTAGTTTCCCGTTGCTTTCCACACCGGTGAATGATGATGATAATGATAATGATAAGGATGATTATGATGGCCATATGATTTCGGGGACCGTTTAGGCCTTAACGTTTTCCTGACATTTGTCTTACAGGTGAGGAAAAACCCCGATAAAAAGCTCACCCAGATAAACTGTCCCGACCGGGGATCGAATCCGGGCCCGCTGCGTGACAAGGCAGCACGCTACCTCGAGACCACAGCGGTGGACCTTAGTGACAATAAGGTTTGTTTTAATTTGATATTAATTTGTCCGTTTGGTTTGAATCACTCTTTGTATAAAAGCTGTCTTGGCACGAGCCTGGAGTAAACAAAAAAGTTGCCGATGGTTAATAAATAATCTAATATACCGACTGGATCCGCGAATAAGGGAACCGTGAGTAAGGAGCTTTTACTATATTTGCCTTACGATTATATCTTAAAGAATTCCGCAATATGTTGATACAAACTGTTGATAATACTTGAATGAAGGCTTGATAATACTATTACTTATATCGAGCTCATTCTTAATACATTTTTTTCAGGACTGTGTTTGGCGTAAAACCTTATCAACAGGGCAATGGATTTCGAGCACTATGAGCAATATGGGGTTTCCTACGATTTGGGGCCAGGAATGCGTATGAACTCTTCTGTCTGCCTGCATTGTTGTTTACGGTAATCGCCTATCTGTACGCTTCTACTTTCTACGCTAATTACCTGCACACAAGAAATGTTCTAGTACCGTACTAATCGCGAATATTTCCTTCGAGCATTTGAACCTCATAAATTAAATGGGGATTCTCTGTACTCCAATACATATTGTTCTGTGAGGCAATCTGTTAATTGTAAAAGAAATTGCAAGTGTGGCTAGAGATTGTCTTCAATGAATAACAAAAGATATATCGGAATTTCGCGCTCTTGCCCTCTCTCTCAGGGTTGGGTGTGAATATTTTCTGCCGGTTGATCAAATCAATAGCATAATGTTACGTCTAAAAATGTCTTTATTGATAATATTGTTTGTTTTTTCTTTTTAATATAGGTCTATGTACAAAGTTTTAATTTCTAAAATCTAGCTAGAATCAAAGAATATCTGTAGTAAATTTCAGGTTTTTATAACATCAAATTGTAAGATAAAAAAATCCGAACTTTTCCTTTTTTTGCGGATATCGTCTTCAGGGATGTTATACATAAACTAACTTATTGTCTGAGAGATTCCATGAAAATGTCATACCGGGGTGAAAATGTTGAAATTGGCGCAGGAATAATTTTGTCCATGGAATATATACCTATAAAGCTCACATTTTCTGATTCCACAACAGAATGTTCAAAATACGTATTGTTTTGATCTAAAATCAGTGATAGAACGTTTCATATCTCATACCTGTACACGCACAAAATTTTACAGATGTGTTATTTAACGGATTGATCGTATTATTTATTTTATTTCGCAAACCCGTTTGTTAAACCATACTTTGGCCCTTCTTAGTTGTAAATGCAGTAATATTAATTGCATACTAATGTCCTAGATATCTTAAATGTGCCCTGTAATTGTCAACTGTGTGCTATGGTCAGTCAATCACGGAAAACAAAAATTACTGCAGAGAACTTAATAATTGATGGATTAAAATTTCCTCTTAGATTCTAAGTTATCTGCAAAAAATGTTAATGACTTTTCTTGTAAAGACACTATTTTTCCCGATTGAGTCCAGTGACTGACAGACTTTTGTCCTCCCATGTTTACTGCTAATGCGCATGGCACACCCAGTTGCTTGCTACAATCCGCTGAGGATTAACATAAATATGGTTTTGGTTTAGGACATCTGATAGGTGGTTCAGTTCAGCAGTTACATGAAATAATTACTGATCCTCCTTCTGTATCAATTTCAGCTGAAAGGCATTCAGGGGAAGCAATTGAATAGTGTTCGGAATAAGTTGCAGTAAATGAAACAACTATACATGTTGATTTCTCAAAAAATATATATACCCACAAAGAGCAAAATGAGATCCAGACTCATTGGAGCAATAAGCAGATCTCAATATTAGCTGCTGATGCATGGTTTAGACGGAAGGTGAGAGAGAAGTTCAGAAGAGATCATTTTCTCTAGTGCCAGGTTGTGACATACCATGTGTGCTGTAATGCTCACGAAAACTGTTTTCCGAAGTGTTTGAACTTCTTCCAAACCTTGAGACGATGAAAATATTTTGAGATGCAGCAGCAGAAACATAAAACAGAAATAGGCTCATTCATTGAGCAGTGTGATATCGCGTATTTGTATATTTTGATTCAACATAGAATGGAATTACTTTGTATCATGTCATAGAAAAGAGGCTGTAGTTGCGATTGGTGGCCAAACAAAAAGGATGGCATGGATGTCTAGGGAAAGAAGATACAAAGTGGTGCAGAATTCTGTAATATAATGTGCAGTAAAACTAACCAAATAACTGTTCAGAAGATGTCACAAAATAAGATAGAAGAACGAAAGTAATTTCTAGAAAAACGATCTGAACATCTTACAGCTACCCTGGCAACTCACGGAGTTCACAATATGAAAGTATTGGACCCGTATTTTATAGAGTATGCACAACTGTCAAATGAACAATCACTACAAAATGTTCCCAAGTTTCGTGTGTAAGAAAAAAAATTAATTCTGCAATAGCCTAGACGATTCTAGGCCTACCAGCCGGCTACTGATCTCACATCCAAAATTGTCACTCACAGAGATGGACGATCATCTAGCCAATATAGGGGTGACATATGGTCAACGCGAGGGATCCCCCAGCCGTTATGACCGATTTTGTCAATCTTGCAAATTGTTAATAACACTGAAAGAGCACTAATGGCCATTTATGTTTAGGCGCTCAAAAACATCACTAATCATTATCACATCACAAATATTATATATTTTATAAAGTATAATACTAATATACAATCGGGTCTCTTGCCTCCCAACTTATCTCAAGAATTGTTAAACTAAGAATATATAAAACGGCTATTCTTCCAGTTATATTATATGGATGCGAAACCTGCTCTCTTATTTTAAGAGAGGAGAAAGGATAACGTGCATTAGACAATAAAATTCTAGGAAATTGTTTGGACCAAAGAGAGAAGAAATGATGGGTGAAAGGGGAAATCTGATTTATAGTGAGTTGCATGAGATTAATGGGAAACCAGATGCAATAAGAACAGTTCAATCCTGTAGACTGCGATGGTCAGGATATATGGCACGAATAGGGAATGAAAGAGAGGCATGGAAACTACTTGTAGGAAAACCAGATGGAAAGAGCCTAATAGGAAAAGCAAGAATGAGATAGGAGAATAATATTTATGATTATTTGAAGGGGGTGAATTTTACCGGGGATGATTGGAAAACATTAATTCACGATTGGGATGTATGGAGACCTTATATCCGCAGGGCCATAAATATCCAGGTTCGTTAGTGCCAGTCAGTTAGTTATAATATAAATAGCCAATTAACACACTGGCACTATCAAATCCGTAGGTTCATGGCCGCTCTCCATACATCCCTAACCTGAGCTAATGATTTCCAATCGTCCTCTGTATAATCTACTCGCCTCAAATCATGGTTAATAATATTCTCCCACATAATTCTTTATCTACCAACTGGGCGTTTTCCCTCTGGTTTTCCTACAAGAAACTACCATGCCCCCTTTCATTCCCCATGCCCCCATGCCCTGACCGTCTACGAGACTTAACTAATCTTATTACATATCTGGTTTCCTATAAATATCTGTAGATCACTGTTAAGTAGTCTTCGCCATTCGCCTGTTTGTTCATCTTTCTTTGGTCCAAAAGTTTTCCTGAGAATTTTATTCTCAAATAGGGCCTACTAGTAATCTTTTCTCCTCCCTCAAAGTAAGAGTCAGTTTCCCATCCGTATAATATAACTTGGAGAATAGCAGGTAATATAATATAATTTGTAATATCCATCATAGTAATTCTGCCCGAATGCAGGTCCTTCACTGCAATCATAGCATTTGTATGCTATGCTTGCAGCTTTACTAGGGAATTGTAGGTTTGGTAGCTTCCCGTTGCTTTCCACACCGGTGAAGGATGATGATGATGATGACCGTATGATTTCGGGGACCGTTTGGGCCTTAAAGTTTTCCTGACATTTGTCTTTCAGGTGAGGAAAAAACCCGATAAAAATCTCACCCAGAAAAACTGCCGACCGGGGATCGAACCCGGGCCCGCTGCGTGACAAGGCAGCACGCTACCTCGAGATCACAGGGGTGGACATAAATAATATAGATTGTGAAAATTAATTATATCAACAAATATGAACTGTTTACAGAATGGCCGTACACAAGCAGCATGAAATGGTAACCAGTAGTCTACAAAATAAAATGGCCGGGGATCGTAAGTAAAATCTGATCCTTAGAAATCAATATGAAATGTAAGTAGCTGTGTAGTTTGTACCAAGTACATTAAAATATTTCAAGTATCTCGCGGAATCTGACTGTTTATAATTGGCTACAATATTTTCGAAAATTTTATAAATGTTAATCTTAAAGTTGTCTCAATTTTAAGGATATTATTATTTTTTGTATATATCCCATGTGAGGACATGGGTGCTCCCTGGCGGGATTTTCTTAACCAAGCTAATTTAGTTACTCTTATTTATTTACAGATGTGAACGAGTGGCATGTGGTTAGCACATCACCTCAATGAAACATCTAGTAAACAGTTAAGGTAATACTTGGATGGATGAAGGTCGGTTAAATTTAGTACAGAGGTCTTTTCTTAGGCAAGCGATTATTTTAAGAGCTTGAAATTCTTCAGACTTAGGGCTCATGGATTAAAGTCTCTCCTGGAGGACTTGTCCCTTGGATTTTTCCACCATTAAAAATCCATCGACTCGGGCCGGGTTTGAACCCACGACCCTCGGGACTAGAGGCACTAGACCACCGCGGCCGACTTAAGGATATTAGAGCTATGAAATTTCGAAAATACTGTTAACCAATAGTTAACCATTTCATGCGCGTTGTCTTAGACTTACCAAAATTTAAAAAAAAATTAATTTACTTTTTTATACATTTATCAATTTTCTGTTAATTCAAACGTAAAAATACATTTAGTTTCTGAAGTAATTTATATTAAATGTTTCAATTCCAATCATGGACTGATAATCTTAGGAGTTCAAAAAGTTTTAATATTAAAAAAAAAACATTTAAAATTGTATTCTAAAGGATCGATTTTATCTGTCTATACTCATATATACCCCACGTAGAGAAAGGGTGCTCCCATGAAGGAATTATTTAACGCTTTTTCCCTACTGATATAAACGAAGCACAGGTGATTAGCCCATCTTCTCAAACAGACGCTAGTAGGCAACTAAGATATTGTTTGGATGGGAAAGGCCGATTAAATTTTGCTCAGATGTTCTAATTTAGGCTTGGGGTTCTTTTACGAGTCCGAACATGTTCATACTCGAGACGCACGGCTTAAAGTCCCTCCTGGAGGAATTGTCCCTTGGATTTTTCCATCCTAAGAAATCCATCGATCCCAGTCAGGTTTGAACTCGTGACCCTCGGGATCAGAGACAAGGAACTTAATTCCTAGAGCGCCGAAACCAATCATCAAGTTTATATATAAAGTAAAAATATCCTTTAAGGAACAAAGAAATCTATTTATGAGGTCATTGTAGAAAATCTTATATGGATCAGAGACAGTTACAAGGTGCCAAGTTAAACAAGTTATTAGCAACAGAAATTGATTACTATAGAAGATATCGCGCAAGTCCAGATTATAAAAAAATTATAAACGTTGAAATCAGGAAATATATGAAAGAACAAAAAATATAAAAGAAATTGAAGAGAGCCGATTAAGATGGTATGGACATCTCAAGAGGATGGCATATGTTAGAATCACTAAGGACACTTTGGAGTGGAAAATAGATAGGAAAAATTAGAAGGGAAAGACCTAAAGAAGATTGGATGGACGGTGTGAGAAGATACATGAGTGCACTGGGACTTACAGGTGAGGATTTTCAGGACCGCTACAACTGGAGAAGGCGAATTTCTTGAGGGTGACTGAAAACCACTGTATTGTGGATAAAATTCCTAAATAAAAATAATAATAAATGTAATTTTTTATTGTATTTTTTTTAATTTAGGAGATACTAAGGCCAACACGCACACACTACTGAGTAACACTAACAAATTGGGACTGGAAGTAAATATCAATAAAACTAAATATATGGTCACACATAAAAATACATTATATAATGAAAATGGACAGCTAATGACAAATGAGGGAAAAGTTTGAGGAAATGGCTGAATTTAAATACGTAGGAACAATGATCACAAACAGGAATGAGATGCACAAGGAAATTAAACATATGCTCAATTCTGGAAATGCGTGTTATTATGCATTGCAGAGATTCTTGACTTCCCAACTCCTTTCAAAAAACGTTAAACTCAAAATATATAAAAATGTTATTCTACCAGTTATATTATATGGATGCGAAACATGGACTGTTATTTTAAGGGAGGAAAGGAGATTACGAGTATTTGAGAATAAAGTTCTTAGAAAAATTTTTGGACTAAAGAGAGATACAGACAGGTGAATGGAGAAGGCTGCTAACAGTGAATCACATGGTCTTTATAGGAAGCCAGATATAATGAGGACAACTAAGTCTCGTAGACTGAGATGGGCAGGACGCGTTGCACGAATGGGGAATGAAAGAGGTACATGGGAGCTTCTTGTAAGAAAACCAGAGGGAAAATGCCCAGTTGGTAGACTAAGAATGAGGTGGGAGAATAAAATTAACTATGATTTGAAGGAAGTAGATTATGCAGGGGATGATTGGAAAACATTGGCTAAGGATATGGATATATGGAGAGCTTATGTCCGCGCTGCCATGAACCTACGGGTTCGATAGTGCCAGTGAGTTAATTTTTTTAATGTAATTAAAAGTTGGATCTGAAAGGGATTCGCAAGGTTCCATAATAAGATTTCTTTCTGCGCTAGTGAACCTAATTTAAATATTATTGTGTTAAATGTGGTGGCGGCACCCTCGTGGAAAGTACATAAATTACTTTAAATCACCGTTCCAAGACGATTTACATTGTCATAATTTATGGGAGCATAAATAAGTGTAGGATGTTATATCTACGCTTAAGCAGTAGACCTGTAGGTTAGTAAATTTGATATAAAAAGTGAGAAAATGTTAAATATGAGCATGAAATGGAGCAAAACGAGATGAAATCTGTGGAAAGGAGGCATGCGGTCAAGTGTCCGTAAAATCGGTTGAACCTATTGAACCTCGACCATAAAATATGACGTTCTTACGGTTATGACGAATGCTAGTAGCCATATAATGAGAAATGCCAAGACGTATCGTGGTCTATCAGACATTTTGACGTTAATCGTGAAAAAGTAAAGAGAAGAATGGGTGGGTGAATGGAGGAAGTATAAATACTAGGAACTGATGCGATGTATTCTTCTGAACCATTATTACAACGATAATTATGATACTTAATTTTTAGGTGGGCCAAACTGTACAATGGGCGTGATTATTGAACCGGTTGATGGGATTCTTTTGATTCAGAAGTCTTTGCTTCTTATAATTTTTAACGTCAAATCTAAGCAGTCAGTTAGAAAAAGTTTTATTAAGCGTGATATTTTAACCCTTAAATTGGGATTTTTTTCTGAAGTCTGAGGAAGCCCCTGAGGCTAGCCATTCCCCCGTGATTTCCAAATGGGGGAACCCCGGGTCCCTCGCCATTAATTTCTCGTCCCAGTTATTTAAATGTATCGGTCCGCAGTGAAAGAACTGTGTAACTGTAAGTTATTACTGTATATTTGTGAATTCCGAAACAATGAAGCTATTGAGATTGTTCTCATGAAGAAAAAAAATTACAGATCATCTCCGATCCTATCTACTATATATATATTGGCATGGCCATTTCCGGTGTCTACTAGATAGGATCGGAGAAGATCTGTAATTTTTGTATATATATTTGTGTATGTATATGTGGATGTCCATTAACACTCTAGCAGTCGCAATTTTTGTTTCATCGAAACCAAACTTGGCATATAACAATAAATTAAAAAAAAAAAAAGTAAGGTAGAGTTCGTTAACCAGCAAAATTGGACCATTAGGTTCCCCTGAAACGAAAATTTAAAATAGTTCTAGCGGTCGCAATTTTGAAACTCGATGTCATCATCATCATCATCATAGTACATTCACGAATTTAGGCCATTTATTGACCTGTTTCGGCCTCAAGAGAAACACCATCCAAAAGTCTTTTGAGTGGACGTCCTGGTCTTCTTCTTCCTGCAGGTTGATATCTTAACATTTGTTTGGGTATTCTGTGATCTTCCATTCGATAAACATGTTGCATCCATCTTGACTTACAATCAGAAATTTTGTTTTCTAAAGGTTCCATGTGTAATTCTTCTAAGTTCTCTTCATATTTTTTTGTGATCTAGTAGTGTGTATCCTGCAGTCCTCCGAAGGTATCTCATTTCAGCAGATCTAAGTCTCTGTATATCCTTCTTTTTCAACGTCCATACTTCGCTACCATACAAAAGAATTGGAAGAGCCAGTGTTTTATACACTTTTAGTCTTGAATGTTTTTGGACTAACTGTGGCTTGAAGATAGAATTTATTAATCCTAACATTCTTAAAAAATTAGATATTTTTGCATTTACGTCCTTTTCTTCTTCATATGAGATATTGCATCCTAGATATGTAAAATTATTCAGCTGCTCCAAAATTTTATTGTCCAGTACAATTTTACTTCTGACAGGATCTACACCTTGAAATGCCATAATTTTTGTTTTTTTTTTATGTAGATATCTTCAATCCATATTCTTCTGTAATTTTGTTAAGTTCATACAGACCTTTCTGCAGATTATCTTCTGAATTTGCTATTATTATTTGGTCATCTGCAAACAATAGGGTGTTTAATTTTCTATTTTCGAAACTCAGTGTAAACCATTAAAATAATAAGGGGAAGGTAAGCTCAAAAAAATCGCTCTAGCAGCCGCCATGTTTGATTCGTCGCAATATATCGGTAAATAATACAATTTTATTAACTCTAAATTGGCAATTTATCCTATTATTATTATTTTAATTTATTTAATATTTTAATTAAGTAAGAGAAAATAGAAATTATTTAAATTTGTGTCAAATTATACTATATCCGAAAAAAGTGACTTATGATAGGTTTGTTTTCTCTGCAGTCCGACATGTTTGATACGTTAACATAAGAAATTGAGTTTCTCCATTTAACAAAAGTAATATAATTATTCCATAAACCAGCGAAATCGGACCACGTCAATTTGCTGAGGAATTTGGTTAGTTTACGCAGTTCCTGCGTGACGGAATTGTAATGTCTGTGAGTCTTCTTTGTATAACTTTAGATACGTAAATAAAACATCTAGGCCTACGTGTTAGTGTCTATCTGTCTCTCTGTCCGCCTATCTCTCTATCTTCTTTCTACCATGGGTCCCGGTGGATCACTTGTTCCCATGCCTGCCTCTAGTTGCTAGATTCGTGGGTTAAAAACCCGGCCGATGTTGATGGATTTTTCTGAGTTTAGGTCTCTAAAATCCTGAGAATGCCTTTCTTCGGAAGGGAAATACAGCCGTTGGTCCCGTGTTGCAGATTTACGACACGAAAAAGTGCCTCAGTTCTGAAATAAGACTCCTCTGATAAAATGTATCGGCTCTTATCACGCCAACTTTTTATTGTGACACTATTGACCTTAGCTATTAAAAAGCGTCGTTAAATTAAAGAACTATACACCATGACGTGACAGGCCTAGAAGGCCCTTGGCCTAACCAGCCGGCAGTTGGCTTTCTTCCACATATGTTAATCATAGAGATGGACGATCGTCCAGCCGTTATAGCTGGCTTTTCAACATGGAGCCTCTATTTTATAGCTACCCAAATTCCTCACGATGCTGGATAAGCACCAATCCCATACTGGCCGAAATTCCATGAGAAAATGTTTTCCTTTTCCTCCTTTTCCTCCATAGGGACCCGATGCGGAGAACTCTACTCAGTAGCCCTGTATCGAAAGCATGAGGGCACATTAAACCTCTCGGCTAGACCCGGAAGAAAATTAAATACTATTTACCTCTATCTACATCGATGTATGTATGTCTACCTATACCCGTACATCCCCATGTGGGACAAGGTTCTTCATTACTTAACCAATTTTATTTAGTTAGCTTATTTCTTTACCGGATGTCAGCAAGGTAAGTGATTCGCTCATCGCTTTAAAGAGACACATAGTAAGGGGGGGGAAACGAAGATATTAATTGAAGAAAAGGCATATACCAATTTTCTGCTTACATATTTTAATTTAGGCTTGAGGTTCTTTTACGACCCTGGGGAAAAATCTCAACGTCTCCGGCTTAAATTCCCTCCCTGGAGGATTGATCCTTCCTTGGGATTTTTCCATCCTATAGATACAAAATCCATCAATCCGGGCCGGGGGTTTGAAACCACGACCACTCAAGTCCCATAACCAGGGAACGTACAACCCATACACCCACCGAGGCCCCCATAATCTATATTAATCTTAATAATAATAATAATAATAAGAATAATAATAATAATAATAATAATAATAATAATAATAATAAGCAACTATCTTCTTATAGTCCGTCCTCCCCGCTATTGGTCTCGAGATAGCGTGTGCTGCATTGTCCCACAGCAGCTGGCCCGGTTTCGATCCCCGGTCCAGGCAGTTTTTCTCTGGGTTATGTTTTTTTAATCGGGGTTTTTCCCCTCACCTATAAGACAATTGTCTGGAAAACTTTAAGGCCCAAATGGTCCCCGAAATCATATGGCCATCATCATCATCCTTATCATTATCATCATCATCTTTCACCGGTGTGTAAAGCAACGGGAAGCTACCACATCTACAATTCCCTAGTAAAGCTGCAAGCATAGCATGAAAATGCTATGATTGCAGTGAAGGACCTGTCTTCGGGCAGAATTACTATGGATAGATGGATCTCCTATAGTATTCAATTTTGTATTAGAGCAAGCCATAAATTCTTTGGAGAATGAAGAAGGCCTACAACTCAATGGTATTGATAGGCTGTTAGTTTATGCTGATGATGTAGTATTATTGAGCGATAACGAGGAGATACTAAGCGCCAACTCACACACACACACACACACACACACACACACACACACTATTGAGTAACACTAAGAAATTGGGTCTGGAAGTAAACATCAATAAAACTAAATATATGGTCACACATAGAAATGCGTTACATAATGGAAATAGACAACTAATGACAAATTAAGGAAATTTTGAAGAAGTGGCTGATTTCAAGTATCTAGGAATAATAATTACAAATACGAATGAGATGTACAAAGAAATTAAACATAAGCTCAATTCTGGAATTGTATGCTATTATGCATTATAGGGACTCTTGTCGTCCCAACTCCTTTCAAAAAACGTTAAATTGAAAATATATAAAACAGTTATTCTCCCAATTATATTATATGGATGCGAAACATGGACTCTTACTTTAAGGGAGGAAGGAAGATTACGAGTATTTGATAATAAAGTTCTTAGGAAAATGTTTGGTCAAAAAAGAGATGAACAGACAGGTGAATAGAGAAAAATACATAATAGTGAGCTACATGATATATAGAGGAAGCAAAAATAATAAGAACAGTTATGTCTCATAGGCTGCGATGGGCAGGACATGTGGCACATATGGGGATGAAAGAGGTGCATGGAAGCTTCTTGTAGGAAAACCAGAGGGAAAATGCCCAGTTGGTAGACCAAGAATGAAGTGGGAGAATAACATCCATGATTTGAGGGAAGTAGATTATACATGAAATGATTGAAAAACATTACCTCAGGATAGGGATGTATGGATAGCTTATGTTCGCGCGGCCATGAACCTACTGGTTCAATAGAAACAGTGAGTTAGTTAGTTAGTTAATGATGATGATAATAATAATAATAATAATAATAATAATAATAATAATAATAATAATAATAATAATGTTTATTTTTCCTCATGCAGTTAAGACCAAAAGGTCTTTTCCACTTCACTAGGGTTAATTTATACAAGTGTTAACAATAATTATGAATTATCTACAACTAGATTAATAATGCATAATAGACATAGACTACACAATATACAGACAAGGCAAGAACAAATAATATTAATAATAATTATTATGGTTTATTTTACCTGATGGAGTTAAGACCATGGTTTATTTACCAGGGTTAATTTATACAGATTATACGAATAATTATATACAACTCAATAATACATAATATGCATAGACTACACAATATGCAGATGACAGGAAAAGAACAAAAAAATATTAAAATAATAACGTATAATTTTATTTAAAAATTGACTTGGTAACGAAAGCGCAAAATAGAAAGAATAATATAACATAAATATACCTAGTACATGATTATAAACTTTATTGTCTAAGGAAATATTTAATCAACTTTTTTAACTAATTTTGAATCGGACAGTCCTTTATATAAGAGGGGAGGAAATTCCAGAATGGGATAGCTCAAATAAGGAAGGATGAGGAATAGTGAGATGTTCCAGTCTAGAAGAAACTAATTTATTTATAAAAATGTTTACAAATTGGCTGCTAATTGTAGCTGTACCTTTGTGTTATAGGGTAATTTTATTGCTGCTGTGACTAATTGAATGACTAATGGATTTGAATAGTCATTATTTAATGCTTCTTGTCACAAACTTAGTAACAGAAACGTGGAACCAGTGAATGAAGACTGATGAATGACAGAGCTCGTCCTTCTCTGAATAATCGTATTTTAATTAAAACAATCAAATCATTAGTTGTAAAGATAGTAATTTAAACTCCATAGCCTATAATATCACACGGTGGCACACAATTCAAGTTTATTTCCTCGTGCTTCGAGCAACCTGATACTGGGAGCAACACCTGTCCGATACAAAAACCCGAGAAAATGAATTAGTTTTGTGCACGAGTTGGACTTGCTTTTTTCATCGGTTGTTTCCAATGTCTGGAACAGTAGCGATGTGAACTAGATCACTCAACAAATTCACTCCAATAGATCACAATAAATTCAGTTTTTTACTTTTCCTGTTTCCCCCTCTCAAGATAGGTTCACCCTAGTATATATACTTGCAGAAGTGACTGATCAAAGCACATTCACTTCCTACAGCCTCCACTGTCAGGAGCAACCAACAATCAAGCCTTTTGGAAACCTTTCTCTGGTAAGTTTTGGAAAGTGTAAGTTTTGATTGTTTCCTCGTAATTATTAAAGAAAGCAAACAATATATCTGATATTGTCTTATGCTTCATTTTGTAATAGTAAGAAGAAAGTTTTAAGATCATTGCATCTACGAACTTATAAAGGATGAAAGATAGTAAGCATGAAAGATTATATTATTATTAGAATGATATTTTATTACTATTTTAAATATACAACGTACTCTTACTTTAAGCGAGGAAATAATGTTACGAGTATTTGAGAATAAAGTTCTTAGGAAAAATTGTAGACCAAAGAGAGATGAACAGACAGGCAAATGGAGAAGATTACATAACAGTGAGCTACATGATATTTATGGGAAACCAGATATAATAAGAACAGTTAAGTCTCGTAGATTGCGATGGGCAGGATATATGGTACGAATGGGGAATTAAAGAGGGGCATGGAAGATTTTTTGTAGGAAAACAAGATGGAATACACTCACTTGATAGACCAAGAATGAGATGGTGGAATAGCATTAACCACGATTTGAGGGAAGAATATTATGCAGGGGATGATTGGAAAATATTAACTCAGGATAGAGATATATGGAAAACTTATGTCCGCGCGGCCATGAACTTTCGGGTTCGATAGTGCCAGTGAGTTATTATTTTAAAACATTTTTAATATATAGTTAAATCAACAAACAATACAAATATTATGTCCATCGCAGTGGTCTCGGGGTAACATCAAAGAATGTATGTGATCCGGAGTTTAAAAATCTTCTCTCGACAGGCCGGGTTCCTCTAGGGCCTGAGTGGCGTGAGGCACGTAAAGTTCCTACAAAGGGAGAGGTTAAACTAAAAAGGAAAGGAATAAATAATAAACTTTTATTAACCAATAATTAAATCTCGTTAATTTAATATAGAATATTAAAATACCGATCGAAATGCCTTAGACTGTGCAATTTCAGATTGTTATTCTGGAAGCAGTCCTCTAAAAATCTTAGCTTTTATTAACATTTCATGTTTACATTCTTCTAACCTCTAATGTCATATTACTTATACTTACCCATTGGCTTTGCGGCCCTTTGAGTCTAACCATAGCCTCTCCTTTGTTAGGAGTGCCTAGACTAAGCTAATTTAGTTACGCGTATTTACCTACAGATATCATGAATGGCATGTGGTCAGCATACCGACCCAATGAGGTATCTAGTACATAATAAGGTATTATTTGGATGATAAATCTTGACAAATTTTGTTTGGAGACCTATTTTATCAAGCTCAAGGTTCTTTTACGAGTCTGATAATCTTCAGACCCATGGCTTAAAGTCCCTCGGTTGAACTTGACCCTTGGATTTTAACCATCCTAAAATCATCGATTCCGACCAGATTTCAATCCGCAATCCTCGGGAACAAAGTCAAGGAAATTAACTCCTAGACCACAGATGCCGATATTTTTTATTTAAAAACGCCTTTAATATCCAAGGTCGTATATTGTCTATTTATACTATTTATATTTATAAATGAGTTCTGGTAATGAAATTCCAACACAGCATTTCTCTTGACGACTAATTAATACCAGGAAGGCACCGAGATCTGAACCTGGACCTCCCGAATGTGCATCTCAAACGATACTACTTGAGATAAATCGCTCCGTCCTGTAACAGTGTTACTGATAAAATTTAAAAAAAAATTTCAAAAATCCAACCAAGCTCTCCTGTTATAACACCCAACAGTAGGCCTATACTCCACGGCACTAGAGGCCTAGAATGCGCTTTGCCTACCAGCCGGCTACTGGCCTCAAATCCATTGGTGTTAATCATAGAGGTAGATTATCATCTGTTAGTGGCATGTGGTAAGCATATCGGGTTCCCCAGTCACTATAGCTGGCTTTCTTAACTTACAGCCACAACTTATTGTAACTACTTAAATTCCTCACGATGCTGGGTGGGCATCGATCTCATACTGGCCGAGATTTCATGAGAAAATGTCTTCCCACATAGGGACTCGAACCAGCGCAAGTCCCGTAGCTTGCACCAAACACTATTACTTAAACCACTGGTTACAGCGCTGGACATTAACAATATCGATAGAACAAAATTAATGATAAATATGTCGATTTCTTAGAGATCAGGAAACGAAGCTTTGTATCGTGATCCAGTAAATTATATGAGAAGCATTTGACAACGGGTGTTTATAAAAACTGACGAGTGCTGACGGTAATGAAGAGGATCGTACTTTAGCAGTTGCAAAACCACAATGACAAGAACTTAAATCTGTTTTTGCATCTCAAATTTGTTTGTGAATAAGTCAGGTGTGACTGCCCATTGCACGAGCATTATGCTCTTTGTAACTTTTTTTTTTATTTCTTGTTGGACGTTTGTACGTGTTTCTTTCTTCCTCCATCCAACTGTGTAACAGATACCGAGAACTAAGTTCGTAACATGCTATAACCCGAATCAATTCTTACAAATTCCGCCTTTTTTTTTATTATTTGGCTTTTATGAATCTCAGCCCCATAAAAATGTATACACAACATTGTATCATCAATTGATAAGTCATAATAATTTAATAATTATTGTTTTACAATAAAAAATTCCGGATGATATAAAAGAAGAGGTCATTATTCTTCAAAATCCATCCATCCATAGTAGTTCTGCCGAGGGCAGGTCTTTCACTGCAATCATAGCATTTTCATGCTATGCTTTGAAGTTTAGGTGTGGTAGCTTCCCGTTGCTTTCCACATCTTCAAAATTAAGTTAGAAAAGGATCCTTTTTGGCCACATACTCCGTCCCAATTATTTCTTTAAAACGATTTTTTAAATCAAAATTTTGAGAAAATAATTAACGGAACACCAAGGAAGACTTTTGGAAGATGTAACAGAAATAAGATGCCAGGATTACCAGGACATAAAAAAATAACTGAAAGAAGAGAATAATGATTTCACTGACAAAGCATTTCCTTTAGAAGAAAACGATAATGATGACTAGGGTGATGAATAAAAAATATTAATTTGATACAAAAAATAAATAAATTTAATGGGATATAATGAGATGAATAGACAGGTGAACGGAGAAGAGTATCTAACAGTGAACTACGTGGGAGACCAGATGTAATAAGAAAGTCAAGTCTCGTAGAGTGTGATGGCAGGTCATGTGGTACCAATGGGGAACGATATTGTGGCATGGAAACTTGTAGCAAACCAAATAAAAGTGTTTAAATAGATAGACCAAGAATGGTTGTAGCAAACCAGAGGGAAAGTGTTCAATAGATAGGCCAAGAATGGCATGGGACAATAATATTGACCATGATTTCAGGAAGGTGAATTATACAGGGAATTAGCTCAGGATGGGATGTATGAAGAGCTTATTTCCGCTCGACCAGGTAACTTCTGGGTTCGATAATGCCAGTGAATTATTTGTGTGCAATTTAATTGACTTCTTTTCCTTTTTCTTCCCTTCACGAATTATTCAGCAATCTGGCTACACCGTTCTCACAATCTTTGTTCCTTGATCTGTCTCTTGAACTTTTGTCTCTTGGTATGTACTCAAAAATCATTTCTCTGTCACCTTTCCATTCATTGTACTTATTGTGTCTTTCTCAATCTGTCTCTAATCTGTTATATATTGAATTATATTTGTAATTTTAAATATGTTATACAATTATGCAGGCAACATCAAGCCATAGGTCTCACAACTCTCATTTTTGCAGCTTCGATGTTCTAATTTCTTTCTTTCCAAAGTGTTAGATTTTTTAAGGATATTTCTACAATACAATAATTTTCCTTCAACCCAAGATTATTTTAATTATCCACTTATTTCTATCTTGAGCATCTTCTTCCGATAAATTATTCCTGTTCATACTCCTGACTCCTATTTATTACTCCAATGGAATTTCTCTTCTCCTTTTGTCTCCTGAATTCTATTCAAAGGTATTTTCGGAATTCTTTCTTCTCCTTCTTTTTGACATTCCCGAACCATTTCAGTTTCAGTTTTTCAGTTACCTCCAAAATATTCTTGTCATAATCTAATTACTCAGTTTTTTTTAATTGTTTATCTTATCGTTTTATTTGTTGCTCTGCTCCAAATGTCAAATTCTGTATTCACAGTAATTTAATATATAACCTGTCTCTAGTCCAATATTTAGCTCCATATAACTTAACACTTCCAACCAAATATGTATACATTTATACTGGCCTTATAAAATAAGATCTTAACTCAAAATATGCCTATATTAAGTTTAGGAAATATGATTATTGAAATTTATTTTGCTTCTTTTTTTTTGTCGAATAGGCCTACTGTCTCCTCTCTAAATTTATTCTAGAATATTTTCTTGAGTACACTCTGTATATGCATCCCATAATTATTTCAATAAGTTAAGCAATAGTGCATGCTTTAATTTAATTATTTTTTCGTACATGTAATGGTTTGTTATTGAAACATCTTTAAGTTGAGATAAGCATAATAATTAATTATTCACACCTACAGGTTACATTACCAGAATGAACGAGAGTGCGTCACGTATAATTTCACTCACGAATCTATAATCCAATTTAAACACTTTCTGTTTATTTTTAAGAAATTGGTTCATAATATTTCTTATTGATTTCAAAATCGAATTGGTTATTTGGAAAAATCTCTCTTTTTCAAATCTTACAGGATAGTAGAATAAGAAACCGAACTGTATTATTCGGTTTCAAAATATAATTATGGTTTCGGGGATATAGTGGGATGCCTACCACAGTGCTGCCTAATGATTCGGAGCCTGAACAATAAAAAAGGGCAGAAGGTGCCAACGGGAGGGATGTAGTCCCGCCCTCGCGGCCAGAGTTCTAACCTAAAAAAGCCAGTATGGGTATGGAATGTAGAACCTGGTTTGTCAGACCTAGAACACGGCCTACAACTTACGTAACACTGTAGAGTAGACTTTCATTTCACTCATCTCCATAATACTGGGATAGCGCAATAGATCTTTCAGGTCACGGTGCTCAGGACAGTCTGCTCTTCCAGTCTGAATAAAGAACTAAATAATTGCATTTATTTTAACTTCAACCAATTTAAAATAGTTTTGCTTCCATTACTCTCATACTGTTATTGTTTCGCAGTTTCAGTCCTTCGCCAGTTGTCCAAGATGAGATTTCAAGCAGTTATCATCTGTGTTTGTTTCGGTAAGTTTCATAATAACATCTCTGTGTTCATTTAGCTGCATTATTTGTGTTTTTTGTTGTTTTAATAAAACTTACCCGTAATTAAATCTTACTTTTAGGCATTGCTGTTGGATTTCCATCCGATATGGCTGCTGAGGAATCTAACGTCCAAGATACCAGAGTAAGTGAACATTGTAACTGAAAATCACATTGAAAAATAACAAATGTCGCAAAAACCAAAGAACCGAGAAAATTAATTTTTTAACTTTTTTCTTCTTGTTGTTGTTCTTCTTCTTCTGCATAGCAAAGCTCGAACTGTTGATTACACTGGGACATTACATGTTTTCCCAATGTTTAAAAAGTGCACTTGATGTCAGCGTTGTAATCTATTCTCTCTCGTTATTTTGTGACATACTTTCTTTTCAACTGTGGTCTTCAATTATTATCTAAGAAAGCATCATCATCACCCTTCTCCAGACTGTGCTCTACGGATATATATAATTCGCAAATGGTAAACACATTGATAAAAAATATCATTGGCACATAAACCTTCTTGCTTCCTAATATCCCTTGGTCTCAATAGAGTGTTGTAACCAGGGCAGGATTGAAGAACCTGGGTCCACGTCAAGTGTACACAGCTTGAAGTTTGGAGACGACAGAATACCGCGGAGATATTTAGTGAGGATGTCGTGTCCTGTAATCAAGCTGAACATCGTAACCGCTTCCATTGATAATAATCCATGATTTTGTAATATACCGTACTCATGAATTTAATGAAATCCGTCTCCTGTTATGAGGGCACCAGCGGGTGTTATATACTTTTTAAATTTATTTATTTATTGATAATCTATATCTGTATTTTCTTTTGGTGAAACTATACGGTTTCATATGATACTATATAGGCTTAAATTCATGTCAAATTTTGATAGCCTAACTTTGTTTTGAATTTTAAGTACCCTACGTCATCGTCATTCTGCCAGGTATTAGTCCTAGAAGAACTGTTACGGCCTGAGAAAGCGGTTTTCGTGCCATCTTTTCGTAGGTCGACCAAGTGACCGTTTCCCATTTGGACAGTAGTTCAGTATTGCCTTGGGGATCCTGGATCTAGCCATTCTTGAGACATGTTCCTCCCAGTTTAGCTGATATCTGGAGATGTAGTCCAGTATTGGTGACACATTAAGTTCTTGAAGGATTTCTACATTTTTCTTTCGATCCCATTTGGCGTAGCCAGCTGTTCGGCGCATAAATTTCATCTCGCAAGCTGTTAGTCTGCTTTCATCTCTCGTCCTTACAGTCCACGCTTCACTCCCACAACATAGGACTGGTCGAGCCATTATTTGATAAAGACGATTACCGTAATACTCGTATCCTTATAAATACGGAGGTCTGTTACAATAGGATTTATTTGCAGATCCTTGAATTTGTTATAAGTATCCATAAAAAATTGGAAACACGGCTGTCAGAAATTTAGTATGTGTGGACGGTTCCGATCTCATACCATTCCTTGTTGAGGCGACCCAAATTTCTCTTGGCAAGAGGATTATAGGTATTTCAAAACGTTCTTTACTAGTAACTTACTATGAACTCAACACTAGAGATGATGAATCCAATTTGTTGTACATTTTTGTATCCTGTATTTTATAATCAGTCTTTTAACTTCTATAGTACACAACTTTTTCTTACAATAATTTTAATTCAGATGTTTCAATAATTTTTCATTTTACTATTTTAACGATGTTTTAGAGACATATAAGTATGTAAACCTGGATATGACTTTTTATTCTCTTATTACTGAATATTTTTGCACCAAATTGGATTATAAATAACTTAATATTAACACCATTTCTGAGTCATTTACTATTGGAAAATTCAGAGCACGAATAGACGAACTCCGAACACTGTGCTAGGCATATTTCATGAAAAAGTAACTAATGTTAAAATAATTCTAACTGCATGTCATCATGTTCATAGTAATCTGAGTTTTAAAATACTCCCTATAAATAAATATGGACGCTTAATATCTTGTTTCTCCAAACATGACTTGCTGGGTTTTGTCTCTTTGTGCCCTGAATCATTTAATTATCTCTGTACAAATTTATATCAATTAAATTTCTTTCTTTATTATAAAATTATATTAGCATAAATTTTCTTGGGTTTAGGTCAAACGCGAACATTCTGACGAGAACGACCACGACTTCGGTAACCTCGGCTCAGCAACCAAGGCATACGGATTTGGAGGTGGCTTCGGAGGCAGCGGTCATGGGCACGGTCACGCTCACGGCCATGGAGGAGTAGGTTATAGCATAGGTAGTGGATTGGTTTCCATTGCTCAAGGAGCTGCAGATCAAGCCAACACTGCTATCCATAACCAGCATGAAGCAGGAGGCCAAGCCGCTTTCCAGGCTAAGAACAATCTCGCGCAGAACGCTGCTCTAGCCGCTTCCACCGCACAAGCTGCATTGGCAGGCAAACAGGTGATCGTAAGCAACTTGGAGCAACAAGCACGCGATGCCCAGGGCCAGGTTGATGCTGAAGCACTGCAGCTCGCACAGGCACAGAGGGCAGCCACAGCTACTCAGCAATCCTCTCAACATGCCCAGGCCCAGGTATATCCTCTTTTTTATTTATTTATTCCATAATATTAACCAAATTGACCAATTAACCATAGACTATATTAACTAATTGACCATAGATTGTATTTTTAAATTAACATTACAGTAGTTAAAAATTCGTAAAACATTTTCAATCCTTACAATGTATATAATTGGGTTTCATATTATGTTGAACTTCACTGTTTTTAATAAATGAATAATATTAACACGTTCTACATATATTCTATTCAACAACTGATACAGAACGAAACCCCTGAAATATACTCGCAATGTATTTTGGGGTTATTAGGACCACTTCAATATAAAGTATGAATAGTCATATATATCCAAAAAACATGTCATCAAAAATAAATTATTGCATAAACTTAAACTTATGGAAATGTAGTAAGCCATTTGCATTATAAATTGTAACAGCGAAACAAATTAAATTTGTTTCAATACATATTGTTAATTTTCAAATCCGGTCAATTATTTTTCTTTTAGAATGGAAAAATCCTAGGGGCAAATTCCCTGGGAGTTGATTATTCACTAAGCACTTGTTCTACTACATTTCCAGACTTTTGGGCTCATAAGAAAATCTCAAGCCTAAATTAGAGCCTCTGAGCAAAATTGAATTGGCCTTTCCCATCCAACTTACACCTCATCTGCCTACTAGGTGTAACCACTTCTCACTCACTGACATCAAATAAGGAAATAAACATAGCTTTGTTAAGTAACTTGTCCTACGGTTATAGATAGACCCTTACTTGTAAAATTGTACAGTATGTTTATTATGGTTCATTCTTATGTTGATGAAAGTTGTGTCCATTTTTGTCAATATTAACAGTACATATTACATAGTTCCATTTTTATCTTTTTTTAAATAGTTTAGTACTGAAATTAGACATCAATTAATATGAAATATAATTATATAATATGCAAGTATTTTTTATGCCTTCATACTTTTTCTTTCATTTTATGTTATCTCACCTTAACATTACAGTTATTTGTGTGATAATATCATTTGATGAAGGTTCTATATTTATAATTTATACTTGACAGGTTCGTTCATTGACTGCTGCTCTGAACGCTGCTCAGACAAATGCTGATCAGGCTACTCGTGCTGCTCAGGAAGCCGCATCTGAATTGGCCTCCCAGACCAACATGGTTGCCTCTGCCAAGCAGCGTCTTAACCTAGTGTCAGATCAGCTTGCTGACGCCCGTGCTGATCTGGAAGCCACACAGAATGCCGCTTATAGGGCACAAGCTGCTGCACAAACTGCTCAAGCCAATGCTGCCAAACACGCCGTAGGTCTCCACGGAGGATTCGGAGAGGGATTCGGCGAAGGAGGATTCAAAGGAGGATTCCACCACCACTATTAGTTTAGTTTAATTTGATTATTTTTTTGTATTTTTCTAGTTTCTTATGAATCGCTTTTGTTTTATAACTTGGGTTCATTATGTTGAATTTTTAATAATAAACGGTTAAAGGAAATTTAAGTTACATTATTCATTTTATTCTTCTTCTTCTTCTTCTTCTTCTTCTTCTTCTTCTTCTTCTTTGCCACTATGGTCCTTTGAGTTTTCCTTGGTCTCACTATTCACATCCATCCATTCTTGCCTGTCTTGAGCCTTCATTCTCCATCATTCAATAAATACCGTGTTGCCTGGTGTCACTGTATCAGGATGATCATATTTCTCACAGTCTAAAATAGACTCTTTACATTTTTATTGTTTAAAAAAACAATAATTACCGGTATAGACACATATAAAATGCATTATAAACATAAAAAAAAATATTATGCATCACATTGCACTATTACTTATCAATCAGTTCTGTCTTCATACCAGAAACATTTCTCATAACTGCTTATTTTTTTAGCATTTGTTTGTTTTTCAGATGTAACTCATACATTTCATGACTTAGTTTTATATTATTATTATTTATTATCTGAAATTTATAATCCATATTTCATCTAAGGTACATTAGGGTTATAGTTGTGTCGAAGTTCTGATTAATTTTATAATTTTATCTAAAATAAAGTTTTTATGAACTTTATTTATAAAAACATTTAAAAGTTTGTAGTTCTTTTCTGTCAAAAGCACTTCTGTAATGGGTGGTTCACTTAAACAGGTGATATTATTTAGAAGACAGGTGAGTTCAAATCTTTCATTCCAAAATAAAGGACAATCAAAGATAACATGTCAACACTTTGGTTACTAATACCACATATACAACTCTCTGATGACGAATCTCTGGAAGTGTTGGCCAAATTTTCCGTGCCCAGTGAGGAATTGTGTTAGTATAAAGTTTGGAACAATTTGTATATCAAATCTGTTCTGATTATCAAAATGGATTTAAAGAGTGGAAACATTTCATTGAGATTTTACTAGTGTCCAGAACATTATCCACAATAGAGAAAACTCTTTCTATAAATGTTGAAGTACCTGGCAAACATAATACTGTTTGTACTTCTTTCGACAAGAGGTTTAGAGTAACGTTTTCACAATTCATTTTTGAAAAAATGTCAACCCAGCAGTCAGAAGTAGAGACATTTTTAAAGTTCCATTATTAATATATGTTTGCACACTACCACTGATCACATCTCTATACCCAATACAATTCTCAGAGATATCTGAAGCCAAAGTTGCTACATTATTCCATATTTCAGACCAAAATAGGATAGAGAGCATAGAAGTATGCATTCATGGTTTTCACCACCAGCATAACTATTTGCCCACTTTTCAAGATATTCTATGGAATTCTTGTACAATGAAGACACATTCGCAGGAAATCTTTTTCTACTATCTCACCACTTTCATCCAAGCCAGCTGCCTTTTTTCTTACTTATGGAGGAATAATCTTTTCATCTAGTCTACCCTGCAGTTTTCTCCTCAACAACATGATTTCATGACCAACTTCTGTTGCAGACATTTATTCTGCTTGTATTACATTGATAGTAGCCTAGAAAGACTGAATTTAATTTGAAACAAACATTAACCAAAGCAAAGAACATGAATTTTCAAGTAGCCTACTTGCTTTAACAAAGCAGGACACCTTTCTTAAGACATAAAATATGAGTGTAAACTATCCTAAATCTGAATGATACAGTCAATTGCTGAACCAAGTATGAAAAATGTGTGTTCCCATTTTCTAATACATTTGAATACACAGTGTTAGCAAATGAACGGAATTATTTTAATTCCTCCACTCTCACTGTTTGGATATGAAATTATTTATAAATTTAGCACTGTAACTTTTTATATCAAATGGGAAGTAATATACTGTAGACTGAAGGCAATTATGGATAATATGGGCTCCATGTCCAACACCAATTATTTAATTTCCAATTCTATCATGGAACTTACAATATATGTTACGCGGGGACAGTTAAGCCCCGCTTTAATGCAGCGTATAAGATCTCTATAGTTTAAGTGGTCTTTGGCCCGAGCGGTTGGCCTTGGTTTTGGAGGATGAATTCCACATTTAAACATGTTAAAAACACAGTAAACAATAAAATGACATATTTATTTGAAAAATCAAACATAAAGAAATATTAGATCAACATCATATAAACCAACTTGTTAAAATCAGCTAAAATCGCCATATTGTCAAGCGTCAAAATACTAAAACTGATAAAATTCAGAGAGAGAAAACAATCATTTAAAAGAATCAACTTTGGTCATTATTCTAAGTTCTTTGGACCATTTGGTCCTTTAATTAAATTTATGTATGAAAAATGACCATTAAAAGAATGATAATAAAAGATAAAATATTCATATTACCCATGTAGAGCTGCACTCCTGTCCCCCAGGGAGGACCGAACCCTTCGGTCCCCTCCACCGTTCTGACTTTTCTACTCAAAACCCCGGCTTTTTATATTATCATCTCTACCTTTCACCATTCCCTAAACTAATGGAAGCCCTATTTTCTTGCCCAATCTTTTGTAATATTCCTAGTTTCCTCATGGTCATGTTATATAAGGTGTTTTAACTACTTATCCTAATGTGTCTGGGTTATATAAGTTTTCGTAAGAGTGTCCCATTAGGTTGAAACTAACAAAGTTGTTTTTGATATTATATAAGATTTCGTAAGTGTGTCCTCATAGATTGAAAAATATATTGATGTGAAATAGTCATTTTATTATAATTTTTACCTTAGTTTTTTATCTATAAAATACTTGTGTATATTTTGATTGAGACTTCAATCCGCATTTAAAGGGTGATTATTTATTCCCTATTTTTTGGTATAATAAAAGTTATTTTATGTATATGCTTCATCTGTTTTTATAGAATTTTATTATTATGACAGTTAGGCCCTAGTGTAGGCGTAACAATATAAAATGCTTTTTCGTGCTCAGTTAATACCACCAAAATTTGTATTATTATTGTCTTCACATAGACTGATCACTAGGGGTAGGATTTTTATGATACAGCATATATTTTTTTGGTAAGAAATTCTTAAATATATATAAATGCTTTTTATACAAAAACCAATTGAATTAAAGTAATTTGTTAAGTCATATTTCTGCATATTTGGCCACTTATACATATGACAGAGCATATTATAGCAATTTATTGGTCATATTTTCACTCTTTTAAGAAGTAAACAACTTATATCTTATGATTTCTTTCATCTGTGTTTGAGTTGTCGATTTTTTCAGAATTTGTTTCTTGTAAAATCTATCTTCCTTTCTTATTTTGTTTCAATTCACAGTATGGACTTTTCTCTTATGTATATACCTGAGCAAATATTTATGTAATGTCTTGCGACAAGCAGTTAGTTACTGATAATTTTAATAAAATAAAAAGCATGCTACAATATCAAATTTCATACTTTAGCTTGCTCCTCATTTGCATTTTATTCTTAAATAAATAGTTAAATGTCATAAACTGACTTACTAATTAATTTTATCTGAAATTATTACATAATTATAATATTATTAGGTCACATTTTTGTTTATGTTAAAGTGCATAATTTTGTAAATTTTAGGTCATAACTGCATATATATTCTTTTTTGCATATTTTGGTAGATTTTAGATCATAAAAATCTTAGTCCTACTGATCACTTTATCTGTAATTTGGTTTTCCTGTAGAACTTTCTCAACAAAGTCACATTGCAGTTCACTAGTCTCACCTGATAGGGAACACAAATCAAGGATTTTCGTTTTAACACCAGTTAATGGTTCAAAATGCTGCACCATGAGTATAAAAAGTTTTTTTTTTCAGATTTCTGTTAGAAACATCAATAGAAACACTTACACTGCAACATGTTTTCAAATCTTTCTCATAATCAATTGAGTTGGTGTTTAATAAATCTTTCTCAAGTTGTTCTCATAACAATGGGACAAAAATATGGCTTTAGTTTTGTATGAGCTGAAGAATATTTGGGCTCGTAAGTTCTCCTTTATAAGTGTTGACAAACAGTCATTGGATCTGAAACTGTGTCCATGCATCTGAGAATAATACCTTCTCTTCCCGATACCATATCTTCATCCTGCTTTGTGATGCAATGTGAGGCAATATTTGATAAACTGCAAGCTGCTATTTCTTTACTTTGTGTTTTTTTTTTATCTAGTGTGTTGTGTAATATCACTCCGGCCATCATCTGTAACAAAAAACTTACTCCACATGTTCTGCACACTACTCTAGATTTGTCTTTGCTACCAGTCTCTAACTTTAAGAATTTAAATTCTCTATGAAGATCTTAATTGAAGGAACACATGCATTTGTTTGATTTTGAGCCCACATTCACAAATCATAAGCACTGTTGAGATGCAACGACGTGTTGTAGAGACGAAGAGTTAACATCTCATCCATGTGCATAGCTGCGAACTCTTCCTGTTTATCAATGATGCTGCTCCGGCAGTTTCAGTTGCTGCCAACTTATGCTTATGGAAATCCACTATCTGAGGCGATAGAATTTCATGAATACAGCATAAGATGCTGTTAAAGACCTATAGGTGCTTTCATCTGTTTGTGGAACAGTTCATACTGAATAAAACAAGAAAATCTAAATCTTAAACTGATAGTGTAGGTAAGACATGGAAATAAAAGAGACTGTCCTGGCAAAAAATGGATGTATGTTCACCCTGCATTGTACACATCATCCATCTATCATAGTCTTGGTCTTCAAATTCTTCTTTATCCAACAACTTCTTTGGTGCTAAAGTAATCTTGTGCACTCTATCGACATTCATCCTCAGAACGTGTCCTAGTAATTTAATTCTTCTTATTTTGATATCAGTTACATTTATTTAGACCAGGCTCTTAACTTATGGTATAAAAAATGTTCTCAAAAGGGTATTCCTATAGGAGGAAAAGTACTGCATTCATTGTTGTTTGCAGATGATCACATAATTTTTGCAGGGGATGAAGATGATATGAAATATATGATAACTAAACTAATGGAAGAATATAAAAAATGGGAACTGAATATAAGTTTACAGAAAACAGAATATATGTATTTGGGAAAGGATGTGGATGACCTCATACTTGAAACAGGGAAAATAAAAAAATGTGAATTTTTTTAAATATCTTGGGTCAATAATTACAAGTTTAGGTACCTGTGAGAGAGATGTACAGACTATAATATTGCAATGGCAAAAAATGCAACTAAGACATTACATGGAATAATTTGGAACAAAAATATTACAAAGGAAACTAAAATGAAAATTTATAAGAGCATAATACAGAATATTTTGTCATATGGAAGTGAAACTTGGTCTCTGACGGAATTACAAAAGAATAAAATTAGAACAGTGAATTTCATTATTTTAGAAGAAGCCTCCGAAAAAACAAGACAGGATAAAATAATAAATGAATTCCTTTGGAGAGAAATGAATGTCACCACATCTGTTGTTAAGAGGATTGAAAATCAAACGCTTAAATGGTATGGCCATGTACAAAGAATGGAAAATGAAAGATGGCAAAAAAATATATACCAATGGTCACCCCCTGGGAAAAATAAACGTGGCAGACCAAGATGGAAATGGAAAACCTACGTCAGAACTATAATGGATGATAGGAATTTGGAAGAGGGAGATTAGAATGATAGAGATAAATGGAAACTGAAGATGGTAAACCTATAAGTGGGGGAAAGCTGAAGAAGAAGAAGAAGAAGAAGAAGTTACATTATCATATACAGGTTTTGCAGCTCTATTTTGTTCGAGTTTGCCAGGTACTATTTTCAATGTGGTGCATATACATTTCTGAGTATTTTCCTTTGCTATATGTGCAACATGAATTTTACATTTTCTGGAAGAATTAAGACAACAGGCTTGATATATTTTTTTTTAATTATTCATTATTTCATCTTGAATTTTATTTACTTCTATTTTATCATCCCCCTTGACATTGCAGGATCGGTGAAATCTCAAGAAACTCCCTCAATCTCTTTCTACCTGCAGTTATAGCCTTCAGCTCCGAGTGTCTTTCCTTGTGCTCAAACTATTCTTTCTATACCAGCGTTTATCAACCTATGGGTTCCATTCTACTGATGGATCCATCAATATGATAAAGGGCCTACGAAAATGTTATACTAACCCACTGGCACTGTTCAACCCAGAGGTTTCATGGCCAAACAGGTATAAACACTCCATATATTTTTATCCTGAGCTAATATTTCCCATTCATTCCCAGTATAATTTACCTTCCTCAAAATTGTAATCAAATTATCCTCCAACCTCATTCTTGGTCTACCTGCTGGACGCTTTCTCTCTATCTTTCCAACAAGAAGTTTCCAGAAGCCTCTCTTTCATTTCCCGTTCTTGCTACATGTCCTGCCCATCAAATCTATGACACTTAAATATTCTTATTATGTCTGGTATCCCATGTAGATCATGTAGCTCATTGTTATGTAGTTTCCTCCATTCACCTGTATCTTCATCTCTCTTTGATTCAAAAATGTTTCTAAGTATTTTTTTCTCAAAATACTCATAATTTTTATCTCCCTTAAAGTAAGAGACCATATTTCTCATTCATATACCTAGTATAACTAGAAGAATAACTTTATATATATATATATATATATATGTTATAATTAAATGTTTAACATCTATAAAGCGTCACTGCTATAAGGTAAAAATATTCTCTTTAATTTGCTTACTTGTTATAGTCAGCTGCTAGATGGCAGTGAAGACCGAGTTCTCGCGACATCTAGTAATAATGGAGAGTATACTACATATATAAGAAAAATAAGTGTTTGAATTGGATTCGCCTGGTAGTGTAATGGATATCACGCTGAGGTACAGACTCAGAGATCCGGGTTCGAATCTCGTCCAGGCATTTATTTTTCTTATCATTCCATATATATATATATATATATAGGCCTATATATTTTGGTTTAACATTTTTAGAGAAATTTGGATGGCAATAGACCCTATAATGCATAACAGTATGAAAGATAGAATTGCAATAAATTTATTACTGTATTGTTACTTCATTTTCAGTTTTATTTCCTTACAATCCTAAAATAACCACTTTGATCCAATAGTGAGTACAACACAGATTGCGCTTCCTCCGTTCATGCCATGTGAACATCGCAGACACTCTCAACTCACTTGAACCCTAATATACTTCACCTTATGCCCAACTATCATACTAGTTTAGTTAGTAAATTTTAGCATGGACTCAATTAGAGAAATTAAATTTTTTTATAACATGTCATACAGAATTTACATTTTCATCACTGATTAGAGTACACTTTTGGGTCGTATGAAGTTTAATATCCCTTCAAGGTGAATATCTGACTTAAAAAGGTTATAATGATTCTAGTCCCCCAAGGAGAAAGAAATTTTCTCATGGAATTTTGACCATTATGGGACAGGTGCCCACCCAGCATCATGAGAAATTGGGTAGCTACAATAAGTAGCAGCTCCAGCTGAGAATACCAGCTATAACAGCTGGGGACTCAACATGCTGACCACATGTTACCCATATACTGACGGGGTGATTATCTACCACTGTGATTAACACATGTGGATGTGAATCCAGGAACCAGCTGTTAGGGCAAGGGCCTTCTAGGCCTGTCGTGCCATGGAGTTACTTTTAACATGATATGAATAATTAAGATGGCCAGATGGTGTTCAAGGACTAATTGGGCTTTAATGTTTCCTGACGTTTATCTTATAGGTGGGGAGAAAACTTCACCAGGAAACTTGTATCTACCAAGGATGGAACCCAATGCTGCTCTACTTGAGGCAATGATGTTACCCCCAAGACTACAATAATGAATTTGAAGATATTAGATGGTGCCTTTTATCATCTTACGTGTAAGCCAGCTTTATTTTGCTAATTTTTAGGACACTGTTCTTTATTTAGAATACTATCAATTTAGGAACACAAAATTGTAATTACTTTCGGCTGCGGTGGACTAGTGGTTATGCTCCTTGCCTCTGGTCCCGAGGGTCGCAGGTTCAATCCCGGCCAGGGTCGATGGATGTTTTAGGATGGAAAAATCCAAGGAGCAAGTTCTCTGGGAGGGACTTTAAGCCGTGGGTCCCAAGTCTGAAGATTTTCAGGCTTGTAAAAAATCCTTACACCTAAATGAGAAGGCCTCTAAGCAAAATTTACTGAATTTTCCTGTCTTAGTACTACCTTGGTTTCCTAGATGTCAGTATGAGGCGGAACGGTGACCACGGACCACTCAAAAATGACATCTATACGAAAACAAGTGTAACTAAATTAGTATGGCTCAAATTCTTCCCTGTAGGGGGCGAGCGCCTAAATCTCTGTAAAGGGAAAACATGGGTTTACAATACAATACAATACAATACTATATCTAGTCTCATGCCCTGTTATTGGGTAAAGTTTTGGACAAAACCTTAATTTATCTCAGTCATTTCATGTCTCCTCTTTCATCCGATCAACTCCTCTCTTCTCAACGTTATTCTTAACTAGTTCTTCCAATATATATCTCAGCCAATCTGTTGGTATCTTCCATCCTAATCTAAATTCTGCTAGAGCAATTTTAAGTTTAAACTTCAGGTAAACTCCCATTTCTAATGGTCCGATTTTGCGAATTCAACCTTACTTTTCTTAATTGATTGTCATATGTTGAATTTGGCACAAAAATTGCAGCTGCCAGAGAGTAACAGCCATTGTTATATGTACATTTTTTTTTTTGTCATGGTCATTTTTTGTTTAGTGAATAGTTTCAATGAAGATTTTTAAAAATTTGTTATGCATCTTTTTGTGGGTATAACCTCAAAACCATCATTCCTTCAGAATTTGCCAAAAGTTAAATATATATATAGGGTGTAGATGCACTTATAAGTGTATGCATGTTCCAGCATGACTCTAGAATGCCTGGAACAATTTTGACTAAACTTGATACACATATTATTTACAATATGTAGTTACTGTGAGGGATAAGTGCACCCCTAGGAGGTGATGGTGTAAAATAAATAAAATCGACTGATATTACTGTACGATCCATAGTTCTCAAGGGTTGCTAAACTGATTGCTGACAGTGTTGATAATAAATAGGTCCAACTTCAACCCCTAGTACCTCCAGAGGTTGAGATAGGGTGAAAAGATCCAAAATATTGATATCGGTGTCGAATTCAAGATTCCTGAGATGAATAGTAACACTCTCATACCATAAGAGCCTGAATTCAGCCCCCATAGGCTTGGGAAATGAGATAAGAGATGAAAAAATAAAAAGTCCTGATTAACATAGTGTCAAATTCTAGTTACTGGGATTCCTATAGCTGATTAGTGACACTTCAAATGATATTAAACCCAAGTTTGACCCCTAGGTAGGTGAGAGGGGATGACACATGCAAGTAATTGAAAATGACCAATATTAGTGTTGAATTCATAGCTTTGGGGTTGCTATGATAAATAGTGAGTGACACTGTCATTACATGTATTTTATGTCTTTTGGGTTAAATGGCCATGGTCTGGTTTTATTAACACTCAATGTTTCACCTACTACTTCGGTAGACATCCGAGATTCTGCGTGCTCTTTGACCTCCTAACTCTTCAAATGTCGGCTGCAGACTGGCTATGCATTGGAAATCGTGTCCTTATTTATAGTTGAGTATTGTGTGGTGATGTTTTCTATACGGTCCATTACTTTGGGAGCTATCTTTTGATTGGTTATCACTGGCATAAGTCATAGGTTTTATTCTCATATTATGTAATGCCGGAATCCAAATTTTATTAATCTTCATAGTTTCTTCTTTCTTCTTAAAGGAATTTTTTTTTTGTTTGTAAATTTCAATAACTTCTCTGTGAAGTCTGGTGTAGTAATGTTGTGTTTTGGACAAAACTTGTGTTTTTTTCAAATTTTATGGCATGTTCTTTGTTATTCACTAAATGTTCCACTACAAACGATTTTTCAGTTTGTTTCAACCTACAATTTCTCTTGTGTTCTTGTATTCTTGTACTTATCATCCGTTTTGTAGTTCCTATGTACACTTCACCATAACTACATGGAATATGATATACACCAGCAGTACTTAAAGGTTCTCGTTTATCTTTTGCTGGATTTAATGCATTGCTAATTTTATGTGTAGGATTGTAGATAGTCTGGATCCAATGTTTTTTTCAGAATTCGTCCTATTTTGTCTGTTATAGATTTAACATAAGGTAGAAAAACCTTACCTTTGATTTGTTCGATAGTTCTGTTGTTAGTTCCATGTTTTTTTAGGATTTACTGCACGTCTGAAATCAATTTTACTATATCCGTTTGTTTGGAAGGCTGTTTTAAGATGATTATAATTTCTTCTTGAAGATATTGTGGTTCAGAAATCCTGTTTGCCTGGTCAACCAGAGTTTTTATAAGCCAATTTTTTGCCTAGGATGATGATTTGACAGCTTGTTTAGGTATCTGTCTGTATGAGTAATTTTCCTGTAAACTCAGTGTCCAAGTGTCATATCTTTGTTTCGTATTACTAAAACATCCAAAAACGGTAATCTGTTGTTTTCTTCTTGTTCCATAGTGAATTGAATACTAGGGCAAATGCCATTTATGTGTTCCATGAAGTTTTTTAATTCCTCCTTACCATGTTCCCATATGACGAAAGTGTCATCCACATATCTTAGCCATACTGTGGGTTTCAATGTTACGTTGTCTAAAACCTGTTTTTCAAATTTTTCCATGTAAAAGTTGGTTATTACCAGGCTTAATGGACTTCCCATGGCTACGCCATCTTATTTGTTTGTAAAATGCTCCTCTCCATTGGAAATAAGATTCTGTAAGACAAATGCGATAAAGTGCTACTATGTCTGTAGGAAAAAGTTCTTGCAAGTTTATCACTGGGTCTCCAATAGGTATCTTGGTGAATAATGAAACCACATCAAAGCTCAGTATTCTATCGTTTGGCTTTAGTTTTAATGTGTCAATTTTTTCTATGAAGTGCATTCAGTCTTTTATATAGGTGTCCGTTTTTCCAATGTATGGTTGTAGTAGTGAGGTTAGAAACTTGGCGAGTTTGTACGTTGGTGATCCAATGGCCAAAACGATAGGTCTGAGTGGCATTCCTTCTTTGTGTATCTTAGACAATCCGTACAGTCTTGGTGGTAGGGCTTCTGATTTGTATAGTCATTTTTTGATACCGTCTTCAAGTGATGAACTCTTTATCAGTTTGTTCCATTTCCGTAGAACTCTAGCTGTGGGATCACTTTTAAGAATATTATATGTTCCTGGTTCTAGAAGCTGCTGTCATGTTTAACTGTTTTCATGATGACCTTATCAGCAGGGAGAATGATGATATCCTTGTCTGCATTTAGCTTTCTTATAGCTTCTTTTTCTTTATGTGATAAATTGCTTTGAGGTGGTTTCGATTTCCGGAGAATGCGTGATACTTCACCCTTATTTCCTCCCCAAGATGAAAAGGAAGCTCGCTTATTCCTGCTTCTACGTTGGCTATGATATCTTCGACCAGCACAGTTGTAGGTGTTACTGCAAAATTTTCTCCTTTGGCAAGTATCGCTGTTTTGTCTTCGTTCAGCTGTCGGTCTGACAGGTTCACCACATTTTTTTTGAGTTGTGTACTAGGGTTTATGGTCTCTGATTGATATTTGGCATATTTTTGTTGTTGACGTGTGTGTTCTTTTCTGAGATGCAGCTAAAGCTCTGAAATGTGATATTATCAATCTTATCCCAGTCTGTCTTGGAGAGAATATTGCAAATTTTTAGATGTAAATAAGTCATTTCTGGTTATTCAGTCCCAACGTTCTTCTAGTATCGTGTATTCTTTCTCTTAGTAGAACACATTCCATTCGTTTATAAATCCTACTTGCTTTTGTTGTTTTGAAGATTTTCTTGATGGTTAATGTTTTTCTTGGCCAATCTACTGGGTGCTTTCCCTCTGGTTTTTCTATAAAGTTTAATGCCCCCATTTCATTCCCAGTTTGTATCACATATCGTGTCCATCACAGTGTACGAGACTTAACTGTTCTTATTGTATATAGTTTTCCATAAAGTTCATGTAGCTCACTCGTATATAATTTTCTCCAATTACCTGTGTATTCAGCACTCTATGGTCCAAAAATTGTCCTAAGAAATTTCTTCTCATATACTCTTAATTTCCCCTCCCCCCCCCAGAGTCCAATTTCAACATTTATATAACTAGAAGAATAACCATATTATATACTTTTGGTTTAACAATTTTTTAGACATTTTGGATGACAAGAGTTCCTCAATGCATAATAGCATGTGTTTCCAAAATTGAGTCTATGTGTAATTTCTTTCTGTGCCTCATTATGTTTATAATTATTATTGTTCCGGGTATATAATAATTAATAATAATAATATGATTATAATGGCTTTATTTTACCTGACAAAGTTAAGATCTTAAAGCCTTATCTACCATTCAATCTAGTTAGATAAAATTTGTAATAATTGAACATTGTTTAGTCTCTCTTCAAAACTGCTCAGAGAAAATTTACAGTAATTTTACAGTGCAGTATTTAGCAATAGTGATGCAAGCATCAAAATGAAAATATTCAAATAAACATTTCAGAGCATCCAAACAGGACTATACTATGATTAAATTGAAATATTGCATATCCAATCTTCTAAGTAGATTGCGATTTCAAACCCTTCGTGGCTTCGTCTTCAGTACTATCTTATCAACTGATGTTATGTCAATCAGAAGAACTACTTCTTCTTCGTGCCTCTGTTGGTGGACTTTAGCAAAAGTTATCCAAGCAACAACAGTAATCTGTTGTTACCTAATGCCATCTCCCTATCTTTATGATGGAATAAGTTTACAATTAATCAATTCACATCTTTCCGATGGTATCTTTACCTTTTTGTGTTGGTGTGGCTTGCATATTTAAATGACTCTGAGAGCTATGCCAGCAATAGCATTGTTATATTATTTTTGGTCTGGACATCTTACCTCAATACTAATGTTGATTTGTTCTTGGACATGTTTCAAAACAATTCTGTTTTATCGTCAGCTTTCCCAGACTCTGATGGGAAATAGTCTGGGAAAGCTGACGATAAAACAGAATTGTTTTGAAACATGTCCAAGAACAAATCAACATTAGTATTGAGGTAAGATGTCCAGACCAAAAATAATATAATTAAAATAACCTCAAAACATAACTTCCTAAAATTAAATATTAATAGCATTGTTGCTGAAATTTTGCAAGTAAATTAATTTAACAATTAAAATTTTCAACTTCATCAGGTATCAAATCTGGATCACCTGAGCCAGTATGGCAGACTATGGTCACATGTAGAAATACATTATATGATGGAAATGGATAGTCAATTACAGATGAGGGAAATTATGAAGAAGTGGTGAAATTCAAATACTTAAGAACAAAAGTTACAAACAAGGATGAGGTGCAGAAAGAAATTAAACATAGAATCAATTCTGCAAATGGATACTATTACACAATACAGTGACTTGTCATCTCAACTTCTCTCAAGAAACGTTAAATGAAAATATATAAAACTGTTATTTTTCTGTTACATTATATGGATGCAAAACATGGATTCTTACTTTAAGTTTAGAGAAAATATTATGAGTATTATAGAATAAGTTCTTAGGAAATTTTTTTTGGACCAAAGAGAAACAAGCAAACAGGCAAATGGAGAAGACTACATAACAGTGAGCTTCATGGGAAACCAGATGTAATAAGAACAATTCTGCATCAGTTAGGAAAAACCGGGTAAGTCAACTTTTATATTTAAATTAATATCGGGAAGTAAACATTATGAGGTTATATCATTAATAGTGAGTGGAGAACATATTTTAATCGACTCACCTCATACATTTTCAAACTTCTTTGATACCGACGGTTTCAGACAATATCATGTTCTTCATCAGTCATGGCATCCACTGATGAAATTCCGTGATTGTTGATTTCTTTAGTGACATCACCTCTTGTGCTGCCATCTTTCATTGGGATTATAAACTTTGTAATTAAATTTTTATCCACCAGAATATCGAAATTCATAGATCGATATTTATTCTTCTGAATGAATATCATTTCCCAAATTGTCAATTCCAACGGTTTATCCAACTGTTTTAAAAGTTTCGCTTCTTTTTCAATTTTAAGAGGTGATGTCACTAAAGAAATCAACAATCACAGAATTTCATCAGTGGACGCCATGACTGATGAAGGACATGATATTGTCTGAAACCGTCGGTATCAAAGAAGTTTGAAAATGTATGAGGTGAGTCGATTAAAATATGTTCTCCACTCACTATTAAGTCAACTTTTGGTTATTAACATCTCCCGATCGCTTTTGGTCCGATGCAGTTCGGTAAAAACGGATACGTCGTCAAGCGAATAGTGACGGTGTTATTAAGCATTGAATTTTCGATTTATGCACTCCTTAATGTAAGTCATTGAACTAGTTTTTGCTCTCCTGTAAAAATTACTTTGAAGACTTACCTGGTTTTTCCTAACTGATGTAGAATTAAGGAATTTATACTGCTATGAACAGGGCATGTGGCACAATTGGGAATGAAAGAGGGTCATGGAAAATACTTGTAGGAAAACCATATGTAGGCTGAAGAGAGAATATGATTTGAGGGAGGTAAATTAAACAGGAACAATTGGAAAAAAGTGCAGGATAGGGATGCATGGAGAGCTTATATGCATGCAGTCATGAACCTCGAGGTTTGATTGTGCCACTGAATTAGTTAATAAAATAGAATACATGTCATTGTTTGATAGAGGAAGATTAATTATCTGACAAATAATTCACAGGTGCAGGTAAAGATAGAGTTATGCCAAATAAAAACTGTTTTCAGAAGAGCAAAAATAAAGTTTGCTATAAGCCCTTGGTCACAAAATATTGAGCACTTTAACCACAGATTTGGTGGAATATCATTTAACTTTTTTTACACAGAACGACAAAATTGTATACAGTTGAAATTATAGACCCTATTTATTTAACTTTCACAGGGAAAGAACACTATGAGGTTTAATTTAAGAATTAAATTAATGTTTTTATTACCTCACCTCATATCCTTTTTCTTCTATACTGCAGATTCGGAGCTTATCTCCATCGTCAGTAGCCTCTGGTCGACCGGTGTTATGTCGTTTCTTGGCGGTTTTCTTCTTACTTCTATCGGTGGACCGATGAACCTCTGGATCAGGTCAAAATTTGCAGGAGTTTCGAAATTCATGACTTTATATCCAGAGGTTCATCGGTCTACCGATAGAAGTAAGAAGAAAACCACCAAGAAACGACATAACACCAGTCGATCAGAAGCTACTGACGATGGAGATAAGCTCCGAAACTGCAGTATAGAAGAAAAAGGATATGAGGTGAGGTAATGAAAACATTAATTTAATTCTTATAGGCCCTACTTACCACATTGTAATCAATTTCAGAGTTAACTCACTTTACATTACACAAGAACCTATGAATTTTACTAATTTGTGTTAAAAGTACCTAGTTTGCAACAATTCCTGATATGATTTATAAAATTATAAGGAACATCTCTCAATTAAAAAGAACAGTTAAATAATATAAATGTTTTATTGTCATTTAAATAGTCTGATGACATTCCTTAATACACATTTTTTCACTCTCATGTTATAAAAAGAAAGCATATTGTTTAATGAAGGAAGCTGCCTTATAAATAAACTGTGTAATAGCTTAGTAAACTGCTGGCACATATTTAATCAATATTCAAAAAAATAACTCTAAATTACATTAACATATTCAGTACCATAAACCAGTTAAGGCGTTTAACCCGTCAGTGACGCACCCTTTTACTTGCTTTCCTACTGCATGGATGGAGGCCATTTTAACATTTTAGTATTCCTAGAACACTGATTTGTATAAACGATCATAACTTTTTTAAATATCGATGGATTTGAACGAAATTTTTACTTGTTAGCTCAGAAATAAATGAGAAATTTAATACATACCGTATGGAGTTCAATAGCCTTTATAAACTATTAAACAAAATTTTGAAATCTGAATTTCTCTCTCATGATACACATTTTTACTAAATAATTTGATTTGCTCACATTGGACATCCCTGTTTCCTTCTGTGAGACACTAAATATATTGTGTGGCATAGTGCTGATTCATCTGTAACTTGTATATACAAAAGCAGCTGACATAACCAAAATCAGAATGAATATTTAGAAGAGTGAACTCAAGCTCAATCTTGTGTCAAAGCACTAGCAATGTTTATGCTTAGAATCTGAATTATTGCTTGGATTCGTATAAAAATTCTACAGCAGTTATTTACAACTACACAGACCATAAAAATTTTCTCTTATTTTAGTACTATTAATTTTAGAAATAAAAAATCACATAACCTTAGTAGTTGAGCTTGGTGTGATACAGCTCGAATCACAGACCTACATCACATTCCTGGCAACAATAAACAGATGTCTTTCTTCTCCCATGTTTAGTACAAACAACACACCTCCTTTGAGGTTTCAATTTATCACTTTTAGGGGTAATTTTTCTGATGAAATGTCTTTTAGGTTACGACTGGCCATAATTACGTATATAACGCACGACACCGCGCCTCAGACTGATTCCTTGTAAGTAACATCTATTTGAAAGAGGCAAAATAAATCAGGTATTCCCCTAAACAGGTCGATTTATATATCAATCGATAGCTTATATATCATTTTATCGACCTGAAAAGTTAGATTGTGTATAAGTTTATTAGAAACCCTGCAGAAAGCAGCACAAAGCTAGGTCTGTGTGCCATCGAGTGTTCAAGTAAGAAACTACTTCAACCTCAATACCACATGCACAAAATGTGATCACAGTTGATTCATACACTTAGAAAGAAAGCTAAGATCTTAGGCTTCAAAATTATATTGTTCATACGCAAATATAAGAATATACAGCAGTAAAAAAAACAAATGAAAAGGTCGCGCGCATTTAGAGTAAATTACGATTACTTCAATCTCATCTGATTTTTAAAAAAATAATATGAAATTAAATTTTAAACAAATATTATTTTTATTCATATGTCCTGAAAGCTCATAATTTCTATGTTAAACACAAATAAATTACATATTTGTAGCTTCAAAAATGTACGATCCAGAACAAAAAGAAAACACGCCTGCATAGGTCTATACCACATATAGATGTCGGCAATAAGTGAAGAAGAGAGGGTCTATACCACGTATGGATGTCGGCGCTGACGGGTTAAAGAGACTATCATGTATGCGGCCATCGGTCAGTTAACTCGTTTTTAGAGTGGGCACAAACAAACCGCGTTTATATTCGGCGCCTAAATATTGTGTTGGCTTAGTATGTCTTCAAGATCATAGAAGGCATGTAAATGTACATTTTCTATTCCTGTTTGACATGTTTAACTTGGTGAATCCCCTTTTATTTTTAAAACAAACAACACATGGAATTCGTTCACCCAAACTTGCCTCCAGGCTCCAATGCAGTCGTATATCTTTCTCGTTATCGTGCTGTTGTTTGTGTGTGAGTGAAACCATGGCAAAAGAAAAATATCTCACTGAAGAAGAATTAGTGAATATTTTGTATAATGATGATTCAGGTGATGAACTGATTCCTGAATTAGAAGATTCACAAAGTGAAAGTGAAGATGAACTTCCACTTCCTGAAATTGATACGCCGATACCATGTGATGTCAATCACCCAAGTTATTTCACCATCAAATCCTACTAGGATATCTCCTTTAGGTATGCACAAAATTTGAATTTTCTAGGACTAATAGTTTGTGAATAATGGTCCATTTTCTGAAGTGCCACGAAAAGGGTAGCTGGGGTATTTAAATGGCTGGCCTGTGGGTTTAACTGCTCTGCTCAGTGCCTGGTACTGAATGTGTTAATTAATAAACTCTGATATAATTATGATCTCTAAAAATATACACAATATTCTTAAGTCTTATCATATAATTTACTACTGCATTCATTATAAACATAAACATTTGATATACAATTTAAATTCCTTATGAATATCACACACTCCATGTTCTTCACAGCACAGGACCAGTTGTTCCTATCTTCAACCATCGTTTCAACTGTCGAATTTTCACCTTGACCATCATTTTCTAAACTGCCATCAAACCAACACTAAAGGCTGTCTGCTCTTAAAGTGATCCCCATCAAAACAAAACCATGTGACCTGTTCGCTTTTCATTGGTATGGACACTGACGTAAGATGTAGAAGATAAGTACATTAAAAAAAGTTCTAAAATATACCTAATCAATAATTACAACTTAAAATAGTTTATTACATATGGGTGATGCATGTGAGTCATGCTTCAGTCGATTCTCATCAAAACAAAATGGCTGAAAATGTAAAGTCTTATGTTGCTGTGTTTTCATCTCCCTGTCAAAATGTGACAGTAATTGTGGTGCAAATAGCGGAAGGATACAATTGGCATTTGTTTATGTTAGGATCACTCTAAGAGCGAATAAGGTATAGATAGCAGTTTAGAAGAAGTGGTAAAGGCGAAAATTCAACAGTTGACAAGATGAAAAGACTGTTCCTGAAACAGCAGTTCTGTGCTGCAAAGAACATGGAGTATGAGGTGATATGATGTACAACTCATTTTAATTTGAAAGCCTCATAATGTTAATTCCCATCATAAGTTACATGAAATTTATTTGAGTGTCAACTGCGGTGGTCTAGTGATTATGTTCCTTGCTTCTAGTCCCGAGGGTCGAATGTTCAAACCCAGCTGGGGTCGATGGATTTTTTAGGATGAAAAAAAATCCAAGGGACAAGTTCTCCTAGAGATACTTTTGGCCGTGTATCCTGAGTCTGAAGTTTTTTGGGCTCTTAAAAAAGAACATGAAGTCTGAATAAAAAGACCTCCGAGCAAAATTTAACCAACCTTCATCCATCTGAGTAATACCTTAGTTTCCTACTAGATGTCACCTTGAGCATGTGTACTAATCACATGTCCATCGTTGATATCTATAGGGAAATAAACATAACTAAATTCTTTTTTTTTTATTTTAGAAAGAAAAATGAATGCTCGGACCAGGATTTGAACCCCAGATCTCTGACTCTTTATGTCAGTATGATACCGATTACACCATCCGAACCCCAATACAAATGTCAACAATTCTTTCCACTTATACAATTCTCTTTCATCAGAAGGCCAGTAGCAGTCGCTACCAACAACGCCATCTGATAACTTCTATTCAAAGTATTTTATTGAGAATTTATACATTATTTTTAAGTGATAAAGCTTCTTATTTTGATGTTTTTTTTAAATTAAGATGTTCCAGAATTGAACTTAGTTTTTATTTTAGAAAGAAAAATTAATACTCGGACCAGGATTCAAACCCTGGATCTCTGACTCTACACGTCAGTATGATACTGATTACACCATCCGAACCCTGATATGAACGTCAACAATTCTTTCCACTTATACAAGTCTCTTTCACTGCTACCAGCCTTCTGATGAAAGAGACTTGTATAAGTGGAAAGAATTGTTGATGTTCATATGGTTTAATCGGTATCATACTGACGTGTAGAGTCAGAGATCCAGGGTTCGAATCAGAGTCATAGATCTGGGATTCGAATCCTGGTCCAAGTGTTAATTTTTCTTTCTAAAATAAAAACTAAATCCAATTCTGGAACATGTTAATTTAAAAATAACATCAAAATAACTAAATTCATCTCATTAAGAAACTTCCCAATTGGAAAGCACCCATGCCCTGTAGTGGGATGATTGATATAAATCAATCATCTATTTCAGTGCGGTTCAGTTCAAAACTGAATTTAATTTCTACCGCTGGATGGTGATATGGACATTATGCAGATAACATGCAAATTTATTTTACTCTGAGTACAATTTAGTGCACTTACAATGGTTTTAAAAATTAAAAAAATTAAAGCAATGCATCTTATAGGATACATTGCTAAATTAAGGGTTAACCCTGCCAGCAGGCAACTATATAACTTATGCAATGCAAAACATAGGCCTCCACCCAGTTTACTCCCTAGTAGAAAAATTAAAAAAAAAAAATTTTTTTGGAAAAAATTTTGTCTTATATTCACAAAATAATGGCAACAGTACAATTACTTTTAATTATTAAACTTCAGTAAAAAAATAATCTCATTATCACATTGATGCATATCACGTGTTTTAACAATTCTATTTAGATGCTTTCCATGCTTGAAGGATTTCTGCAGCTTTTTGCAAGTTTTCGTCTTTCTGTAAACAAATGTAAGGAAATTAATATTTCTTGATACATATTAAATTCAACTCTTCTTCGTCTGTACAATACATTGGTATTTAAAAGTGAAATATTACCTTAATGAAACAATAACGAACATAATTCTCTGCTAATTTCTTATTGCTTTCATTATAGAATGCTGATGGCGGTATACCCTGAAGCTTAACATTTTTAGACATCCATTTGGTGAATCGATAATCTTTATACACATCAGTTTCTTGTTCAAGATTAACCCTGCTTTCTGCAAGAGAACATACAAAGATTATTACATTAAGAAGATACACAATAAATAAAATAAAAGGGTCTGTCACAGAGGAATTGTGCAAACTAACCAAATTTCTCAGAAAGTTGAATTTATGGTCCAATTTTACTGTTTCACAGAATATACATTTATTTTGATGTTTTTATTACTAATTTAACACTTCTCACTGAAGGATAAATTAAGTTTGAAGAGAAAAATTTTCACCCAGACCGAGACTCGAACCCAGGACCTTTGGCTTTCCATACCTATGCTCTACCAACTGAGCTACCGGGGCGAGTTCCAATCTAGATGCAAATTTTTCTCTCTTATATACATTGTACAATGTATACAAGAGAAAAATTTGCATCTATGCTCTACCAACTGGGCTACCTGGGCGAGTTCCAATCTAGATGCAAATTTGCATCTAGGTTGGAACTTGCCCTGGTAGCTCAGTTGGTAGAACAATGATACGGAAAGTCAATGGCCCTGGGTTCGAGTCTCAGTCTGGGCAAAAAATGTTCTCTTCAAATTTAATACATTTATTTTGTTAATTAAATCATATGTATTTAGTTACATTGCAACGAAGTAAACATGGCTAGTATGATTTTTAAATTTTAGCTTTCAGGTGAACTCCCATTTCTAATAGTCAGATTTTGCAGATTTTTTTTTGGAGAATATTATTCCCGGTTTATTTCAATAGCATATATTGATTAATTAAATTATTAAAATTCATCGGAGAACATATTGTTTAAACAACTCACCTCATAGGATTCATGCTTCCATGATATCGCGATTTCAAACATAGTCATGTTCATCGTCAGCCATAACTCCGACTCACGCATATATTGAGTTTCATTGTGAAAAATATAAAATTGTGGTTGCTAAAGCAATTTTAAACTTTAGCTTCACATGAACCCCCCCACTTCTAATGGTCCAGTTTTGCTAGTTAACTAATTTGTCCTTACACTTTTCATTGATTGTTATATACTAAATTTGGCTTCTAAAAATAAAAACAAAAATGCATTAATAGACAGCTAAAAATTCTGACCCTATTAGGACATAAAACTGCAACCTTTTGGCTTATAATATATTGCTTCAACATTTTCTGTATGGGATTTTTAAATGCCCATCACTACCCAGTACCTGGAATTTAAATGTCTTAATACCCTTATTTTGCAGCATTGTGAATAAAAATGTACTACCTGCAACATGTCAGATTTATCTGCCTTTTGTTGGTACACTTGCAGTCACATATATATGTAACATTCATCCGGGTTAATGAACTATGCTACAGCATGCCCCTTCAATATATAGTGGATTTTTATTTTTTCTATTTCTGCTGAAGTATTATATTAACTTATTATTGACTAATTATTATGAGTTAGTTGTTTTGACTCACCTCATTTTTTTTAGAATAACTAACTCATAATAATTAAAAGAAATCTCATAGTGTTATTTCCTACAAATATTAAATTATTATCAATTAATGAGTTGGTTATTTTGACTCACCTCATATTTTTTTATTTTTATGCAGACCTGGTTTTATCGCTTTTGTGCGACATTGTCGATGTGCTGAGTTGGAAGCATCGACAATGTCGCACAGAAGCGACGAAACTAGGTCTGCATAAAAATCAAGAAATATGAGGTGAGTCAAAATAACCAACTCATTAATAAAATTAAAAGAAACCTCAGTGTTATTTCCTACATATATTAAATATTAGCAATTAGTTTACATTAGACAGACCTAATGGTGACCAGTCAGCTATCATGAAGTATCCTCCTTCAGGAATTGTGGGTACCATCCCTACATCTGATAGAAACTTAGCCATGTAATCTCGTTTAGCTTCCAACTCCCTTGGCAGACTTTCAAAGTAGCATTCTGGCTGTCCCAATCGTGTCATTTCCAATTCAAATCCACTAGCTACTGCCTCCTGCAACAAATATTTTTTTAGGAAAATGCTATATTTTATTTATCAATCACAAGACAAACACAGAATTTATGTGCAAACAGAAACAACCTAAAAAGCTCCAATAAACATTGTTCTGCAAATTAACTGTTTATGAGTAGGATTTACCATTTCACAAGCATGGGTATCTAAACTACAAAGGTTTAGAGTTGACTTCTGGTTATTTCATTCATGTGTTGTAATTTCATTTTCCCTATTACACTGTTCTGTGTAAAATGGTATCTGCTTTTATTGGAATTAAAACTTAGTATTCTGTGATTCCCAATCAAGAACAAAAAATTACATTATCTTTTAATCAGTTAATTTATGGGCCCACATTTACTGGAACCTTTTGCTTCTCATCAACACATTTTGGACCATGGGCACAGGTTCGATACCTGGCATGGTTGAAAACTTTAATTGTAAAATTAATTTCAATTAAATTGACTAATTGGAAATGTCCAATCATGGAGCCAATTGGGGTGGTTCAAGTCCCTCCACAGTATGTATGTTAAGAAGGTATATTGTACTATTTTTGATAGTGATACATCAGTTGTTTGGAAAGTTAAGGCTGGTGGTCTCCTTAGTGCTTTTCATCAGGAGTAAGCTATGTACCAACAATGGGTTTCACCTTCTCCCTTCTCTCATAGCACTTACATAAACTTATACTCATTCTTTACTCCTCTCTGTACACAATACAAGAATACATAATCTATGTAAAGTAGTGTGCAAAAATGGTGTGTAAATTGAAAATGGTACATTAATTCCTGTGGAACCTGAAGTACGTATATTGCAGTGGGTGGCATTAGAACACTATATAAATCGATAAGAATTAACAGTATGAAGTAAAACTAATTAAAGCTGAATCAGAAATATAGTGTGTTACAGGGTCTTATGACAAAATTTAAAAAAAAATATGTCTTAGAGAGATTATACATTTTTTGTTAAGGAACATGTATTCCCAAACACTTTGTTTATGAGTTGTGTGAAGTGGTCAGTGTGCACGCTTTGCTATGTAACAGGGATGTCAAAAGGTGTAAGAAACTCAAGTTCCCACCGAGTTCCGCTGACTGCCAAAATCAGTATCCTATCATTACATTTGAAGAGAAAAATATAATTTATCTTTCATTGAGTATCCTATCATGTTTGACAGAGTTGAATGGTGGTATCTGGGAAACTATCAAGCAAGTAATGAGACAGAGGAGACTATTTGAGCACATATTGTAAACTGTCAGAACATGTCTTTCAATAAAATGTATTTTGTATATAAATATTTTTATCCAATGATAAATCTTACATGCGAGCATCTTGACCAAAGCAGAGAATTCATAAATGATATGTCTGGGAAGTATATGTTCACACGTCCTCAAATTTCCAATTGAACTTTAAATAAATCTTTGTCTAGCTGTTGGAATAACTTTTATAAACAAATCAATATAGTATGACACATGTATCGAACTGATTTTAATATATGCATTCAAGACTTGGGCATATACAAAGAAAGAGTTGACATTAATTCAGGACACAGAAATTAAATTTCCATGTGGAATTGCACTAAACACGATGTGATAGGATACATAATGATACAATCAGGGAGAAATTTATATAAGAAAATTAACAATTCATCTAGAAAAATAGAATAAATTAGTTTGGACATCTCAAAAGAAAAGAAAAGGGAAGACTGCCTATATGAATTCTAATCTAAAGTTGTTGGTCGCAGAGGTCTAATGGTTATGTTCCTTGCCTCTAGTCCCGAGGATCAGGGGTCAAATCTGGCCAGGGTCAGTGGATTTTTTAGGATGCAAAAATCCATAGGACAAGTCCTCCGAGAGGGACTGTAAGTTGTGGGTCCCGAGTCTTAAGATTTTCAGACTTGTAAAAGAACCTCAAGCCTAAATTAGTGCCTCTGAGCAAAATTTAACTGGCCTTTCCATCCAAATAATACCTTAGTTGCCTACTATAGTGTGTGTGATTTAAATATGTGATTGACATTTATAAATCTCACTGACTTTCTCTTGGTTTCAATATTGAGAAGTATTTCTTACTGCAAGATATGATACAGGGATGATGTCAACATTCAGTCTCAAGTCGGGAATCAGATAACAAAAATGTTATTGTTCAGCAGCCAAATACATATAAGCTTTCAATCACATACTTAGATCTCATGCACTACAGATTTCTCAATAAGATGATGTACTAATCAAATGTCACTCATTGACATCTATAGGTAAATAAGAATAACTAAATTAGCTTAGTAAAGAAACTCGTGCTAGGGAACAACCATGTCCCCATGTGGGACATATGCGGTATATATATACATATACATAATCTAAATTCAAAGGCAAAATGACCAGAAGCAACACCACAGGAAAGGTGGATTGACCAAGAGAAGACAAAATTTACAAGACAGAAAATACAAAAGGAAAAAATTAAAAAGAAGAAAAGCATAGGATGGGGGTACATTTGGAATTGATCTCCCATAAGGGACACACGATAAGATGATAAGTGTGGTATACATTATAGCAATGGAATTTGTTCACAGTACCTGCAGAGGTGTACAGCAGGTATATACACAATTCTGATGGACAGTCTGTAGATTCTTCATGAGGTTTGCAGGTCCATAAGCCCAGCCTATTTTCCACCCAGTGACACTAAATGTCTTGCCTGCTGATCCAATGGTGATAGTTCTTTCCCACATTCCTGGCAGTGTTGCTGCAATTATTTTATATCATATTATTCTCACTTCAATACTTTATGGTCTTATAAAATAGTCAACAAATGGAACATAAGGCCTACAATACAATCTACTGTAATATTCACAAAAAATATACAACTTTTCCCAACATATGAATGAATCATGTCAAACTTAATTAGCAATTTTACAAGTAAACAACCCAAGGATCATCAATATCATCATATTGTTGCATGGGTAGCAGTGCTCAGGTACAGGCCAAGTCTCTTTAATTTAACTTCACAAATGTTTACACAAAATTTTGTTTCTTGCTATTGTGCTGTATATTATACCACCAAGTTAACTTCGCACAGGCGAAGGAGAAAAGTTTTAGAGCTAGTGTCGCCGAACTACTGAATCTGTGCAAGGGATGTAGGTGAAGACTGTACATCCGATCATGTACTGAAATGGTTCAATTTTAAGTGTGGGCGGAGAATCCCTAAACACGTGTGAAAGATCTTAACATGGTTGTCAAATTAGTCATTTAAGCACAGAATGCTCATGCAGTCGGATCATTTAAAATCACAGTATTTGTCGTCTCTCCATTACCAGCCTCACAATAAATCACAAGTGGCAATATGTAATGAGAAGGGACAGCCCATTCCCACACGTAACCCCAATAACAGGATTGTCAAATTAGTAATTTTGCCAATGACTGCCTAGAAGGACGGATCATTAAAATCCGTAGTATTTGTCAGCTCTCTGTCTGGCAGACAAAGAACATATACACATGACAGAAAGTGGCAACATAATAAGAAAGAGAGCATGTTAATTAAAATATTTTCGCCTGTGTAAACTACTTGGTGGAGTAATACACACATATTATTTTCTGCTAATAGAATCTATAATTCACAATTTATTTTATCTTCGCACTTAGGTTTACAATTTGACATGAATGACCTTTGTGACTGACTCGTGATTCATGGACTGGTCAAAACCTCACACCTCCTTACATATCCTGGCCTTGAGATTGAAAACTAAAAATATAAATATAATAAGTTGCTTAATCTTTTAATTAACATAAGTTCAAATGAATGGATTTAGGCTTTTCTTAAAACTTGTGATGTATGTAGGCTATAGTGAAAAGGATGGTTTGACCATATAAAGTAAATATCACATGAGCAGAGAAAAGAACACATATTAAAGATAGCAAGAGAGAATGGTTTAGAAGAAAAGATGATTTATAAGAAAATAAATAGATTAAAAAACAAAAATTGATAAATGAAAGTACTCTTCAGATCATAAAGAAATTGGTAAAAAATTCAGGAAATTTAGATACCATCCTTTAGTATACAATTAAAAAAAATTTCAGCAAATTTAACATTAAATTAGTACTGAAAAATGATTATAGTATGAATAGATTAATTAAGACCAGCAAAAATGAAGAGATTAATGAAGGTAATAAATCAGGGATTTATGATGCAAAGATTTTTAAAAATATATACATAGGAAAAACAAAAAGAAACTTAAATACAAGATTAAGGGTCGCATGTTTGGACGCATTAGACAGTAAAATGCCTTCTCTGCTGAGCAAGTTGTATGCTAATACGATTTTGCTTACTCAGAAATCTGTTCATGCGATAATAATTGGTTAAATTTGTAAGCTACCTGCGGAGGTACCTTACATGAGCAACTCAAATTAAAATCCCGAAGGGAACCGATGTACTTTGCTGCTTTATCCAACATTTATCCAAGATGTCGGACCTTGAAGACTTCGATCATGTTTTCGGTATACACGGAGAAGAGGAATTTGATAGAGTCTACCAAAGAATTCAACTGGAAGAACAGGAGAATTGGCGTAATATTGCGTGTCGCAGACGTGTTTGTATACGGTATTATTTGCGGGATGCAAGCATAAATGCATTCCTCTATAGCAGACGAAAATAACGGATGTGGTTTTATCGCTGAGAATTCTGGGTAATTCGTTGCCAATATTACGAAAACGTCGACTCTCGTGCGTGACCGATAAGTCGGCCGTTAATTCGTTCTCAGCAATTGCTCACGGTGAATCAGCTCACTAGTGATTGGAAGTAATTTGAGTAGAGAGTAATGTTCTAACATACGACCCTAAAAGAATACCTTAGAAATATTAAAAATGGGGAAATAGATAAATTTGCAACAGCCGCACATACATGGTAAGAAAAAAACAGAATCGAAACAAAGGCCAAATTATTGAAACAGATAAATCTAAGGAACTCACTTTTTGGAAGAAAATTCACATCCACAAAAATAAAAGGAAAATTATGAATTTTGAAATTCCTGGAGAAAAGATTTAATTTGGAAGTTCATCAGTCAGCCAAGAGAGGGAGCAGGAAGCAAACCTACAAGATCACTAATCACCAATTCAACAGTTAGATGAATTTGATAATGATATGTAGTGTATTAAAACTAGTAAGAATCAAATGAATTATTAATTCTTCTTATCTCATACATCTATGTTTTTTAACACAGAAATGCAGTATCGGGAAACATATCATTCCCATCTTCAGCTGTTTTGACGATCGGAATGATATGTTTCCCGATTCTGCAGTTCAGTGTTAAAAAACACAGACGTATGAGGTAAGAAGAATTCACAATTAATTTGATTCTTATTAAGAAAACCTCATAATGTAAAAATTCCCAAATGTATTATATTAAATCAAAACTAGTCTTCAAGAAATCTACAATTATGAGGTGAGGCATAAAATCTAACTAAATTTATTAATTAAAATAAACCTCTTAGTGTCACTTCCATTAAATATTAATGAAAATATAACGTAGTAGTATGAATGATGCAACATAGTGCAGCAAAATGTTACTTAATTGCTATCAAATAGTAAATATACTGGAGGATTAAGGTCATATGTGATGATAACCTAAATGTCATTATCATAACCTTTCGTAATATGAGTAAAATGTCTGGCATTTATAAACACTTCAAGATAATACAGTAAAATGCTCCTACATCTTTTCATAACAAAATGCTGTTATCCTCACTGGTTCTATCTGATTCATAAAAGTCATGTCACTATAACTATATCATAAACAGAACAGTTGTAGAATGCAAAAATAAATTTCCTCTTTTGGCAAACCTGGGAAAAACTATGGTTCTTCAGTGGGTGCCAGTTCACTCTGGCACTGTTGGAAATTAACAAGTTGATCAATTCTCTAATAAAGGCATAAACTATCCTCCAATGTAAGGAACATGGAATATCTTTCCACTCAACCAAATTACCCAAAAAATAAAATATCAATAGAATTACAGAATTAGTAAAGTAAATTTACAAAAAAGTGGAAAAATTTACTTAAGTAGGAATAGTGATAAATTCAAATGAGAAAATACAGACTGAAATTAATAAAAGAGAAATTGTTTTAATTTAATCAAAATTACAATCGGAAGTAACACTATGAGATAATTTAAAGTTTATAAATTGAGTCAGCTAAATATTTTTTTCATCTCACCTCATAAAGTTCCATGTTTTCATAATACCAGTTTCAAATTAAAAAGTTTAAAAGTTTGTAATTCAACTGGATGGCCTGGCCATCACGCAGGACTGACAACACAACTGATATCTCATGCCAATTGTCGGAAAAGGTGGGAGTCTTAACCTCCTACTACCCCCAAGGGCCTCCTGAGGGTTGCAGTGGGATCACTTCACCTTCATTATTAATTAGGAATAAAGATGTCTGTGTTCTAATGCCACCCACTATCTTTTCATGCTTCAAAAAGATGTATCTATCAAAAATAAAATAGGAGTGTATAAAACTTATTTCAATCATTGAGTTTGTATTTTTTAAACATTCTTACCTCATATGTCCAACAAAACTACCATATGAGGTAAGAATGTTTAAAAAATACAAACTCAATTATTAAATTAAACCTCATAATGTTACTTCCTAATGATTTTAAAATTATTTTTATCAGTTTTAACATATGCATCTATGACTTAAACATACATATAGAAGGAATCCAAGCTATACAAATAAAATTCCTACACGTGATACAATAATAAATTAATGAGTCATTTTAACATCTTACCTCATATTTCATGTTTTTCAAACACGGTAACTATAGTTTTCAAATGATCTTGTCATTCATTTTCAACCGCCATTATGACTACCGGTAGTCATAATGGCGGTTGAAAATGAATGACAAGATCATTTGAAAACTATAGTTACCGTGTTTGAAAAACATGAAATATGAGGTAAGATGTTAAAATGACTCATTAATTTATTAATTAAGAACCTCATAATGAGTTTCCCAATTTTAACTTTGAATGATACAATAAATTAAGAAGAGATCATTCATTCTTCAATGCGTGTAACCAGCCGTAGCTGATGACACGAATCCATTGTATACTTATACTGTAAGTTGCAATGGACTGAATTTGAACATGCAGCTTATCTGGGCACTCAAGGTCAGTGTCCATGAGGTTGAAAGACAGAAATTAGGAAGAGATGAAATACTTATTATTTTAATTAATTCATGATCGCGATTTCAAGGTCTTGGCAACCCCATCCTCAGTACACTCTTGCCAACTTGTTATGTCGATCATAAGAACCACTTCCGCTCTGTTGTTGGGCCGATAAACCTCCAAATCAGGTCAGAATCCACGGGAATTTTTTTTGGGAAGAAATCCACATTAAAAAAAAAATAAAGAATAACTTATGTCGGAGTTATGGCTGACGATGAACATGATTATGTTTGAAATCGCGATATCATGGAAGCATGAATCCTATGAGGTGAGTTGTTTAAACAATATGTTCTCCGATGAATTTTAATGATTATACCTCATAATTTATTTAACTTTCACAGGGAAAGAACACTATGAGGTTTTAATTATTATACCTCATAATGTTTACTTCCCAACATTAATTAAATATAATAACTTATGAACTTCAAAATTCCTGCAGATTCTAACCTGATTCGGGAGTTTATCGATCCACCAACAGAGAGAAGAAGTGGTTCTTCCGATCGACATAATATCAGTCGGCAAGAGTGTACTGAGGATGGGGTTGCCAAAACCTTGAAATTGCGATCTACTTAGAAGATTATGAGGAGAGGTATGAAACATTTTAATTTATCTTAAGAATATACATACCAATACGTATGTGTTTGTATGGTTTGTAAACCAACCACTCATATACTTCATCAGAAATACAGAGTACATTCCATTTCTTGCATAGATCAGCAATAAGTTCTAATTCCTTCTGGGTGAACACTTTACCAACTGGATTTTGTGGTGTGTTTATAATTATTGCTTTTGTCTTTGAATTAAATAATGATGTCAGCTCTGCTGGATCCAATACCCAATCACTAGACATTATTTTTCCACTAGTTTTGTTCTGCAAAAATGTAAATAAAATGTATGTGAAAAATCACTATATTACAGAAACGTGTGTGATTGCTATATGTGATAGTACTCAAATTTTAAGTTTTATGCCTATTTTTTCCTGAAAGAATAAATAAAAACTAATGATGAAGGTACAAGCTTCATGAAAAAACATACCACCAAGAATAGTTTTTACTATACTTAAAATACCTATTTTTACCTACTGATACTTATTTGTGTTTATAAACCTAAAATTTGCATTTTTGAAATTAAATTCATTCCAGTTCAATATTGGAGATTTTCAGAGTTTTATCAGAACATCAAAATAATGTATAAAATATGACAATTTTACTTTATAATCAACGAATATAGATTTATTATAGTTAATTAAAACTAAACCCCAGGAATATGGCAAGAGACTAGATGAAGAAGCAGATCATTAACTTTGTTATTTTTATTAATTTAAAAATTCTTACATCCATTTTGATTGTACGAGTATTATATATTGTCATCCTACTTCAATAGTCTAATATTGTATTTACTATGTGTCTATGTGTGTATGGGGGAATGTATATGTGTGCGTTCTTTTAAGTTTGTTTTGGTTAAATTTAACCGTACAAAGAACAAACTCATGCTACAATGAGAGACACATAGATAGGTGCATAGTTGAGAGTGTGGAAGAGGGAATATTTTATACCTATTCTTTTTATTTACGCATGTGTAAATACTATAGACATGTATATATTTAAAATAATTTTTGAAGAGCAAAATTAATTAATTGATCAATTTGAGTATATAAATTTACATAAAACATTACAATATACATATTTGTTTATTTATACTGTTCTATAATCATGGTACAGAAATAGGCACCTACACCAAACATGCCCATGCACAAAGTCAATGTTGTTTGTTTACTAATGCTGAGCACTTGTCAATGTACAACAATCAGTTCTCTTGCTCTCAAATATTTTCCACATATTATAGATTGGATAGAAGGGCTGATTATTGCTGAAGGCAGTCATGATCCATCTTTTCGTACAGATTGCACAAGGGGTAAAATGGAGAAGAGATAATTATAATTTTGTGTAAATACTCTGATAATCAATCTTGACAATTTCATTGTAAATATATTTCCTTTTTTCGAAAAGTCAATAAATTTCCACTACTACTACTACCTTGGTGAAGTAGAAGAGAAGACTTTATTGTCTTAATTCCATGCGGTAAAATAAATCACTATTTAATTTTAGGAAGTTATATTTTGAGGTTATTTTTATTGTATTATTTTTAGTCTGAACATCTTACCTCAATATTAATGTTGATTTGTTCTTGAACATATTTCAAAACAATTCTGTTTTATCGTCAGCTTTTCCAGTCTGACAATAAAACAGAATTGTTTTGAAACATGTTCAAGAACAAATCAACATTAATATTGAGGTAAGATGTTCAGACTAAAAATAATATAATAAAAATAAATCACTATTATTATTAATACTGCACTGATTTTACTCTTAAATATTATGTGGAAATATAATTTTTAAAAGCCTAAAGTAGTATTTTTAAAACCTATTTCACAGTTTATAAAGCCTATTTTAGCCTAAAAATCTGAGGTATAATGATAAAAATTAGAAAAGGAAATGAGATCCACTTTAAAAAAATCTGAAATTCAGGGATAATCTAACTTAATGTAAAATTAAACTTTATCACCAGAACATGTTTCAGAAACAATTATCCCCATTCTCAAATACATTCCAATTTCATAAGATATCAATAGTATGTTGAAGTAGTTTGAGGACATTTTGAGTAACAGATTTGAGCAAGTTGCTAGGTTGGAGAGGACTCCTATAGTTCTTAACTAGATTCCTTGTTCATTTTCAATAAAGCTTTCAATCAAACTTACCAGTCTAAGAGGTATGAAGCGTGGAATTCCACCACCAGCTTTCACCATAGGTACATAGCAGTCAAAAAATGGTTCAATTATAATAATTTCATCTCCTGGACTTGTATGTCCTAGAATTGAACTAATAAGGCTTCATAAGCTCCTGCTGTCACAAGAACTTCTGTGTTAGGATTAATATCACGGTTAAGCAGTTTGGAATAGAGTTTACTTATGGCATTAACAAGTCTAGGATGACCCTGCAAATAATAAATAAGTCAGAATTTATGTAATAAAGTTTATCCAATATAATATACTTTTCTTTTTATAAAAGATTTTCTCCCACTCATTTATAAATTGGAAATACCTCATAGTGTTACTTCTCACTTTGATTTTGATCAAATACTTTTCTTTTCTTAACAGAACCAAAATAAATTCTGAACAGTAAAAAAAAAGTTAATATTTTTATTTACTGATGAATATTAACAACTTAGATCATTAGCAATGCAGTTCAAACCTAGATGTAAAAGGGCAGCAAAAAAACAGTGAATAGGATTCTAAATTGTGATCTTACCACAATGCATTCAAACTATGTTTTTTATGACTTTCAGTGTTTATGTACATTTTATTAACAGAAATCCCACAGTTACAACAAAAAAAAATTACTTTTTTTTATTTACCTTGGTTTAATCTTTCCCTTTGAAGGTAATTTTGCATGCTTGGACCTTACAGGGACACAATCTATCAGGGGAGGATTTCTGGATCACACACATACTGTTTTGACCACATAAGGACACGAAGGGTTTCCCTGGATGAATGATCAGCTTAAAGCCTGAGTCATCTCAAACATTTAAGACACCACTCACACGTTCACACTAAACTGGGTGAATTTAATATGGATGATTATGATGGCCAGATGGTGTTCAGTAACTGTTTGGGCCTTAATTTATCCTGACATTTGTCATAAAAAATTTAACGAATTGATTTCATTAAATTTGTAAATGATTGGTATCTTATAAAATTTTTAAATTAAATCTTTGTCATAACAAAATCAGAATAACTTACAAATCCTCTTGTATACTGATTAAGTAGGCAGTTTTCTCCAGTTACGACTTCAGCGAGACCCTTAGTTACATAGTCTGGTGGAGGATAATCAGGAAATCCTTGACCTAAATTGAGTGGTTTATATTCCAGAGCCAGCTGAATATACTCCACCCTTAAAAAAAAGACAAGTTTAAAAAAAATTAATTTCTCTGAAGAAAATGGCTAAATTGCAATTTTGCAAGAAAGATAACACAATTTAGTTTTTTGTTTATAATTCTATTATCCAAGAATGAAGAGGAATTAGTCATAGTTACTTCCAAATAAACAGACACTTAAAACTGGATTCACTTATTTTGCAGATGACCTTATCTTTTTTCACCCACTGAAAAAAATTACAATATTGCATACATAATTTGGATCTTATTGGGAAAGAAAATAACATGAAAATAAATACAGAGGAAACAAAGGTTATGGCCTTCTGTGGGAAATATCCTGTCCCCAGTAAAATATGTTAGGGAAACAAAATTGTTAAAAAGAGTGAATGATTCAAATATCTCAACTGTAAGCTATGCCATGACACGACATGCCTGAAGCCCTTGATCTATTATTATCCAGCTGCTGGGCTTACATCCATGTGCCAATCACAGAGGTGAATATCATCCAACCAGTAAAGGGGTGACATAAGGTCATCATGAATTGGATCTCCCAGTATAACAGCTGGAGTATATGGAGCTGCTACTTATTAGGTAGCTACCCGGAGCCGCAAATTCCTCATAATGCTGGGTGGGAGGGAAAAATATTTGCATTCTCAACATTTATCCTCGCCAAAAAATTACCATCACCTTGCTGGAGATACAAATTTGATAAACTGTCAGCTTTACGCATCAAATGATATTCACCGGATTTTTTATATATGCACAATTAAAAAAAAACAAATTTTACATAAAATAATAAAACCAACTATAACTTTGTAATTTTTACTTCTTATTTATAGACACTTTTAACATCTAGATCATAATACAATTGGGATCATTAGGGTATAGTCTGTATGATGTATGTAAATAGATATATACTCCGTAAGGTATGATTGATTTTGGTTGCTTGTTGAGCCATTGCCTCTCCTTTGTCAGGAGTTAATAGACCAAGTTCATTTTTAGTTACCTTATTTGTTCAAAGATGTCATGAGTGGCATACAACCGACTCAATGAGACATCTAGCAGGCATATGAGGCGCTTAGAATAGCAAGGGCATATCAACAAAAATCACATTTTTTTTTTAAATTATTGAAATATAAACTTTGAACCTTCTTCTTTCATCCAAATTGTAAACCACTTCAGAACACAATATATAACTTCTTCACATTGACAGAAATGATATGTCACGCGATATAGAGAAAATATGTTTATGAAACTCTAAACACTTTTTCTTAAAACTAATCTTTTGCATATATGTTATTACTTAGTTATTACTAAGATGTTTGAAATCAGTAATTTTGTTTAGAGGCCTTTTATTCAGGCTTAAGGATCTTTTAAGACTTGGGACCCACAGTATATAAGGTATATGGCCCATATTCCCAATATCGCCTTACTATTGGATTTTGTTGGTCAGCTATCTGCTAAAAACTTTGAGAACTTGATAGACACATCTAACTGTTCTGTGTTCAATTGTATCTGGTTTTAACATGTGAATGACCTCTAAACATGGCAGAAGAGTATTCAAGTTCTGTGAGTTATCAAATAAATTACATTTACATTATTATATTACAAGTATGTAATGATTTTCTTTTGAAATAATATGATTTAATAGTACAAATATCAGATAATACTCCTGTGAAAAATTAATTTTGTTAATTTAATTTATATTGAGTAAAGTATGTTATAATTTTAGTTCTCAAAATCAATACAGATGTTCTACTTTTGGTCTCCAAATACCCAAGAAAACTAAGTTCTCTCATATAACAGTAGAAGTGACCTTGATAGTAATTCCAAAGTATTAAAACTTACCATACACTCTTCTCAGAACCATGATATCTTGCAGGTAATTCAAACTTGTCAGTCATTCCTGAAGATGTGTGTATATGCGAAATAATGGGAAGAACTGATGAGGAAGTGATGGAAGGTCTTACTTTAAATATGTGTCTACAGATTTGATTGAGATTTTTTAACATCTGAAATAAGAAAATATATTATTGCAAGCTATAATTTAAATGCATTGACAGTTTTTCCTGCACCAAATATGTAATAAATGAAGTAATAATACAGAGACTATTTAACTCATGCCCCAAATGGTAGTCAATGACCAATCACGTTTCAATGAATTTTGTTTTACAACCAATGACAGTCATGTTTCATCTTCCTCTTTATCGATTTCTCTTTATCAGCTCCTGCTTTTGGGATAAAGAAAGTCCTCCTTTTTAATATTCTGAACAGGTCAGAGCATTATTTTTCTCCAACAAATACATTGAATATAGCAAATAATGAACAGATTCCTTGATTTTATTGAGTTGTTTACTAAAAAAAAATAAATGAATAACCTATAATGTTGATTATAATATACAGTTCAATGTGTTCCATTATTTCTCCACTAGAGTGCATTCGTACAATATTGCAATCCTATTTGGCAATAAATAATATGATCAAGTTGCAGTGCATATGCATAACCTCACATTTCTGATTTGTTTTCAAACATTGCCGTTTACATCAAATATATAAATATTTTAAAATACTGGTAACTATATTTAAATAATGACTTTTGAGTAAACAACTTAATTTTATTCGTTAAATAGTCCTAACAAATGCCACTCTTTATTTCCAAGTCCTCTAGATAAATTGGAAATCACTCATAGCATTATTTATGATAAATATTTTAATACAGTTCAAGATAAACAGTAATTTGTGATTTATTTTGTCAGATCTAAAAAAATTTAGATATGTAAATTCCTAATTCAATTTTCCAAAATACCATTTGAAGGGCACATTTCAAGTTACATTCTAAATAAAAAACGAAACCTAAATCACAATTAAGACCGGAGTTATGACCTAATATCTGATGTGTGACTGACTGACTTTATTCTGTGACATATCTGAATTTTATTTAGAATTTCAAAATGCAAATATTACACAAATTTAACAAAATCCTATGAAACTAGACAAACAGCTTCGGTAACAGAGATTAATAAAAAACTACAAATACTTTATTAATTCTACAAAAAATGTTAAATTTAATTTTGCTGTAAAATAAATATTAATTTAAATCAGTAATGTAATTAAATCCCTCCATGGTATCATTACCTTGTCATGGTGGAGTGGCTTGCGTGCTTAAATGATCCCGAGAACTATGCCGGCGATAGCTTTGCTGCCGATAGGGTTACCCATGCCAGACTGGTCGAAGGTGATAAGCCAGACGAAAAAAGTACCTTGGTCGAAAGAGTGACGATCTTTCACCATAAAAATACAACCATCAAGAAATGCAGACATGGGTTCAACTGGTGTAAAATTTTCCGGAGGTCAAATAGTCCCCCATTCGGTTCTCCGGGTGGGGACTACTTCAAGGAACCCATGCCAAAGGCTCAAACACAGGGACATATTCCTAGGAACATGGAATGTTAGGACTTTATACAATAGCGGGGCATTAGAGATATTAACGTGGGAATTAGATGAATCGTCCTTGGATATAGTCGCTTTACAGGAAGTTAGGTGGCCAGGAGAAGGTAGTCAGGAATCAGGAAGCTTTGCATTATACTAGGGTGGTGCAGAAAGACCTGCATTTGGAACGGGTTTTTTAGTCAGAAGGAGGATCCTATCCGCTATCCGAGATATTAAGTTTGTCAGTGATAAGATATCATACATAATTCTAAAGGGTAAACAGCATGATTTTGTAAACGTAAATGTACATGCTCCCACACAAGATAAAGATGACAAGACCAAGGATGAGTTCTATGAAGAATTAGAATGCATATTTGATAGCCTTTCACAATATCATATGAAAATTGTCTTAGGAGATTTTAATGCAAAAGTGGGGTGGGAAGATATATTCAAACCAACAATAGTCAAATTCAGTCTTCATAAAGATAGTAACGACAATGGGTTAGATTAGTCACCTTTGCCACATCAAAGAATTTCATTGTTAAGAGCACAACATTTCAGCATAAGGATATTCATAAATACACCTGGACGTCTCCAGATGGAGAAACTCAGAACCGAATAGATCATGTATTAGTGGACAAACGTTGGCACAGCAGCATTATTGATGTTAGATCAGTTAGAGGGACAAACTGCAATTCGGATCATCATCTGGTCAGGGTGAAAATCAGACAACGGCTATCGCTTATGAGAGGAACAAACGCTAAAGATGATTCTGAAAAATTTGATTTAAAAAACTTGAAAAATGATGAAATGCAGCAAGAATACCAAATTAAAATTGCTAATAGATTTGAAGTACTGAAATCTTCAGATGACAATGTGGCAAACGAAGAAGAAACTGATATAAAAAAAGAATGGGAGGCTATAAGAGATACTATTAAATTGTCAGCATCAGAAAGCATTGGTCACTTAAAAAAGGACAATTTTTAATAGTGTCAAATGCTGATAAATAGAGGAATGCAATATAATTACAAAGAAGCCATCATTGAATTGTTCATTGATTATGACTTCAGTTCAGTGATTGATTTAAGTTTTGATGGTTTGTAGGTATCTATGATATTCACAAAGCTTTAAGGTTTTTTACTAAGATATTACTGAACCATCCTTTCCTGTTTATTGTTCGATATATTCCAAAAGTTATGGAAATCATTCACTGAATGGGACAGAATAATAGTTCAATGACAACTCATTTTGGATAATGTAAATAATGCCCCCTGCAGCTGTTTTCTAATTCACTATGAACCATTCAAATGAATGAACAATTCAAATTGGTAAAACTTAGGTTATGTTACATGGGAACCATCCCAAATCTCAACCACTATCCCTCTGGTGAGATTCCTTATCTAATATATAAAAATGAATGAATGTTTGTTTGTTTATACTTTATGTGCGGCCATACCGTTGATCCGAATGTGATGGAGCTTTTTGCAAAAGGTTCAGGAGATTCCCGGGATGAACATAGGCTATAGGAGAGTTGTGATACTCAACCCCTACACCCTTAAAAATCGTCCTTTGTAGTGGAAAACGTGAAAATGTAGCTCTTTGGACGCTTAAATGGCTTACACTGCCTAAACCATAACAAATACACAAAATTAATGTACACAGAATTGAATATCTCAAAAAGCTCTACAAAAAAGTCTGCGACAGCGTATCTTTATCTCTTATGGATAACTCACAATAACCATTCTTGTCTTTCCAATGAAAGAACATCGAGACAAGAATGTAGATTCCTGTGCAAGCATAGCTGCACATGGTGGGTATTCTTTTATGGATAACTCACAATAACGAATTTTGTCTTTTAGCTCATTTATGCCAAGAAGATCGAGATAAGTAGATTCCTGGGCAACACCGGGTATTCAGCACGGGAAATCTTAAAATAATTGCGAAATACATTTATAATTATTTTTCATTTTACTTATTCAACTAATAATAAGTACATTAATTTTCGTCTTTCAGCTCATTTTATGCCAAGAAGATTGGGATGAGTAGATTCCCGGATAACACCGGGTAAACAGCATGGGGTATCTAAAAATAATTACTATATAAATTTTTCCTTTCACTTATTTAACTAAACATAAAACACATTAATTTTCGTATTTCAATTAATTTATGTCAAGAAAATCGGGATAAATAGATTACCGGGCAACGCCATGTAATCAGCACAAGGTATCCAAAAAATATAAATTTATAATTATTTTTCCTTTTACTTATTCAACTAAACATAAAAGCATATTCATTTTCATTCATTCAGGCATAGCTGCGCACGCCGGGTATTAGCTAGTATACCATAAAATTCAAAGCCACCTAAACTCAAAATGCATCATCTTGATATCAGTGATAATTATAGTGAAGTAAGTAAAATAAATGTCAAGTTACTGTGACACCACAATGCTTCTTAATGGAAAATCAAAATAACATCATTGGGGACCAAGAACAGTCTAAGTGGAAGGAATACTTTCATATTCTGCTGAGCGGAACAATAAGCCCAATTCAAGAAATGGAAGGACCTCACGACTTAACCCTTGACGAAGATGATGGTTATGCAATAAATCCACCTACCATAGAAGAAGTCAAAACTCCCTAAAAACTTGAAAAAGTAATAAAGCTCCACGGGTAAATAGGATACCTGCTGAACTTTTAAAAAACAGAGGAGAAATACTGTTATCACTTGATAACATTCATCTGGCAAGAAGAACGGATACCCAACAACTGGAGGAATAGTATTATCTGCCCAATACACAAAAAAGGAGACAAGCTGGACTGTAGTAATTATAGAGGAATAACCCTACTGTGCACAGCATATAAAATTCTCACAATTATCATACAATTAAGACCAGAGCCACACATAAAGAATTTATTAGGCGAATACCAGGGAGGGTTTAAAAGAGGACGATTCACAATTGACCAATTGTACAATTATGCTCGAAAAATGTTGGGAGTTTAACATCAGCATATTTCAAATATATATATATATATATATATATATAGATTAAACAGGCCTATGATAGTATACAACGAGACAAAATCATGAATGAATTTAGCATCCCCAAAAAGTTAATAAGACTGTTTAAGGATACTATGACTGACACAATGGCTCAAGTTAACATACAGGCACAACTTACAGAACCTTTTAAGATTGAGCAAAGACTCAAACAGGGTGATGGGCTGGCCCCATGCTTATTTAATTTGGTTCTTAAATATACAACTAGAAAGCTATCAGTGAACACTAAAGGAACTCTAGAATATCACACTACACAGATAATAGGGTATGCGGATGACATATGCTTCGCAAGTAGAAGTAACAAAGCCATTCAAGAAGAATTAGGTTTTATCATTGTGAAAAATTTTAACTATCTTGGCTCATGTATGTCCAAAGAAGACAAACTGGCCAACAAGGCTTATTACTCACTTCATAAAATAATGAAGAATAATAACATTCACTCAGCTACTAAAATATGAAGTTTTAATAAGAACAGTTTTGACTTCTAGTAGTGAGACATGGAGCCTCACTAAAAGATCAGAGATAACCCTAAATAATTTTGAAAAAAAGTACTCAGGAAAATATTTGGACTAATAAATATTAATGGTCAATGGAGAATACGATGTAACAAAGAATTGTATGACAAAAACAATGAACCTGACCTTGTCACTTTTATCAAGTTAAAGAAATTGGAATGGACTGGCCATGTAAAAGGCTCTCAACAGACCGAGCACCAAAAAAAAAGGTGCTTACAGCAAATTTTATGGGGAATAGACAAGTTAAAAAAAAAACTCCAAGCTCGACAGCCTAGAAGGCCCTTGGCCTACCATCCAGCTGCTGGTCTCACATCCACATGTGTTAATCACAGAAGTAGATGATCATCTAGGCAGTGTAGGGGTGACATATGGTCAGCATGTCGGGTCCCCCAGCTGTTATAGGTGGTCTTCTCAACCTGGAGTCGCTACTTATTGTAGCTACCCAAATGCCTCACAATGCTGGGTGGGCACCGGTCCCATACTGGCCGAAATTCCATGAGAAAATTTCTCCCCTCATGGGGACTCGAGCCAGCACAAGTCCTATAGCTCTGCGCCAAGGCTTCTTGCCTTAACCACTCAGCTACAGCGCAGGATGGAATAGATGAGTTGGAAGACTGAAAAAACAATGGGAGGATGGTATTAAGGAAGATGCTGCAAACCTACTTAAGTGTTGCAACTAGAGGCTTGCTGCACAAAATAGAAATGATTGGAGGCAGAAGTTAAGGGAGGCCAAAGCTCAAAATTTGAGCCAATCAGCCATTGGATGGATGGATGGATGGATGGATGGAAGTACAATAAACACACATTGTTTTTTGCAAGTGCCCTTTTGTAAACCATTTGCAAAATTATTTATGTTATTCTAGTGCATTACCTATTATGAGTGATCATCTTAACAAATGAGTCCAGGGGAAAAACCTGGCAAGTCCAAAATTACAGATTTTCTGATTTTTTAATAATTGAATAGCTCAGCCAGTGTAGTTTTAGATGGTTTCAGAATTGGGCAACAATCTGACAAGTCCAGAGATACTTCAATAGCTTTAAAACATGTACAGGGGAAAAATCTTACAAGTCTATGCAAAACAGGGGAATATTCTAACGAGTCCAGGGAATCTAATTGAAAATTTAATGATGTAATGATTCCTACCCTGTGCAGGTATAATTATATAGTTGTAGCTAATATTGTCATTGTTGTGTTTAATTATACCAGTTTAGTTTGTTTTTTGGAGTTTATGAAGGAAGTTTGACCTGGTATCATGTTGTGTACAAATAATATGAATAAAGAAGAGAGTGACTCATCTATTTCTGAAGAAAATATTATGTTTTTGGAGAAGCTCACTAAAAAAAAGGAAGAAGTTGGTCATATTAGTGATGCTGCAAAACGTTTAAGAGTTCAATCACATGAAACACGAGAACCATATAAGTGTAAAAATAATTGTTTTGATTAACTCAGTGATGAAAATAGGAGAAATCTTATTAATAAGATGAACCAATTCAAAAATCATGATGAAATAAACCTCTATTTAAGATAAGAGGTTTAATCACAGTGGTCGCTGTACAGCACAGGCATCCCAGAAGAGAAGAGCATGTGAGGCACATTTTCGAGATGCATCTTATAAATGTAATGTTTCTATCAACCTTAATGGAACTGTCCAACAAATACATGTGTGCAAGTATGCATTTATGTCATTACATGGAATAAAGAAGGGCAAGGTTGATCATTTACTCAGGAAACTTAAATCTGGAGTCCAATCTCTACAAAACGGCCGAGGAAAACACGGAACCCGTCTCCAGGCTTTAACAGATGAAACACATGAAATAATAAAAGGACACATTAGTTCATTTAAAGGTCACAATAGCCACTACAGTTTGACGAAGACAGAAAAATCTACCTACCCCAGTCCTTGAACATAAAAAAATGTTCAAGGAGAAGTTTAAAGATCAGAATGTATCGTATGAAACATATCGTGCGATATTTAATTCAGATTTCAATATAAGTTTTGGTTACCCACAGTCTGATACTTGCGGTTCCCGTGATGAATATCTCGCCAAGAGAAAAAATTTAGAGAAGGAATTGACTTTAGCATCATCTGCTGAAAATAAAGTATGGCTTCATTCTGAACTTCGATCCAATGAAACAGCCCATGAATTGCTTCTTAGAAAGCAAAAAAGTGTTCTATGACAGAAAGAAAAAAGCAAAGAAGGAAAGTCAAAAGAATCCATCTGAGGTTGCAATAACCATGGACTATAGTAAGAAATTTCCTTGTCCAAATATAAGGACAAATAAAGTTTATTATAAGTGACAGTTGTCTGTACTTATTCAATGTTCATGTTCTAGCAACAGGGATAGTTATTTTTCTATGTATCCAGAGATCACAGGCCGAAAAGGAGCAAACGAAGTTTCATCGTTCCTGCATAATTTTGTACACCATTTTCTAAATCCAGAAGTCAGGTATCTGGAGATCTTTTGTGACTCCTGCAGAGGGCAAAATGAGAATATCACTGGGTTCATATTCCTTCACCATCTAGTCCATACAGAAAAATGATTGGACTTTGTCAAGATTACATTCCCCATAAGAGATCATTTGTACCTTGAATGTAATAAAAATACTGGTATGATTGACCAGGCTCAGGAATGTCAAATGCCTAAGGAGTAGTGTCAAGTTTTTCGAGATTCGCGCATGCACCCTTCGCCATTTGTCATTAATGTTGAGGAGTAGCCAGAAATAATCAAAGGATGGTCAGCACATCTTGATAATGTCACACAAGAAGAAACTCCCTTTCCGATCTAGGCCAATAAGGGAACTGGAAGTCACACGAGATAATGCAGCCCTGGTTTGTGTTATAAATAGGATAACTAGGACTAGATATTTTAATTAATTATTTTAAATAGTATTAATAATATAGGTTTCATATGATAGGGAATATTAGTTTTAGTTGGAATACTTAGAATAACAAAATGGTAATCAGATTTACCTTGACTAGTTACAGTTAGGTCTATATCAAATCATATACAGTTACAAGTTGAGGGTCTGGAAACATCCAGAACGAAATATAGCCTAAGGAGGAGAGTCAGGTTTTTTACATTTCAAAAGACAGATAGGACAAATGTACCGCTAGGGGGATGCTTGGTGAGAGAGAGATTACAGTTAGGCCTTCAGAGAGTACTAATAAAAGTGTAGAGTAAATGGACGGAGTGTTCAACATGGAGTGTCAAAGCAAGCAGCTGCTGTGGTAAGTCTGCACATGTTTATTCTTAAAAGGATTTTGGGGCCTTTGCTAAAGTCAGGATGAGCTTTAGGTCGGGATATTAATTAAGAAGTTATAAAAAATAAGATTCAAAATATGGGTTGATTAAGTCGGGCATGGGGTGAAGTTTCAACATACCGTAGTTTAACCTCTCTCTTTCTCTCCCCAACAAATATGTATAGGATAAGTTAGGCTAATTTATTTATCTGTAATTATATATTTTGTTCTTATAGTTTTAAATATAGCTGTTTATTTATTTATTTATCTCGAATACCCTCTACTAATAAAGTCATCAGCCATACCGCTTGGCTAGTACTAATCCATAGGTAATTCACGCTATCTTACTGTCACTATTAATCCATGTTCCAAAGGTCCTTTATGCCCTAAAATAAGCTACCATAAGCGTAACAGTTTGGTTTAGAAGCAGCTACAACGGAGCCTATAAACAAGCTTCGTTATTTCTTCCTGCAAAGAAAAGACAAGTTGCCAACTTGAGCGAGGACGAGTTCAACCTCCCATCTGCTTGATATGAAGGTACAGTCGTTCCCTTACAACAATATGTGTTGAAGTTACTTTTATAATTTCTATTTTTATTTATTATAATAAATTAAGTTGTTTTGATTATTTTACAGTTGATCTTAAAATATCTACTGAGAAATACAGAGATTTGCAGGACTTGAAAAGATTTTGCCATAGTGAAGTGCAAGTATATTTTGATCATCTTCCACATTAGTCCCATCCAATGAAAAAAAAAAAGACAATAATACTTCATAATAAATATTAGATAATTCATTGTAATGAGAATTTAAATAAGTGACAAGTGTTTGAAACCTAGTAGCAACTTGAAATATGTTATGGACTTGTCATATTTTTCCTCTGTACAAATTGCATTCATGACAAAAAATGCAGCATATTGTCATAGCCTATACTTTAATCAGATGTATACCATTTCAGTACTAATGTATTTCTAGTATATACATTATCCTAAACAAAAATTAAAAAAATAACTTGGAGAAAATTAAATATTATGAATCTTGAAACTTTAAATTTTGTTTCCTGAAAAAAATGAGAATTGTGACTCTTCAAATGTTAAAATATCACCATTTTTCCAGCACAAGACTTTTAAAAGCTAACCCCAGCAGGACAATTCAAGCTAATAATACACACTAGATAAAAACTAGCAAATATAATGTGATTTGTGTTAGGCCCATATATGTAAGTTAAAATGAATCAATCAATATTTAAAATTAATTGAAATGTGACCTAAATGATTAAGAGTGGATTGTATTGGGTTAGCTTTTTTAAATGGGTTATTAATGTTTTATTGTGTATAGGCTCTCCTGATATTTAATAATCCTAAGGCATCCATCTTAAAAAAATTTACAAAAACAGTAAACAGACGAATATTCATAAAAATAATCCTGGAATCATTAATGCTAAAAAACTAAAAACAGCTGGAGGGTGCATTATTAGGATTATCCTTTTAATCTTAAAAACTAACACAAATAGTTAATTACCAGTACTTCGAAAATCCAATTGTACATTATAGAAGTTCAATGATTGTTTAGGTTAAGCTCTTTTAAAATTTAACATCAATGTCTGATCTTGGTTATTTGCAAGAAGTTGCTGAAGGTTCAAGCATTGAGGGAGTTATGTTTGTTATTTTGGGGGGGGGGAGGTTTCAGAGGAATAGAGGTTACATTTCTACATAATTATTAGATTTGTTATAATTAACAAGTAAGTTTAAGTTCTTATAACAATGTGAAAGGCTGAGTGAATATGGGTATCAGACAACTCATATTTAAAATCATCTCTCGCAAAATGAGTTGTTTACAATGTTATCTCAAATTTTACGTCAATTATAAATATTTACAATACTCTTCAACACCTATTTGTTACAATAATGTCAGTGAATTATAGGAATTCTCGGTTACAATTCAAATGCGATAGAAAATATGAGATAGAGGAGGCCTAAGTTAAATTCCAGCTGGAACGAACTAAATCAGTCGGCCTACTACATTTAAATAATTAATAAATTTCCTTTTTCTAATATATTGAATATTGTAATCTTTAAAAGAACGTCTTGTGTAGTTTATAATATATGAAAATATTGAGACATCTTACAGAATACTTAGGTCTACGTTGAAAATACCAATTTTAGGAACACCACTGCTTAATTTACACTATACGTTACGTAACTTCAGCATAAAATGTCAATAGTACGAATATTACTGGAGATAAAATCAGTCAATTGCTATCATTGCTATACGCACATTGAATGCAACTCCGCTTAAACTGACGCCGTGTATCCGGTACAGATCATACAGTATTATTTCTCTCACGTGTCTGTAAATGCTCTGAGGCTAATTATCCTTATGACTCAATTTCCCTAATTTGTGCACATAAATATACTCAAAATGAGACATCATGTAAATGAGAGAAAGGGCACAGAGAGGGTAATATATTTTACCGGGGCCAATGGTATTTCATAAACGTAAAAGAATAATCGCCCTCTCCCATTTGACCTAGTAACCCTGGGCAGAACACAAAATTTATCTGAAGAAGTCAAGTTTCTCAAGTTAAAATAAATATTTACAAATTAAATGAATATTACTGTTTCGGTAGTTATTGTATGTGTATTTAAGTTACACAAAAAATTAAGCAACAATTTTTCAAGAAAAGGAATGGATGGAACACGAGGTTCTATTAACAAAACTATGTTCATATTAATTATTTTAATATGTTGAACAATGTCGAATGCTGTATTGTACAATTTTTACATATTATGTACCATGTCTTATTGTGTAATTATTTATATTGGGTTTTCTGTATGGCTAATAAATTGCAGACGATATAAAACATAAAGCACACAGATGTACAGAAATAGTTGTAACTTTTCACGCCAGATCCTCATAGAATAAGCCTTCTCCTAGCTCCTAATGGACACAACCAGAGAAGACCCACCACGACCTAGCCGTTTGTCAATTTTTGCTGCAAAGCGAAATGTTCACGATGTTCACTCTCGTCTCCGTCAATTCCTAACCTATAATCAAGTTTAAAATCATTTATAAATCGACATAAAACAAATATATAAATATTATATTAATTTTAAGGGGCAATTCACATTATTATATTTATATAGGATGATTTCATTATTTGTAATAAATATTTTTTAGAACTTAATTTGATATATAAGGTATGATTAGTGACTTCTACGACCGCCAGTAAGCGCCACATTTGAACGGTAAATGCACAAATTTCGGGACCGATCGATATGCAGGTGGTTTGATTAAATGTGTGTGAAGGCGGGCATGACGGTGGTAGGTATTTTGTAGTATTTTGATCAATTAGAAATCGTAAAAAATGCGAGGTTGAACAATAATATAGAACCATCTTATAAGTTCCAGGAAGAATTTATTACATTTTTATCCATAATGCAAAAATGATATCTGTGCATATGGAGCACAATTATGTAAAACTGTGACACAAGTCAATAAATGATCATACCAGTTGATAAAAGCACTTTATTGCCTGTCTTTTTAACAATTATTGACGATAACATTTAGAATAATTTGCACTATTTTGTTTGACATAATATGACTGTAATACTTAATTTTTCGAAAATAATTATTGAGCATTGTAATTTTCAGAAATTAATATTATGGCTCCTTATAACAACACTTCGGATACTCGAGAGTTGCAGTGCAGTTGTGGATGAAGAGGAACATTTTAGTGATGACAATGTTTTACATATTGGAGGCATATTTCCCATTGGAGGAAAAGGAGGTTGGCAAGGAGGCCAGGTATGATAGAGCTATTTATTTACAAGAAATGTGGGGATTTTATGCCAAGACTTCACCTATGTAAATTGAAAGAAAAAATGCACAAATTTTTGTTGCAGAAGAATTGCCAGAGGAAAATATGCAAGTTGATTTTTCCCAAAAATGTTTTAGAATTGAATGAGAAGTTGTGGTAATTTTAACCTATAATAATGGAAAACAGTGCATTAGCCATTGTTCAAACATAATAGCCAAGTTAGGAAATATTTTAGAATTTGCCATTTTCACTTAATATATTTTTGTAAATTCTACAGAATTGCAGTGTACATGCGCAAATGCTTAATGTAACTTCCACCAAAATGGCAAGACATGCTTGAAATCAATATGACCAACCTTTGCAATAAATTCTCAAACATGTTAATAAGAAATGGATGTACACCAATCTTCCCTCCCTAACCTAACAAAATAAATTACATGCATATTATTTAATGATCAAATCTGGCAAACGCTAACTTGTCCCATTGGAACCTAACAAAATGAAATTAATTTCTTAAAATATGGGAATGAATAGCAAATGTTGGTCATGCCAATTTCACAGATATATCCTGCTATCGGACATATTAGATAATACAGTAAGCATTCGTGCTTATGTACTGTGATTCATCATCATAATTGGCTTGACAGCCCCATGTGGGCCTTGGCCGCCCTCAGAAACCTATGCCAGACTTCCCTGTTCTGCACTTCATTCTTCCAGTTTTTTATTTTTAAAATTTTAATGTCTTGAATTATACCATCCTCCCATCTTAATTTAGGTCTTCCAACTTTTCTGGCCAATAGTGGTTGTTCATTGTAAATTCTTTTTGTAATCCTTTTGTTGTCCATGCGAATAATGTGTCCAGCCCATGCCAATCTATTAACTTTAACAAAATTCAAAATATCTGGCTGATTGTACAATTTATACAATTCATTATTGTATGTATATTAAATTAATGTTGGGAAGTAAACATTATGAGGTATAATCATTAAAATTCATCGGAGAACATATTGTTTAAACAACTCACCTCATAGGATTCACGCTTCCATGATATCGCGATTTCAAACATAATCATGTTCATCGTCAGCCATAACTCCGACTGTTGAAATTCTTCGGCCGTCAACTATTCTATTGTCGCCATCTTCAGTGCTGCCATCTATGGTTGAATTTATGAACTTCGAAATCAATGTAATTTCGTTAGGGATATCAAAATTCATTGATCTATTTTTGTTTTTCTGAATGTATATTTTTTCCCAAACTGTCAATTCCAAAGGTTTCTCTACTTGTTTTAAAAGTTTAACTTCTCTTCCAATTTTATGATGTTCTAATAAACTATGTGCAGCAATTGCAGATTTTTCAATTTCACAATTTTTAATATTTCTGAAATGTTCTTTTGTCCGAATTTCCAAATTCCTTTTTGTTTTTCCTATATAAACTTTATTGCAATCTTCACAATTTATTTGATAAATTCCAGATTTCTTACTGTCTGGAACATTGACTTTTTTATTGGTACTTAGAAGATTACCCAGACTAAATTTATTTATTGGTGCCAAAGAAATGTTGTATTTGTCAAAATTTTTTTGAAATTTCCTATGCATTTCAGGATGGTAAGTAATTTTCTTGTATTTTTTTCTTTTCTTTGCAATTTTGTAGAGTAGTATATTCATTAAGTCTTTTATTGTGTTTGAATTTCTTCAACTTATTTATAATTAATTCTTTATCAAAACCATTCAATCTAGCAGTGTTTAAGATATGTTTAAACTCTTTATTGAAATTTTCTTCGTTTATTGGTACATTTGTCAATCTGTAAATTAAGCTATTGAATATTGCATGCTTATGAGCAATGTGTTTGAAGCCTGATGATTTAATGTAATTATCTGTATGAGTTCCTTTTCTAAATATATCAAATTCAATTTTCAGTGTTTGATCATTCCTAATTATACATAAATCCAAAAAAGGAATTTTGTTTTCTTTTTCTAATTCAACGGTAAACTTTACTGATTCATCCTGAAGGTTCAATAATTTAAGAGCATCTTCAATATCTTTAGAATTTATTATTGCAAAAATATCATCCACATATCTGTACCAAGTCTTAAACATCCATGGGTATGCTTTAGTGATTTGACACTCCAAGTAACTCATGAACAAATCAGCTAAAAATGGTGAGAGCGGATTACCCATTGACAAACCCGAACCCTGTTGGTAAAATTTTTCATTATAGGTAAAATAAGAATTACTGACACATAGCTTAGTAAGAGTTATATATTCCTCTAAAATTTCATTTTTAATATTTAGAGAACTTAACCATTTCCTCAAAAAATTTAGCATTTTTTCAACTGGTATACTAGGAAACAATGAAATTACATCAAATGAAACCAATCTGTCATCATGTCCTAGACTCATATTTTTCAATTTGTCAACCAATTCCAAAGAGTTCTGAATACTTTTAGTGTCAAATTTGGGAAACTCATTAAATTTTTGTACCAGCCATTTAGATAAATAATAGCATGGTGAACCAATGTTGTTGACTATAGGTCTCATCTTATTACCAATTTTATGAATCTTTGGTAGACCATACATTCTACCAAAGATTCATAAAATTGGTAATAAGATGAGACCTATAGTCAACAACATTGGTTCACCATGCTATTATTTATCTAAATGGCTGGTACAAAAATTTAATGAGTTTCCCAAATTTGACACTAAAAGTATTCAGAACTCTTTGGATTGGTTGACAAATTGAAAAATATGAGTCTAGGACATGATGACAGATTGGTTTAATTTGATGTAATTTCATTGTTTCCTAGTATACCAGTTGAAAAAATGCTAAATTTTTTGAGGAAATGGTTAAGTTCTCTAAATATTAAAAATGAAATTTTAGAGGAATATATAACTCTTAAAATTCCCAAATAAATGCCTTCTTAATAAAGAAGCTGCCATTTGCAAGATAGGAGCAAAGGTTTCTAGCATTTGGTGCACAGGAATTAACAGTGTATATAAGAGAAAAATTTGTGATTAGATTGGAACTTGCTCAGGTAGCTCAGTCGGTAGAGTATTAGCCTAGAAAGACAAAGGTCCTGGGTTCAAGCCCCAGCCTGAGCATGTAATTTTTCTCTTCAAATATTATTCATGTAGTGTGTTGTATGGAGAAGACTGCATAACAGTGAATTACATGGTCTTTATAGGAAGCCAGATACAATGAGAACAGTTAAGTCTCATAGACTGTGATGGGCAGGACATGTGGCATGAATGGGGAATGAAAGACGTGCATGGAAGATTCTTGTAGGAAAACCAGAGGGAAAACGCCCAGTTGGTAGATCAAGAATGAGGTGGGAGAATAATATTAACTATGATTTGAGGGAAGTAGATTATACAGGGGATGATTGGAAAACATTGGCTCAGGATAGGGATATATGGAGAGCTTATGCCCGTGCGGCCATGAACCTACGGGTTCGATAGTGCCAGTGAGTTAGTTAGTGTGTTGTATGGGGGATCATGATGAATAGAAAGGAGATGGTGAAACATGATGCTGGCATGTAGCATACTCATGCCGATAAGCACTAAGGAAACTGCCCAGGCTTAATGTCACAGTTGATTTAGATAATTATCTGATTGTTTCAGGCATGTGAACCAGCGGCTTCACTTGCTCTAGAGGATGTAAATAAAAGAAAAGATCTGTTGCCGGGTTTCATCCTGAAGTTACACTGGAATGACAGTGAGGTAAGATACTTCAAGAACCAGTTTAGGAGAACAATTTTGGATATATTTATGAGGATTCTAAATAAAATAGTGGTAACACTATTAGGATGATGTTACAAAGTTGCACATCATAACATTGGATCAAAGAAATTGAATCAGTTTTCTTTACACCTCACCTCATATTTTTCTCTCTCATCTGGAACTAGTTTCAAAGGATGTCAATACCCCCATCTCAGTCAAAACCGACTGTGAGAGTGGGGATAATGTCCTTCAAAGCTAGTCCCAAATGAGAGAGCAATTTTTATTTATCCAACCCAAAAAGGATTTAACGGTTAGACAGTCTCCTGCATGCTTCCCACATTGGCACTGCAGTCATTAACTCTCTTGCTCTGCTGTGTTTCATAGATAGTGAGAGCAAAATATGAAGTGAGGTTTAAAGGACGGATTCATATATATATATATATAAAGTAAAAATATTCTTTTTAACCCGTCAGCGCCGACATCCATATGTGGTATAGACCCTCTGTTCTTCACTTATTGCCGACATCTATACATGGTATAGACCTATGCAGGCGTGTTTTCTTTTTGTTCTGGATCGTACATTTTTGAAGCTACAAATATGTAATTTATTTGTGTTTAACGTAGAAATTATGAACTTTCAGGACATATGAATAAAAATAATATTTGTTTAAAATTTCATTTGATATTATTTTTTAAAAAAATCAGGTGAGATTGAAGTAATCGTAATTTTCTCTAAATGCGCACGACCTTTTCATTTGTTTTTTTACTGCTCTATATTCTTATATTTGCGTATGAACAATATATTTTTGAAGCCTAAGATCTTAGCTTTCTTTCTAAGTGTATGAATCAGCTGTGATCACATTTTTTCCATGTGGTATTGAGGTTGAAGTAGTTTCTTACTTCAACATTCGATGGCACACAGACCTAGCTTTGTGCTGCTTTCTGTAGGGCTTCTTATAAACTTATACACAATCTAATTTTTCAGGTCGATAAAATGATATACAAGCTATCGATTGATATATAAATCAACATTTTTAGGGGAATACCTGATTTATTTTGCCTCTTTCAAAATAGATCATGGTTCACGGAATCAGTCTGAGGTGCGGTGTTGTGCGTTATATACATAATTATGGCCAGTCGTAACCTAAAAGAAAGTGAAATTTTTGAGTTTTTGAACCAATCTGACGATAGTTTTAGTGACAGTGAAAGTATATTTAGTTCTGGTGATAGTGATAATGAAATTGATGATATAACAGTAGCTAATGCAATTATAAATAATAATAGTGATGATGATGAAGAACCGGTACTGCAGCATGACTTTGATTGAGAAGATATGGATAATTACGAAGGACAACAAGAAATATTTACAGGTGATTTTGGACCCCAAAACAGTGCTAATAATATTACTACCATCATTGAAAGTTTTGAGTTGTTTTTCGATAGACATTTAGTTGAACTCATTGCCACAGAAACGAACAGATATGCAGAACTGTTTCAAAATTCACAGGGTAATCTCTTCACATTTCGATCTCCAGTAAGAAGCTGGGTACCAGTAACAATCGAAGAGATAGGAATTTTTTTGCTCATGGGTATTGTCCAGAAACCAACAATTAGATCTTATTTTTCTAAAAGGAGTGTTATTCTGATACCAGGCTTTTCTGTTATGTCCAGGGACCGTTTTGAGTTGATATGTAAATTTTTACATTTTACTAACAATGACAGCCGAGAAACTTACAAAGGACCACCTAAACTTTTCAAAATTTTTCCAATAGTACAGGACCTAGATCACAAATTTATATCCTTATATTTGCCAAAACAAAATATAGCAATAGACGGAAGCCTAACTCTGTGGAAGGGGCGGCTTTCTTTCATAAAATACATACCTCTAAAAGCATCAAAATTTGGTATTAAAACCTATGAATTATGCGAACCCAGCACTGGCTATTTATGGTATTTTCTTGTGTATACAGGGAAAAACACAGTTATCCATTCAGGTCTTATTTCCCATGAAGCCCCTAAAACCACGGCTATAGAACTACAATTGATTGAGCCTTTCATAGGGATGGATAATTTTTATAATAGTCCTGAGTTAGCTCATCAACTAAAAGTTATGCATTCTACAGTTTGTGTGGGTACCCTAAAACTAACGAGGAAAAAAGCCTCAAAAGAAATAAAAAAACGCAAAACTAAAAAAAGTTATTGCAAGACATGCAGGTCCTGTTACTGTCCTCAAGTGGCATATAAGAAAAAGTCTCTATGATTTCGACTTACCACAATGCTGACACATCTATAGTCAATAAAAGAGGCAAAAATATAGAGAAGCCTGTGTGTGTTGTGGCCTACAACAAGTGGATGGGGGGGAATAGACCTAAAAGATCAGCTGCTACAAATGTATCTTGTTGAAAGGAAACGCCAGACAAAATGGTACATGAAATTTTTCAAGAGGCTCCTGAACTGTTCTGTACTAAATTCTCATAATATACAGACAAGTAACTGGAAAGAAAATAGAGCATCTTTCATTCAGGATCTAGTTAGTTGAGGAATTATTTATGAAATACGGACACTCTGGTGACCATTTAGTGAGAGGAAGACGTGCATCTGATAACACACTACCAAGACTGAGGGAGAGACGCTTCATCAGAAAAATTACCCCTAAAAGTGATAAATCGAAACCTCAAAGGAGGTGTGTTGTTTGTACTAAACATGGGAGAAGAAAGACATCTGTTTATTGTTGCCAGGAATGTGATGTAGGTCTGTGTATTGAAAAGTGTTTCCAGCTGTATCACACCAAGCTCGACTACTTAGGTAATGTGATTTTTTATTTCTAAAATTAGTAGTACTAAACTTACTTACTTACTCTTACTTACTCACTGGCACTATCGAACCCATAGGTTCATGGCCGTGCGGACATAAGCTCTCCATACATCCCTATCCTGAGCTAATCCTTTCCAATCATTCCCTGTATAATGTACTTCCCTCAAATCATAGTTAATGTCCCACCTCATTCTTGGTCTACCAACTGGGCGTTTTCTCTCTGGCTTTCCTACAAGAAGCTTCCATGCAAGTCTTTCATTCCCCATACGTGCAACATGTCCTGCCCATCACAGTCTATGAGACTTGACTGTTCTTATTATATCTGGCTTCCTATAAAGACCATGTAGTTCATTGTTATGTAATCTTCTCCATTCACCTGTCTGTTCATCTCTCTTTGGTCCAAAAATTTTCCTAAGTACTTTATTCTCAAATACCTGTAATCTCCTTTCCTCCCTTAAAGTAAGAGTCTATTTAGAGAATGAGGAAGGCTTACAACTGAATGGTATTAATAAACTGTTAGTTTATGCTGATGATGTAGTATTGTTGGCCGATAGTGAGGAGATACTAAAGGACAATACGCACACACTATTGAGTAACACCAAGAACTTAGGACTGGAAGTAAATATCAATAAAACTAAATATATGGTCACACGTAGAAATACATTATATAATGGAAATGGACAGCTAATGATAAATGAGGGAAATTTTGAGGAAATGGCTGAATTCAAATACCTAGGAACAATAATCACAAATAGGAATGAGATGCACAAAGTAGTACTAAAATAAGAGAAAATTATTTTTATGGTCTATGTAGTTTTAAATAACTGCTGTAGAATTTTTATACGAATCCAAGCAATAATTCAGATTCTAAGTATAAACATTGCTAGTGCTTTGACACAAGATTGAGCTTGAGTTCACTCTTCTAAATATTCATTCTGATTTTGGTTATGTCAACTGCTTTTGTATATACAAGTTACAGATGAATCAGCACTATGCCACACAATATATTTAGGGTCGTATGCAAATACATTAGTCTCTACTCAAATTACTTCCAATCACTGGTGAGCTGAGATCGAATTAACGGCCGCCTTAACCGGTCATGCATGAATGTTGACGTTTTCGTAATATTGGCAACGAATTACCCAGAATTCTCAGCGATAAAACCACTTCCGTTATTTTCGTCTGCTATAGAGGAATGCATTTATGCTTGCATCCCGCAAATAATACCGTATACAAACACATCTGCGACGCGCAATATTACGCCGATTCTCCTGTTCTTCCAGTTGAATTCTTTGGCAGACTCTATAAAATACCTCTTCTCCGCGTATACCGAAAACATGATCGAAGTCTTCAAGGTCCGACATCTTGGATAAGTTTCAAACTACATCGGTTACCATCGGTTCCCTTCGGGATTTTCACATAAGTTTATATCTTGAGCTACGATCTTAAGGTACCTTGTCAGGTAGCTTACAATTATTACCGCGTGAATAGATTTCTGAGTAAGAAAAATGTGTTTGAATAAAACTTTATCAGCAGAGAATGCCTTTTACTGTCTAATGCGTTCAAACATTCGACCCTTAGTGTCTCACAGAAAGAAACAGGGATGTCCAATGTGAGCAAATCAAATTATTTAGTAAAATGTGTATCATGAGAGAGAAAATCAGATTTCAAATTTTCTTTTTTAATAGAGTATAAAGGTACTCACAGCTTTAGAGTCCTGTAAAAATAATAAAGCACCTGGTGAGGATGGACTTCATATAGAATTGTTTAAATATTCTGACAAAACTCTTAAACAAAAATTTCTGCACTTACTAAACAAAATAATCTTGGGAGAAGACATACCTTCATCTTGGCAGAAATCCATTATCATACCAATTTTTAAAAAAGATAACCTCAAAGATTGTAATAATTATCGAGGCATTAGCCTTCTCAACAGTGGATATAAAGTTTTTACAAAAATTCTAGCATCTAAATTACAAAAACACTATGAAAACTTATTAGGGGAAGAACAAAATGGTTTTCGTAAGGGAAGATCCTGTGCCGATGGTTATTTCACCTTAAAACTTCTTATCGAAAAGAATAAAGAACTACATATAGCGTTTATAGATTTTATCAAAGCATTTGATCGAATTGACAGACAAAAACTTTTAGATATCTTAACTGATGGTAGAACACCAAATCAACTGATCCAAACAATTTTTAATCTGTATAAAAATAACATCATAGCAGTACAAATAGGAACAGATTTGTCAGATTGGAAATATAAATTGCGGAGTCAGACAAGGATGCCCTCTATCACCACTTCTATTTGATGTATACATTAATGCTATCATCAGACACTGGAGATTGACAGTTCATGGTAATATTCTTCTCTCAAGACACACAATTTTAGACACACTCTTATATGCAGATGATCAGGCTCTTTTTGGCAATAATGAAGATGAATTACAATATTCCACTCATCATCTTAATATAATAGCCCAACGATTTAACATGGAAATATCAACAACAAAATCTAAAGTTATGGCCTTTCAAGGGAAATTCCCAGTAAGAAGTAAAATTTGTATTCAGAATTCAATATTAGAGCAAGTTAATTCATTTAAATACTTAGGATATAATCTAACTTATAATGAGGAATGTGATATATCCTTTAAAATACAAACCTATAATAAATCTTTAAGAATTATCAACCAAGTTTTTAAACCATCAAAAGTGCAGAGACATATATAAAATTCTCGCTAGACCCATAATCTGTTATGGCAGTGAAGCTTGGACCATCAGAACTGAGGATGATCGTCATATTACAGCCACGGAGATGAAATTTCTGCGACGAACTGCAGGTTATAGCATTCTAGACCACCAAAGAAATTCAACAATAGCCAGAGAGTTAAACATCGTATCTATATCTGAATACCTCCAAGAATATAGAAACAATTGGCTAGCCCATATTCAGCGCATGGATCATCACAGAATACCAAAACAAATTATTCACTACATTCCTCGAGGCAGAAGATCTGTGGGTCAACCTTTTCGGAGATGGCAGGAGACCGTAACGGGCCACTGGGCCTAATACTTGAATGGCAGATGATGATGAAAGGCTACTCAACTCCATACGGTATGTATTAAATTTCGCATTCATTTCTGAGCTAACAAGTAAAAATTTCGTTCAAATCCATCGATATTTTAAAAAGTTATGATCGTTTATATAAATCAGTGTTCTAGGAATACTAAAATGTTAAAATGGCCTCCGTCCATGCAGTAGGAAAGCAAGTAAAAGGGTGTATCACTGATGGGTTAATTTGCTTACTTGTTATAGTCAGCTACTAGGTGGCAGTGAAGACCGAGTTCTCGCGACATCTAGTAATAATGAAGAATATAATATATATATATAAGAAAAATAAGTGTTTGAATTGGATTTGCCTGGTGGTGTAATGGATAACACACTGGGGTACCGACCCAGAGTTCTGGGTTTGAATCCCATCCAGGCATTTATTTTTCTTATGTCATATATATATATACACACACACATATATATATATATATATATATATATATATATATATATATGTATATATATATATATATATAAGGATTATTTTATAAGTCATGGCAACTATTTTTATCAGCCAATAAATCTGTTGGAAACAAAATTCAAGTGAGAGTTACTGGAATGTCCTTCACAATGGTGATACAATACTGTGATTCAGATACAGGAGGATATGGGTAAGGGACATTGAAAGATGCATACATAGAAATCATTGTTTTATTTCTATTACATGTAAAAAACAAAATTCATATAACCCACAACTAACACCCTTCAAAATAATCCCCCAAGGCTTACACACATTTTTGCCGATGATGAGGAAGGTGCTGAATACCATCAGCTGTTTGTGATGTGTTTATGTGTACCATTCTTCGTTGAAACACTGTTAAGATACCCTCCCTGTTTGTTAACTGCTTCATATGCAGCAGCATCTTCATTTAAAATTTTGAAGTGTGTTAGCTGTGGGTTATATCAATATTATTATTTTTCTTCACATGTAATAGAAGTAAAACAATGATTTCAATGCTCCTTACCCATATCCTACTGTGTCTGAATCCCAGTTTTGTACCACCATTGTGAAGGACATTCCAGTAACTCACCTGTATATACTGAATTTTGTTTCCAGCTGATTTATTGGCCGATAAAAAATAGTTGCCATGACTTATGAAATGACCCTCATATATATATATATACATTTTTATTTTGAAATAGTCTTAATAATGTCACCATTCCATTGGAGCAAATTCATTTTGAGCTTATTTAAGAGTGTAATTTTGGATCAATTATTTTTAAATAGGTATTTATAGTAGATGTTAATGTTTATTTATTCAAATAATGAAAATTGAAATAATATGAAATAAAATTATGAACACTTTCAGGATTTAAATTTTTTCCGAACTTGTTTCATACTTTGAGAAACATCTCAACTTATCAGTAACATCTCATTTTCAATGCTTGTAACATATATAACTAATCTAGTTATATTTTTAGATTCCTTAACTTAAAAAAAACACAAATTACTATTGTAAAATAATTTATTAATGATTCAGGTGAGTATATCCATCCATCCATCCATAGTAATTCTGCCTGGGGGCAGGTCCTTCACTGCAATCATAGTACTTTCATGCCATGCTTTGCAGCTTTACTAGGGAATTGTAGGTGTGGTAGCTTCCCGTTGCTTTCCACACCGATGAAGGATGATGGTGATAATGATAAGGATGATTATGATTGCCATATGATTTCGGGGACCATTTGGGCCTTAAAGTTTTCCTGACATTTGTCTTACAGGTGAGGAAAACCCCCTTTTCCTGACATTTGTCTTACAGGTGAGGAAAAACCCTGATAAAAACCTCACCCAGAAAAACTGCCCCGACCGGGGATCGAACCCGGGCCCACTGCGTGACAAGGCAGTATGCTACCTCGAGACCACAGCGGTGGATTATTGTAAAATAATTTATTAATGATTCAGGTGAGTATATATAGTTCTTGTAAGTAAAAGGTACAAGAAGGGGAAAATTAATTTAAATTTCTCATAAATCGAACTTAAAAATCTTGAAAAAATAATATAGTTGCTCCAAAAGTTAGCTAATATATGGGAAAACAGAATTCTAAAATATGAGGTGATAAAAAATGTAACTGGCTTAATATAAAAATATAACGTGATATATATTAACAAAATATGTTAGATGTTGCACTACAAGAAAATTTTTTTTTTTAATATGTTAGATGTTGCACTACAAAAAAAAAAAATGTTGGTACAACAAATGTTATACCTCATCTAATCAAAAGCATTCAAGATAGTTTACAACCTGTGGCCAATATAGTTTGCAACCATTCTAGTATGCAGATTCTGTCATTTCACCAACAATAGCCTACTTTTATTTGTTTAAGATTGTCTTTCACCTGTTTAATTTAAGAATTTGCATTATGTATAAATATATTCTCAATTAGTTATGTAGGTAAGAAATAACACTATGAGGTTTATTTTAATTTTGTTGAGTTGTTTCTTGACTCGACAAAATACGCTGGTTGCTTAGTATGATTTGGGGGAAAGAAGCTCTTCCAGATGAATGGAAAGAATCAATTATCGTACCAATTTATAAGAAAGGAGATAAAACGGATTGCAACAACTACAGGGGCATCTCATTACTTTCAACTTCGTACAAAATTCTAACAAATATATTAGTAAGCAGACTTACTCCCTATATTGATGACATTCTATGAGATCATCAATGTGCGTTTAGAAGAAACAGGTCTACAACAGATCAGATTTTTAGTATAAGACTAGATTTTAGAAAAGAAATGGGAATATAATGGTACTGTACATCAACTATATGTAGACTTCAAAAAAGCATATGATTCAATTAAGAGGGAGAGGTTATATAGCATACTGCTGGAGTTCAGAATTCCTAAAAAGTTAGTTAGACTTATACGAATGTGTTCTAAATGGCACAAAGAGTAGGGTGCGTGTAGGCAAACAGTTTTCGGACACTTTTGAAATCCAGAATGGGTTGAAGCAAGGAGATGCACTATCTCCTCTACTATTTAATTTTGTACTAGAGCATGCCATTAAGTCTTTAGAGAATGAGGAAGGCTTACAACTCAATGGTATTAATAAGCTGTTAGTTTATGCTGATGATGTAGTATTGTTGGCCGATAGCGAGGAGATACTAAAGAACAACACACACACACTATTGAGTAACATCTAGGTCCATCCGTCCATCCCTTGGGATACCTCGGTCGTCATGACCATACTCCCAAGTCCTAGTTCTAGTCCTCCCTATCCTATTTTCACGTCCACGTTCAAGTTCACGGTCCTTAAACCAACACCCCAGGGAGAGAGGTGTGGAGTTTGCAGTTCTGGGAATTGCTGAGCTACATAGTACATCAGGTCGCTCAATCCTGACGACCCCCACAGTTGGTCCACGGGCTCCATGAGCCTAGCCGGGAGGACTGCTGTCGCAGATCCACCGACCATTCCCCTGTTCTGCCTCCAGGGACGTGTCCTGCAGCCGTTGTGAGACCGGCTAGGGCTACAAGCCCAACAGTGTGAGACTTTTAGTACATCCAGGTGCTCATCTCCTGGCGACCCCATAGTTTGTCGACGGGCCCGTAGGCCGAGCCAGGAACCAGTACAGTAGCTCCCCTCTGGACTGGTCCGAGCCGAGCCCTGGTGTGCTCCCAGGGACGCCTTCTGCAGCTGTTGTGGGCCAGCACGGAGCTCGCAAGCTCCAACAGATGAGCAACTAGTACGACAAGGCGCTCAACTCTTGCCTACCCCACTAATGGTTCACGAGTCCCTTGGACTTAACCGGGAGGACTGTCTAGCAGATCCACCGATCTTTCCCCCAGTGCACCAGCTGGGGACGTGTTTGGTTGTTGAAGTGGGTCCAGCCTGAGCTATAGTACGTCAGGTCGCTCACCTCCTGACGACCTCACAGATTGTCCTTGGGTCACTCGGTTCCAGAGTCGGCGCTAAGTCCCAAAAGCCAAAAGACCGCGCTTCCTCCTTTCTCGAGCTTGTCGACCTGGTGGTAATTCCCAGCATTACGCCCGGTATTGTCCCAACCAGCCCGTTCGCAAGACTAAGCCTAGTCGTGCCGCTGCTGTGAGTCAGCCCACTGAGCAATGTAGGCATCCAGGGAGCTCATCGCCCATGGTGCCCCCAAAAAGGACCTCGGGATTTTAACCAAGAGAAGGGAGCTTCTGATCTCCACAATCTCCCACCGCCTCGCCACGACGGCCGCTGATCCCGCTGTGGGCCGGGATATTTGAGCTTTAGTACAACAGGGCGCTCGTCTCCTGTTGACCCCACTTATGGTCCGCGAGTCCATCGGACTTGGAAGGGAGGACTGACTAGCAGATCCACCGACCTTTTCCCCACTACGCCACCGAGGGGACGCGATTTGCTGCTGAAGTGGGCGCAGCACGAGCTATGTAGTACATCAGGTCGCTCGAGTCCTGACGACCTCACAAATGGCCCGCGGGTCCAGTCTGGACCTAGCCGGGAGGATTGCAAGCAAACCACCGACCGTTCCCCTATCCGCCACCCGGGGACGTGCCCTGTTGCTGTTGTGAGCACAGCTGGGGCTCGATAAACGGACCCCCAGGGTATTGAGTAACACTAAGAACTTAGGACTGGAAGTAAATATCAATAAAACTAAATATATGGTCACACGTAGAAATACATTATATAATGGAAATGGACAGCTAATGACAAATGAGGGAAATTTTGAGGAAGTGGCTGAATTCAAATACCTAGGAACAATAATCACAAATAGGAATGAGATGCACAAAGAAATTAAACATAGGCTCAATTCTGGAAATGCGTGCTATTATGCATTGCAGAGACTCTTGATGTCCCAACTCCTTTCAAAAAACGTTAAACTGAAAATATATAAAACTATTATTCTACCAGTTATATTATATGGGTGCGAAACATGGACTCTTACTTTAAGGGAGGAAAGGAGATTACGAGTATTTGAGAATAAAGTACTTAGGAAAATTTTTGGACCAAAGAGAGATGAACAGACAGGTGAATGGAGAAGACTACATAACAATGAACTACATGGTCTTTATAGGAAGCCAGATATAATAAGAACAGTCAAGTCTCGTAGACTGCGATGGGCAGGACATGTTGCACGTATGGGAAATGAAAGACTTGCATGGAAGCTTCTTGTAGGAAAGCCAGAGAGAAAACGACCAGTTGGTAGACCAAGAATGAGGTGGGAGAATAACATTAACTATGATTTGAGGGAAGTAGATTATACAGGGAATGATTGGAAAGGATTAGCTCAGGATAGGGATGTGTGGAGAGCTTATGTCCGTGCGGTCATGAACCTATGGGTTCGATAGTGCCAGTGAGTAAGTAAGTAAGTTTCTTGACTCACCTCATACTTCTTAATATGAGGTGAGTCAAGAAACAACTCAACAAAAAAAAAATATTCTCAATTCTTTACATGTTGGTAACAAAGCATTGTAATGAGTTTTTTATATTTTAATAGAGGAGATGATTTCAGTTTAAGAATCATTGTCATAATGTAATGTAATATAACAAAATTGATTATATGTTCTTTTTTTCTGAATTTGTTTACAGTGTGAGCCTGGTCTTGGAGCATCTGTGATGTACAATTTGCTTTATAATAAACCTCAGAAACTCATGTTATTAGCTGGCTGTAGTACTGTTTGCACTACTGTTGCCGAAGCTGCCAAAATGTGGAATTTAGTTGTGGTAAGCTAGTAATTTACTTTTCCATACAATAGAGTTCCCTCGAATAGTATCTTTATCATAAGTAATGCCACGAGTGATTTCCAATTTATCTAAAGGATTTCGAAATGAAGAGTGGCATTTGTTAGGACTATTTAACGAATAAAATTAAGCTGTTTACTCACAAATCATTATTTAAATGTAGTTATTTTAAAAAAAAAAATATATATATATATATTTCATGTAAATGGTGATGTTTGAAAATAAATGAGAAATGTTTGGTTATGTTTCATTTGTTCATCCACTGCAGCTAGATCGTATTATTTATTGCCAAATAGGATTGCAATGTTGTAAGATGCACCCTAGTGCAGAAAAAATCAAACTGTGTATTATAATTGTTGCAAAAGGGGATCTTTACTAATGGAGGCCTTTGGATAGTGTAGCAGGCCTATACTAAATTAGAAATAAAGGATGTTAAGTTCCCTCCGTGGTATCTTTACCTTGTTGTGGTGGAGTGGCTTGCGTGCTTAAATGATCCTGAGAGCTATGCCAGCGGTAGCATTGCTGCCGATAAGGTTACCCATGACGGACTGGTCGAAGGTAATAAGCCAGACGAAAAAAGTACCTTGGTCGAAAGAGTGACGATCTTTCACCGTAAAAATACAACCGTCAAGAAATGCGGACATGGGTTCAACTGGGGTAAAATTTTCCGGAGGTCAAATAGCCCCAATTGGTTCTCCGGGCGGGGACTACTTCAGGGAACCCATGCCAAAGGCTCAAACACAGGGACATGTTCCTAGGAACATGGAATGTTAGGACTTTATACAATAGCGGGGCACTAGAGATATTAACGCGGGAACTAGATAAATCGCCATTGGATATAGTCGCTTTACAGGAAGTTAGGTGGCCAGGAGAAGGTAGTCAGGAATCAGGGAGCTTTGCATTATACTACGGGGGTGCAGAAAGACCTGCATTTGAAATGGGTTTTTTAGTCAGAAGGAGGATCCTATCCGCTATCCGAGATATTAAGTTTGTTAGTGATAGGGTATTATACATAATTCTAAAGGGTAAACAACTTACTTACTTACTTACTCACTGGCACTATCGAACCCGTAGGTTCATGGCCGCGCGGACATAAGCTCTCCATACATCCCTATCCTGAGCTAATGCTTTCCAATCATTCCCTGTATAATCTACTTCCCTCAAATCATAGTTAATGTTGTTCTCCCACCTCATTGTTGGTCTACCAACTGGGCGTTTTCCCTCTGGCTTTCCTACAAGAAGCTTCCATGCACGTCTTTCATTAAAGGGTAAACAACATGATTTTATAATTGTAAATGTACATGCCCCCACAGAAGATAAAGATGACAAGATCAAGGATGAGTTCTATGAAGAATTAGAATGCGTATTTGATAGCCTTTCACGATATCATATGAAAATTGTCTTAGGAGATTTTAATGCAAAAGTGGGGCGGGAAGATATATTCAAACCAACAATAGGCAAATTCAGTCTTCATGAAGATAGTAACGACAACGGGGTTAGATTAGTCACATTTGCCACATCAAAGAATCTCATTGTTAAGAGCACAACATTTTAGCATAAGGATATTCATAAATACACCTGGACGTCCCCAGATGGAGAAACTCGGAACCAGATAGATCATGTATTAGTGGATAAGCGCTGGCACAGTAGCATCATTGATGTTAAATCAGTTAGAGGGACAGACTGCAATTCGGATCATCATCTGGTCAGAGTAAGTACTGGAATCTTCCGATGACAATGTGGCAAACTAAGAAGAAACTGATATAAATAAAGAATTGGAGGCTATAATAGATACTATTAAATTGTCAGCATCAGAAAGCATTGGGTGTTTAAAAAAGAGGCAAAACAAGAAATGCTTTGATGAGGAATGTGCCGACATTGTAAAGAAAAGAAAGCTAGCAAAAATGAAATGGTTACACGAGCCAAATGAGGCAAATTTAGAGCAATTGGGTAGTATTAGACAGGAAACCACCAAGCTACTAAAGAGTAAAAAGAGGGAATATTTGAGAGAGAAGATTAATGATCTTGAAATGAATGCAAAAAATAGGAACATTAGAGAATTATATCAGGGAATTAGTATAGAGAAGAAAGGGTTTCAAGCTAGAACAAACATAATTCGGAATGAAAATGGGGATATGATTGCAGATTCCAGGAGTATATTAAATAGATGGAAAAGTTACTTTAATCAGCTATTAAATGTACATACAGAACAGGACATTGAGGAGGATAATTTACAGACAGCAGAAATGCTAGTCGCAGAGCCAAGTGCATTAGAGGTTGAAATGGCGATTGAAAAATTGAAGATTTATAAAGCATCAGGTTCAGATGAGATCCCAGCAGAACTGATAAAATCAGGGGGAGAAAAATTGATGGACAAGATACGCTGGTTGCTTAGTATGATTTGGGAAAAAGCTCTTCCAGATGAATGGAAGGAGTCAATTATCGTACCAATTTATAAGAAAGGAGATAAAACTGATTGCAACAACTACAGGGGCATCTCATTACTTTCAACTTCATACAAAATTCTAACAAATATATTAGTAAGCAGACTTACTCCCTATATTGATGACATTCTAGGAGATCATCAATGTGCATTTAGAAGAAACAGGTCTACAACAGATCAGATTTTTAGTATAAGACAGATTTTGAAAAGAAATGGGAATATAATGGTACTGTACATCACCTGTATGTAGACTTCAAAAAAGCATATGATTCAATTAAGAGGGAGAAGTTATATAGTATCCTGTTGGAGTTCTGGAATTCCTAAAAAGTTAGTTAGACTTATTCGAATGTGTCTAAATGGCACAAAGAGTAGGGTGCGTGTAGGCAAAGAGTTTTCGGACATGTTTGAAATCCAGAATGGGTTGAAGCAAGGAGATGCACTATCTCCTCTACTATTTAATATTGTACTAGAGCATGCCATTAAATCTTTAGAGAATGAGGAAGGCTTACAACTGAATGGTATTAATAAGCTGTTAGTTTATGCTGATGATGTAGTATTATTGGCCGATAGCGAGGAGAGACTAAAGAACAACACGCACACACTATTGAGTAATACTAAGAAATTAGGACTGGAAGTAAATATCAATAAAACTAAATATATGGTCACACGTAGAAATTCATTATATAATGGAAATGGACAGCTAATGACAAATGAGGGAAATTTTGAGGAAGTGGCTGAATTCAAATACCTAGGAACAATGATCACAAACAGGAATGAGATGCACAAAGAAATTAAACATAGGCTCAATTCTGGAAATGCATGCTATTATGCATTGCAGAGACTCTTGATGTCCCAACTCCTTTCAAAAAACGTTAAACTGAAAATATATAAAACTATTATTCTACCAGTTATATTATATGGGTGCGAAACATGGACTCTTACTTTAAGAGAGGAAAGGAGATTATAAGTATTTGAGAATAAAGTACTTAGGAAAATTTTTGGACCAAAGAGAGATGAACAGACAGGTGAATGGAGAAGACTACATAACAATGAACTACATGGTCTTTATAGGAAGCCAGATATAATAAGAACAGTCAAGTCTCGTAGACTGCGATGGGCAGGACATGTTGCACGTATGGGAAATGAAAGACTTGCATGGAAGCTTCTTGTAGGAAAGCCAGAGAGAAAACGACCAGTTGGTAGACCAAGAATGAGGTGGGAGAATAACATTAACTATGATTTGAGGGAAGTAGATTATACAGGGAATGATTGGAAAGCATTAGCTCAGGATAGGGATGTATGGAGAGCTTATATCCATGCGGCCATGAACCTACGGGTTTGATAGTGCCAGTGAGTAAGTAAGTAAGGATATTAAGTTACATATATATATATATATATATATATACACACTTCATTTTACCACAACAACATAAATGTAACAATGTTATTACTTATTAAATTAATATTAAGAAGCTAAAGCTGTTACTATGATTGAAATAAGTAAATTAATGTACACAACTAAATTATTGTAATCAAATGGTAAAGAGAAAAATTTATGCCTGAACCGGGAATCGAACCGTGAACCTTCAGCTTTCTGTGCTGATGCTCTATCCATTGAGCTAATTCAGACTTCCTTCCATCCCATTCCGATTCCCGGTTCAGGCATAATTTTTTCTCTTTACCATTTGATTACAATAATTTAGTTGAGTACATTAATTTACTTATTTCAATCATAGTAACAGTTTTAGCTTCTTAATATTAATTTAATAAATAATGCTTTAGCTATGTGGTGTCCCTTCATGTCTTTTTCAGGTAGAAGCCATTCAGTGTGTATTTGTGAATGATGATTCATTGCATTTGAATGTGGGACCAATAGAGTAAGGTAAAGGAAGGATTTATGCTTGGATGGGAAGGAAGCCTGAATTAGCTCAATGGATAGGGCATCAGCACGGAAAGCTGAAGGTTTGGGGTTTGATTCCCAGTTCAGACATAATTTTTTCTCTTTACCGTTTGATTACAATATTATTACTGTTTGCACAATACAATTTCTATCAAAATCTTTGTTTTAAGACTTCTAAATAATATTTGAATTATTTTAAAGAATAATCTGCAATCGAGAGAGACCAAGTTAGTTCCTAGCTTAAAGTTTTAAAATTAAATTGTTAACTTCAGTTTGAAACTTTGCTCTTAAGTTTTTTATAATCTTACTCTCCAAAATGAAAATTCAACTTTTTAAATTATAATATTATGAGAGAAAATCCACCAGACAATTATAATATATATAACATTTGATCTCTACTTACAAATAATGATCTGGCAATACATGTCCAGGGCAGGAAGGTCCACTTGTTGCTGACTGTACTCTTTTACAGAAAGAGTTCTAAGATGTCTGTCTGAACAAGTGGTTCTTCATTATACATTCCAGATGTGGAAATCTTACATATCCCCTCATCACATGTTCAAACATTTATTTTGATAATTATTTTTCCCTTCCAAAATATCATTATTAATCTTTTGTTTGTTAAATAACCTGTGTTTGAATTTGATACAATATTTTTCCAAGAATATTATATCAATCTTCTGTTTTAAATTAATCTCTGTTTAAGGTAAATAGTGTATGTTTGAGTATCCTTTGTAATCATATATGATATCATTATCCGTTTGACAATTATTTTAAAGTTTAAAATATAATTTTATTCATATTATAATAATTTTTTACCAGTTTATCCAAATTATTACATCCTTATTTTTTTTATAAATAATTATTTTTGTATAATTTTTCCCCTGTCTAATATATATAATTTTACCCCAATTTATTACAATAATCAACGTTATAGGTTATTCATTTATTTTTTTAGTAAACAACTCGGTAAAATCAAGGAATCTGTTCATTATTTATTATATTCAATGTATTTGTTGGAGAAAAATAATGCTTTGACCTGTTCAGAATATTAAAAAGGAGGAGCTTTCTTTATCACAAAAGCAGTATCTGATAAAGATAAATCAATGAAGAGTGAGGTGAAACATGACTGTGATTGGTTGTAAAACAAAATTCATTGAAACGTGATAGGTCATTGACTACCATTTGGGCACGAGTTAAATAGTCTTGTTAATGGTGTAGGGGCTTGTGTACTTAAATGACTCTACAAGCTATGCCAGTGATTGCTACCTGATGTGTCACCTAAACTGTATAGGTTAAAGGTGAGAAGCCAGATTAAAAGAAATATCTTGGTAAAAAAAAGTGGCAATCTTTCACTGTAAAAATACAACCATTAAGATATGCATGGTATGAGTTCCATTGGAGGTGTATGAATGACATTAACCATTATTTGAAGTAGGTAAATCTGGAAATGCATGTCATTATGCATTACAAGGACTCTTTTGTCATTCCATCATCTCTCAAAAAAATTATATTCCAGAAATATATAAAATGGTTATTTTTCCAGTTACATTATGTAGTATATTTGAAGAGAAAAATTTTTGCCTAGACCGAGACTTGAACCCGGGACCTTTGGCTTGCCGGGCCAAATGCTCTACTAACTGAGCTACCGAGGCGAGTTACAATATAGATGCAAATTTTTCTCTTATATATGTTGTAATTCCCTCTCGCCAAATGCTTTTGAAACCATTGCTTCTATCTTTGCAAATGGCGGCTTCTTAGTTAAGAAGACATTTATTGGGAATTTAACATTACTTTATAAAGCTAGTAAGGCTTCTAATGATGTTTTTATTATTGATTTAACATTTCTCACTGAAAAATAAATTATATTTGAAGAGAAAAATTTTTGCCTAGACTGAGACTCAAACCCGGGAACGTATATAAGAGAAAAATTTGCATCTATATCGTAACTCGCCTTGGTAGCTCAGTTGGTAGAGCATTTGGCCCGGCAAGCCAAAGGTCCCGGGTTCGAGTCTCGATCTAGGCGAAAATTTTTCTCTTCAAATATAATTTATCTTTCAGTGAGAAATGTTAAATCAATAATAAAAACGTCATTAGAAGCCTTTCTAGCTTTATAAAGCAATGTTAAATTCCCAATAAATGTCTTCTTCACTAAGAAGCTGCCATTTGCAAAGATAGAAGCAATAGTTTCAAAAGCATTTGGCGAGAGGGAATTACAACGTATATAAGAGAAAAATTTGCATCTATATCATAACTCGCCTCGGTAGCTCAGTTGGTAGAGCATTTGACCCGGCAAGCCAAAGGTCCTGGGTTCGAGTCTCGGTCTAGGTGAAAATTTTTCTCTTCAAATATAATTTATCTTTCAGTGAGAAATGTTAAATCAATAATAAATACATTATATAGATTCAAAACATGGTTTCTTACTTTAAGGAAGGAGAAAATATTACTAATATTTGAGAATAAAGTTCTTAGGAAAATTTTTGGACCAAATAGCTGAACAGACAAATGAATGGAGAAGACTCCACAAGAGTGATCTATATGATCTTTATGGGAAATCAGACATAGTAAACATAAAATGTGATGGGCAGTACATATGGCATGAATGGGGAATGAAAGACATGCATGAAAACTCCTGGTAGGAAAATCAGATGGAAAGTGCCCTGTTAGATAGGCCAGGAATGGGGTGGGATAATAATATTAATCATGATTATAGGGAGGTAAATTATACATTGAATGATGGAAAACATTAACTCAGAATAGGGGTGCATGGTGAGCTTATGTCCATGGAGTCATGCACTTCTGTGTTTGATAATGCAAATGAGTTAAGTTAGTAACTTACATTTCTGGAATAGAGACCTTTCCAATAGTTCCTACGCATTGTTCATTGTGGTGGGACGTATATAGTTAAATAACTCCATGAGCTGTGTCAGGAGTAGCATTCTATCTGAAGGGTCACTCATGCCAGACAGATCGAAGGTAATAAGCCAGATTAAAAATGTATTTTAGTCGAAGGGATGACAATCTTTCCCTGTAAATATAGAACCATTAATGAAAAGTGGGTTTCATTGGAGGTGGGAGAATAACATTAACCATTATGTCAAGAGGTGAATTATACAGGAACTAATTAATTTTGAGTTTTTTTGACTCACCTCATATTTCTTGACTCCCGTGCAGATCCAGGTTTTGTCACTGCATTTGTGACATCGATGCAACACTGCGATCACAACTGCCATCCAGCGGTTTTCTCTCTTGTAAATTGATTTTTGCACTCTCTGATGGCTGACCGATGAAATTCCAAATCAATCCTCTGTCATTTTCACCGGATATTTCAAAATTCATAGTTTTCTTTTTATTCATGCATATGTAAATTTTCTCCCAAATTGTGAGTTTCTTTGGTTTTTCTAATTTAAGTAACTTTGCCTCGGTTTCAATTCTGTGTTTTTCTGACCAAACATGTGCACCTATTGCAGATTTTTCCATTTTTAACATTTCTAAGGTGTTCTTTCAATCTTGTGTTTAAATTACTTTTTGTTTTCCCTACGTATGTCTTTTCACAATCTTTACATTCAATTTGATAAATTCCTTATGGTTGGTTGGTATCTAATGTCGAGCACTTGATAATGAAATCATTCGCTCTCTTGCACTCCAATATTTACCAGAAAGGCTGGTCTCTTCTACAAAAGCTGGACAACGGAGGAAATGGTTTCTTTCCATATCTTCATTTAAATTGCAAAAAGGGCATAGGTGAATCTGTTAAGCCAAGTCTGTGTAGGTGTTTATTCAGGCAGTCATGTCCTGTTAGCAGTCTGAATGTTGCTACTGCAGATTTTCTTTGTAATGTAGTAATGTCATAAGCTTGTAGATTTTCCCATTCCTTTTGGCTGCGGAAAGGCTACTGTCTTTAACAGGGAGGAGACCCTTTAATTCCTTCCATCGAAGGCTTAAAGGAACCGACCTGGACAGTAACCTAGTGTCCAATCCCTCACCTTCTCGTGGTGCAGCTGTGAGTAATCATGCTTATGCATGATGAACGAAAGGGAAGGGCTACTCACCAATAAGCACTGGTCAGCTTGGTGAGTTTTTCTTTTTTTGACCGAATTGATATTACTTCTTCTTCCCATACCAATTCCCTCTTTCAACTTTTCTATCCAGTTTCCCTTGACTGACCTCTTGTTTCTTTCGACCCTGATGGTATTAGAGTATTCGAGGCCTAGAGGCTCATTTCTCCTTCCTTCCTTTCTATACCTACTTTCTCTCTATGGGTGACGTAACCACCACATGTGGTGCCTACTACTAAACGGTTACAACTAGTTTATTGTACTCCAATACAAACATGAAGCCTTGGAAAAAGAAATAAATTCCTTATTTGTTGCAGTCTTCAATCTTTTCATTTTTGTTGGTTTTGATTAAATTATTCAAACTGTAATCATTTTTTGGTGCCAATTTAATGTTAAATTTGTTGAAAATTTTTTGAAACTTGTTAAATACTAAGGGGTGGTATGTAAATTTCCTGGATTTTTTTTACCAATTTCTTTATTAATTCTGTCATAATGGCGGTTGAAAATGAATGACAAGATCATTTGAAAACTATAGTTACCATGTTTGATAAAACATGAAATATGAGGTAAGATGTTAAAATGACTCATTAATTTATTAATTAAGAACCTCATAATGTGTTTCCCAATTTTAACTTTGAACAATTTCTTTATGTCTGAAGAGTACTTTCATTTATCATTTTTTGTTTCTTGAATTTATTTATTTTCTTGTGAATCATCTTTTCTTGAAATCCATTATCTTTTGCAATTTTTATAATGTGTTTTTTCTCTTTCTTGAAATTTTCTTTGCTCATGAGAATGTTCACAAGTCTGTGTGTCAAATTATTAAATACTGCTTGTTTGTGCGAAATATGGTTAAATCCTGTTGCTTTAATATAATTATCAATGTGAGTTTGTTTTCTGTAGATTCCAAATTCTATTTTCCTTTTTTCCTCATTCCTGATCAATTTAGGTCTAAAAATGGTATTTCTTGGTTATTTTTTACTTCCATGGTAAATTTGTTTTATTATGAATATTTAAAAGTTTAATGGCATCTTTGAATTGTTTCTGGGATTTGATATTTTCATTTTGAACTTCTCCTTTTCTGACTTAATTTTTTAAATTGATTTTAGATTGGATTCTACTTCTTTAATTGTTTCCGCAAGGGGATTTGTTTTTATTTCTTCATATTCATTTCCCTTTAATAAATTCTCCATTCTATCAGTCTTCTTCTTCTTCCTTCCAAGTATTAGGCCAAGGCCTGTTACAATCCTATAGAAAATTTTCCCTCCAGCATTTCATAGGACGGCCCAGAAATCTTTGTCTTCTTGGTGTATAATTATAAACAACATTGGGGATCCGATTTGAACTCATTATTTCAAGATGGTGTTTTCAATTTAGTTGGTACTATATTTGAAGAGAAAAATTTTCGCCTAGACCGGGACTCGAACCCGGGACCCTTGGCTTTCCGGGCCAAGTGCTCTACCAACTGAGCTACCGAGGCGAGTTACGATCTAGACGCAAATTTTTCTCTTATGTACGTAATTGTAATTCCCTCGCGCCAAATGCTTGAAACCATAGCTTCTATCTTTGCAAATGGCGGCTTCTTAGTTAAGAAGACATTTATTGGGAATTTAACACTACTTTATAGCCAGTAGGGCTTCTATTGACGATTTTATTATTAATTTAACACTTCTCATAGAAGGATAAATTATATTTGAAGAGAAAAATTTTCGCCTAGACCGGGACTCGAACCCGGGACCCTTGGCTTTCCGGGCCAAGTGCTCTACCAACTGAGCTACCGAGGCGAGTTACGATCTAGACGCAAATTTTTCTCTTATGTACGTAATTGTAAGCCGGAAAGCCAAGGGTCCCGGGTTCGAGTCCCGGTCTAGGCGAAAATTTTTCTCTTCAAATATAATTTATCCTTCTATGAGAAGTGTTAAATTAATAATAAAATCGTCAATAGAAGCCCTACTGGCTATAAAGTAGTGTTAAATTCCCAATAAATGTCTTCTTAACTAAGAAGCCGCCATTTGCAAAGATAGAAGCTATGGTTTCAAGCATTTGGCGCGAGGGAATTACAATTACGTACATAAGAGAAAAATTTGCGTCTAGATCGTAACTCGCCTCGGTAGCTCAGTTGGTAGAGCACTTGGCCCGGAAAGCCAAGGGTCCCGGGTTCGAGTCCCGGTCTAGGCGAAAATTTTTCTCTTCAAATATAATTTATCCTTCTATGAGAAGTGTTAAATTAATAATAAAATCGTCAATAGAAGCCCTACTGGCTATAAAGTAGTGTTAAATTCCCAATAAATGTCTTCTTAACTAAGAAGCCGCCATTTGCAAAGATAGAAGCTATGGTTTCAAGCATTTGGCGCGAGGGAATTACAATTACGTACATAAGAGAAAAATTTGCGTCTAGATCGTAACTCGCCTCGGTAGCTTAGTTGGTACTGTTTATTTTTTATTTCACTCACCTCATACTTCATAACTCCTAGCATACCCAGGGTTTCGTCACATCCTTTGTGACATTCTCAATGCTGTGTCACAAAGGATGTGATGAAACCCTGGGTATGCTAGGAGTTATGAAGTATGAGGTGAGTGAAATAAAAAATAAACAATATTAAAAAACCTCATAGTGTTATTTCCTATCTACATAACTTAATATAGTTGGTACTGTTTAATATATTCCAAAATTGGCATAGTCCTCAATTCTTTTAAGAGATCGGTGTTCCTTTTCCGATCCCATGTGGTGTAACCCGCTGTTCTGTGCATGAATCTCATTTCACTAGCTGTTATTCTGCTTTCATGTTGTAATCTTCTTTATTCAAAATGACTAAATTATTCCCTTTATCTGATTTTGAAAAAACAACAATTTTATTAAATTTGAAGAGAAAAATTTTTGTCCAGACCGGGACCTTCGGTTTACTGTACCAATGCTCTTATCAACTGAGCTACTGGGGCAAGTTCCAACCTAGATGCAAATTTTTCTCTTATATACGTTGTAATTCCTGCGCACCAAATGCTTGAAGCTGTGGCTTTTTTCTCTTCAAATTTAATTTATTCTTCAATGAGATGTGTTAAATTAATAATAAAAACATCAACATTTTTATTGTTAATGTTTCTGACTTTCTTCATGTTTGTTTTGCATTGGTTTTCTATATTTGTGTTTTTAATTTTTTCAATAACTTCCCCACATTCTTTCCTGATTGTTTGTTCTTAAATTTCATATCTTCAATAGCAATTGCATGAGAATCAAGAAATATGAGGCGAGTCAAAAAACAATTCAAAATTAAGGATGATATAGAAGATATATCGATACATGTTTGAGAACAAATCAACATTAAATTGAGTTAAGATGATTCCAGATTCAGAAAAACTTGATTAAAAGAACCTCAAAATATAACTTCCTAAAATAAAGCATTAATTCAAGAACCTCATAGTATTATTTCCTACCTACATAACTTAATACAGGAACTAATTCAAATTCTTTATACCTCACCTCATATCCAGTCTTCTAATTAAACCAGTTTCAAAACCTAGGTGGTTTCATCCTCAGTAATATCTCCACCACTGTTATGTCAATCAAGATAACTGTTTTTTACTCCATCTGTTGGTGGATTGATGAACCTCTGAATCAAATCAAATTCCTGGGAAATTCAAAATTCATGTTTTTCTTTCTTGTTTTTTTCTTTTAAATGTGGATTTTGCCCCAAAAATTGAGCTCTTTTGGTTTTTCTATTTGATTCATTAAACTAGCTTTTATCACAATTACATGTTTTCCAGACCAAACATGAGCAGCTACTGTTGACTTGTTATTTCCTACCTACATAACATAATACAGGAACTAATTAAAATTCTTTATACCTCACCTCATATCCAGTCTTCTAATTAAACCAGTTTCAAAACCTAGGTGGTTTCATCCTCAGTAATATCTCGACCAATGTTATGTCAATCAAGATAACTGTTTTCTACTCCATCTGTTGGTGGATTGATGAACCTCTGAATCAAATCAAATTCCTGGGAAATTCAAAATTAATTTTTTCTTTCTTGTTTTTTTTTAAATGTGGATTTTACCCCAGACCTTGAGCCCTTTTGGTTTTTCTATTTGTTTCATTAAACTAGCTTTCATATCAATTAGATGTTTTTCAGACCAAGCATGAGCAGCTACTGTTGACTTTCCCACTTCACCATTTTTGACATTTTTAAGATTAAACCTCATAGTGATTTTTTCTATAAAAGTTCAATACAGGAACTAATTGGAAAATATTAACTCAGGAGAGGGATGCATGGAGAGCTTATGTTTGTGTGACTATGAACTGTCAAGTTCAATAGTAGGAGTGAGTTATTGAAAAATACAATGGGTAGTAACATTATGAGGTTTTACTTAATAAGTTTGGTCTGTGTAATTCTTACCTCATATCTAGAGGGTGGATTTATATGCACTAAAAACCATAAATATATGCATGCAACTATGCAGCAAAAAAGTTGAAAATATGCTCTTAAAATTAAAAAATATGCACCAAAAATTAAATTGCTTCTTATAGTAAAATACACTATTTTCTCACATCATTTTTTAAATTTTTTATGAAGCAAAAATTGTAATATTTTTACTTCTTTTCTCCTAATTGAAGTTAATAATTGCATTTTATAGCGTCATTCTCATTAATCTGGTCTGTTTTATGAAATATAAGTCAACAATCATTTAACGATCACTTACCAATTTTTGTTACAATAAATAACCAAATATTTTTCTATATTTTCTGGAAGAAAGCCCTTCCTTCTGTAACTTAAAATGTGTTTGTACGAAGAGAATGATCTCTCCACTTCACATGAGGTCACAGGGCAGTATCGCAAAGAGGCTATGTCACTCACAGAATAAGAATTATATTGATTTAATAATGTGATAAACTGATAATAAGTTACTTAAGTCCACCGTTGTGGTCTCAAGGTAGCATGTTGCCCTGTCACGCAGCGGGCCCGGGTTCAATCCCCGGTCGGGGCAGTTTTTCTGGGTGAGGTTTGTATTGGGGTTTTTTCTCATCCGTAAGACAAATGTTAGGAAAACTTTAAGGCCCAAACGGTCCCCGAAATCATATGGCCATCATCATCCCTATCATTATCATCATCATCCTTCACTGGTGTGGAAAACAACGGGAAGCTACCACACCTACAATTCCCTAGTAAAACGGCAAGCATAGCATGAAAATGCTATGATTGCAGTGAAGGACCTGCCTTCGGGCAGAATTACTATGGATAGAAGTTATTTAAAATTCTCACATGTTTGTTGCAGAATTGCCATAGGACAATTTTTCTATTTGTTGTTAATGTAGGATTCCCACCAATCCATTGCTGAAGCAAAGATATTTTACTGGATTTTTCCTTTGGCATTGAAAACACTTACCTTGGTCCACTAACACTCGCAAAATGGTATTTGAGAAAAGAATTTAAACTTCGATTCCCGATTTGTTTTGTCACCATGGTCAATAATGTACAACAGGCTTACTTTGTGTGAAATGAAATATATTTTGCACACATGAAAGTATATTTCAGGAATGATTTTTGAGTTTTTGACGTGTATGCTGACAGTCTCAATAAAGCTGATGTTCAAACTTCAAAGAATATCGCAGGTTGAAAACGAAAACAAGGAAATTACCACCAATAAACTGTCCATTGTTGACAAGCACGTTCATCTCTTTCAAAATCTTCCTTTCAGGAAATGGTTTAGGCCAGATTGCTTTATTGACCTGTTGAGATTTAAAAACTGCAGACCCCCTGCTCGACGTCCCTGTTGTGCGAAAATACGAAATAGGGATTCTGGCTTTCTATGAAAACAAGATTGTCTTCATTTGTAAAAACATGACAATAAAGCAGAAAATTGTCATTTTATGTGGTTAAAAACTAATATTTTAATATTAAATAGAGAAAAAAGTATAATATATGCACCCATATGCACATATTAGTGAAATATGCGCTAATCCCTTGAATATGCACAATTGATTCCAAATGACACGAAACGCATTTTCCTCTTCCATGCATATGTTTATCTTTGAAGGAATAAAACATGCAAATATGCACAAATCTGCCCTCTACTCATATCGTTGTTTCTACTGAAGATGGAACAAACATGTCCTGAAACACATGTCTAATAGAAACAACAGTATGACTATATGAGATAAGAATTACACAGACCAAACTTGTTATTAAGAGTAAGTTAGTTTAATTAGTTATACAGTAGGGTTATATAAAAAAAATTAACTCCGTGGCACGACAGACCTAGAAGGCCCTTGGCCTACTGGTCGAATATTGGCCTTGCATCCACATGTGTTAATCACACATGTGAATGATTATTCAGCCAGAATAGGGGTGACATAAGATCAGCAGGACGGATCTCCCAGCCATTATAGCTGGTTTTCTTAACCTGCAGCTGCTACTTGTTGTAGCTACCCAAATTTCTCAGCATACTGTGTGGGCACCACTCCCATACTGGCCAAAATTCCATGAGAAAATTTCTTCCCTATGGGAACTTGAACCGACATAAGTCCCATAGCTCTGTACCAAGGCATCATGTCTTAAGCCGTTCGGCTACAGTGCAGGAAAGAGTAGTTATACAGTAGTATTTATTTAATGATCATAAGTAACACCACGAGTGATTTCCAATTTATCTAGAGAATTTGGAAATCAAGAATGGCATTTATTAGGACTATTTAACAAATAAAATTAAGCTGTTTACTCACAAATCATTATTTAAATATAGCTATTTTTAAAATATTTATATACTTAATGTAAATGGCAATGTTTGAAAACAAATTAGAAATGTTTGGTTATACTTCTTTTGTTGAACTTTTATAGGAATAAATCAGTATGAGGTTTAATTTAAGATAGAATCAATTGTTTCATACCTCTCCTCATAATTAATTATTAGGAGAGGTATGAAACATTTGATTTTATCTTATGCTTCTTTTGTTCATTCACTGCATCCTAGTGGAGAAAAAATGAAACACATCAAACTGTATATTACAATGAACATTATAGGTTATCTGTGAGACGCCAGTACGTCTTCAGGGGACATCAATATTTATACTTTCAAGTCTCATGGTAGAAACAGATTCTTCATTACAAACCACTAAGACGAAGAAATGTTGGAAGACCCAGTAAAAGATGGGTAGACCAGTTCTAACATGAGATCAGAACAGACCAGCAGGTCTAATCCTTGATGCTGATGATGATGATTATAGGTTATTTTTTTTAAGGAAACAACTCGGTAAAATCATTATTTAAAAACACAATTATTATACACACAATTAGCAAATGTGTAGTTCGAAGGAATCTTCATTATTTGCTATATTCAACATATTTGATCAAGAATCAGTCACTGCAAAATAATGCTCTGACTGTTCAGAATATTAAAAAAGGATTTTTTTTAATATGATAAACAGAAGTAGATAAATATTGAGGTGAAACACGACTGTGATTGGTTGTAAAACAAAATTCATTGAATCGTGATTGGTCATTGACTCCCATTTGGGGCATGAGTTAAATAGTCATAATAAATAAGTTTGATCTATACCAACTGAAGATGAAGCAAACATGCTTTGAAACATATTATGTCTTTAAAAAAACAACTATATGAGTTAAGAAGAAGACAGACCAAACTTATTTTTTAAGTAAAATCTCATAATGTTACTTTCTATTGAATTTTCAAATTAATGATCATATTTAACAAGTAAGGTCATTAGAATTGCAATTCAAATAAAGGGTCATTGAACTTTGCTCGGAGCGCTCCTATATCAGGGAAAGAACAGTAAACACCACATAGTATTGATAGTGAGAAGCTTGGTCTGTCACATTTCACACTAAGTACTGAAGTCAGAGGATCAATCACATTGGACAATTGGTTACCATTCTTGCCTTTGATTCTGAGGTTCACAGATTTAAACCTGGTCATGATCAGATAATTTTAAGGAAATAAAAAAATCTGATTATGGCTTCCTTCAGAAGGGAAATAAAGCTATTAGTCACATGCCATAGATTTTTGGCACATAAGATAATCTCAAACCTGATTAAAGATGCCTCTAAGCAAAATTTGTTTATCCTCTGATGCCCTGATTTGAATTTTTCACTAATGAACTGAGCTGTTAAAGAAGGTCATTAAATAAAACCTGCTCTGATTCATAGGAATGTAAGTTGGGAGTTCTATTTTAATTACAAGAATAATTTATAGAAATGTATAAGTTCTTTAATTTTTTAAGACATAATTTCATCTTCATTTTTAATGTGTATATTTTTCTGTGTTAATAGTTATGCTATGGAGCAAGTTCTCCTGCACTTTCAGATCGTAATCGTTTTCCAACACTCTTTCGTACTCATCCTTCTGCCACTGTGCACAATCCTACACGAATCAAACTAATGGAGAAGTTTGGTTGGTCACGAGTTGCAATTCTCCAACAAGCCGAAGAAGTGTTCATCTCAGTAAGTGAAATTTAACATTAACTGATTGTCTTTTATTAGTCATATTTTAAGTAATGAATGCTGTGCTCTAAGGATAATGTCGAAGTCTCAGATGCAGCTAGCCCAGGTTTGATTTTCACTTATGACAAGTTCCCTGGGCAAGGTTTTTTCCAAGGTATTTCCTCGCACCTATAAGACAAATGTCAGGAAACTTTAAGGCCCAAATAGTCCCCTGCACGATCTGGCTGTTATAATGTCGTTACCATTTTTTTTTAAATATACTAGGAAGTAACATTAATAGGCTTCATAGTTAAATATGGGAAATAACATTATGAGTTTCTTAATTCGTAAATTAATGAGTAATTTCTTACATCTTACCTCATATTTTATGTTACTTTAAACATGGGAACTAATTTTCAAGAGAAGGATCTCTCTCATTTTCAACCGACAACAAAAATCCGGTAGTCATAATGTTGGTTGAAAAAGAGAGATCCTTCTCTTGAAAACTAGTTCCCGTGTTTAAAGAAACATAAAATATGAGGTAAGATGTAAAAAATGACTCATTAATTTACGAATTAATAGGTTTGTTTAATAATTAGGACATTTTGTCTGTACATTCTTACCTCTTATGGTTGTTATTGTCGAACATGTGTTTCAAGACTTATGATCCCCATCGTCAGCGATTACAGTCCATAAGAGGTAAGAATGTATAGACAAAATGTCTTAATTATTGTCTTTATCATATTCACCTTGTTAAAATAGGTAACAAAGAGCTGAAGATAATAAACTATGCTGATGACACAGTTCTAATTGCACAAAGTGAAGATGATGTACGTCCTGCGCCGTAGCCGAGCGGTTAAGGTAGGAAGCCTTGGCGCAGAGCTACGGGACTTGCGCTGGTTCGAGTCTCCATGGGGGAAGAAATTTTCTCATGGTATTTCGGCCAGTATGGGACCGGTGCCCACCCAGCATCGTGAGGCAATTGGGTAGCTACAATAAGTAGCGGCTCCAGGTTGAGGAACCAGCTATAACGGTTGGGGGACTCGACATGCTAACCACATGTCACCCCTACACTGGCTGTTGATCATCTACCTCTGTGATTGACACATGTGGATGTGAAGGGCCAGCAGCCGGCTGGTAAAAGGGCAACTGCTGAAAAAGTGGAAAGACCCTCAATCGGAAGATGATGTACAAATGCTGTTGCACAAATTTAGAATCATTGCAGCAAAATATAACATGATAATCTCAACAAATAAAACCAAATCATTGGCAATATCCAAGGATCCACGACATGTTAAATTAGAAATAGAAGGCACGACATGTTAAATTAGAAATAGAAGGGAAAAGTATAGAACAGGTCATGAAATTCAAATATTTAGGAATAGAAGTTGATAGCAGCAACAGAATAACAGATGAAATCCCCCATCAAGCAAATAATGCAAACAAAATATTGGGATATTTTATATTTGAAGAGAAAAATTTTCGCCTAGACCGAGACTCGAACCCGGGACCCTTGACTTTCTGGGCCAAGTGCTCTACCAACTGAGCTACCGAGGCGAGTTACGATCTAGATGCAAATTTTTCTCTTATATTCATTGTAATTCCCTCGCGCCAAATGCTTGAAACCGTAGCTTCTATCTTTGCAAATGGCGGCTTCTTAGTTAAGAATTTATTGGGAATTTAACACTACTTTATAAAGCCAGTAGGGCTTCTATTGACGATTTTATTATTGACTTAACAATTTGCAAAGATAGAAGCTACGGTTTCAAACATTTGGCACGAGGGAATTACAATGTATATAAGAGAAAAATTTGCATCTAGATCGTAACTCGCCTCGGTAGCTCAGTTGGTAGAGCACTTGGCCCGGAAAGCCAAGGGTCCCGGGTTCGAGTCTCGGTCTAGGCAAAAATTTTTCTCTTCATATATAATTTATCCTTCGGTGAGAAGTGTTAAATCAATAATAAAATCGTCAAAATATTGGGATATTTAAACAATACTGTTTGGAAAAATAAAAATTTAAGAATAGATACAAAAGTGAGAATTTACAAATCTGTCATAAGACCGATTCTAACATATGGTTGTGAATGCCGAACAGAAACTCAAAAAACAAAACAAATCAATGAAACAACCAAAATGAAAGTTTTAAGGAAAATCGTAGGAAACTCGCTGAGAGAGAAAATTTGCAGCTCTGTTATTAGAGAAGAATGTGAAATTGAACCTATAAACCTCTGGATAAATGATAGAAGACTAAACTGAAACGATCACATAGATAGAATGGAGAGCAGTAGATTAGTGAAGAAAGTACGTGACTGAACACCTCAGCAGAAAAGGCCTTTAGGACGACCACAACTACGATGGAAGGACATCACCATACCCCGGACCTGTAGTGAATGAACTCGCAACAAGCTGCCAGCTTTCATGCGTAGAGGAAGAAGAAGAAGAAGAAGAAGAAGACCTTGTTAAGTATGAATGTCCTTGTATGGTCAAAAGTGCATTGTGTGTTTCAGAATTTAAATTCCTGTCTAATAGATTGTGATCCTCTAAGGCCCTGGTGCCATAGGACATTTAAAAATACCTAAAGAGAGAGGTTAAACTAAGGAAAAGAAAATGGTTGACTTCTCTATAGAATTCTCCAAGAAATTTGAATTAACAGAAAAAGCAAGTTATGGCATTAATACAATAAAAGAAAAAAATTCTATCTAAGTCAAGATTTGAATCTAAGACTTCCAGCTTTATGTTCTGTTGTTAATCTTAGGCAACTCCAGGAGCACAAATTTCTCTCTCTTTAATCCTTGCTTTCCAGTAGTGGTGGAGATTTGATTCACAATACAATATTTTTGCTTCTAAATCAAGATGATGATATGATGGAATATACATTGTTATAAGCTTCACTGAATGTAATATGGAAATTGACATAAGTAGATAATCCATGTAAGCAATAGTTAACACAACTCAGGAAGAAATAGCTGTACAGCTATTAAAGAGTATCACATCATAAAGTGTTGAATTAGAAGCAATCTAACTACAGTGTGAACAATGGTTTAACACCGTGGGGAAGAGGAATTAGAAGAAGGAGAAAAATTTGTGTCTGCATAAGGATGCCTGAGTATTACAACTGATCAGTTGACAGTACGTAAAACTGGAGATCTTGGGTTCAAATCCCAGTTAAGACAAACATTTTTCTCTTAAAAAGTTTATTTAGAAATTTTTGTTTTTAGTAGTGTTAACTATTGCTTACCGATGGCTTGTCTGTGTGCATTAATTTCCATATTTAAGTTATAAGGTATTAGAATGAAGATTATATTATATTATTTTTGGTCTGGACATCTTACCTCAATATTAATGTTGATTTGTTCTTGGACATGTTTCAAAACAATTCTGTTTTATCGTCAGCTTTCCCAGAAACATGTCCAAGAACAAATCAACATTAATATTGAGGTAAGATGTCCAGACCAAAAATAATATAATTAAAATAACCTCAAAATATAACTTCCTAAAATTAAATATGAAGATTATATGTTTAATATCCTTTATATACTTGCAGACAGTTGAAGATCTTGAAGCACGGTGTAAAGAAAGTGGTATAGAAATAGTTACACGTCAGAGTTTCTTGAGCGATCCTACAGATGCAGTGCGCAATCTTCGTCGTCAAGATGCTAGAATAATAGTTGGTCTGTTTTATGTGGTTGCTGCGAGACGAGTATTGTGTGAAATGTACAAACAAAATATTTATGGCAAATCTTACGTTTGGTTTTTTATAGGTGAGTATTAGTACAGTAAAAGCTCCTTATTCATGGGGGATATGTTCCATAAATATGCCGCAAATGCAGAAACCGTGAATATGGAATGGTAATTTGTATGGGTATATAAGGATATTTATTTAACTTTCACAGGGAAAAAACACTATGAGGTATAATTTAAGAATTAAATTAATGTTTTTATTACCTCACCTCATATCCTTTTTCTTCTAGACTGCAGTTTTGGAGCTTATCTCTATCATCAGTAACCTCTGGTCAACTAGTGTTATATTATATTATTATTTTTAGTCTGGACATCTTACCTCAATATTAATGTTGACTTGTTCTTGAACATGTTTCAAAACAATTCTGTTTTATCGTCTGGGAAAGCTGACGATAAAACAGAATTGTTTTGAAACATGTTCAAGAACAAATCAACATTAGTATTGATGTAAGATGTCCAGACTAAAAATAATAATATAATTAAAATAACCTCAAAATATAACTTCCTAAAATTAAATATTAGTGTTATATTGTTTCTTGGTGGTTTTCTTCTTCCTTCTATCGGTGGACCGATGAACCTCTAGATCAGGTCAAAATTGCGGGAGTTTCAAAATTCATGAATTTATCTTTCTTGTTTTTTTGGATGTGGATTTTTTCCCACACCATGAGTTCTTTCTGTTTATCTGTGTGTTTGATTAGGCTAGCTTTTGTATCGATTAAATGTTTTTCAGACCAAGCATGGGCTGCTACAGCTGTCTTGTCCACTTCACCCTTTTTTGCATTTCTAAGATGTTCTTTCAATCTAGTTTTTAAATTTCTTTTTTGTTTTTCCTATATAGATTTTGTCACAATCCTTACATTTGATCTGATAATTTCCTGATTTTTTATGTTAAAAAAATTGAAGAAGAATGCATTAAAAATTATTATAAGTAATGCCACAAGTGATTTCCAAATTTATCTAAAGGATTTGGAAATCGAGTGGCATTTGTTAGGACTATGCAATGAATAAAATTAAGCTGTTTACTCACAAATCATTATTTAAATATAGTTATTTCAAAATATATATGTATAAATGTAAATGGTTATGTTTGAAAACAAATGAGAAATGTTTGGTTATGTTTTATTTGTTCATCCACTGCAACTAGATCTTATTTATTGTCAAAAGGATCGCAATATTTTATGAATGCACGCTAGTGGAGAAAAAATGAAACACATTAAACTGCATATTATAACCAACATTATAGATTATTAATTAATTTTTAGGAAACAATTCAGTAAAATCATTATTTAAAAACACAATTAATGAATATACAATTATCAAATGTATAGTTTGAAGGAATCTGTTCATTAATTGCTATATTCAACATATTTGTTGGAGAGTCAGTCACTGCAAAATAATGCTCTGACCTGTTCAGAATATTAAAAAGAAGGAGCTTTCTTTATTTTGGTAAACAGAATTTGATAAATATTGAAATGAAACACGACTGTCATTGGTTTAAAAGAAAATTCATTGAAACGTGATTGGTCATTGACTCCCGTTTGGGGCATGAGTTAAATGGTCAAAATAAAATCAATTTAATGAGAGTTCGAATATAATTTCTATTAATTATTATTGTCAGTCTTAAGCAAGGGCTTAAAGAACTTAGTAATTTTTTCCTGTTTTGCCGCTTTTAAAAGGTCTTTCAATTCAGATTGATATTCAGCTGTGGCATTAAGAATTTGCCTTTTAAAAAATAGACTTCTTTCCATAGATGGATCAAATTTCATGAAGAAATCACAAAACTCATTTGCCATCCATAATCCTTCACTCAGGTTTTTCAAGTTAAAGGTCACCGCTTCAGTGCCCATAGAAACCTCTTCTTCAATGAAATGCGGATTTAATATTTCTTCCAAGTCAGTTTCGGTCAAAACTTTTATCTTGCAAATTACGCAACTCTTGAATGTCACTTGATTCTCTGTTCAAAGCCACCTCATCCTATTTCTTTCACAGCTTGAACAATGTTTGCAGTTAAAGTTTAAATTTGCATGGATTCATCATTTCCAGCCATCAGAGCAGGCCACAGTTTTTTCCAGCATGATTTCAATGTGTATGGCTTCAGTTCTTGCAACGATTCTTTTATGTTAACAATATATTTTGCTATGCCAAAATTTCTTCAGCATTGCATAACATTCATATCAGGATCACATTCCATGGTGTCAAGTATGATTTTAAAGGTTCGTCTGATGTAATAGAGCTTAAAGGCCTGGGCTATTCCTTGGTCCATGGGTTGGAGTAAAGATGTCGTGTTATGAGGTAAAAATGTCACCTCTATATTCAGATGCATAGTTTCAAGCTCACGAGGGTGACTGGAGCATTGTCCAAAACTAGAACGGCCTTAAAGTCTAATTTTTTTAAAAAATAAGTTTCAACTTCAGGAACAAAACAATTCCGGAACCAGTCACAGAACAAGAATTTAACGATGTGTAAAGCATTAGTGGCTTTATAACACAATCTCCAGATGCGTTGGAACAGAGCAGCAGTGTAACTCTATCTTTGGCTGCCTTAAAACCAGGGGTATCCTTTTCACTTTTAATATAAAAGTTTTGTTTGGTATTATTTTCCAAAACAAGGCAATTTGATCTGCATTAAACACTTATTGAGGTTTGTATCCATCATCAACAATTAAATTTTTTAATTCTTCTGGATATCTTTCTGCCATGGTGGTGTCTGCAGACGTGGCTTCTCCAACAATTTTAATGCTATCCAATGATTGTCGCACCTTTAATTTATTGAACCAACTTTCGGATGTTTGAAATCCTCCAGCTGTACATTCATCACCAGGTTCTTTAAAATGTGTGTAAAAATGCTTTGCCTTCTCTTGGATCAAGGGACTATTTAGGGGCACTCTTTTCTAGATGAAGTCTTAAATCTATAATAATAACGCAGCTTCCATTTTTACTATTGCTGGATCATGAACAATTTTTTCTGTCAGATTGAAATGATTGAATTGCTTATTTTTGTCTTCGGATTTCTTGATGAATCGTACAGTTGATTAATTAACATTGAAACAGCGTGATATAGATGCAAACAATTTACCAACACATAAATGGTCGAGCATTTCTATTTTTACTTTAAGTGGCTACACTACTTTTTTTCTGCTACAGAACTAATTTTTCTTTCCTTTTACTTGACATTATATATTGGGAACAAAGTAAGAGAGACACGTGTTATTCAATCAAAATTATTATAATGAATTATAAATTGAAACAACAAATCACTGATTGTGGCGAGGGCGGCATTTATCATAGGACATAGCGACATGCGAAATAGAGGCAGCAGCTTTTAGCAACAAACTTTAGTTTGTTTTTTGTCCATTTGTTTGAATCACTCTTTGTAAAAGCCCCCTTGGTACTTGCCTGCAGTAAAAAAAGTTGGCGATGCATTAATAAAGGATTCCTAATCCTTATATTAAAATTACATATTTTACTCTCATTAACAGAGCTGTAATAATAAAGCATATAAAAGCTAAGTAGGGATTTGATTGAAACCAATTTCCTAAAATAATTTCTTCATTGTTCATTAAATTATTGTGTTTTTCTGTATTATCAATTTTCATTGTTACTTCTCTATAAATAATTATTGTTGTTTCATGCTTATGTTTATAGAGGACAGTATTTTTACTAGAAAGTAGGTTAGTATATTTATTTACAGACTTTTATTGCCATGTGTATTCTTAATATTATTATTTAATGTTAAGTTTATTTTTAGAAGAAAAAAGCATAAATATTAAATGTCATTTGATATCACTTATGAAATTTTTATATTTGCCCTCATATAGCTTCTAATATTGATTATCAGCTTTAATAAATGGGTCCAATGCTGTGGTCTCGAGGTAGTGTGCTGCCTTGTCACACAGCAGACCCGGGTGAGGTTTTTACAGGATTTTTCCTCACCTGTAAGATGAATGTCAGGAAACTTTAAGGCCCAAACGGTCCCCTAACATCATCTGGCCATCATTATCATCAGTATCATATTCACTTAATTAGCTTAAGTTTAGTGATAGGTCTCCTGGCACATCATTACCATCATCATCAACTCTCATATCATCAGGGCAGCATAACCCCGCCTTCCAGGCACCCCAAACTCAGAAGTGAGTTACAAGTATGCCATGCCAGGAGAGAACAGGAATGTCGAAACGATAACCTCGGGCATTTGGAGGGAAAAAAAAAACTTTAATAAACGGTGAATTCAGCTTTAATTTTAATTTATAAGCTTCTTTTTTAATATTACGGAATTGGATACCACTATCATGGATTTAGGAGCCATATCACACAATTAGGAATCCTTGTCTTGGAGAAAAGAAAGACATATTTGGAGACAACTGTACATCAGTTTGGAATGAATTCAATAAATAATCTCATGGAAGGTACATACTATGTTGCTGTATTCATATTTTGTCACCATTATCTAAAATGTGGCACAAAAAAGTGAAGAACTATCATGGAATTAGGCAGCATTACCCTATATAATGGTAGTATCCATTCAGAACAATTTGAATTCTGAGATTCTATATTTTTTCTTATATACAGCTAATAATGTTTATTTTATTAGGTTGGTATGAGGATAATTGGTTCGAAGTGAATTTAGAAAAGGAAGAAATAGAATGCAATCGAGAACAAATGAGAATGGCTGCTGAAGGCCATTTAACAACTGAAGCTTTAATGTGGAATCAGAATAATCAGACAACAATATCAGGCCAGGTAATATCTACACTGTCTTTTAAAATTATGACTGATTGCAGATTAGATTTAGTTATTTTCAATAAAAAAATACATGAGATTTAGTAAGCCATACAATTGCTATGCTTAATATGTTGAGCTTGTTTGAATAATGCTTAATTTTATCTGTTGGTGCTAAGTTTTTTGTGAGAATACAGTCGTTTGCTCTAAGTATTATATGAAAATATGATTTCCAAGCAATTGTAGAATGTTGTAAAAGATCTTGAATATAATACGCATACATACAGGTAGGAAACAAATTTTCCTGACAAAACCCTTTAATTCTGTGCACAGGAATAATATAGGGAAAAAAGGCATTAATAAAGCTCTTACCGTGTTATTTAAATTAAAATTTATCTCTCGTGTAATAGAAAAAAAATAAATTTGTTTTCCAATTCCAATACACTGCATTTCTTATGCTCGGGTTTCACACTTCAACATTGTTAAATATTACAATAATGGTATTGAAATACACAAATATTTAAAATTTATAAAATTTGAAATGAGAAAATAAGTTAATTTTTATTTCATAATTTTGTGAAGAAGTGTCAGTTCCTTAGTTTCTTCTTGTTCATCCGACAAAGTCTTAGGCTTGTAGGCCTGTTACGATCTCACTGATGAATTTTGTATCCAGTGTTTCCCTGGATGGCCCAGAGATCTCTTCCCTGTTGGACAATAACGAAGCATGGAACTCTATCTGAACTCATTCGTCGCAAATGATTCATCCAGTTGTTCTGGTATCTATGTATGTTATATTATTTTTGGTCTGGACATCTTACCTCAATATTAATGTTGATTTGTTCTTGGACATGTTTCAAAACAATTCTGTTTTATCGTCAGCTTTCCCAGACTGGTTTTATTTATGTTGCACCACCTGGATGTCGATGTCAGCTCCATCCTGTGGTTGGCCAAAGAACCTCCAAACAAGGTCACCCTCCATCGGAATATCAAAATTCATAACTCTGTTTCTGTTCTTCTGAATATAAATTTTTTCCCCAAATAGTCAGCTCTTTTGTATTTTCTAACTGTTTTAATAATTTAGTGTCTGAATTTATATTATTTTTTCAGACCAACATGAGCAGCAACTGCAGATTTTTCAATTTCTCCATTTTTAATATTTCTTATGTGTTCTTTGGTTCTAATTTTTAGGTTTCTTTTTGTTTTCCCTATATATATCTTTTCACAACCCATGCATTCAATTTGATATATTCCTGACTTTTTATTTTTATCAGTTTTTTTCATTTTTGTTTGTTTTTATTAGTTTATTTAAACTGTAGTTTTTTTAGCACCAAAAAATAACTACAGTTTAAATAAACTAATAAAAAACAACAAAAATGAAAAAACTGATAAAAATAAAAAGTCAGGAATATATCAAATTGAATGCATGGGTTGTGAAAAGATATATATAGGGAAAACAAAAAGAAACCTAAAAATTAAAACCAAAGAACACATAAGAAATATTAAAAATGGAGAAATTGAAAAATGTGCAGTTGCTGCTCATGTTTGGTCTGAAAAACATAATATAAATTCAGACACTAAATTATTAAAACAGTTAGAAAATACAAAAGAGCTGACTATTTGGGAAAAAATTTATATTCAGAAGAACAGAAACAGAGTTATGAATTTTGATATTCCGATGGAGGGTGACCTTGTTTGGAGGTTCTTTGGCCAACCACAGGATGGAGCTGACATCGACATCCAGGTGGTGCAACATAAATAAAACCAGTCTGGGAAAGCTGACGATAAAACAGAATTGTTTTGAAACATGTCCAAGAACAAATCAACATTAATATTGAGGTAAGATGTCCAGACCAAAAATAATATAATTAAAATAACCTCAAATTATAACTTCCTACAATTAAATATTATCTATGTATGTATTCAATGACCGGTTCTAATATTCTTTTACCTTAGTTTCTGTGGAATAAATCTCCATGTTATTTTCAGTTAAAGCGCCATTTTGATTTGACTGACATTATGTAGGTGGTAGGAATTGGTACTGTGTACAGAGAGGAGTATATAATCAGTGTCTATATGTGTAATGCAAGTATATTGTGTGAAGGATGATGGAGAAAAGATAGAAGGTGTGACATGGTGTTGGCATGTACCACTATTCCTGTTAAAAATTGAAAAAATAAAACATTGTTATAGTATTTGGCATTGCTTTAACCTTTGGAGTTAAAAATTGCTTGGAGATCATTTATTAATTTAACTAATGAAGTTCACAAATAAGTACAGTCTTATATTTTGTTCTTCCTCGTTATTTTAGTAAAATGAGTGTTTGGAATTATTTGTTGTGTTGCATTTTAACTGTTGATGGAATACAACTTTCAGAATACTTCTCTGATCTGTAAATAAAATGTAAATGTGTTGTGATATATCTCATGCATTTTCAATATTCAGTCGTTTATTAATCATTAAACTTCTTTAGTCTAATACACTGCTCAAAACAATTAGAGGAACACTATGAAATATGCAAATATTTTTTCATTAGATAAAGGTACAAACATGAAATTAATAAAGTACATTATTTGTGGTTATTTATTTATTTATTGCTCATGTCAGTATAAACAAATGAATAATGCTGACAATTAACTTTTCAAATAATTCCGCTATGTAAGCAATTTAATCTTGTGCTTATTTTTCAAAGTTAAACACTCGTTATATAGAGTTAGTATCGTATATGGCCTCCACGACATTCGATGACACTTTGGCACCTTCATGGCATGCTCCCAATAAGATTCTGGATTTCCTCTTGCGGGATATTCTCCCATTCCTCCTTCAGACCATTTCCAAGTTGCTGCAGAGTTTGTGGAGCTTGATGTCGGTTCCTGACCTTCCTGTCTAGAAGATCCCACAAGTGTTCAATAGGGTTGAGGTCTGGGCTGACCGCTGGCCACTCCATTGCCTCAATTTCATTCCTCCTCAAGAAATCCCTGGTGACAGCCGCAAAATGTGCCCTGGCATTTGTCCTGCATAAACAGAAATCCAGGGGCCTACTCCAATGGGCAAGTACTACATGCTCTTCCAGAACGTGCTCGATATACCGGACAGCATTCAGTCGCTGGGGAACAAGTACAAGGTCCGTACGATTTTTGTACATAACTCCGGCCCACACCATTATGGAACCTCCTCCGAATCTATCAATTTCCTGTACAGCCTCTGCAGAAAATCTTTCTCCTGGCCGTCCCCACACCCTCAATCGACCATCACAACGTGTAAGACGATACCTGGATTCGTCCGAGAAAAGCACAGACTCCCACTGGTTCAGGTTCCAATCAGCATGGTTTTCAGCATACGTACGTCTTGCTGCCTTATGCCCATTTGTTAAGTGTGGTTTTGTAACGGGTGTTTTTGGACGAATATTCTCTTTCCTTAATCTGTTCCTTATGGTTTGGTCTGAAACCCGGATTCCGGAAGCCATATGAAGGTCATTCTGCAGGTCTTTTGCAGTTTTTGTACGCTGTCGAAGAACAGAAAGAACAACATATCTGTCATCCTGGGGGGCTTGTTTTAAATTTACGGCCCTGGCCACGTCTTCTACAATACTGACCTGTGTCTCTGTGCCTGTTGCGTAACCTGGACACCATGGAAGGAGAAACCCCAAGCTCTCTAACCACTTGTCGCAGAGATTGACCTTGTTGTAAAAGATGTAGAGCATGATACACTTCAAACTCATTTAAATACCTCATTTTGTCAGAGACTTCAATAAACAAGGCAATAATCAACATTCGTCACTATAGCAACATCAGGAAGCTTACCAATTAGAAGTGGCCAGTGCCTTCCAAAATAAAAAATGTCTCTATATTTGTTATTTGAGGTAATTTCTCTGTATTGTTTATTTTTTATTTCACTCACCTCATACTTCATAATTCATAGCAGACCCTGGGTTTCTTCACGTAATTTGTTACATTGTCAATGCTGCGTCACGTTCACAACTGACGTCCAACGGCCGTTGAACGTCAGTTGTGAACGTGACGAAGCATTGACAATGTCACAAATTACGTGAAGAAACCCAGGGTCTGCTATGAATTATGAAGTATGAGGTGAGTGAAATAAAAAATAAACAATATTAAAGAACCTCATAGTGTTATTTCCTATCTACATAACTTAATTTCTCTGTATTTAGGCCATGGATCTTTAAAATTTGTATCCAATGATAAAATTAATAATTCAATTTACATATTGTCCAACTTTCAGCATCACAGCTTTAAAAAACAATTACTTATTCAATTTATTACAAGTGTTCCTCTAATTGTTTTGAGCAGTGTAGATTTATGAAATTAATGGAGCAATGCTTTTGTGACTATTGTGTCAGCCTTCTTTGAGAAAACTAGATATATCAAATTTTTTTTTTTTAAAGCCAAGGGTCCCGGGTTCGAGTCCCGGTCTAGGCGAAAAAAAAATTTTTCTCTTCAAATTTAATTTATCTTTCATTGAGAAATGTTAAATTAATAATAAAAACATCATAACTAGATATATCATTCAAAACTTTAAGATAATTAATATTTTTGTAAATTCAAGAGATCGAACCAGAAATATACACATTTCATCTCATATTTTCTTTTATTTATCTATTGTTATCGGCTGCGGTGGACTAGTGATTATGCTCCTTGCCTCTGGTCCCAAGGGTCACAGGTTCAAACCCGGCCAGGGTCGATGGATTTTTTTAGGATGGAAAAATCCAAGGAGCAAGTCCTCCGGGAGGGACTTTAAGCCGTGGGTCCCAAGTCTGAAGATTTTCAGGCACGTAAAAAATCCTTAAGCCTGAATGAAAAGGCCTCTAAGCAAAATTTACTGAATTTTTCCGTCCTAGTACTACCTTGGTTTCTAGTTGTCAGTATGAGGCGGAAAGCTTACCATGGACCACTCAAAATGACATCTATATGAAAACAAGTGTAATTAAATTAGTATGGTTCAAATTCTTCCCTGTAGGGGGAGAGCGCCTAAATCTCTGTTAAGGGAAAACATGGGCTAACAAGAAAGAATTATCTATTATTATATTTTCTTGCCTGAACATGTTTTAGAACCTAGTTGAGAATAGGGATGATGGTCACTGAAGCTTATTCCAGGTGACAAAATGTGAGGTAAGGTGAGGTGTATATATTTCCAATTAAATATGGTAAAAATATTACTTCATAGTATTATTTTCTATAAATTATTGATTAATTGTATAAATTATTGATTGTAGAAGTGATTTTATATTTAATGTCAAAGAGAAAAATTCCCATCTGAACACCGAGATTTGAACCCCGAACCTCATCTTAATGTTCTGATGCTCTACCATTTGAGCTTTTCAGGCCTCCTTCCCTGCCTAGCACAAACTTCTCTCTTAATTCCTCTTGCCCGAGTTATAAAACATCATCTTCTTCTTCATCCATGCAAGTGTTAGGCCAAATGGCCTTTTACGATCTCATGAAGGAGATCACTTTTTCGGACATCCCAAAGACCTCTTTCCATGGGGTTGGTAGTAAAGTTTCTTTTTTTTTTTATTCTAGAGGATCTCATCCAATGTAAGTGGCTTATCCAGTCATTTTGATAATTCTGTATAAAATGGAGCAATGTTTCCAGACCAAGTTCTTTCATGATTTCCTCATTACATTTATGATCCCATTTTGTATATCCTGCAGTGTGTCTCATAAATCTCATTTCATTAACTATTATTCTACTTACCTCCATTTGTCTCAATGTCCATGCCTCCATAAAAGTTTGGGAATTATTAACCAAGTTATGAAACCATCCCTTGTACATAAAAACACCAGGTTACGTTTATATAACACTTTGGCTAGACCAGTGTTGACCTATGGTAGTGAAGCATGGACACTAAAAAGGCAACATGAAAGCAGAATAATGGCTTGTGAAATGAGATTCATGCGCAGAACAGCGGGTTACATCAGGTGGGATCGGAAAAGGAACACCGATATCTTAAAAGAATTGAAGACTACGCCAATTTTGGAATATATTAAACAGTACCAACTAAATTGGAAACACCATCTTGAAAGAATGAGTTCAAATCGGATACCCAAAGCTGTTTATAATTATATACCAAGAGGACGAAGATCTCTGGGCTGTCCTATGAAATGCTGGAGGGAAAATTTTCTATAGGATCGTAACAGGCCTTGCCCTAAAACTTGGGATGAAGAAGAAGAAGAAAGCTTTTTTTTTTCATTATGTTGCATAAAAAATTATAATACAGTCAAAATATGAATTGGGAACTTTACACACCTCACTTCATAAAATAAGATCCTCTCATCTAGTCGTGTTTTGGAGGCTTTGAGTTGTTTATTATGCACATAAAAGAACTTGAGCCTAAAATGAGAGATCACCAAGCAAATTTTGCAATGCGATTGACAGTTGCTGTTAGAGAGTATCATTAAATAAAAGTATACATATATGTCATTGCAAAATAATGCTCTGAAAAAAGGAGGAGCTTTATTTATTTTGGTAAACACACTTTGATAAATATCGAGGTGAAACACGACTTTCATTGGTTGTAAAACAAAATTCATTGAAATGTGATTGGTCATTGACTCCCATTTGGGGCATGAGTTAAATAGTCACAATAAATAAGAACGCTGACAGAATTCACCATTAAGCTGCTCTTCATTTTCCATTAGCCAATGGAACATTTTTTAGTGAAGGCTTAAAAGTTAAATTTTGAGATCTTGTAAGCTTTTCCTTCTGATTTTAAAGGAAACTTGTAAAAATTCTTAATTATAGATTATACATACAAAATAAAAAAAAAGTATCAGACTTGTCATTGTTGATTAGGATAGAGCATTTCTTCAGTATTGCCATAAAATTATCAGTGAACATTATTTAAAAAATGATCAGTATAAATTGAGATTTATCTTGCAGTATCATCTTTTTTTTTTTAGTTCAAAATTAAAAATATCAAAAGTAAATAAAACTTGGAAACATGTAGAACATTTTGTAAAAAGAAAATCACAGTTTTCTATATCATGATGTTTCTGAGTAATGTCTGTTTTAAATGTGTCACGATTTTATGGAATTACTATATAGAGCTTTATGAAAATTGATGGAGCAAACTGAAATAGTTGAAAATGCTCATTAATAGGAGCAAAAAAGTATCATTAAACATGAGTCTGTAAATGAGTATTTGAGAAGTATTTGAAGAGAAAAATGTTTATATTAAATTAATGTTGGGAAGTAAACATTATGAGGTATAATCATTAAAATTCATCGGAGAACATTTTGTTTAAACAACTCACCTCATAGGATTCATGCTTCCATGAATTTTGATGAATTTTAATGATTATACCTCATAATGTTTACTTCCCAACAATAATTTAATAAAACATTTTTCTCTTCAAACGGAGAACATTTTATTAATTAAATAAAAATAAAACGTAGTTTTATTTGATTTTCATATTTATTATATAATTCAGTGACAGCTGTTTCAGTACACTGTACCTTCTTCAGACATGTTAACAAATTATGAATTGTGTTCCAACTGATCTAAGCAACAATACAACAATATTTATTTAAATTTTTTAATTTAACAAAGGGGATTCATTCAAATCAAGTTGAGAATTTAACAGTTTTTTACTACTTTTAAATTTATTAATTTCTACAGCCTCCAAAAGATCTAACTTCTTACCCTTATCACAAATATGTAAAATTTCAAAATTTGGATCGAAACAATGATTAAATTGGAATAGGTGGTTAGCATATTTTGAATTTTCTAAATTTCTGTTATATGCTCTCATGTGTTCCTTTATCCGAGAGATAAAAGGTCTACCAGTTTGTCCTATATAGACATTGTCACATGTGCCACACTTCAATTTATATACACCTGAACATTTAGTTTAAACAACTCACATCATAGGATTCATGCTTCCATGAATCCTATGATATGAGTTGTTTAAACAAAATGTTCTCCGATGAAGAAAAATGTTTGCCTAGACCAAGACTCGAACCCGGGACCTTTGGCTTTCTGGGCCAAATGCCCTACCAACTGAGCTGCCGAGGCGAGTTGTGATCTAGAGCATTTGGCCCGGAAAGCCAAAGGTCCCGGGTTTGAGTCTTGGTCTAGACGAAAAATTTTCTCTTAAAATATAATTTATCCTTCAGTGAGAAGTGTTAAATTAATAATAAAAACATCAATAGAAGCCATACTGGCTTTATAAAATAGTGTTAAATTCCCAATAAATGTCTTCTTAACTAAGAAGCCGCCATTTGCAAAAGATAGAAACAAATTTTCCAAAGCATTTGGTGCGAGGGAATTACAACATATATAAGAGAAAAATTTGCATCTAGATCGCAACTCACCTTGGTAGCTCAGTTGGTAGAGCATGTAGCCTGGAAAACCAAAGGTCCCGGGTTCGAGTCTCGGTCTAGGCGAAAATTTTTCTCTTCAAATATAATTTATCCTTCAGTGAGAAGTGTTAAATTAATAATAAAAACATCATTTGAGAAGTAGTTGCATTATACATATCATCGGGGTAACATAACTCCGCTTTCAAGGTGCCCCAACCTAAGAAATGGATTACAATTCTGCCAAAGCCAGGGAAGAAAGCCAGAAATGTCATAAGAGACAACCTGGTGGCATTAGACAAAAAAAAAATTACAAGATACCACTGAATTCATTGTACTATAATATATTCATTGTATAGTAGGTGTTGAATACTATATAAGCTGGAAGGTTGTGTTTTATTCCTGATGAGGTCAGAATTTTTAATTTGGCCTAAACCTTCTGGTGACACCATAGCCCTGGAGTCAACTTAGCCTTTAACAGAAATGAATGAGATATGCATATATATTGGGATAAAGAAAAACATCAGACATAGCTGACAACCCATCTGACTTCTCATGCCAATTGTTTGCAAAGATGGAGCCTTTAAACTTCTGTATTCCAAAGCTGTAGTGGGATCACTTTACAATACATGTCACAGTCCTAGTTAGTAACAAAATCAATTTAAAATTTAAACTACAGCAAACTCCTGATTATCCATGTGCGTATTATCCGGGCATGACTTTTTGTGGTATGTTTTAAAAATACTGTATTTTGTATTGTTATGAAAAAATTCTTTATTTTTAAATGTGCTACTGTGAACTGCTCTTAGAAACTAGCACCTTCACTCACAACCCCTTCCCCTGACGCATTTAACAGTACCAACCAACATTCTGAGAATACAATGCAATTTTGGTAATTTCCGTTGTGTGAGTCACTGAACGTTTGTTGTTACAAATTGAAACCATGGATATGCTGTGGCAGTGGGTTTATCACTGGTTAGTGGTCATCGGTGGTTGTTAGTGTGAGAATTGCTGATTATTTGTCATTGCTGGTTATAAGTGTGGATATTGGTGGTTACTAGCATAGTTGTCGCTGGTTATGATGGCCATTTTGAATAACTGTCGTAACCGAAGTGGTCATGGCAGGAAATAGTCCCACTTTTTTTTCATATATACGAGTAAAATAAAATAATGATAATTACGACTCGCACCTAAATACATTTACTATATCATTTTATGAATATTTGTTGCATTTAAGTAGTGTTAAAGTGGGTAAATACATTTCTGATCAACTTCCACGGTGCTGAATAACTTAATTGGATTATCCGTGTTTTTCGATTTTCCGTGCATATCTCGGTCCCAATTAACACGGATAAACGGGAGTTTGCTGTATTGTACACTTTGCTGGATTTATTATTGTTTTTATTGAAGGTGTTTATATTCTACTGATTTCAACAGGGAGGGTATGTACATCCAGAACCAAAATCACCTGGTTTTGGTTTTTTTTCTGTGCCTCAACTAAACAGACTCCTTGGTGCAGCAGGCCTATAAAAGCTCATGGCCTATTGGCCAGTTGCTGGTCACATCTACCTGTGTCAATTTTAGTTGGATGATCACCCTAGCAGTATAGGGATGTCATGTGGTTAACATGTCAGGTTCCTCAGCTGTTATACCTGTATTTCTCAACCTGGATCTGCTACTTCACTTAGGAAAATATGATTCACAATAGTTGCTATGTATTATTTGAAATAGCTGTATCCTCTTTATTTTGGATAAATGGGGTTCTTTCAACACTTTAAGTTTGCATTATCATTGAAACTATAGTTTACCATACCTACCTTTATATTTATAAAGCTTGCAATTAGCTTTTATATTTTACTTACTATTTTATTTGTGGAAATTAAAATATCTATAAGAGATAAATTTGCATTTAGATTGGAGTTTCTCAGGTAGCTCAGTGAAAGAGCATTCGCCTAGAGTATGAAAGGTCCTGGGTTCAAACCTGAGTATGAGTGTATATTTTTATCTTCAAATACAATTTATCCATCATTGAGATGTATGAAATGAATGATAAATACATCAAAAGAAGCCTTACTGGCTGTATAATGTAAGTAAAATTCCCAATTAAAATCTTCTTAATAAAGAAGCCACCATTTGCAAGCTAGAAGCATTGACTTCATAGCATTTGGTGCATGGGAATTAATAGCATATATAAGAGGGAAATTTGCGTTTAGATTGGAGTTTCTCAGGTAGTTCAGTGGTTGAGCATTCACCTAGAGTGCAAAAGGGCCTGGGTTCAAACCCCAGTTTAAGCGTATATTTTTCTCTTAAAATATAATTCTTACTTTATTAAATGTTGATTCTAAAATCAGTTTGACACTCATACACATTGTACACTGATATTAAAGGTGAAAAAAGAAAATAAAAGTCAGAATTACTTGAAAAAACTTTAACACTGTATTTTCTTATAAAACATTTATCTTTTCTTAAACAAAATGTCATATATCTTCCACTCTCAAAACATTGTTACATTGAAATTGAAAGTCTCTCAATTATTTTCTTTTATCTTTGTAAACAAAATTTCTTCTTCTTCTTCCTTCCAAGTATTAGGCCAAGGCCTGTTACGATCCTATAGAAAATTTTCCCTCCAGCGTGTAAACAAAATATAATATTTCTTAAGAATTAAAATTAATGTTTTTATTACCTCACCTCATATCCTTTTTCTTCTATACTGCAGTTTCGGAGCTTATCTCCATCATCAGTAGCCTCTGGTCGACCGGTGTTATGTCGTTTCTTGGCGGTTTTCTTCTTACTTCTATCGGTGGACCGATGAACCTCTGGATCAGGTCAAAATTTGCGGGAGTTTCGAAATTCATGAGTTTATCTTTCTTGTTTTTTTGGATGTGGATTTTTTCCCAGACTGTGAGTTCTTTTTTTTATCTGTGTGTTTGATTAGGCTAGCTTCTGTATCGATTAAATGCTTTTCAGACCAAGCATGGGCTGCTACAGCTGACTTGTCCACTTCACCCTTTTTTACATTTCTAAGGTGTTCTTTCAATCTGGTTTTTAAATTTCTTTTTGTTTTTCCTATATAGATTTTGTTGCAATCCTTACATTTGACCTGATATATTCCTGATTTATATTTATAAAGGGTGAAATGGACAAGTCAGCTGTAGCAGCCCATGCTTGGTCTGAAAAGCATTTAATCGATACAGAAGCTAGCCTAATCAAACATAAGATAAATAAAAAGAACTCACAGTCTGGGAAAAAATCCACATCCGAAAAAACAAGAAAGATAAACTCATGAATTTCGAAACTCCCGCAAATTTTGACCTGATCCAGAGGTACATTGGTCCACCGATAGAAGTAAGAAGAAAACTGCCAAGAAATGACATAACACCGGTCGACCAGAAACTACTGATGATGGAGATAAGCTCTGAAACTGCAGTATAGAAGAAAAAGGATATGAGGTGAGGTATGAATAAAACTGGAGGTTTTGCTTGTGAGCACAAGGTAGAGGTAAAGTTCTCCATTCATTATTAATGATATAACCTCATAATGTTTACTTCCCGATATTAATTTAAATATAACTAAAGTCTACTCAAGATTAGGGAAGAATTATATGACGATCTTTTGAAATTCAAGATGGCGTTGATCAATACAAATTCGTTAGAAATTACATCAGCAAATACATTTAACGAAACATTTTCAGAACAAAAACGAAATATTAAAAAAATGTCTTAAACTCAAGTTGAAAAAGAAAAAACTTTTGGCTGACATAAAATTTATAGATAGATGTATACGGAATAATGTAGCACCAAAATTCATCAGGAAAATAGTAAAATTCAATAATAATAGTAAACAGCAAAAGATTGCTGAAAAGAAAGTTTTGCAAGTAGAAAAAAACAAATATTATTCATATCTTCAAAATTTAGAACTAGAAATTTTACTGCATGCATTTGAAATTGATTAAACAATTAGGATTTATTGTTTTCGAAAATTTAATTAAAACTTTTTTGGAATTTTTAAATTTTGAAATAAAGAAAAAAGTTAATAGACAGAAGAAGAAATTCATGAATTTGACTAAAAAATGCAAAATAGACACAAAGAACAGAATTAATTTTGAAGAAGAAGAAGAAGAAAGAAATGATATATCTGAAAGTTTCCAAAGTAAAATTACACTCAAGGAAGATAATGTAATTAATCTTTCTAAAGTAACTTTGAAAAAAGAAGAACTTAGTTTGCTCAATCAAGGTTTAAAAACTTGTATCAATTATTCAGATAATGTTGAAGATTTTGTTGCAGATATTGAAATTACAATGATAAGTTTAGAAAATGAAGAAAAAACAATCATTCGGAAAGGAAGTGAAAAAATTTTAGAAGAAATAAAAACACTCCCAAAAATGTATTGGCAAATAAAAATATGACCATTTTAAAAACTATAACAAAAATATATTTTCTAAAGTTGATAAGGGGAATAAAATAGTAATTTTAGAAAAATCTGAATATATCAAGAGGATGGAAAATCTTTTAGAATCAAAAGAATATTTGGAACTAAAAAAGGATCCCCTACCAAAAATTTATAAAAACTTTTGACAAAACTTTAAAAGAAATTAAGCATACAATTTCTGATACAGAAAAAATAAATTTAAAGTCCCAAATTCTTCTAATCCTCGAATGTATGGTCTCCCCAAAATTCATAAAATTGGGAATAAAATGAGACCGATAATTAATAATATAGGGTCCCCGTCTTATTATTTTTCAAAATTGTAAAGTTTTCCAGAATTTGAAAATAAAAGTATTGAAAATTCTTTACAACTAATTGATGAATTGAATAACATTAGAGTGGTTCATAATGATAGATTTGTGTCTTTCGATTTTGTTTCATTGTTTCCAAATGTTCCAATAGGAAAAATGTTATATTTTTTGGAAAAATGGTTGAGTTCTTTTGGATTTAAGTAAAGAAGTAATAGAAGAATACATTAAGCTTACAAAATGTTGTATTGAAAATTCCTATTTTACTTTTAACGGTAAATTTTACAAACAAGTTTCGGGTTTATCTATGGGAAATCCTCTTTCGCCTTTTTTGGCTAATTTATATATGAGTTACTTCGAGTGCCATATCACCAAGGCTTACCCATGGATTTTCAAGAGTTGGTACAGATATGTTGATGATATTTTTTCGATAATAAATTTTAAACATGTTGATGATGCGTTGAAATTACTTAATCTACAAGATGTATCAATTAAATTTACCATAGAATCAGAAATTGAAAACAAAATTCCGTTTTTGGATTTATACATAATTAGGAATGAAAAAACTCAAAAAATTGAATTTGATATATATAGGAAGGGTACACATACTGATAATTATATTAAATCATCGGGTTTCAATCCCCTGGCACATAAACATGCAATATTTAATAGCCTCTTATATAGATTAATAAAGGTCCCATTAAAAGGAGAAAATTTTAAGAAAAAATATGAAAACATTCTAAATATAGCCAGATTAAATGGTTTTAATAAGGATATAATATCTAACAAATTAAAGAAATTCAGAAAGATAAAACAACTTAAAGAATGCTCTACCCTACAAATGGTTAGTAACAAAAAGAAGAATTTCAAGAAAATTACTTACCATCCAATAGTACGTGGGAAATTTCAAAAAATATTTGACAAATACAACATTACTTTGGCACCAATTAATAAATTTAGTCTGGAAAAACTTTTAAATACCAATAAAAAAATTAACATCCCAGACAGTAAGAAATCTGGAATTTATCAAATTAATTGTAATGATTGTAGCAAAGTATACATAGGAAAAACAAAAAGGAATTTAGAAACACGCACTAAAGAACATTTTAGAATTATAAAAATTGTGAAATTGAAAATCAGCAATTGCTGCACATAGTTTACTAGAACATCATAAAATTGAAAAAGAAGCGAAACTTTTAAAACAGTTGGATAAACCGTTGGAATTGACAATTTGGGAAATGATATTCATTCAGAAGAATAAATATCGATCTATGAATTTCGATATTCCGGTGGATAAAAATTTAATTACAAAGTTTATAATCCCAACGAAAGATGGCAGCACAAGAGGTGATGTCACTAAAGAAATCAACAATCACGGAATTTCATCAATGGACGCCATGACTGATGAAGGACATGACATTGTCTGAAACCGTCGGTATCAAAGAAGTTTGAAAATGTATGAGGTGAGTCGATTAAAATATGTTCTCCATTCATTATTAGAGGTAAAGTATTTGCTTAGAAGCAAAAGGTAGAAGTATAAGCATGTGCTTTGAATAATATGAATAACCTTTACCTTACATTTCTACCTTTTCCTTCTAAATAAGAAGCATGTGCTTCTAAACTCCCAGCCGAGCAGCCGCGCATTTCGTAAATGAATCATCAGCATTCTTTACTATCTGAGTGCTGGTTTATGTTTTCATTCTTTAAAAGCAAAGTATTTGTGCTGACTCCATAATTTTCGACCAAAGCAGATCATAACCACGCTACTTTTATTTCCGCTCTCTCAGTGCAGTCAAAACTATACATGTAGTGTGGTTTGTAAAAATGGCCTTTTCTGTTTTGGATGCAAGAAATAGATCAAAGTCTGTAAAAAATACAATGGCATTTTTAGTTACTGCTCAAGGAAAATATCCACAATTATTACAAAAGTCGCAAATTCCGGAAGAAAAAAGATGTAAGCAATTCAGAAAATAATTCAATTATTTAAACGTAATTTTGGCACGTCGATAAATTAAAACCAGTTGCTAAAGAAAATTAACAATATGAAAACTAGAACTCCAAGTGTGACAGGCCTAGAAGGCCCTTGGCCTACCAGTCGGCTGCTAGCCTCACTTCCACATGTGTTAATAAAGAAGTAGACAATTATAAGCCAGTGTAGGAGTGACACGTGGTTAGCATTTCGGGTCCTCCAGCCATATGAAAACTAGGCTGAAGAAAAGACATATGAACAGAAGGAACAAACTTTTTTTTTCGCGTCCTCCTCTTATAATTTTCCCTTCAGTGAAATGTTCTTCTCCTTCATTGTATCTTCATCATCATTGCCTGAATCATCAATATTGATGAACGCCTATTTATTCTCCTACACCAGTTTGAAACCCTGGATCGGCCATAAACCAAAAATACCTTCATTCTATCTTCAGAGAATAGCGCTCCACCTCTACTCTCTCCTGTTTCTGGCAAAAAGTGGGCAGCAATCCATTTAACATTTTTCTCGTTGAACCTCTATAATGAATTACACTCTTCCTCAGGAGGACACCAATGTGATTTATAACACTTTTTACGGCGTATGGGGACTACTAACAGCCAAGTCTGTATTTTGTGATGATGAGTCTGCTATCGGCAAGACTTCAATTTTTGAAGCATGTGCTTCTTAAAAAAAGCAAAAGGTTCACTTTATTCATACAGTTTTTCTAATCTTGAAGCACATGTTTCAAGGTCGAGCTCGTGCTTCTTCCATGGAAGCAGATGCTTTTTTTTCGATGCGTCACCGCGAGTAAAAGGTTATGCTTCATACTTTAATCATACATTCGGAAGGATATGCTTCAAAATAGTGAAGTAAAAGCATTTGCTCCACTTTATTCATACAGGCCATTTAATTGATACAGAAGCCAGCCTAATCAAACACACAGATAAACAAAAAGAACTCACAGTCTGGGAAAAAATCCACATCCGAAAAAACAAGAAAGATAAACTCATGAATTTCGAAACTCCCACAAATTTTCCCTGATCCAGAGGTTCATTGGTCCACTGATAGAAGTAAGAAGAAAACTGCCAAGAAACGACATAACACCGGTCGACTAGAGGCTACTGATGATGGAGTTAAGCTCCGAAACTGCAGTATAGAAGAAAAAGGATATGAGGTGAGGTAATAAAAACATTAATTTAATTCTTGAATTAAGCGTCATAGTGTTCTTTCCCTGTGAAAGTTAAATAAATAATATTTCTTCTTCTTCTTCACTTCACAGGCTAGGCAAAAATCGCCTGTTGCACCTCACAGTTGTTCTGTCCATCTTTTCACTGGCCTTCCTACATTCCTTGAACCTCTTGGCTTGTAGTTGAATACTGCTCTTGGTAATCTTGTTACATTCATTCTTTCCACATGTGTAAACCATTTCTCTTTATATTCTCTGATTTTCTCATATTTAACTCTGTTCTTATATCTTCATTTTTATCTGATCCAATCTCATGCAGCCTTTTGTTCTTCTAAGGAAGTTCATTTCTGCGCTTTGTATTCTACTTTGTAATTTTTTGGTCATTACCCAAGTTTCACTCCCATAAAATAATGCAGGAACTGCCAATGTTTTATAAAACTTCAATCTAGTATCTCTTCTTGTTTTCTTCTTTAATGTTTTATGTATAGTTCAGCATATCATTTCAAATTTCAACAGTTTCATATTTATGTCTCTTTCAGTATTTGTGTTTATAGTATATAAATAATTAAAATTTGTTACTTGTTCCAGAGGTTTGTTGTCTATTACGATTTTTGATTTTATATATAATATATTCATGCCATTTACGTATTATGTATTGGCCAACTGTCGAAATAATAAAGATTATAATAATTTGGCAATTTTAACACTAAAATCGATTTAATAGAGAAAAAGATAATTCAAGGTAAAGATGAGTTATTTTCAATATTAATGTAATTTAATCAGACATCTTTGCACCTCACCTCATAAAAATATATATTTCTCACTGACTAGTTTCAAAGACATCCCCTCTATCTTCAGCTAAACTCTATAATGTTTAGCTGATGATGAAGGCATTGCCTCCAAAACTAATCGGTGAGAAATATATATTTTTATGAGGTGAGGTGTGATAAATATCTGATTGGAGTTTAGCTGTTGATGGAGGGAATGATAAGGCGAGAAATACTTTTTTTTTTATGAGGTGAAGTGTAAAAATGTCTGATTCAATAATGGAATTCCAGTAATTTGCCTCTTGCTGTTACTTCCCATAGAATTTTTTATTAAATGAGTTATTTTTATTGATGTTTTTATTATTGATTTAATATTTCTCACTGAAAGATAAATTATATTTGAAGAGAAAAATTTTCGCCTAGACCGAGACTCGAACCCGGGACTCTTGGCATTCTGGGCCAAGTGCTCTACCAACTGAGCTACCGAGGCGAGTTACGATCTAGACGCAAATTTTTCTCTTATATACATTGTAATTCCCTATCGCCAAATGCTTTTTGAAACCATTGCTTCTATCTTTGCAAATGGCGGCTTCTTTTTCAGTGAGAAATGTTAAATCAATAATAAAAACATCATTAGAAGCCTTACTAGCTTTATAAAGTAATGTTAAATTCCCAATAAATGTCTTCTTAACTAAGAAGCCGCCATTTGCAAAGATAGAAGCTATGGTTTCAAAAAGCATTTGGCGATAGGAAATTACAACGTATATAAGAGAAAAATTTGCGTCTAGATCGTAACTCGCCTCGGTAGCTCAGTTGGTAGAGCACTTGGCCCAGAAAGCCAAGGGTCCCGGGTTCGAGTCTCGGTCTAGGCAAACATTTTTCTCTTCAAATATGAGTTATTTTTGTTAGCTTTTTAAGTTTATAGAATGTAATGAGGTTCCTTTTTTGTTGTGAAAGTAACAGGCATTTTCATTTACTCACTTTTGATTTTGGATATATAATAAAGAATGCCGAAAAGGGATGATGGGTGGGTTACTAGTTCCAAAGTGGAAGCATCTCTTCCTATAAATAATACTTTATCATTTTTTTTCAGTTAATTTAAATTTGAAAACTAGATATAACTGCAAGTATGGTATACTATAGTTTCACTGTATTATCAAGTTGATACACTCCGTATAGTTCATAACAACCTCATGGAAGCTATCTAATGATTCCATTCAATCCTACAATTTTATGGATAATTGCAGAACTAAAAGTATGTCTGTGATTGAATGTAATAACATAATAAGTATTTGAACATGACTTGGCTTTTTGATGATCTAGAATTTTCATGTAAAGTGTTTGCAATGTTTGCTATGAGCATGAAGTAAAAGGCAGGCATGGCGATTGCCTTGCAGACTGCTGAGGATTTCCGCCTGCGCTTGAACGAAGTGCTTCGCCAGGCGGGCTATGACATAGACAACATGCGCTACCCAGAGGGTTACCAAGAGGCACCACTGGCATACGATGCCGTATGGGCTGTCGCCCTGGGTGAGACATGCAAATGCCTCCCCCTTCACTATTTGTTTTATTTATTTCCAATTTTAGTTATGCATGATTTCCATGTCATTATTGCACTTGTTTTTCTCTTAGAGTTTATATCTGATGTTATGAGTTGTCGTATTATTTATTTTGACTTTCACACTGTTTTACTGTTATAATATGATATTTTTTTAATTGATGCTTGTTGGATGAATTTTATTACTCAAGCACTTATAAAAATTACAGATAAGGTAACGTATATTGATGCTCTAGAACCATATTGTTCTAACAAAGGAACTGTCAAACATTGCATGCCGAAATCTATCTTGAAATTTCTTCCAGAGAAGTGCTATGATGTACTAAGGCCGTGTTTAAAAAAACCTGCCTTTTTAACTGCAAGGCACTAAAATCTCTCATTTAAACTATAGGGAAGTAATACAACTCCTGTATTGGCAGACTGGATAACCCTCACCACCTGCATTCTGTGCTATGTCCCACCTCACTTCACTCCATTCTTAACTCATGCAGGAATGTACATCTGCTCTGTACAGTGGGTTGCCATTGCTGGATTTCTGTGCCTTGTAGTTAAAAAAGGCAGATAATTTTTTGGACTCTGCCTTGATACATCACAATGCTTCTCTGAGAGAAATTTCAAGATTTCGGCATGCAATGGTTGACAGTTTCGTAAGTTTTTTTTAAAATTCTAGTTATGAGGTGCATGTCTGATGTTAAATGGGCATTGTGAAAATCCATAAAATAGAATTTAATGTCCTTATTGCCCTTCCTTTATTTTATTCTTGTTTACAATATTATCATTTCTATTCCCTTATTTATTAAAAATAACACCCAGATGTTTCGCTGTTTTAACAGTTTCAATTTGTTTACCTTTTACAAGCAAATTCTCAATTTATCATCCCTCACTACCAATTATTCACACTTTCTCATATTCATGTTTAATTCAGCTTTCTCGTATTCTTCTTGAAGTTTTCTTATCATATAACTTAGATCATCCATGCCTTCTGCTATTATGATCTAATCATGTGCATAATATACAGTAAACAAAGTAATTTCTCCTATTGACACTTCCATGGATTCACATTTCTTGTGTGAATTCTATAAGGCTGCTCCAAGATATAGTTTGAAAAGTATGGGTGATAAACCCTCAGCCTTTGTTTACCTGAAACTCCTCCGTTAATCGACTTCAAATTTCAACTCTTACTCTATTTTTCTTGTACAACCTCATAACCATGTTTACTAGTACTGGTTTTACTCCTATCTCCCTCAATTTTACCACAGATTCTTAAGGTTCACTGTCATAAGCTTTTTCTAAATCTCTGAAGATGATGTGTCTGTTTTTTCTTTTGCATTTGTTTCTCTAGCATTATCTTCAAAGTGAAAATATTGTCAATTACTGATCTTCCAGCTCAAACTCCTGTTTGTTCATCTTGTTGTTTCTGGTCAGTTTATTTTGTTATTACCAGTTATATGTCTTGTACTTTTATTCCCCAAGCCAATAATTTAATCAATTTCTAAGTTATATACATAATAATAATAACAATAATAATAATAATGATATTATTATTTTTATTAGTATTATTTTAATCTGTTTTATACTTTTATTATCAGTTTTATATTGTGTATTATGTGTTGTTATTAATTTAACTATGGATAATTCTAATTGGATATTTCAAAATAGAAAGGTGTGAAGTCCCAAAGTCCTTAAAAATGAAATTATTACATGTAATGGTGCAAGTGCCTAGGATAATGATGTAAGAAAGAGGCTACATTTACTTGATTTTCATAAGCGAGATATTTTGGTGTTGCATTGGCAGCGCCATATTTTTTTATTACATTTATTTAACTTATCTCTAAAAGTGTAATTTTGGTACTTTACACCTCTCCACTTTGAGGTACTCAATTGTTAATATTTGTATATTTTAACCCTGGTGAAGTGGAAGAGAGGGCCTATAGTCTTAACTTCATCAGGTAAAATATTATTTATTATTATTATTATTATTATTATTATTATTGTTGTTATTAATCTGTATTATAAAATATTATTTCACAGAAGCAATAGAACTTAATTTGTATGAAATGCACTTGGATCAGGTTTTTAATTTTTTAGTTGTAGCTAGTGTGTCTTTCTATTCATTTTATATTTTTAATATATATGTTGTTTCAAAAGTAATGATAAATATAGGGATGAGAAATACTAACAATGTATACTCTGTACAACGTCTATGAATGATGCCTTAATTCTGAAGTCTTCTCCTAAACAATTCACCCAAATTTACTGGAACCTTTTTATTTCTCATCCCTACATTTTGTACTATTACTTTTGAAACACAGCGTAGATCACAATTTTGTTTAAAATTCTGGTAAAATGCTTTGGCTTTTAGAATGTTATAGATACACATGCAATGTGCTTATAATTTATAGATTATAATATACAGTAAACATAGGACCTACGTCAAACAATTGACTTGAAATTCTAATTTCAATTTCTTAATAATGCTCTTTATAAATATAGCAACTTGTATCAAATGCATCAACCCAAAAATGAAATGTTTGTAGCCTGGTGAATCTTGCATTAAAATTTAAAGTAAATTCTGTTCACCTCATATCATATCTTTAATTAGGCTGATTTCGAAACCTAGGCTCCTGGACGACAGAATATCAGTTGTGAAATTACTGACGATTAAATTGCCTAGGTTACAAAAATGATCTAATTAGAAGACAGAATTTGAGGTAAGGTGAACAATATTTATTTATATATTAAATTTCCTGAATTGTATAATTTTTGGAGGGACTGATATACTTTCATTGCTTATATTCTTGTTTCAAAGGGGCCATTTTCCTTTATAAATTCTGATAAATTCTGCTCTTAAAGTTCTCCAAATGAAGTAATTATATACATAGAGATCTTGACTGTCTTGCAAGACATTGAATGGTCCTTCAACTTGAAATTATTAATATTTCAGACATATACTAATTTTATGCACTTAAAGCACAATACTAGTAAAGCCAAAAATAAATCATCCTTAATAGCATGGGATCTGAAGTGAGTTGCCAATACTTATTTTAAATACTTACTAGTTACTTGATAAAAATACAGTAGTGAAATAGGTAAAAGTTTGGGTACAGTTCAGTTCTTTCTACTGCATCCGGTTCAATCTGGTTTATTGTTGAATCTAGTACTAAAAAAAAAAGACAAAATTTGATAATGTGAAATTAAAGAAGCTTATCCACAGCTGTGGTCTCGAGGTAGTGTGCTGCCTTGTCATGCAGCGGGCCTAGGTTTGATTCCTGGTCAGGACAGGCTCCTGGGTGAGGAATTTTTAGGGGTTTTTCCTCACTTGTAAGACAACTGTCAGGAAGCCTAGGGCTCAACGGTCCCTGAAAATCATCCGGCCATCATCATCCATATCATCCTTCAGTGTGGAAAGCAACGGGAAGCTACCACACCTATAATTCCATAGTAAAGCTGCAAAGCATGAAAATGCTGTGATTGCAGTTAAAGGTCTGCTCTCAGGCAGATTTACTGCAGAAATAGAAAATATTCAATTCCATCATTACTTTATAAATGTAATTACATCAATAGATAAAATCAGAAATATATATTTAAATTAATGTTGGGAAGTAAACATTATGAGGTTATATCATTCATAGTGAGTGGAGAACATATTTTTAACAACTCACCTCACCAAATTTTTTTGAGACCAACAGTTGGAGTCATGACTGAAGAGGGACAAGAAGTTGTCTGAAACCATTGGTCTCTAAGAAATTTCAAATTTGATGAGGTGAGTTGTTAAAAATATGTTCTTCACTCACTATTAATTTTCAAAAATATATATCTGATCTTACATTTTGTTTTCTTACCTGGGCATGTTTTGGTAAACAAGCTCATCATTTTCATCTGAATTTGACTCTTGTGTTGATCATTAAATGTCTTTTTATTCTTTCTTTCCGGTGATGGGTAGACAAAGCTCACAATTAAATCTTTTTCTCCAGAAGTCCCATGCTGTAGTGAGCGGTTTAAGAAATGATGCCTTGGTGCAGAACTATGGGACTCTGCTGGTTCGTATTTTGATGATACTGTTGTGCAATAATCCAATATGGCAATGAATCATTATCACTGCCTTAATGATATTCTCATGTATTTTTGCCTCATTTTAACTGTTTTAACTCATTTAAACATGTTTTGAGGCAGTCTAGAACATTATTCATAGTTAAATATGGGAAATAACATTATGAGGTTCTTATTTGTAAATTAATGAGTAATTTTGAAAATGAGAGAGATGGTTCTCTTGAAAACTAGTTCCCGTGTTTAAAGAAACATGAAATGTGAGGTAAGATGTAAAAATGGCTCATTAATTTACGAAGTGTAGAACATGTTGCTGTGGATATGAAATTTTTAGAGGAATTTTAAGAAAAACAAGAAAAGAGCAAATTGGAAACATAGTAATAAAAGATGAGTTAAAAGTAGAAAAAATTAAAAACAGTATGAAAAGAAATTAATTACAATAGTATGAACACATGCACATGTTGGCAAAAAAAAAAATAAAAAAACACCTGATGAAACTAAGAGGGAAGATACCAAGGAAAAGACCCAGATACACACATCTAGACCATATTAAGGATAATATTGAAGGGTGGAGGGAAAATATGGGCAGTGATACATATAACCTTTTTTTAAATAGGAATTATCACTGTGAGGTTCAATTCAATATTAATTTTAATTACTTTTAATTTAATAGTGATACATATAACTCAACATGGGAGAACAGAAATGGCTGCTGGAGATATCTTTAAAATAGTCTGTCCAATTGGAAATGTATGTGAAAAAATTGTATGCCACAACCAAGCAATTTAAGGCAACATACTGTGGTGCAGAACTATGTGACTTGCACTGATTCAAGTCTCCTTGAGGAAAGAAATTTTCTCATAGAATTTTGGCCAATATGGGAGCAGTGCCCACCCAGCATCTTGATGAATTTGGGTAGCTACAATAGGTAGCAACTTCAAGTTGAGAAACCCAGTTATAATGACTGGGGATCCAACATGTTGACCATATGTCATCCCTATACTGGCTGGATAATCGTCCACCTCTGTGATTAACAAAAGTGGATGTGAGGTCAATAAGCTGGCTGATAGGTAAAGGGCCTGTTGGGTGATGGAGTTCTTTTTTCTCCACGAACTTAGAGCTCCAAATTGTTTTTAATTTTAAAAATGGAGAAAAAGTAATGGATTTTGAAGTTCCTAAGGAAAAGGATCATCTCCACTGAAGAGGTAGAATATACAAGACAACCAATGGTCAACAGATTCTATCATCAAAATAAGTAAATTACACAGCTAAAGTATTATTATGATCAAAATAAGTAAATTATTATACACAGCTAAGCTGTTATAATTAATGGTGAAGAGAAAAAATGAACCAGAACTTGAATGCTGCATGATGTGTGTCAAGCTGAAGGTCCAGGGTTCAAGTCCCAGTTCAGGCAATTTTTTTTTCTTTATCATTAGTCAGATCCTAGTTGAGAATGATAAGGATGCTATTCAAAAAATGTCCAGGTGAGAAAACAAAGTATGAAAGAAGTGTATATTTCAAGGTCATTCTATTAATAAATGGCCTCATAATGTTACTTATCAATTTTGAGTAATAATAATTACATCTGCCAAAAAATTCAATATTAATACTGTAATAGTGAGTGGAGAACATATTTTAATCGACTCACCTCATACATTTTCAAACTTCTTTGATACTGACGGTTTCAGACAAAATCATGTCCTTCTTCAGTCATGGCTTCCATTGTCAATTTGGGAAATGATATTCATTCAGAAGAATAAATATCGATCTTGAATTTCGATATTCCGGTGGATAAAAATTTAATTACAAAGTTTATAATCCCAACGAAAGATGGCAGCACAAGAAGTGACGTCACTAAAGAAATCAACAATCATGGAATTTCATCAGTGGAAGCCATGACTAAAGAAGGACATGATTTTGTCTGAAACCTTTGGTATCAAAGAAGTTTGAAAATGTATGAAGTGAGTCGATTAAAATATGTTCTCCACTCACTATTAATGATATAACCTCATAATGTTTACTTCCCAATATTAATTTAAATATTAATACTGTATCTTATTGTTCGTTATATAAGACTCTGGTCATGATGATTCTTGGGACACATGACATTTAATACCTTTCTGAGGTACTAATAAATTATTATTAATATTATTATTATTATATGTATGTAATTCATGTTTGTTTTAATAGTTTGTAATTTTTTATTGCAGCTTTTAACAAAACAATGGGATTGCTTAATAAGCATGGAAAAAGTTTGAAGAATTTCACATACACAAATAAGGAGATTGCTGATGATATATACTCAGCCATTAATAGCACACAATTCTTAGGAGTTTCTGTAAGTTAAAGAATTTTAAATTAGTGGAACAATATTTTTTTTTAAAGCAAGTGAAAAAATATCTAATGGTACACAAAGAAAAAGGGGCATACCTCAGTGTAATTTGTTAAGGCAATGTGCTTCAAGTTGAAAGATTTGGGCATTTGAATCCTAATGGAATTAGGATTTTTAAACTGACCTAAGACTTCTAGCAGCACCATGGACCTGGGTTCAACTTATCCTCTAATAGAAATGAGTAGGCTACAAGGTTTTTGTTCTGGGAATTAAGGCAGGTGTCATGCAGAGCTGACAACCCATTTGACATCTAGTGCTGATTGTCTAGAAAGGTGGGAGACTTAACCTCTGACTATCACAAAAGCCTGCTAAGGCCTGTAGTGAAATCACTTAACATAAAGAAAGAGAGAAATTAAATGTTTAAATTTATCATTCATACCAAAATTTAAACAAGTTGAAATTTTGAAGGATTCAGCAATGTATTTTTAGGCTTTAATTTTGTTACAAGATATTAAATATAAAATTGGTACCTGGTAATCAGTTGTCCTCAACTAAATTATTAAACTTCATCCAGAAATTCCAATATGGAGGCCTTTCAAAATCAATGTTTCATCAGTTAGTACCAGTTAAAATGCAGAAGATGAAACATATTTTAGAGCAGGTGAACAGTTTTAAATATCTAGGTTTCAATTTATCATATGTTAAAATTAATGACAAAATAAATAAATTTAATCTAATGTGTGGCACTATTAAAAGAATCCTTAAAAACACAAGAAAAGAAACAAAAATTAAATTTTATAAAGTAATGGCTGTTCCTGTATTGATGTATGGATCAGAATGTTGGACGATCACTAAAAGACAAGAACAAAGATTGGAAGCAGCTGAGATGCAATTTTTAAGAAATATAGCAGGATATACTCTGTTGGATAAAAAAAGAAATGAAGATATAAGAAAGGAACTAAATATTTTCAAACTTACAGACCAAATAATTAAATATAGGAATGACTGGAAAGAATATATTGATTGAATGTCAGAAGGAAGATTTCCAAAATTATTGCTAAATTATAAACCGCATGGAAGGAGAAATGTTGGTCGCCCACACAAAAAATGGTCTGAACAATTTTAACAATTCTAGCTTTCATGAAACCAGAACAAGCCAACAAGCTTAATCCTTGAATGATGATGATGATGAAGATGAAACATTGATTTTGAAAGGCCTCCATATTGAAATTTCTGGATGAAGTTTAATAATTTAGTTGAGGACGACTGACTTACCAGGTACCAATTTTATATTTAATATCTTATTACATAACATCAACAGTGCTTTAATATGAATTTTAAAAGTGTTAATTTTGTCACTTCAAATGAACTGGTATTTGCAAATTATTGCCCTGTAGATCAAATGCCACCAGTAGATCACAGACAATATTAAGAGCAATAAAATTAAAATGAGTCGTCATTCATCTCACCTCATATACTCTGTGCTCTTCACAGCACAGGACCATGGTTTCAGGAACCTATCTTAACCTATCTTTACAACTGTTGAATTTATACCTTTGTCATCATATTCTAAACTGGCATCTAATGATGATTTGAGATCAAATCTTGCTCATCGAGAATTAAAAAATTCATGGATTTGTTCTTCTGAAACTGTTGATTCCAAGGACTTTGCCAAATGTTTCAAAAGTTTAATTTCTTTTTTTAATTTTATGATATTCTAGCAAACTATGAGCTACAATTGCTGATTTTTCAATTTCACTATTTTTAATACCCCAGATAGTAAAAAAAATCTGGAATTTATCAAATTAGTTGCAAAGACTGCAATAAAGTATATGTAGGAAAAACAAAAAGGAATTTGGACACTCACACAAAAGAACACTAGAAATATTAAAAATGATGAAATTGAGAAATCAGCAATTACAGTTCATAGTATGCAAAAAGGTCATGAAATTTAAAAAGAAACTAGACTTTTGAAACATTTGGTGAAGCCCTTGGAATTAATAGTTTGGGAAAATATATACATTCAGGAGAACAAATTTAGATCCATGAATTTTTTTAATTCCTGGCGAGCAAGATTTATTCTCAAAGTTCATCAAATCAACACTAGATGGCAGTTTAGAAGTTGATGGTGAAGTCAAAAATTCAACAGTCGAAAAGATGGCTGAAACTGCATTCCTGTGCTATGAAGAACACGGAGTTTATGAGGTGAGATGGTGTATGACTCATTAAATTTTATTAATTTGAAAACCTCATAATGTTAAATCACATCATAAGTTTTATGAAATACTAAAAGCATTTAACATACTATATTCTCCTATTGAAAGTGATGTTCTTAAGCCAGCCATACATGTAACTGAGATCGAAAATAGGAGTTTCAAAGTAACATCTCAGGGCAGACTGAATTACAAGCAGTAGCCGAAAAAAACCAAACATTATATGATCTATCAACAGCTATGTCACATTTGCCCCACTCTTAATGACAATTGGAAATTTCCATGTGCCGATTCTTGTCAACCAATGGTTAATCAAAGCAAAGAGAAATTTGGAATTATTCAGCTATCGCTGCTGGAATCACAATGTTGAGAAAGATTTTTGCTGGTTTCTGTGCCATTGCCAAGAGGCTTGAAATTTCTCGACATTTTGCCTTAGACAGCATCTGACATTCTCAAGGATGACAAAATATACTGTAACTACTATATTCCCAGAGATAGGAAGTCCCCAGTAGGAATGCAACTGAGCCAAATGCCACTCGAACCTAGGTTATATTGTACACTTCGAAAACACAGTTTAGCAATGCACTGTAAGTGTAATTAAAAACTAATATAACATTTAAAGTCAGCCATGATGGACTTGTGGTTATGCTCCTTGCCTCTGGTCCTGAGGGTCACGGGTCCAAATCCAACTGAGGTCAATGGAGCAAGTCCTCCGGGAGGGACTTTAAGCCATGGGTCCCAAATCTGAAGATTTTCAGGCTCATAAAAGATCCTTAAGCCTAGAAAGGCCTCTAAGCATAATTTACCAACCTCAACATCCTATTAACACCTTAGTTGCCTGTTAGAAGTCTCTTTGAGTCAGTGTGTTGACCACATGCCATTCATAACATCTATGTGGAAATAAGGTAACAAAAAAAATTAATTTGATCTAGTAACTTCTAACAAAAGAGAGGCTATGACTCAACAATGGGCTATACCATTAATAAGCTAAGTAAGTAATAACATTTAAAACTACTGTGATGTTATGTGAGTGTAATAGTCAAATTAACACAATAGATCTTGCTCTAATTTGTTAAGTGTAGTACAATCACCACGTCATTACTGGCCAATGGTATTCGAGGAATCCACCTGCATGTAAACTCCCCTGCATTGGGACTTTTTTTCACTGGGAGTATAGTACAAGCTTCTTGACTGCAAATGGTATCCTCGAGGATTTCTCAGTAAACTACCTGGCGAGGTGACTTTGCAGAAAACGAATCGTGAGCAATCTGATGGGAACCAATGGTAATCGATGTAGTTTGAAACCTTGCCGCATAACTTGCCGCTTTATCCAAGATGTTGGGCCTTGAAACTTTGATCGTGTTTTCAGTATATGCGGAGAAGAGGAATTTGATAGAGTCTACCAAAGAATTCAACTGGAAGAACAGGAGAATCGGCATAATATCGCGCGATGCAGACGTCGTCGTATATGGTATTATTTGCAGGATGCAAGCGTAAATGCGTTCCTCTAGCAGACGAAAATAACGGAAGTAGTTTTTTTGCTGAGAATTCTGGGTAATTTCTTGCCAATATTACGAAAAAAACTAATTTCATGCATGACCAGTCAGTGACTCGCTAATTTGAACTTTGCATGTTCTCATGGAAAACTCAACTCACCAGAGACTAATGTATTTGCATGCGGACCTAAGTCTCTTGACCAAGATGTCCTCAAGGATTTGTCAGTCTCAAGCAACCCTTAAGAATGCCAATGCAATCTTTGGTGAAACATTAAGGAATTTCAAACTTCTTGACCATGGCCCACAATAATCTTTCTTGGTGTTATAAAGAGAAATTTGTTAAATTTCTTATGAGAGCTTCTGATTTTGATTGCAGGGTTATGTAGCCTTCAGTTCACAAGGTGATCGGATAGCATTGACACAAATTGAACAAATGACCAATGGAACATATATAAAGCTCGGATATTATGACACACAGAATGACAATCTAACATGGCTTAACAAAGAAAAGTGGAGTGGTAAGTACTTCAATTGTATTTGAAAAGAAAAATATATGCCTAGACTGGGGTTTGAACCCAGGACCTTTGACTCTCTATGTTAATGCTCTATCCAAGTGAGCTAGGTAGCTTTTTCTTTTCAAATATAATTTGTCCATCATTAAGATGTTTAAAAACGAATAATATGAACAAGTACTTCAATATTTATTTAACTTTCACAGGGAAAGAACACTATGAGGTTTAATTTAATAATTAAATTAATTAAGTTATGTAGATAGGAAATAACACTATGAGGTTCTTTAATATTGTTTATTTTTTATTATTTCACTCACCTCATACTTCATAAATCATAGCAGACCCTGGGTTTCTTCACGTAATTTGTGACATTGTCAATGCTGCGTCACGTTCACAACTGGATTCAGTTGTGAACGTGACGCAGCATTGACAATGTCACAAATTACGTGAAGAAACCCAGGGTCTGCTATGATTTATGAAGTATGAGGTGAGTGAAATAATAAAAAATAAACAAAATTAAATTAATGTTTTTATTACCTCACCTCATATCCTTTTTCTTCTATACTGCAGTTTCGGAGCTTATCTCCATCGTCAGTAGCCTCTGGTCGACCGGTGTTATGTCGTTTCTTGGCGGTTTCCTTCTTACTTCTATCGGTGGACCGATGAACCTCTGGATCAGGTCAAAATTTGCGGGAGTTTCAAAATTCATGAGTTTGTCTTTTTTGTTTTTTTGGATATGGATTTTTTCCCAGACTGTGAGTTCCTTTAGTTTATCTGTTTGTTTGATTAGGCTAGCTTCTGTATCAATTAAATGTTTTTCAGACCAAGCATGGGCTGCTACTGCTGACTTGTCCACTTCACCCTTTTTTACATTTCTAAGGTGTTCCTTCAATCTAGTTTTTAAATTTCTTTTTGTTTTTCCTATATAGATTTTGTCGCAATCTTGACATTTGATCTGATATATTCCTGATTTAAATCAGATCAAATGTCAAGATTGCGACAAAATCTATATAGGAAAAACAAAAAGAAATTTAAAAACTAGATTGAAGGAACACCTTAGAAATGTAAAAAAGGGTGAAGTGGACAAGTCAGCAGTAGCAGCCCATGCTTGGTCTGAAAAACATTTAATTGATACAGAAGCTAGCCTAATCAAACAAACAGATAAACTAAAGGAACTCACAGTCTGGGAAAAAATCCATATCCAAAAAAACAAAAAAGACAAACTCATGAATTTTGAAACTCCCGCAAATTTTGACCTGATCCAGAGGTTCATCGGTCCACCGATAGAAGTAAGAAGGAAACCGCCAAGAAACGACATAACACCGGTCGACCAGAGGCTACTGACGATGGAGATAAGCTCCAAAACTGCAGTATAGAAGAAAAAGGATATGAGGTGAGGTAATAAAAACATTAATTTAATTATTAAGTACTTCAATGTTAGCAATAGTTCTGAAGCAGAATTTGTAATGATACTGAATTGTGAATTCTGATTAGAAAAATCTCTGCCAGAACCGAGATTTGAACCCAAGATCTCCAATTTTACACATGCTACTCTAACCACTTGAGCCACTCAGGCATCCCTTGTCCTTACACATTTTTTTTTTATAATCCTGTGATGGAGCAATTTTTGAATCATTATAAGAATAAAACAACAACTTCATCTTAACCCTCCTATAACTCTAGGGAATCATCAATGGGTAATTTCAATATTAATCATTTTATTTTTCATTCACTCATTGAATCGACCTTCCAAAAGGAGGACATGATAAGATGATGATGATGATGATGATTTTTCATCATTCTTCATAATGTATATCCAGTCATAGCTGATGACACGAATCCATTACATACTTATGCCGTTTATACTCGTAAGTTGCAATGAGGCTGCATTTATGTACATGCAGCTTATGTGGGCATTTCAAGGTGAGTGTCCACGAGGTTAAAAGAAAGAGTTATAGGAAAGACAGAAATGAAATCTTCGGCCTCGAATACTCTAATACCATCAGGGTCGAAGAAAACAAGAGGTCAGGCAAGGGAGACTGGATAGGAAAGTAAAAAGAGGGATCTGGTACTATTTTTATACTTTTTTCCTTACCCTCTTATTTGTAACATCGATAATACTTCTAATCAATTGAGTTGGTGTTTACTTGATGAAAATCCATATTTATTAATTAAATAAAAATAAAACATAGTTTTATTTGATTTTCATATTTAGTAAGATATAATTCAGTTACAGCTGTTTCGGTACACTGTACCTTCTTGAGACATGTTAACAAATTATGAGTTCTGTTATTATAATAATAATGATGATAATAATAAAATGTACAAAATGTACAAAATTGGAGAAAACTGTGCGCACAACTCAAAAAAGAAATTAACAGCAATAAAAGAGAAAATTTTAATAACTTCCTCCAAAAAATGGATTATAGGAAAGATGGCCAGAAAGCATATAGATTTGTACACAATATACAAAATAAAAAAGAACGGCAAAAAACACCATTTATCCACAACAACAAACAGATTACAAATGAAAGTGAAATAGCCAACAAATTCAACAAACACTACGCTAACACCTATACTTTGTCCTCAGAGAACAAAAAAGAACAAAAAACAATAAAAGAGAACTTAAAAAATTACATAAAATCAACAAGCAGTACAAAAGATAATATCTTTAATAAGAATTTCAACATTAAAGAGTTAAACATAGCCATTAATAGTTTAAAATCAAACAAATCTCCAGGAGCAGATAATATACATGCAGAATTTCTCAAACACCTTGGCAATAAAGCCAAAACTCAATTGCTCTCCCTTTATAATCTTTCTTGGAACACAAAAGTTCCTGATGATTGGAAAAAAAGCTATTATAATACCTATTTCGAAAACAAAAAAATCAACAAATACTTTTTCAAATTATCGCCCAATAGCACTAACTAGTGTAATTGTTAAAACTATGGAAAAAATGATTTCAAATCGATTAAATTGGTATTTAGAAACCAATAATTTACTTTCACCCAATCAAGCTGGATTTAGAGAATTACAATCAACAAATCAACAAATAGTACACCTAAGTCAAGCTATTAAAGACAGTTTCAACAGAAAAGAAGACACTCTGGCAATGTTCGTTGATTTCCAAGGAGCATATGACTCTATTTGGAGATATAAATTATTAGAAAAAATGCAGACTTTAGGCATTCAAGGGAATATGCTACTCTGGATCAGCAATTTTCTCATCCAACGGTTCATCGCTACAAAGTATAATAATCACCTCTCTAAATACCAACAAACACATCGAGGTTTACCACAGGGTTCTGTACTCAGTACCATTCTCTTCAATATCTACATAATGATCTACCTAAGCATATAGAAAAGCTCGAAACGAAAACCCTACTTTTTGCTGATGATGTTGTAATATGGGTCTCCAAACCGAAAAACCAAAGTCAACAATTAATAACCATAGCCCAACAATCACTAATACAGTTAGAGAATTGGACATCCCAGAACTTAATGAAGATAAATATACAGAAAACAAATTATCAACTATTTACATTAAGAAAGAAACCACTACCCATCACTCTGAAATTGGAGGGTGAATTATTAACTCAAACACATGAAGCAAAATATTTAGGAATAACTCTGGACACAAAATTAACATGGAAGAAACACATGGAGAATATATGTACAAAGATAGAAACAAGGTTACCATTATTAAAACGATTAGCAGGGAAAAAGTGGGGTTGCAACACACACAACCCTAAACACCTTCTACCAAATGTACATAAAACCTGTACTTCAATATTGTGAAGAAATCCTAGTAACTACTAAAGTGGAAAAAACTTAATAAATTGCAGAACCAAATCCTCCGTCTGATAACAGGAGCCGTTAAAACAACACCAATCACTGCCATGCAAATCTTAACAAATAACCCAAACATAGCATCTGAAATTGAGAAAACAGCAGTCACACAGTATGAAAAATTTTTAAGGCTACCCCATAATAACTGGACCCAAAGAAAACCACAAGTATGTTTAAAATCTCAGCAAAGCTTCCTAAGCATTGTACAAGAAATCAAACAGAAATTGCAACTTCCACATTCAAAAGAAAATATGCAGATGAGAAACAACCCTCTAGAATTTTTGGAAATCGAATATAACCTTCATTTAACAGAAGACATCAAGAAATCTGAAACTCCTCCATATATTTTAAAACAAATGTCACTGGAAATGATAAATCTAAGATACCCAGCTCCTGAATGGATACATATTTTTACAGATGGCTCCAGCCTACCAAATGATGGTGGCACTGGTGCTGGTGCAGTATGTCCACTTTTTTCCTTTTATCGTAAACTAAACACAAATTCAACAAACTTTGATGGCGAAATTCTAGCAATTTTCTTAAGTTTACAAAATCTTTTATATCACATCCAAAAATTTACAAAAGTTGTAATTCTATGTGACTCCAAAGCAGCCATTCTTGCTATAACACGAGACACAACACCCAAAAGCATCAAAATTATCGAATGTCACAAAATGATAAAACATTTATCCCGTCTACATAAAAAAAGTTGTACTTCAATGGATTCCGGCCCATTGTGGAGTGACAGGCAATGAAATAGCCGATTTTCTAGCCAAGAAGGGTAGCAAAATTGTTTCAAACCCAACTTCTGCTCCAGTTTCCTTTCACTCTATCAAAAGAATTATCTCAAATAAATACATCAATAAACTTAGAGAAGAATACACCACCAAAACATCTGGAAAGGAATGGGAAAATCTACAAGCTTATGACATTACTACATTACAAAGAAAATCTGCAGTAGCAACATTCAGACTGCTAACGGGACATGACTGCTTGAATAAACACCTACACAGAATTGGCATAACAGATTCACCTAAATGCCCTTTTTGCAATTTAAATGAAGATATGGAAAGAAACCATCTCCTCCGTTGTCCAGCTTTTGTAGAAGAGACCAGCCTTTCTGCTAAATATTGGAGTGCAAGAGAGCGAATGATTTCATTATCAAGTGCTCGACATTAGATACCAACCAACCAACCAACCATGATAATAATAATAATACAATTCATAATTTGTTAACATGTCTGAAGAAGGTACAGTGTACCAAAACAGCTGTAACTGAATTATATATTAATAAATATGAAAATCAAATAAAACTATAAGTTTTATTTTTATTTAATTGATAATACTTGTAATTAATAATTAAGATATTTGGTCTATTTGGTCTGTGTATTTTACCTCTTGTGGTTGTTTTTGTTGAACATATGTTTTAAGGCTTGTGAGCCCAATCTTCAGCAATTACAGACTGATTTTTCTCAAGTTTTTGGCCCTGATTCTTGACTCCTGCTCCCTCTGCCTGTGGTCCATTGAACTTGCTAATGAGGTTCCTTTCTTCGAGAACTTCAAAATTAATAATTCTTTTCTTGTTCTTCTCTATGTAGATTTTTTCCCATACATTGAGCTCATTTTTGTTTTTTAATGTTTTCATAATTTTGTGTTTGCATCTATTTTGTGTTTCTCTGATCAAATGTGAGCAACCACTGCAGATTTTTCTACTTCCTTTTTTTTACGTTTATTATGTTATCTTTAGTTCTAATTGTTAAATTTCTTTTTGTTTTCCCTATGTGTATCAATGGAAAAGCGGCAGGTCCAGGAGGAATAACCATGGAACTAATTAAATATGGTGGTTCAGGAATTATAAGAATTTTAACTAGACTTTTTAACCAAGTGGTAGAAGGAGATCCTATTCCAGATGAATGGAAGTTATCGTATATTAGTGCAATATACAAAAATAAAGGGAATAATAGAGTTCCATCAAACTATAGAGGCATCAGTGTTATGGCAGCAATTAGTAGAACGTTAAGTACAATTATTAAAATCAGATTGGAGGAACTAATACAAAATAAGAACAAACAGGTTTCACAGCAGGTAAATCATGCCTTGATAATATATTTGTGATCAGGCAGATTACGGAAAAGATGATGGCTAAAGGAAAAGAAGTTCATGTGGCATTTATAGACCTGGAAAAGGCATATGACTCTGTACCCATCAACAAGCTTTGGGTGGCAATGGAGAAGTATGGAATATCTAAATCTCTCATACATTTTATAAAAAGAATGTATGATTGTAAAGCAAGTATTAAGGTTGGAAATAGAATATCCTCAGAATTTGATATAACAAAAGGATTAAGACAAGGATGCGGGATGTCACCAACATTGTTCAAGATATATTTAGAAGATGTATTAATGAAATGGAATAAGTAATGTAGGGAATGGGAATCAACATTAATGGTCATTTACTGCACAATTTATTATTCGCTGATGACCAGATTATAATAGGACAAGATAAAGAAGATATAGAATATATGATCAGAAAGTTGGTCGATGCATTTGAGGTAGGTGGACTGAAGATAAATTATATTAAAACAGAATATATGGTAATCGGAGGAAATTCAGAAGACCTACAAATAAATAATATGATAATTAAACGTGTTGAAGAATTTAAATATATTGGATCTTACTTACTTACTCACTGGCACTATCGAACCCGTAGGTTCATGGCCGCGCGGACATAAGCTCTCCATACATCCCTATCCTGAGCTAATGCTTTCCAATCATTCCCTGTATAATCTACTTCCCTCAAATCATAGTTAATGTTGTTCTCCCACCTCATTCTTGGTCTACCAACTGGGCGTTTTCCCTCTGGCTTTCCTACAAGAAGCTTCCATGTACTTCTTTCATTCCCCATACGCGCAACATGTCCTGCCCATCGCAGTCTACGAGACTTAACTGTTCTTATTATATCTGGCTTCCTATACAGACCATGTAGTTCATTGTTATGCAGTCTTCTCCATTCACCTGTCTGTTCATCTCTCTTTGGTCCAAAATTTTTCCTAAGTACTTTATTCTCAAATACTCGTAATCTCCCTTCCTCCCTTAAAGCAAGAGTCCATGCCTCGCACCCATATAATATAACTGGTAGAATAATAGTTTTATATATTTTCAGCTTAACGTTTTTTGAAAGGAGTTGGGACATCAAAAGTCTCTGCAATGCATAATAGCACGCATTTCCAGAATTGAGCCTATGTTTAATTTCTTTGTGCATCTCATTCCTATTTGTGATTATTGTTCCTAGGTATTTGAATTCAGCCACTTCCTCAAAATTTCCCTCATTTGTCATTAGCTGTCCATTTCCATTATATATTGAATTTCTACGTGTGACCATATATTTAGTTTTACTGATATTTACTTCCAGTCCTAATTTCTTAGTGTTACTCAATAGTGTGTGCGTGTTGGCCTTTAGTATCTCCTTGCTATCGGCCAGTAGTACTACATCATCAGCATAAACTAACAGCTTATTGATACCATTCAGTTGTAAGCCTTCCTCATTCTCTAAAGATTTAATGGCATGCAAAATTAAATAGTAGAGGAGATAGTGCATCTCCTCGCTTCAACCCATTCTGGATTACAAAAGTGTCTGAAAACTGTTTGCCTACATGCACCCTACTCTTTGAGCCATTTAGACACATTCGTATAAGTCTAACTAACTTTTTAGGAATTCCGAACTCCAGCAGGATACTATATAACTTCTCCCTCTTAATTGAATCATATGCTTTTTTGAAGTCTACATATAGTTGATGTGCAGTACCATTATATTCCCATTTCTTTTCTAAAATCTGTCTTATACTAAAAATCTGATCTGTTGTAGACCTGTTTCTTCTAAATCCACATTGATGATCTCCTAGAATATCATCAGTATAGGGAGTAAGTCTGCTTACTAATATATTTGTTAAAATTTTGTACGAAGTTGAAAGTAATGAGATGCCCCTGTAGTTGTTGCAATCAGTTTTATTCCTCCTTTCTTATAGATTGGTACGATAATTGATTCCTTGCATTCATCTGGAAGAGCTTCTTTTTCCCAAATCATACTAAGGAAGCAGCATATCTTGTCCATCAATTTTTCTCCCCCTGATTTTATCAGTTCTGCTGGGATCTCATCTGAACCTGATGCTTTATACATCTTCAATTTTTCAATCTCCATTTCAACCTCTAATGCACTTGACTCTGCGACTAGCATTTCTGCTGTCTGTAACTTATCCTCCTCAATGTCCTGTTCTGTATGTACATTTAATAGCTGATTAAAGTAACTTTTCCATCTATTTAATATACTCCTAGAATCTGCAATCATATCCCCATTTTCATTCCGAATTATGTTTGTTCTAGCCTGAAACCCTTTCTTTTCTATACTAATTCCCTGATATAATTCTCTAATGTTCCTATTTTTTGCATTTATTTCAAGATCATTAATCCTCTTTCTCAAATATTCCCTCTTTTTACTCTTTAGTAGCTTGGTGGTTTCCCGTCTAATACTACCCAATTGCTCTAAATTTACCTCATTTGGCTTGTGTAACCATTTCATTTTGCTAGCTTTCTTTTCTTTACAATGTCGGCACATTCCTCATCAAACCATTTCTTGTTTTGCCTCTTTTTTAAACAACCAATGCTTTCTGATGCTGACAATTTAATAGTATCTCTTATAGCCTCCCATTCTTTATTTATATCAGTTTCTTCTTCGTTTGCCACATTGTCATCTGAAGATTCTAATACTTCAAATCTATTAGCAATTTTGATTTGGTATTCTTGCCGCATTTCATCATTTTTCAAGTTTTTAATTCATATTTTTCAGAATCATCTTTAGCATTTGTTCCTCTCATAAGCGATAGCCGTTGTCTGATTTTCACTCTGACCAGATGATGATCCGAATTGCAGTCTGTCCCTCTAACTGATCTAACATCGATGATGCTACTGTGCCAGCGTTTATCCACTAATACATGATCTATCTGGTTCCGAGTTTCTCCATCTGGGGACGTCCAGGTGTATTTATGAATATCCTTATGCTGAAATGTTGTGCTCTTAACAATGAGATTCTTTGATGTAGCAAAAGTGACTAATCTAACCCCGTTGTCGTTAGTATCTTCATGAAGACTGAATTTGCCTATTGTTGGTTTGAATATATCTTCCGCCCCACTTTTGCATTAAAATCTCCTAAGACAATTTTCATATGATATCGTGAAAGGCTATCAAATAAGCATTCTAATTCTTCATAGAACTCATCCTTGATCTTGTCATCTTTATCTTCTGTGGGGGCATGTACATTTACAATTATAAAATCATGTTGTTTACCCTTTAAAATTATGTATGATATCCTATCACTAACAAACTTAATATCTCGGATAGCGGATAAGATCCTCCTTCTGACTAAAAAACCCGTTCCAAATGCATGTCTTTCTGCACCTCCATAGTATAATGCAAAGCTTCCGGGATTCCTGACTACCTTCTCCTGGCCACCTAACTTCCTGTATCTATAATAGATAAATCTGGTACTTGTGAAAAAGATATTATTAACAGAGTAAATTGTGCAAGGAAGGCGATTAGATCCCTGAATGGTCTTTTATGGAATAGAAATTTGACCAGAAAAACAAAAAAAAAAGGGATTATACAGACAATAATAGAAAGTATACTTACATATGGATCAGAAAGCTGGACAATAAATGAAAGGATGCAGAAAATAATCTTGGCGACAGAAATGGATGGATTACGGAGAAGTATGAGAATATCCAGGCTACAACATATTCGAAATACATAAATCAGACAAGAAATGGATGCACAAGAAACTGTTATTGATAGGATAACAAAGAGAGCTCTACAATGGTATGGACATGTACAACGGATGTCAGAAGACCAGTGGCCTAAACAGGTGTTGGATTGGATGGTACCAGGCAGAAGGAGGAGGGGGAGAAGTAGAAGAGCATGGTATGAGGGAATATATGATGCCATGATGAAGAGGGGTATGGAGGATGGACAATGGGAAGATAGGAATCTCTGGAAAGCAGGAATCAAAGGCAAACTGCTGTAAAGTGGAAATCCTGTATTAAGTATTAAGTAAGTATATCTTATCACAGTCTGCACATTTTATTTCAAATATTCCTGATTTTTTACCATCATCAATCTTTACATTTTTGTTGGTTTTTATTAGTTTAATTTAAGAAAAAAATTGTGTGAACCGGGATTTGAACTCTGGACCTCTAGTTCTACATACTAGTGTGCTGTCCATTACACTAGTACAAAGAACTAGAGGTCCAGGATTCAAATCCTGGTTCAAACATTAATTTTCCTTTCTTAAATTAGATTCTATCCAGGATTGGAAAATGTTAATTCAAATAAAATATCAAAATTTTATTAGTTTATTTAAACTATAATCATTCTTTGGTACTAAACTAATATTAATTTTTTCAAAAATCTTTTGAAATTTATTGTGTGTCCAAGGATGATATATGAATTTCCTAAAGATAAGAAATATAGGAAATTCACGGTTCACCCTTGGGCACACAATAAATTTCAAAAGATTTTTAAAAAATTTAATATTATTTTAGTGCCAAAGAATGATTATAGTGTAAATAAACTAATTTGATCTAACAGATTATTAAAACAGTTAAAAAAACAAAAATCAGCTCACTGTATGGGGAAAAAATCTACATACAAAAGAACAAGGAAAGAATTATGAATTTTGAAATTCCTGGAGAAAGAACCTCATTAGCAAGTTCATTGGTCCACAGGTAGAGGGAGCAGGAGTCAAGAATCAGGGCCGACAACTTGAGAAAAATCAGTCTGTATCTCTGAAGATGGGGCTCATAAGCCTTGAAACATGTGTTCAACAAAACAACCATAAGAGGTAAGAATACACAGAGCAAATATCTTAAATTTTAAATAAACCTCTTAACGACGTTTTTACTATTAATTTAACACTTCTCATTGAAGGATAAATTATATTTGAAGAGAAAAATTTTCGTCTAGACCGGGACTCGAACCCGGGACCCTTGGCTTTCCGGGCCAAGTGCTCTACCAACTGAGCTACCAAGGCGAGTTGCGATCTAGACGCAAATTTTTCTCTTATGTATGTTGTAATTCCCTCGCGCCAAATGCTTGAAACCATAGCTTCTATCTTTGCAAATGGCGGCTTCTTAGTTAAGAAGACATTTATTGGGAATTTAACACTACTTTATAAAGCCAGTAGGGCTTCTATTGACGTTTTTATTATCAATTTAATGTCTTCTTAACTAAGAAGCCGCCATTTGCAAAGATAGAAGCTATGGTTTCAAGCATTTGGCGCGAGGGAATTACAATGTACATAAGAGAAAAATTTGCGTCTAGATCGCAACTCGCCTCAGTAGCTCAGTTGGTAGAGCACTTGGCCCGGAAAGCCAAGGGTCCCGGTCTAGGCAAAAATTTTTCTCTTCAAATATAATTTATCCTTCAATGAGAAGTGTTAAATTAATAATAAAAACGTCAATAGAAGCCCTACCGGCTTTATAAAGTAGTGTTAAATTCCCAATAAATGTCTTCTTAACTAAGAAGCCGCCATTTGCAAAGATAGAAGCTATGGTTTCAAGCATTTGGCACGAGGGAATTACAACGTACATAAGAGAAAAATTTGCATCTAGATTGCAACTCACCTCGGTAGCTCAGTTGGTAGAGCACTTGGCCCGGAAAGTCAAGGGTCCTGGGTTCGAGTCCCGGTCTAGGCGAAAATTTTTCTCTTCAAATTTAAACCTCTTAATGTTACTGCCTATTGTATTTTTAAAATACTTCTAATTATTAGACCAATTATGATTAGAATTTTAATTGGATCAAATGGGCTATGGGTAGTTTTCCAATAGCAGTGAAACTTCATTCACAGTGCAATTGGATTCCTTCTAAATCAAGAAATTGCGATGGAACTTTTTACACTTGGGTTCAAATTCTCATTCAGGCAGAATTTTTTCTTTTAAGAATTTATTCAGATAATTAAGCTGAATATATTAATTTACACTTTAACATCTTGATATTGAATTTGTTGAATACATTTTAAAATTTGTTGTGTGCCAGAGGATAAAACATAAATTTGTTATAATTTTGACTGCTTTATGATCTTGAATGATATTGTATTCCTTAATTAATTTGTTTATTTTTCTATATATGGAACATAAAGCTTAAAGAGATCCCATTATCAGGCCTTAGGAGGCCCTTGAACTGATAGGAAGTCAAGGCTACCGCCTTTCTAAAAAATTGGCATGAGATGCCAGCCGGGTTGTTAGCCTTACATAATGGCTGTACTTTTTATATTGAAATACTGGTGCTGGTTCAACTTCATCGGTTTGTATTTGTTATGGGTAATTAGATCTAAAATATATTAATTTTGATGCAATTATGGTTATCATGTCAAGCTTTCAAAATAATTACAAAAACCAGTAATCTTATCAGATTACAAAGCAACTCTTCAAGCTGTAGCTCCTGATACAATTACAAAAAATCTTGTATTTTCAAATGAAATTTTTATTTTAAAAAACTCAGTCTAGGCTACCACTATCCCTTCTTTCTTCTATCCCATCCATAAATTCTCTCTCACACTCCTTGTGTCCTCAATTCCTATCAAGTGGTCTATCTGCTAAAGTCTTCTAACTAATACAAGTCATAATATTCGGTTCTGATATATTTTTTTTTCTCCAATATCCTAGATTTATTCACCACCCAACATATCAATTAGAAATTACAATACCGAACAAGCAAACAGGGAAATTATCTGATATACCAATATAGTATCAGAACTTAACAGAAAATCAACAACTTTTAGTCTTACTTCATACTTTGTTTTTTTTAAACACGGGAACTGCAGTTTTCAAGAGAACCTCTTACCTTCAACCAACATTATGACTACCAGATTTTCGTTGGAATCTTCATCTATAACATTGTCATCTGGTGTTGATCTGATGAACTACCAGAACCTCATAATGTTATTTCCCATATTTAACTATGAACTACTTTTAGATTGAACTTATATAGGAAAGATCACTATCAGGTTTAATTTATTTTAAATTAAAATTATTTACACCTCACGTTCTCCTCGACAACAGAACATTGGTCATGAAATTATTGATGATGAAACTGCCTAAGTTTTGAAACCGGTTTAATTAGAATACTGGATATGAGGTGAGATGTAAAGAATTTTAATTTAAATCTTAAACGTTTAGATTGCTACAGATCATAATTGATGCTGTAAGCATCCGTATAGAATTGATATATTTTAATTAAAATTATGATGGGAAGTAACACTATGAGGTATTTTCTATTTATATATTGAATCGGAGAAAACTTTTTATTGAACTTTTATAGGAATAAATCATTATGAGATTTAATTTAAGATAAAATCAAATGATTCCTACCTCTCCTCATATTAATCTTCTAAGTAGATGCGATTTCAAGACCATAGCGGTCCCATCTTCAGTACTATCTTGACGACTCTACTTAGAAGATTAATATGAGGAGAGGTAGGAACCATTTGATTTTATCTTAAATCTTTTTATATTCACCTCATAAAACTCCATGATTTTCACAATTTTGTCTGCGTGTAGGAGCAATGGTTCCAGAGACCGGTCCTGTGAAAATCTAATTTTATAAGGTGATGTGTAAAAAGTTTTCTCTGACTCAGTATATAAAAAATAATTGAGATATATTTAAATTAATATTGGGAAATAAACATTATGAGGTTATATCATTAATAGTGAGTGTAGAATATATACATAATTAGGAATGAAAAAACTCAAAAAATTGAATTTGATATATATAGAAAGGGTACACATACTGATAATTATATCAAATCAACAGGTTTCAATCCTCTGGCTAAACATGCAATATTTAATAGCCTCTTATATAGATTGATAAAGGTCCCACTAAAAAGAGAAAATTTTAAGAAAGAATACGAGAATATCCTAAATATAGCCAGATTAAATGGTTTCAATAAGAGTATAATATCTATATAATAATTAAAGAAATTCAAAAAGATAAAACAACTTAAAGAATGCTCTACCCTACAAATTATTAGTAATGAAAAGAAGAATTTCAAGAAAATTACTTACCATCCAATAGTACATAGGAAATTTCAAAAAAATATTTGACAAACACAACATTACTTTGGTACCAATAAATAAATTTAGTCTGGAAAAACTTCTAAATACCAATAAAAAAATCAACATCCCAGACAGTAAGAAATCTGGAATTTATCAAATAAATTGTAATGATTTTCTCATGGTATTTCGGCCAGTATGGGACCGGTGCCCACCCAGCATCGTGAGGCAATTGGGTAGCTACAATAAGTAGCGGCTCCAGGTTGAGGAACCAGCTATAACGGCTGGGGGACTCGACATGCTAACCACATGTCACTCCTACACTGGCTGTTGATCATCTACCTCTGTGATTGACACATGTGGATGTGAAGGGCCAGCAGCCGGCTGAAAAGTGGAAAGACCCTCAATCGGATCGAAAATTGAAAAATCAGCAATTGCTGCACATAGTTTGCTAGAATGTCATAAAATTAAAAAAGAGGCAAAACTTTTGAAACAATTAGATAAACTGTTGGAATTGACAATTTGGGAAATGATATTCATTCGGAAGAATAAATATCGATCTGTGAATTTCAATATTCTGGTGGATAAAAATTTAATTACAAAGTTTATAATTCCAATGAAAGATGGCAGCACAAGAAGTGATGTCCTTAGAGAAATCAACAACCACAGAATTTTATCAGTGGAAGCCATGACTGAAGAGAGACAAGATATTGTCTGAAACCGCCGGTATCAAAGAAATTTGAAATCATATGAGGTGAGTCGTTAAAAATATATTCTACACTCACTATTAATAATTGAGATAGTTTAATATATGTAGGAAGTAACACTATGAGGTTTCTTTTAATTATTATGAGTTACCTAACTCATAATAATTGAAATAATTTAATCGTTCACTTGCTCTTTGTGCAATATTAATGAGGATATGGTTATTAATCTTCTCTGTCCATCCTTCATTCAATGTTCAAATATACGAGGGGCATATTAAAAGTTGTGAGCAACCCATTGTTAAAATTCAAATTTCATCAACGTAACAAAAACAACTACAGACTTTATACCACCACACACAGTGTTTGCAAAATGGCAGACATCAATGTTTCGTTTCGACAGCGCGCTGTCATTGAATTCCTTGTTAAAGAGGAACAATCTGCTGTTGACATTCACCTAAGACTTCAATGTGCTTACGGTGATGCCTGCGTGGGTGCCAGCAGTGTTAGGAGATGGGTGAAACATTTTAAAGATGGGAACACGAGTATCAAAGATGAGCCTCATAGCGGTCACCCACGCTCTGCCTCCACAGATTGCAACAAGGAAAGAGTTCATGCGCTCATTAGAGACGACAGGTGTATCACAGTGAATGAAATCGCTACAAAACTTGCAGTAGGACACAGTGCAGTGCAAGAAATGATTCACAGCTTACGTTACCGAAAAGTTAGTGCCCGTTGGGCTCCACGTTTATTGACTGAAGACCACAAACTTCAGAGAACAACAATCACCCATAACCTTCTTCAGAGATTTCAAAATGAAGGTGATTTTTTGACGAGTATTGTGACAGGTGACGAAAGCTGGTTTCATCGCTACAAGCCTGAAACAAAATGCCAGAGTATGGAATGGCACCACTTGAATTTGCCATCAAAGAAAAAAGCGAAGACAGTACAATCTGTTGGGAAAGTTATGGGCAGCATCTTCTGGGATGCTAGAGGTTGCATTCTGGTTGAATTTCTTGAACCTGGACAACTCATAAATGCTGCCCGCTATATCCAGACACTTGTGAAACTCTGTCGTGCATTGCATGACAAATGCCCTGGAAGGAAGGTCATTCTGCAATACGATAATGCACGTCCTCACACTGTTCATGCCACTGTGGAGAAGATCAGGACATTTGGATGGGAAACTCTTTCACATCCTTCCTACAGTCCCGATTTGGCACCCTCCGACTACCATCTTTTCGGTTCTGTGAAGGAGCAGCTGAGAGGCCAACGCTACGAGACGCTGGAGGATATTTGGAAAGCAGTGCATCAGAGTCTTTTGGCAGCTAAAACGGACTTCCATCATAAGGGAATATTCAAGCTTGTAGAACGCTGGACAAAATGTGTGCAAAGAAATGGAGACTATGTTGAAAATGACACAAAGGTCTGTAGATTAATATGGTGTACTTGGTTTGTCTAAAATAAATATTATGATTGTTAAAAAAAATGTTGCTCATGACTTTCAGTATGACCCTCGTATCTTCTAAATATTGGAACGCAAGATAATAAATAGTATCATTACAATTCAAGTTTTTTTGAGTCTATATGTATCTTACCTCATTTTAGGTAAGATATATATATATAGACTGAAAAGAACTTTATAAAAAGAAACTCAAAATATCACTTCCTAAAATAAAATAATCATTACAACTGTTCGATATTATACTGTATTCGGCCTTAGTTTATGTTGTACTATAAACAAAGCCACAAAAGATATCCTTCCACAGGCATCTATGATTGGTGGAGCGATGATACTATTTCACACACTATATGATGTTTAATGTATTCAACACAAGCGGCCATGTTGAAATGACTGAATTTCCCTCTTCATCAATTGACATGCGCAAAATGGTGTTATATTTAAATTTATATAAATTTATACTCGCTGTTCACCATTGTCATTTTTTCATGTGTTGTATTATGTTTTATTACTTTATTATTATTATTTTTGTGATAATTTTGTTCATACATAGTAGTTATATTATATAAAATGTAGATTGATGAGGGAACTATGTTTTTTCATCTACGCCGCTGGACAAAGATGTCATTAAGTTCATGTGGCCAATGAAATTATACTTAACCACGTGCTTCTGTTTATATTACAACATAAACTAAGGCCGAAACCTGTATAGATACCTAACAATTTTCATATTATAGACATTTTTATGATGAGTAACTTACATTTCTTGTCTTTTTTTTTTGCAGGTGGTAAAGTTCCTCAGGATCGTACTATTGTACGTATTGTTCTTCGTACTGTCTCTTTGCCTCTTTTTATTTGCATGTGGACAGTTTCATGCATTGGCATCATGGCAGCCATAGCACTAATTGTGTTCAACGTATGGTATCGTCACAGAAGGTATTGTACGAAATATAGTACCAGAATTTTTTTTTTCATAGGCTAAAATTCCTGATTATGGCTTCCCTCAAAAAGATAGAAAAGCTGTGGGATTTTGAGTCCTAAATTTATGGCACATAAAAGAGCCTCAGGCCTGAAATAAGAATCTTTTGAGCAAAATTTGTCAGTCCTTTCATGTCCAGCTTTGAATTTTGATGCTAATGTCCTGAAATCTTAAGAGTGCATTTAACTAAAATACAGTGCAAACAAATTGTCCAGTAGAGGAGGTCCTATTTTTCCCGGTTGTGGGTGCTAGGAGCTTACCTGTGACAAGCAGATCTGCCAGTCTCCTGATACTGAAAATTAGTGCTTACCCAGCTCACAATATTGAGATCTTGTTCTTTTAGTTTTCGAACTACCAGAATACTGTTTATTTTTTATTATTTCACTCATCTCATACTTCATAATTCATAGCAGACCCTGGGTTTCTTCACATAATTTGTGACATTGTCAATGCTGCGTCACGTTCACAACTGACGTCCAACGGCCTTCTATCCTGCAGACTGACCTCCGCACCATCTGGTGGCCGACCGAAGAATTTCCAAATCAGTCCTCTTTCTTTATAACCGGGTATTTCAAAATTCATAGTTGTATTTTCATTCTTGCATATGTAAATTTTTTCCCAAATTGTGAGTTCCTTCGGTTTTTCCAATTGTTTAAGTAATTTTGTTTTGGTTTCTATTCTATGTTTTTCTGATCAGGCATGGTGCAGCTATTGCAGATTTTTCGTTTTCTCCATTTTTAACATTTCTGAGGTGTTCTTTTAATCTTGTATTTAGATTCCTTTTTGTTTTTCCTATGTATATCTTTTCACAATCTTTACAATTAATTTGATAAATTCCCGATTTTTTGCAGTCTTCAATCTTTTCATTTTTGTTGGTTTTTTATTAAATTACCTAAGCTGTAATCATTTTTCGGTGCTAATTTAATGTTGAATTTGTTGAAAATTTTTTGAAACTTGTCAAATACGAAAGGATGGTATGTGAACTTCTTGAATTTTTTGCCTATATTTTTATCTGTCTGAAGAGTACTTTCATTGATGACTTTTTGTTCTTTGAATTTATTTATTTTCTTGTGTATCATTTTCTTTTGAAAACCATTATCCTTAGCAATTTGTATGATGTGTTCTTTCTCCTTACTGTAATTTTCTTTGCTCATGGGGACATTCACAAGTCTGTGTGTTAAACTATTAAATATTGCCTGTTTGTGTGAAAAATGGTTAAATCCAGTAGCTTTTATATAATTGTCGATGTGAGTTTCTTTTCTGTAGATTCCAAATTCTATTTTCTTTTTTTCTTCATTCCTAATCAATTTAAGGTCTAAAAATGGTATTACATGATTATTTTCTATTTCCATTGTAAATTTGATTGTTTTATTTTGAATATTTAACAGTTTAATGGCATCTTCTAATTGTTTCTCTTTTACTATTGCTATGATATCATCTACGTATCTTCTCCAAAATTTAAACATCAAAGGATGTGCTTTGGTTACATGACATTCAAAATTCCCCATAACCAAAGCACATCCTTTGATTTTTAAATTTTGGAGAAGATACGTAGATGATATCATAGCAATAGTAAAAGAGAAACAATTAGAAGATGCCATTAAACTGTTAAATATTCAAAATAAAACAATCAAATTTACAATGGAAATAGAAAATAATCATGTAATACCATTTTTAGACCTTAAATTGATTAGGAATGAAGAAAAAAGAAAATAGAATTTGGAATCTACAGAAAAGAAACTCACATTGACAATTATATAAAAGCTACTGGATTTAACCATTTTTCACACAAACAGGCAGTATTTAATAGTTTAACACACAGACTTGTGAATGTCCCCATGAGCAAAGAAAATTACAGTAAAGAGAAAGAACACATCATACAAATTGCTAAGGATAATGGTTTTCAAAAGAAAATGATACACAAGAAAATAAATAAATTCAAAGAACAAAAAGTCATCAATGAAAGTACTCTTCAGACAGATAAAAATATAGGCAAAAAATTCAAGAAGTTCACATACCATCCTTTCGTATTTGACAAGTTTCAAAAAATTTTCAACATTAAATTAGCACCGAAAAATGATTACAGCTTAGGTAATTAATAAAAAACCAACAAAATGAAAAGATTGAAGACTGCAAAAAATCGGGAATTTATCAAATTAATTGTAAAGATTGTGAAAAGATATACATAGGAAAAACAAAAAGGAATCTAAATACAGATTAAAAGAACACTCAGAAATGTTAAAAATGGAGAAACCGAAAAATCTGCAATAGCTGCACATGCCTGGTCAGAAAAACATAGAATAGAAACCAAAACAAAATTACTTAAACAATTGGAAAAACCGAAGGAACTCACAATTTGGGAAAAAATTTACATATGCAAGAATGAAAATACAACTATGAATTTTGAAATACCCGGTTATAAAGAAAGAGGACTGATTTGGAAATTCTTCGGTTGGCCACCAGATGGCGCGGAGGTCAGTCTGCAGGATAGAAGGCCGTTGGACGTCAGTTGTGAACGTGACGCAGCATTGACAATGTCACAAATTATGTGAAGAAACCCAGGGTCTGCTATGAATTATGAAGTATGAGGTGAGTGAAATAATAAAAAATAAACAATATTAAAGAACCTCATAGTGTTATTTCCTATCTACATAACTTAATACCAGAATACTGATTAAGTAATTTTGTTGCTTGATGAGTGTACCCATAACTTAACCCTGTTTCTTGCACCAAACACCTAAAGAATTTTTGCAGGGTGTGCACTGATCTTTGTCCTATCTCGTCTAATTTTTCTTCTATAAGAACAAGTCTCCTCTTTCACATTTTATGATAATTAACTGAACCCGTCTGTTTGAATTTTTTGGCTAAACTTTTTAATGTATTCACATTAGGCATGAGACTATTTGGAAATTTATTCCAGAATTTTTGTCATGTTTTCGCTCAAGATTTTATGTATTGTATATACAGAGTGGCACATAACTCTCCATACAGGTAACAGACTTGAATAAGGTCTACTTTAAAGAATATGTTTGATGTGTTCCCCGTCACATGCCATGCATAGATTAATATAAATATGTGCAATAGAATATAAATAAATGTAAATGAAAAGGCAACATCATCTGTATGGAGACTTATGCATCACTCTGTACATATATATTTAGATATTATAATTATATTTTTGACATTTGGCAATGAAGGCATATATTATATATATATATATATATATATACACATACACACGTGCATGGTGCATGCATTCACGTAATGAAAAGACATTGAAACAACACAGAATACAACACACACACACAGAGCATATGAATAACAAACCGTATTGTATAAAACTACTTGATACAATGAGAAATAGCCACAGCTTAGCAAATTGCAGGATTGTCGCTTGGTGGGAGATGAGACACCTAGCACTGCAACCAGGTATATTAGAACTTTCACTATTGGATAATCCACCTACCTAATCAGATGTTAACATTTTTTTCCATGATGTCGATAGATATCCTTTATTTACAATTTCATTATGAGCAGAATTTATGCTCTATGCTGATTCACCTGTAAATTCTGCTGTTATTTTCACATCCTCAATGGCTAATGTAGGATATTTTTCACTAAACTGTTTGAAAACATTCAAAATAATTTTTCTTTCTGCTTTTTAAAGGTTTTCCTTTTTGATGCTTTAAAAATTGTATAGGAGAAGCAGCCATTTAGAACAATTGAATTTCTAATGTATTCTGCATTGAGCATGCGTGCGTAAGAGCTAAAAAATTAATTGCTTTTTTTATTTTTAGCATAAAAATAATGAATGTTCTCATTAAAAATACTTTGAATAGAAGTCATCTGATGGCGTTGTTAATAGCTCTAGCTATCTGCCATCGGACATAAGAGAATTATATAAGTGGAAAGAAATGTTAGTGTTTACCATGTCTTGAATGTTCTAATGGGCCACACACTGACATACATAGTCAGAGATCAGGAGTTCAATTCCCAGTTCAGGTGATAATTTTTCTTTTCAAAAACTAAATTTCAGGACTGGAACATGTTAAACTAAATGTAACATACTGTTTTTAGACAGATTTCTAACATTCTTAAATAAACTATGGGAAGGGAGAGACATTCCTGTAAGTTGGACAAAATCTATTGTAATGCCAATATTTAAAAAAGGAGACAAGAAAAATTGTGAAAATTACAGAGGCATCAGCTTATTAAATACTGGATACAAAATCTACGGCAATATAATTAAGAACAAATTATACAAACATCTTAACAGCCTCCTCAGCGAAGAATAGAATGGCTTTCGTAAAGGTCGATCCTTCTGTGATGGTTATTTCTCCATGAAATTATTAATAGAAAAACACAGGGAGTTCAATGTAAAAACACATTTAACTTTTGTGGACTTCAAAAAAGCCTTCAACAAAATCAATAGGAATAACTTACTTTTTACTTTTGAGGGCCTCTCCACTTTTCAGCGGTTACCCTGTATTCCCATTCGCCATTCTTGCCGATCACGCCATTCATAGGAATAAACTGTTGGAAATTTTAGCTGACAACAATCTACCACAATAGCATATTTTAAATTTGTACAATATCTATAAAGCAAATTTGATTTCAGTTCAAGTCAATAACACACAAACAGAATGGACTGAAATTAATAGGGGCGTAAGACAAGGATGTGGCCTCTCGCCCATGCTCTTTATCATATACACTTGTGTCCAAAAGTTAAGGATAATTAGTTCATTTGCCGACTTATTATAAAGCATTTGTCAGAATAATACAAAATTTGGTAAGGGTATGTCACAGATAATTAGAAACATGGCACGAAAGAAACAATGGCATGAATGCGTCATTCACTTGTAATTTTCACAACAAACGAAAACTGCATTTCAGAATTCGAACATAAAAGTTGAACAACAATGGTTCAAATGATTAGTATGGGGTGTGATTATCCCTGACAGCTACACAAGACTCACATCGACGTGGCATGCTAGTGATGAGGTTGTTCAGGAGTTCGATGCTCAGCAAATTCCACTCCTCATGAAGAGCAATGTGAAGGTCTTGAAGTGTCCTCGGAGGAGGCTGACGAGATGCAATTTGTCTCCCTAAGGCATCCCATGCATGCTCTATAGGATTCATATCCGGAGACCTCGCTGGCCACTCCATACGCTGGATATCTTCCTCCTGAAGAAACTCATCCACCAGTTGTGACCTGTGAGGTCGGGCATTGTCATCCATGAATATGAATTCTGGACCCACAGCTCCCCTGAAAAGTCTTACATGAGGTTCCAGGATCTCTTCTCTATACCGCTGAGCATTAACAGTGCCACCTGCGAAGATGTGAAGCTCTGTGCGTGCATTCATCATTATACCTCCCCATACCAGGAGACCACCGCCACCAAATGGATGTCTTTCCATGATGTTCATGGGGTTGTAACGAGTTCCTTGCTCCCTCCAGATAGTCACGCGATGCGAATCACAGTTCAAGCTGAATCTGGACTCGTCTGTAAATAGCACGCTGCTCCACTGATTTAGAGTCCAGTCGCGATGTTCCTGACTCCACCATAAACGTGCTCTCTTGTTATCAAGGGTGAGTGGGACGCACACTACAGGCCGTCTAGCATACAGACCAGCAGCTCTGAGTCTTCTATAGACAGTTTGTCTGGATACTCTGATACCTGAGGCGGCCGCAAGTTCTGAACTCAGTTGTCTGGCAGACATTGTTCGGTTTCTTCTTGCAGTTAACGCAAGATATCGATCCTGCTGAGGATTTGTAACTCTTGGACGACCTCCCACTGGTCTTTGCCTAACGTCTCCGGTCTCTTGGAACCGTCGCCATAACCTAGATATAACATTTTGTGGCACATTAAGTGCTATGGAGACCTCAGTTTGTGTCTGTCCTGTTTTTAGCCGCCCAATAATTCTACCCCGAATCAGAGGGTCCAGATGTTGTCTTTGTGCCATTTTACTGCAATCTGTTCTTACACTACATCTGATTATATCATAACTCTCTTTAAAAATGAAGATTTATGGAACAGGGCTTAACTGCAACAATGCAATTTTCATTTATAATTGCTATTAATTTTTTCATTGTTGAAGAGAGATTATAATTCAGTATGTAAACTAAACTAAATGTACTGAGAAACGTTTTGATAAATAATTTTTACTCCTTGCTCCTCTTTAAGCATTTTGATTTTCCGTTTTACAAATTATCCTAAACTTTTGGACACCAGTGTACATGGATAGAATACTCCAAGATTGGCGACAGATGAGACATGGTTCTGTCCAAATTAATAGAAACCTAAAAATAGACTCCTTGCTTTTTGCAGATGATTTGGTATTAATAGCTCCGACAGAAACAGATTTACAGTATTCTATACACAATTTTAATATAATTGCAAAAAGGTACAATATGGAAATCAATACAAAGAAAACTAAACTGATGGCCTTTTGTGGGAAATACCGTATATCTAGCAAAATTGTTTTGGATGATGAAATTTTAGAACGAGTAAATTAATTTAATTATTTGGGTTATAATTTAACTTTTCAAGATGAAGCTGATATACCAAAGAAAATCACAAATTTCATAACAGCAGGGATAATTAAAAGTATAATGAAATCATTAGTACAGAAGAACATAAGATTACGGCTTTATAAGGTTCTCGCAAGACCAGTATTAAGATATAGTAGTGAAGCATGGACAATAGGAAGAAGAGATGAAAGCCAAATAACAGCAAATGAGATGTGATTTATGCGCTGTACAGCAGGCTATACGAAGTGGGACTATAAAAGAAATGAGAAAAATTATGAAAGAGTTGGATGTAGAACCCATTCTTCACCATATACAAAACTACCAGAACAACTGGAAAGCCCATCTTCAACGAATGCCGTCTCATAGAATTCCAAAAGCCATGCTTTGTTATTGCCACCAAGGCAAAAGATCGCTGGGACGTCCAAAAAAGTGCTGGATGGAAAATTCCTCTTAGGCCACACGGCCTAATACTTGCATGGATGATGATGATGATGATGATAAAAAATGAATTGCTTATTTATTTATTCTATTAAAATTGTAATTACATATTTTTAAGATTCTTCCATATAAATTATATAGATATGTGCTAGATAATATATATTTTTATTTTTATGTAATATTTTAAATTTAATACTTTCCAATACTGAATAATCATTTGAAAAGAGAAATTAACACTTGAACCCTGGATCTGTCATTCTGTGCATGAGTATGCAATCCATTTCACCATTCAAGCTACAATACAAACATTAACATTTCTTTCGTCATATACAATTCTTAAATCGTCCGAAGGTAGATAGACAATGCTACCAAAAGCCAATGGCCACCTACTATTAACAAAGTATTTTAATGAGAATTTTACACTATCTTTTTAAGCATAAAGCTTAATATTTTTATGTAATATTTTAAATTTGATATTTTTCAATACTGTATTTTTATTGTCCTATATTTCTATTTCCTGTATTTTGAGCATTAGAGAGCGAACTACATTTTCTTACAAGCTTAAAGGTAAAACCATTATTCAACCAATGCAATGCAGTCATACATCTGGTTTATTCACATTACAACTGGAACTTAGCTTGGAAGAGATATACAACTAAAATTTCCAATTCTATTGGTAAATGAAATAAGATCGGGGGCACGCCGTAGCATAGTGGTTAAGGCACTGAGCTACAAGCCGGAGGGTCGAGGGTTCAAGTCCCGTTGGGGTCAGGATTTTTAAACTGACCCAAACCCTCTGGCGGCACTATGGCCCTGGGGTCGACTCAGCCTCTAACTGAAATGAATACCAGATGTTTGTTCTGGGGGTAAAGGCGGCCATCACGCAGGGCTGACAATCCGGCTGACATAAAGTGCCAATTGTCTAGAAAAAGTGGGAGCCTTAACCTCCCACTACCCCAAGGGCCTCCGGGCCTGTTGTGGGATCACTTTACTTTACTAAATGAAATAAGATCATCTACTCAGGAGACAGGCATGCTACCATCTAATATTGTTCGGCAGACACAATATTTGCTTTTATGTTTTTACTCCACCACATTTCATTTAAAATATTTTGTGAGGTTAGAGCTGTAGGGTTCTATCTGGCTTTTTTATTTTTCAGAAGAGTGATTTAAAGTCTAGAATTAACATAAGATAAGGTGTGAATAGTGTGATTCAACTGCACAATACAAGATTATGTACATAATGGATATAGTTGATATTTTTAGAAATTAACACTATGAGGTATTTTAAATTTATAAATGAGTTGGATAAAATGTTTTTACATCTCACCTCATAAATTTCCATTTTTTCACGATTCTCAAACATTTTTACTCACAATTTTCAAATTCAAACAGTTTGATTGAAGATGAAGGCAAATGTCCTTTGAAACCGGTATTGGAGAAAACATGGAACTTTATGACGTGAGATACAAAAACATTTTATCCAACTTAATTATAAATTGAAAATTACGTCATAATGTTACTTCCCATTGTAATTTTCATTAAACTATGAGGTATATTTTAACCTTTTCACTGCTACAGTCGTGTATATGCGATCAGAAAGAAAATGGTTGCCGTGCTACAGTCGCATATATCCGTTCTCAACTTGAAATGCATGCTAGTTATATAATATGTATCGCAATGCTTTCAAACTAAGCAGGCATATACTGCCATCTCTTAGAAAACTAAACAAACTTATTCTATATTTCTCCCTGTATTGAGTCGCCTCCTATAAAAAAAATCCAGAACCATGCACAAAGAAGTAATTTTCACCGCTCTAGCTGTCTGCTGGCGGTCATATGATTGTGAATTCCAAGGATGACAAAGATGACCTCTTCAAGATGTTTTTTTTCTTTCCGACGCGGAGTTAGTTCAAGTTTTGGAAACATTAGATTTTGATTTATCAGATATTAGTGATTGTGATGATGCAGTTTATATTCCTGAAGATAGTGGCGAGAGTGAATTGAAGAAAATGATCCCATGCTGGTACTGATTTATTCCAATAAGTAGCAGAAATTTTATCCCTACTGTTCACAATTTCAACAGTGAAAATTCAGGAATTTCAGTGAATAGAGGCTTAAGTGATGATTCTAAAGTATTTAGTTATTTTGAATTATATTTTCCACTAAATATTATGCAGCGTATTTCAAAAGAAACTAACAAATATTATTTATTTTTAAGTCAGAAAATGCCACCAACCCCACGATCCCGTTTACTTAATGGAAAAATAACACCCCAGAAGAACTGTATTTTGTATTTTATAAGGAATTTTGGGAGTAAATGCTTATGGCAAGAATAAAAAAATTAACTATAGTGGAATGCTGGTCCAAAGATCCACTCATTTTCACACACCCAATTTACAGAATACATGTCCAAAGGCACATATCTCTTACTCCTGCGTCTTTTACATTTTAGTGACAACAAAACGCCGATTCAGGGAGAAAGACTGTATAAAATTAAACCTATTATTGATCATCTTAGAAATTGTTTTAGTGAAGTGTTCTCTCTTTTTCAAAATACTTGCATAGATGAGAGTCTAGTTTTGTTCAAGGTTCGCCTCCTATTTTTATAGTTTATTCCATCTAGAAGACACAGATTCGGAATAAAGAATTTTGTATTCTTTGACTGCAAGAATGAGATACATTGTAGATTTTATAGTGTGCACGTGGGCAACCACAGATATTGATCCACATCGTAAATTTGGTTTTTATGGAGCTGTGATTCAAACACTAATGAATTTAATATGTGATAAAAGGGCACACTTTTGTGGTTAGACAACTGGTATTCTAGCCCTCTCCTTTTTGTTTGGCTGCATAAAAATAAAACTAACACATGTGGGACTGTTAGAAAGAACAGGAAAGGAATACCAAAATTCAGTGGAACGTTAAAAAAGGGGGAAAATAGAAACAAAATACATGGACAATATGATGGCATCCAGGTGGACAGACAGTCCATATGTCTGAATATTGACATTGCATAATGACTCCATGAAACAATCAGGAAAACAGGACAGGGCCACTAACACACCAGTAATGAAACCAGATTGTGTTCTGGATTATAACAGGAATATGGGTGCTGTGGACAGAACACACATGATGATTAGTTCAACTGAATGTGTAAGAAAGTCAATGAAGTGGTACAGAAAATTATTTTTCCATTTCCTTGATATATCTCTCCTCAATTCACAGACCCCTTATAATGTCAGAACTGGAAAAACATTACACTAGCTGATTTTCAACTCACACTCATCAGAGAAATTTTCCAGAAATTCCATACACCAAGATCAACTACTACATCTGGACGATCATCATCTGACGACCAACCCATTAGACTAACAGAAAGACATTTCCCATCTCCTGTACCACCAAAAAAGAAAAATCCCTGTAGACATTGTCGTGTATTGATGTTTTTATTATTAATTTAACATTTCTTACTGAAGGATAAATTCAGTGAGAAGTGTTAAATTAATAATAAAAACATCAATAAAAACTGGCTTTATAAAGCATTGTTTAAATTCCCGATAAATGTCTTCTTAACTAAGAAGCTGCCATTTGCAAAGATAGAAGCAAAGGCTTCATAGCATTTGGTGCTGGGAATTACAACGTATATAAGAGAAAAATTTGCGTCTAGATCAGAACTTGCCCCGATAGCTCAGATGGTAGAGCATTGGCCTAGAAAGCCAAAGGTCTTGGGTTTGAGTCTCGGTCTGGGCGAAAATTTTTCTCTTCAAATATAAATTGTCAAACACGACTGCGGCAGAAAGGAAAAGAAAAGAAAGCAGATACATGTGTGCCAAATGTGGCATAGACTTGTGTGTCCACCCCTGCTTCGAATCACACATTGAAATATTTTTAAATTATTATGGAGACGAAACAATTTTTACAAGTACCTGTGTAAAATACAATTTAGAAAATTATTTTTATTATATGTTTGTACAACCTTAATTCAAAATTAATGCTCATAAATAAATTTATAATAAAATAATTTTAAATGTGCTAAGAAAAACATGTTGAAATATGATTAGTTTAAGAAGAAAACAGTGGAAAATTTATAAAACATGAATGGGTAGAATTTTTTGTGTACATTTGTGGCCAGTTGTGGACAACCCTTTTATGTATTGCATGTGGTATTTTCCCCTGCATTTTAAAATTGATATATTTGTGAATCTTGAAAATATATAACCATCTACATCATGTAAGTAAGGTGAGTCTTCTAAATATATTTACTACTTTAAGCATGGTAGGATAATATTTAAAAATATTTTAATAATTATAAAAATAACTCAGCAAGGAGGGTTTGAATAGCTGGAAATATCTCAGCAGTGAAAAGGTTAAATTTAAAATAAATTTTTTTATCACCTCACCTCATAATCTGATGGATTAAAGGGATGATAAATAATTTATTTTAAATTAAAAATACAGTATACCTCATAGTGTTAATTCCTAAAAATATAAATTGTAAGACGACTCAAGTCTAGGAAGAATAAGACAGATTATGAGGTGAGGTGATAAATAATTTATTTTAAATTTAAATGAATGTTACTTATTTAAATAACTTTTAAGAAACATTTAATATGGGAAACAAGACAAATAAAAAATGTAGATTTAACCCTCTGGCTCTAACCTCTCCCAGCTTGGGCTGTTGTATTTCTAATTTATGTTGTATTGTTGAAAAATAATTGTAAGGTTATGTTTCTAATAGAGTGATCCAGTCTTCTCATCCTGTCTGCAACACCATAATGCTAACAGGAATATGCATCTGTCTATGGTCAGTATTCCTGTTGGGTCTAGATGGTCAGTTTGTGAATCCGCACATGTATCCTGCAGTTTGCCAAGCACGAGCATGGCTCCTTACTATTGGATTCACTCTCGCTTATGGTGCCATGTTCAGTAAAGTATGGAGAGTCCATCGTCTTACCACTAAGGCAAAATCAGAAGTTAAGGTTTGTTCAATTAATATGCTTATTTTAAGGGTTAACCCTTTAAACACACAGAAGGATGAAATTTCACCCAACAATATTTTCTAACTGCTGTCACACCAGATTCATTTTAGCAGCAGAAAATTAGTATTTGTTACCCTGAAAAGTATTTTTTTAAATGCCTCCTGATTAACTTATGGCATTTCTGGCATTCTATCCTGGTATTGACAAAATTGTAGCCTACTTCTGAGGTTTGGGCATCTGAAAGTCAGATTTATGTTACCCTGATGACAAGGTGGGTGATAAACGAAAACAAACCAACAAGAGAATTCTTAATGTTAATATTATTCGTTTTTAAACATCTTAATGATAGACAAATTATATTTGAAAAGAAAAATATACACCTAGACTGGGGTTTGAAACCAGGACCTTTGACTCTCTATGTCAATGCTCTTCCATCTGAGCTACCTATGCCTCCAATCTAAACGCGTATTGGGGTTAGGGAATTAACTATGTATAAGAGAAAAATACGTTCAAACCCCAGTCTAGGCGTATATTTTTCTTTTCAAATATAATTTGTCCATCATTAAGATGTTTAAAAATGAATGATATTAACATGAAAGAAGCACTACTGGCTTTATAAGTAATGTTTAAATTCCCAATAAAAAGTCTTCTTAATAAAGAAGCCTCTATTTGCAAAAATCGTAGCAACGACTCGTAGCATTTGGGGTTAGGGAATTAACTATGTATAAGAGAAAAATATGCGTTTAGATTGGAGGCCTAGGTAGCTCAGGTGGAAGAGCATTAACATAGAGAGTCAAAGGTCCTGGGTTCAAACCCCAGTCTAGGCATATATTTTTCTTTTCAAATATAAAGAGAATTCTTAAACCTAAACTTAACCCAACTTTCTTTTAAAGAAAAATTCCTGTGGTCTGAGCAGGAATCGAACCCAGGACTTCGTGAAATGTAGTCAGAAGTTCTGACACAAGATCATGAGACTGGACCTTGCTTTGAAAAGTTGGTACTTAAAATATTTCATATATGCCTAGAAATGTTGCCCTGTTTTTAGGTAGTGAAAATTAAAGATAATTTTCAAACCTCATAGTGTTATTTCCCATCTTCATAACTTTAAAAGTAATATATAAGGGTGAAAATTCAGCCATCCTGGTAGTAGAAGTTAATGATAACATTCTAGTAGGATTAATTTTTCATGTACTTTATGTATTAGAATTACATTTGCATAATATTGCTGTTGATCTAAGGAACATGTATAGCTTTAGGACTGCTGTGGACACAAACAACTTTGAAATTCATCAGAGAACATATTTTGACAACTCACCTCATAAATTTCATGTTTTTCTCGAAACTGCGATTTCAAACGTAATCACGTCCATCTTCAGCACAACTCCGACTGATGAAATTCTTTGGCTGTCAACTCTTCTATTGTCACTATCTTCAGTGCTGCCATCTATGGTTGAATTTATTAACTTCGAAATCAAATAATGTTCGTTAGGAATATCAAAATTCATTGATCTATATTTACTTTTCTGAATGTGTATCTTCTCCCAAACTGTCAATTCTAAAGGTTTATCCACTTAATATTTAATTTTAGGAAGTGATATTTTGAGGTTATTTTAATTATATTATTTTTAGTTTGATCATCTTACCTCAATATTAATGGTGATTTGTTCTTGGACATGTTTCAAAACAATTCTGTTTTATCGTCAGCTTGTCCAGTTTATCCACTTGTTTTAATAGTTTTGCTTCTCTTCCAATTTTATGATGTTCTAATAAACTATGTGCAGCAATTGCAGATTTTTTAATTTCTAATATTTCTAAAATGTTCTTTGGTACGAGTTTCTAAATTCCTTTTAGTTTTTCCTATATAAACTTTATTGCAATTTTCACAACTTATTTGATAAATTCCAGATTTCTTACTGTCTGTAACATTAACTTTTTTATTAGTACTTAGATTATCCAATACTAGTAAAATTCATATCAAATTCCATTGAGGTGAATAGTCATATGATGTAAGTTAAAAATTAAAATGTACTTGTTGGCAGGTGCCGTCGTCCTCAACTTTGTTAAAATATTGTATTAAAATTAAATGGTGCGCTTTCGGAAGTTATCTTCCATCTTTGGCAGATTAAGCTTCTGCTACTCGTTGTTGTTGTGTACGGTGATGTATGCTCCAACTGTTTGTAGCAGCAACAGACTTGTTTTTGACAATCTCGTATAATGGGTTTGACCGGGATGCGTTCTCATTAAGAAGTGAGGTGTTGTTTGTTTCCTTTATAATTTCAAGGTCTTCAAATATATTTATCCTAGCTGGAATGTTTTCTCAGTGAATTATCGTGAGAGTATTTTTAATTGTGTTCATTCGATGACCTGTGTTAATGAGATGTTTAGCATAGCTTGATTTATCACCAGCGTGTATGAAATCTTTTAGGTGTTCTTTATATCTTGTATTGAAATTTCTGCTTGTCCTGCCAATATAAAATTTATTACAATCTTTACATGTTAGTTTGTAGATTCCCTTGTTGTTGAATTTGTTTCCTGTTTTATAAGCTATGTTAATGTTTTTATTTATCTTTTTCAAAGTTCTGGCTAATTTTGTGGTTCATTTCCTGTGTATGTTAATGTTACCCATGTTTTGTTACTATCGGATTCTCTTTCAAGTTTTGTTATATTGTTTACGTCATTTTTTTTTTTGTTTCTTTATGTATGACATAAAGAATATAACAAAACTTGAAAGAGAATTTGATAGTAACAAAACATGGATAACATTAACATTACACAGGAAATGAAACCATAAAATTAGCCAGAACTTTGAAAAAGATAAATAAAAACATTAACATAGCTTATAAAACAGGAAACAAATTCAACAACAAGGGAGTCTACAAACTAACATGTAAAGATTGTAATAAATTTTATATTGGCAGGACAAGCAGAAATTTCAATACAAGATATAAAGAACACCTAAAAGATTTCATACACGCTGGTGATAAATCAAGCTATGCTAAACATCTCATTAACACAGGTCATCGAATGAACACAATTAAAAATACTCTCACGATAATTCACTGAGAAAACATTCCAGCTAGGATAAATATATTTGAAGACCTTGAAATTATAAAGGAAACAAACAACACCTCACTTCTTAATGAGAACGCATCCCGGTCAAACTCATTATATGAGATTGTCAAAAACAAGTCTGTTGCTGCTACAAACAGTTGGAGCATACATCACCATACACAACAACAACGAGTAGCAGAAGCTTAATCTGCCAAAGATGGAAGATAACTTCCGAAAGCGCACCATTTAATTTTAATACAATATTTTAACAAATTTGAGGACGATGGCACTTGCCAACAGGTACATTTAAATTTTTAACTTTCATCATATTAGATTATCCAGGCTAAATGTATTTATTGGTGCCAAAGTAATATGATATTTGTCAAACATTTTTAAATTTTCTTTTTCCCCCAAATTCAACAATAAAAGTATTGAGAATTCTTTGGAATTAGTTGATAAATTGAACAATATTAGTCTAGAACACAATGACAGATTTGTCTCATTAGATGTAATTTCCTTCCCTCCATGGTATCTTTACCTTGTCGTGGTGGAGTGGCTTGCGTGCTTAAATGATCCTGAGAGCTATGCCGGCGGTAGCATTGCTGCCGATAGGGTTACCCATGCCGGACTGGTCGAAGGTGATAAGCCAGACGAAAAAGTACCTTGGGCGAAAGACTGACGATCTTTCACCGTAAAAATACAACAGTCAAGAAATGCGGACATGGGTTCATCTGGGGTAAAATTTTCCGGAGGTCAAATAGTCCACCATTCGGTTCTCCGGGCGGGGACGGGAAGGGGAACTACTTCAAGGGGACCCATGCCAAAGGTTTTCAAACACGAGGGAAGGGCCTTCCTAGGAACATGGAATTGTTAAGGACTTTATACAATAGCGTGGGCACTAGAGATATTATTAACGCGGGGGGGAATTGGAATTAAATCGCCCTTGGATCTAGTCGCTTTACAGGAAGTTAGGTGGCCAGGAGAAGGTAGTCAGGAATCAGGAAGCTTTGCGTTATACGACGGGGCGTGGGTCTTGCACAGAGAGAAAGACCGGCTTTGGAACGGGTTTTTTTTTTAGTCAGAAGGAGTAGGATCCTATACGCCTTCTCCGAGATATTAAGTTTGTTAGTGTTAGGATATCATTACATAATTCTAAAGGGTCAACGACCATTGCTTTATAATTGTAAATGTACATGCCCCCACAGAAGATAAGATAAAATGACAAGATCAGGATGGTGAGTTCTATATGAAGAATTAGAATGCTTATTTGATAGCCTTTCATGATATCATATGAAAAATTGTCTTAGGAGATTTTAATGCAAAAGTGGGGCGGGAAGATATATTCAAACCAACAATAGGCAAATTCAGTCTTCATGAAGTTAGTAACGACAATGGCGTTAGATTAGTAATATTTGCCACATCGAAGAATCTCATTGTTAAGAGCACAACATTTCAGCATAAGGATATTCATAAATACACCTGGACGTCCCCAGATGGAGAAACTTGGAACCAGATAGATCATGTATTAGTGGATAAACGCTGGCACAGTAGCATCATTGATGTTAGATCAGTTAGAGGGACAGACTGCAATTCGGATCATCATCTGGTCAGAGTGAAAATCAGACAACGGCTATCGCTTATGAGAGGAACGAACGCTAATGATGATTCTGTAAAATATGAATTAAAAAACTTGAAAAATGATGAAATGCGACAAGAATACCAAATCAAAATTGCTAATAGATTTGAAGTACTGGAATCTTCAGATGACAATGTGGCAAACGAAGAAGAAACTGATATAAATAAAGAATGGGAGGCTATAAGAGATACTATTAAATTGTCAGCATCAGAAAGCATTGGTTGTTTAAAAAAGAGGCAAAACAAGAAATGGTTTGATGAGGAATGTGCCGACATTGTAAAGAAAAGAAAGCTAGCAAAAATGAAATGGTTACACGAGCCAAATGAGGTAAATTTAGAGCAATTGGGTAGTGTTAGACGGGAAACCACCAAGTTACTAAAGAGTAAAAACAGGGAATATTTGAGAGAGAAGATTAATGATCTTGAAATGAATGCAAAAAATAGGAACATTAGAGAATTATATCAGGGAATTAGTATAGAGAAGAAAGGGTTTCAGGCTAGAACAAACATAATTCGGAATGAAAATGGGGATATGATTGCAGATTCTAGGAGTATATTAAATAGATGGAAAGGTTACTTTAATCAGCTATTAAATGTACATACAGAACAGGACATTGAGGAGGATAATTTACAGACAGCAGAAATGCTAGTCGCAGAGCCAAGTGCATTAGAGGTTGAAATGGCGATTGAAAAATTGAAGATGTATAAAGCATCAGGTTCAGATGAGATCCCAGCAGAACTGATAAAATCAGGGGGAGAAAAATTGATGGACAAGATACGCTGGTTGCTTAGTAAGATTTGGGAAAAAGAAGCTCTTCCAGATGAATGGAAGGAATCAATTATCATACCAATTTATAAGAAAGGAGATAAAACAGATTGCAACAACTACAGGGGCATCTCATTACTTTCAACTTCGTACAAAATTCTAACAAATATATTAGTAAGCAGACTTACTCCCTATATTGATGACATTCTAGGAGATCATCAATGTGCATTTAGAAGAAACAGGTCTACAACAGATCAGATTTTCAGTTTAAGACAGATTTTAGAGAAGAAATGGGAATATAATGGTACTGTACATCAACTATATGTAGACTTCAAAAAAGCATATGATTCAATTAAGAGGGAGAAGTTATATAGTATCCTGCTGGAGTTCGGAATTCCTAAAAAGTTAGTTAGACTTATACGAATGTGTCTAAATGGCTCAAAGAGTAGGGTGCGTGTAGGCAAACAGTTTTCAGACACTTTTGAAATCCAGAATGGGTTGAAGCAAGGAGATGCACTATCTCCTTTACTATTTAATTTTGTACTAGAGCATGCCATTAAATCTTTAGAGAATGAGGAAGGCTTACAGCTGAATGGTATTAATAAGCTGTTAGTTTATGCTGATGATGTAGTACTACTGGCCGATAGCGAGGAGATACTAAAGGCCAACACGCACACACTATTGAGTAACACTAAGAAATTAGGACTGGAAATAAATATCAGTAAAACTAAATATATGGTCACACGTAGAAATTCAGTATATAATGGAAGTGGACAGCTAATGACAAATGAGGGAAATTTTGAGGAAGTGGCTGAATTCAAATACCTAGGAACAATAATCACAAATAGGAATGAGATGCAAAAAGAAATTAAACATAGGCTCAATTCTGGAAATGCATGCTATTATGCATTGCAGAGACTTTTGATGTCCCAACTCCTTTCAAAAAACGTTAAGCTGAAAATATATAAAACTATTATTCTACCAGTTATATTATATGGATGCGAAACCTGGACTCTTACTTTAAGGGAGGAAAGGAGATTACGAGTATTTGAGAATAAAGTTCTTAGGAAAATTTTTGGATCAAAGAGAGATGAACAGACAGGTGAATGGAGAAGACTACATAACAATGAACTACATGGTCTTTATAGGAAGCCAGATATAATAAGAACAGTTAAGTCTCGTAGACTGCGATGGGCAGGACATGTTGCGCGTATGGGGAATGAAAGACGTGCATGGAAACTTCTTGTAGGAAAGCCAGAGGGAAAACGCCCAGTTGGTAGACCAAGAATGAGGTGGGAGAACAACATTAACTATGATTTGAGGGAAGTAGATTATACAGGGAATGATTGGAAAGTATTAGCTCAGGATAGGGATGTATGGAGAGCTTATGTCCGTGCGGCCATGAACCTTCGGGTTCGATAGTGCCAGTGAGTTAGTTAGTTAGTTAGATGTAATTTCCTTATTTCCGAGTATTCCAGTTGAGAAAATGTTACATTTTTTGAGAAAATGGTTGAGTTCTCTATATATCAAAAATGAAATAATTGAATAATATATAATCCATAAGCCTTAGAAAACTTTGTGTCAGTAATTCTTATTTTAAGTACAATGGAAAATTTTACAAACAGGTTTCAGGTTTGTCAATAGACAATCCGCTTTCACCATTTTTGGCTGATTTGTTTATGGGTTACCTGAAGTGTCAAATCACTAAAGCATACCTATGGATGTTTTTATTATTGATTTAACATTTCTCAATGAAAGTAAATTAAATTTGAAGAGAAAAATTTTCGCCCAGACCTGGACTCGAACCCAATAAATGTCTTCTTAACTAAGAAGCCGCCATTTGCAAAGATAGAAGCAATGGTTTCAAAAGCATTTGGCAATAGGGAATTACAACGTATATAACAGAAGAATTTGCATCTAGATCGTAACTCGCCTCGGTAGCTCAGTTGGTAGAGCACTTGGCCCGGAAAGCCAAGGGTCCCGGGTTCGAGTCCCGGTCTGGGCGAAAATTTTTCTCTTCAAATTTAATACCTATGGATGTTTAAAATTTGTTATAGATATGTTGATGATTTTTTTGTAATAATAAATTCTAAATATATTGAAGATACTCTAAAATTATTGAACGTTCAGGATGAATCAGTGAAGTTTACAGTAGAATTGGAAAAAGAAAATAAAATTCCATTCTTGGATTTATATTTAGTTAGGAATGATCAGACACAAAAAAATTGAATTTGAGGTGTATATATATATATAGAGAGAGAGAGAGAGAGAGAGAGAGAGAGAGAGAGAGAAAGGAAAGACATATTAAATCATCGGGATTCAATCACATTGCACATAAACATGCAATATTTAATTGCTTAATACATAGATTGGCAAATATCCCATTAAGAGAAGAAAATTTTAAGAAAGATTATAATCACATCTTAAACACAGCTACATTAAATGGTTATGATAAGAGTTAATTATAGATGAATTAAAGAAATTCAAACAGAAAAAAAGACTTAATGAACTTACTATCCTACAAAATTGCAAAGAAAAAGAAAAAAGTACAGGAAAATTACTTATCATCCTGAAATGTATAGACATTTTTTTTTTAATTTGACAAATACATTACTTTGGCACCAATAAATAAATTTAGTCTGGGTAATATTCCAAGTACTAATAAAAATGTCAATGTCCCAGACAGTAAGGAATCTGCAATTTATCAAATAAGTTGTAAAGATTGCAATAAAGTTTATATAGAAAAAACTAAAAGGAATTTGGAAACTCATACCAAAGAACATTTTAGAAATATTAAAAATTGTGAAATTGAAAAATCTGCAATTGCTGCATGTAGTTTATTAGAACATCATAAAATTGGAAGAGAAGCAAAACTTTTAAAACAAGTGGATAAACCTTTAGAATTGAGAGTTTGGGAGAAGCAAATTATAGATCAATGAATTTTGATATTCCTAATGAACATAATTTGATTTCAAAGTTAATAAATTCAGCTCTGAAGATGATGGCAATAGAAGAGTTTATGGCCGAAGAATTTCATCAGTCGGAGTTGTGGCTGAAGATGGACATGATTACATTTGAAACCACGGTTGGTGTAAAACACGAAATATATGAGGTGAGTTGTCAAAAAATGTTCTCCAATGAATTCTAATGATTATACCTCATAATGTTTACTTCCTAACATTAATTTAATACATTCTACAATGTTTTGAAAGGAAAGTATTGAGAAGAGTGTTTGCTCCAAAGAAATTGTTATAATCAGGAGTTGTAAGTTCTGTTTAAGGATATGGAAATAAGTAGATTTATTAAGTTAACTAGACTTTGATGGGCAGAGCATGTAAATAGAAAGGAGGATTTTGAAATTTGTAAGAGGATCTGGTCCATCAACCTGGTAGCAGGGAGAGAGAAAGGCAGTGAAAGAATAATGAGATGTTCATGATATGATAGGATGTAGGAATTAATGTTCCCTCAAAAATAGATAAAAAGCAGAAAAATAATGTAAAAGTTCAAGTTAATATTAATAATGAGATAATTGTTAAATTAATCAGATTTTACACTTCATCTCATATATCTTATATAGAAAGAAGATCGGTTTCAAAGAGCCTTCTCTTCTTTGTCAACTGGTGTCTGACTCACGAGTCGATGGAGCCGCTGGGAATTTCCAGATATATCTCTGATTTGCTTTCTAGAATGATTGCTCTGGCACCTGTTCTGGTGGTGGCCAAGATGGATTGGCCAGCCACATCAGGCTTCGCAGGTTATATGAGACTGGACAGAGACCACCTGTCAGTCAGTCAATCATGAGAGTTGGTCTTGAGAGCCAGTCGTGTCCTGGTAGCAGACCAGTGAAAATGTGGAAGAGTGAAGACAGGAAATTGTTTAAGTGATGTCATCACCAAGTGTGAAGAACTGAATTGTAAAATAAACTGTGAAGAAGAAACTCTCATAGTATAAAATTATATGTGTGTGTATATATATATATATATATATATATATAGTAAAATAATGAGAAAGCAATAAAGAAAATTTGGAAGTTTTGTGTAAACATTTATGAAATTAAATTAAATTAATTTGTTTACCATTGCTTCTTCCATCCCTGACATCTGGTCAGAGAGCCAGTTAACAGTGAAGAGAAGGCTTTTTGAAACAAGTCCTTGATTTATACAAGATATGAGGTGAGGTGTAAAGTCTGGTTCATTTAATCATTAAATTAGCAATTAATAATGAGATAAATATAGTTACAAATTTAATAAAACTTTTATGATGGGAATTAACACTATGAAGTAATTAATAATTTATATAAATGAGTCAAAAATAACTTTTTACATCTCACCTCTAAAAACCAGTTTCAAAAGTGATTTCTTCTATCCTCAGTCTATTGAACTTCTGCTGTCACCAACAACTTTTTAACTGTCATCTGGTGTCGATTTGATGAACTTAAATCTTCACTTGTCGCCATATTTTAAACTGCCATCTAGTGCCATTTTGAGTTCATCAAATGAGTTTAAAAGTTGTTGGTGACAGTGAAAGTTCAACAGATCAGCACCAATGCCAGTTTAAAAGTTGTCGGTGACAGCGAAAGTTCAACAGTCGGAGGTTTGGCAGAGGATAGAAACAATGGCTTTTGAAACCGGTCCTCTGAAAATCATGAGTTTGATGAGGTGAGATGTAAAATGTTATTTCTGACACACTTATATAAATTTTAAAAAAAGTAGTTGTAAATTAATTGTCCTTATACTTTTATTTTTACAGAAAGTAGAACCATGGAAATTATATCTAATGGTAACAGGCTTCCTATTGGTAGATATAGTCATTCTTTTAACATGGCAAATTTTCGATCCTCTTCAGCGGAGGATAGAAATATTTCCACTGGAAGATCCAGTGTCTTCTGAGGACGACATCAAAATTCGGCCTGAATTAGAACATTGTGAAAGTCACAACAACAATGTATGGTTAGGTAAGTAATGTTTTAATATTTAATTTTAGGAAGTGATATTTTGAGGTTATTCTAATTATATTATTTTTAGTCTGATCATCTTACCTCAATATTAATGTTGATTTGTTCTTGAACATGTTTCAAAACAATTCTGTTTTATCGTCAGCTTGTCCAGACTGTAAATTTAACAGTTTTAGGGAATCTTGGTACGTGTTTTTTTTTTCTTCATGTAGAAGATTCCCTAAAACTGTTAAATTTACAGAGTACAAACATCAAATTTACCAAAGAAATAGAAGAAAATAAACAAATACCTTTTTTGGATCTTAAATTGGTCAGAAACGAAGAAAAAAGAAAAATTGAATTTGGGATTCATAGGAAAGAAACTCATACGGAAAATGATATTAAATCAATAGGGTTCAATCCAATTGGACATAAATTAGCAGCCTTTAATAGTTTAACTCATAGATTGGTAAACTTACCCTTAAACGAAGAAGATTTCAAACATGAGAAAAAACACATAATCAAAGTAGCAAGAGAAAACGGATGATGAAAAAATGGTACATAAAAGGATAGAAAAGTATAAAAAACAAAAAATGATAAACAGAAGTACTCTTGAAAAAGATGAACCACCTATGAAAAAAAAAATAGGAAATTCACATATCAACCTTGGGTACATAATAAATTCCAAAAGATATTTGAGAAGTTTAATATTAAATTAGCACCGAAAAATAACTACAGTTTAAATAAACTAATAAAAACCAACAAAAATGAAAAAAACTGATAAAAATAAAAAGTCAGGAATATATCAAATTGAATGCATGGGTTGTGAAAAGATATATATATATAGGAAAAACAAAAAGAAACCTAAAAATTAGAACCAAAGAACACATAAGAAATATTAAAAATGGGGAAATAGACAAATCTGCAGTTTGGTCTGAAAAACATAATATAAATTCAGACACTAAATTATTAAAACAGTTAGAAAATACAAAAGAGCTGACTATTTGGGAAAAAATTTACATTCAGAAGAACAAAAACAGAGTTATGAATTTTGATATACCGATGGAGCGTGACCTTGTTTGGAGGTTCTTTGACCAACCACAGAATGGAGCTGACATCGACATCCAGGTTGTGCAACATAAATAAAACCAGTCTGGACAAGTTGACGATAAAACAGAATTGTTTTGAAACATGTTCAAGAACAAATCAACATTAATATTGAGGTAAGATGATCAGACTAAAAATAATATAATTATAAGTAATGTTTTATTATGATAAAATCAAATGTTTCCTACCTCTCCTCATATAAATCTTCTAAGTAGATCGCGATTTCGAGACCATAACGGTCTCATCTTCAGTACAATCTTGGCGACTGATGTTATGTCGATTGGAAGAAACATTCTTTCTTCTATCTGTTGGTGGTCTGAGATAGGAAACATTTGATTTTATCATAAATTAAACCTCATAGTGATTAATTCCTATAAAAGTTCAATAAATGTTTTATTAATCTTATGTCTCTAAAATACAGTACTACTATACTTAATAAGAATCAAATGAATTGTGAATTCTTTTTACGTCATACATCTAGTTTTTTAACACAGAATTTGGAATTAACAGTTTGGGAAAAGATATACATTCAAAAAACCATACTGGAACCATGAATTTCGAGGTTCCAGACAAACCAAGTTTGATTACAAATTTTTTCAAAAGTACACCAGATGGCAGTTTAGAAAATTACTGGCATAATAAAAAATTGGCAGTCGTGAAAACAGCTGAAGATATTGCAGTTCTGTGTTAAAAAACATAGATGTATGAGGTAAGAAAAATTCACGATTCATTTGATTCTTGTTAAGAAAACCTCATAATGTAAAAAATTCCCAAATTCATTATATTATGATTTTATTATTAATTTAACATTTCTCAATGAAAGATAAATTAAATTTGAAGAGAAAAATTTTCGCCTAGACCGGGACTCGAACCCGGGACCCTTGGCTTTCCGGGCCAAGTGCTCTACCAACTGAGCTACCGAGGCGAGTTACGATCTAGACGCAAATTTTTCTCTTATATACGTTGTAATTCCCTATCGCCAAATGCTTTTGAAACCATTGTTTCTATCTTTGCAAATGGCGGCTTCTTAGTTAAGAAGACATTTATTGGAAATTTAACATTACTTTAAAAGCCAGTAAGGCCTCTAATGATGATTTTATTATTAATTTAACATTTCTCAATGAAAGATAAATTAAATTTGAAGAGAAAAATTTTCGCCTAGACCGGGACTCGAACCCGGGACCCTTGGCTTTCCGGGCCAAGTGCTCTACCAACTGAGCTACCGAGGCGAGTTACGATCTAGACGCAAATTTTTCTCTTATATACGTTGTAATTCCCTATCGCCAAATGCTTTTGAAACCATTGTTTCTATCTTTGCAAATGGCGGCTTCTTAGTTAAGAAGACATTTATTGGAAATTTAACATTACTTTAAAAGCCAGTAAGGCCTCTAATGATGATTTTATTATTAATTTAACATTTCTCAATGAAAGATAAATTAAATTTGAAGAGAAAAATTTTCGCCTAGACCGGGACTCGAACCCGGGACCCTTGGCTTTCCGGGCCAAGTGCTCTACCAACTGAGCTACCGAGGCGAGTTACGATCTAGACGCAAATTTTTCTCTTATATACGTTGTAATTCCCTATCGCCAAATGCTTTTGAAACCATTGTTTCTATCTTTGCAAATGGTGGCTTCTTAGTTAAGAAGACATTTATTGGAAATTTAACATTAAATTTAATTCATTATATTAAATTACTGTACTTATTTCAGAGCATCTTTTTTTCTTACTTTATAACTGATTTTTACATTGCAGGATAAATCTTGTGTGTTTTTACAGGTATTATGTATAGTTACAAAGGTCTTGTATTAGTGTTTGGACTGTTCCTGGCGTATGAAACGAGAAGCATTAAAGTGAAGCAAATTAATGATTCACGTTATGTGGGAATGTCCATTTACAACGTGGTAGTTCTGTGCCTCATCACAGCCCCTGTCACCATGGTCATTGCCTCACAGCAGGATGCAAGCTTTGCTTTCGTAGCACTGGCTGTCATTTTCTGCTGTTTTCTTAGTATGGCACTCATCTTTGTCCCTAAGGTTAGTTTCTATATATTCCAAAACACTTTTCAGTAAAATTACAGCCTCTAGTTTCAGCAAATTAAATGTAAATTGTACCAAAAAATCATACTAATAGGTCACAAAACAATGTGTTAAGATAACCATAAAATAAATCAGATCAATTAATTAAGGGGAATCAGCTATGAAGAGGGGTAAAAAGTAACCAGTAATCAAAAACTTATATTTAGGTAAAATTTTATCACTTGCCTCATAGTGTTAATTCCTAAAATAAGTAAAGTAAAAACTTATATTTCTGAATCTAATTACCTGTTATTATTACAATTTCTTGTGTTGATTAAGGATGAATTTTGCCTTAAAAATCTATATGTATTTTTAGATGTCTTAAAACCATCCATTCTGAATTAATGTATACCATATTTTACAGACTATAGGACACATATTTTTCTTCGAAAAATTACCTCCTAAATTCAGGTGCTTCTTATACTCGAAATTAATATTAAAATGTCCAGTGTTTGATTTAAAATTCCCACCAGTCTTAAAAATGGCCACATATTTGATGCCGCAGGAATTATCTCTTATCTGGCAACATTGGATTCAACTGGCAGCTGCAGTTCACCGATACAAATAAACATGAGTTGCAGAGATTCACAAGCTTGCTAATACTGTCTCCCTCCCACCTGCCATCACAAACCCAGAACACTGTCTAGCCTATGATGCATCATTGCAATCTATGATGCCAGTGAATTTGAACAAATGGATGATGGATGAAACCCAACATGAATTCACGCCAAAGAGAACTTTAAAACGACATACAATTAAACAAGTGTGTCAGTGGAATAAAACAGTTGTGGTCTAGAGGGAGAGAAGACATTATTGTTAAATCTTTCAAGAAGTACAGCATAAGTAACATTTCCGATGGCAGTGAAGATCATCTTAATATACGAAGAGGACAACAATGACGACGAAGAAGAAGAAGAAAGTTCAGATTGATTTTCAGGGATTTTAAAGTTCAGAACAGTTTTATAAATTAAGAATCTTTTTTGGTCTGACTTTGCAATCTAATAATAAAAATGGTAAAAAATGTTAATTTTTTAAAAATTGCTTAAAAATTGATGCATCTTATAGTCTGTAAAATACTGTTATATACTGCCTCATAAGTAATGTCATTTTTAAATAAAGTTTTATTAAAATAAAACTCTTAAATTTTTATGTGATTTTCATATTTATTTTAATGAACATTTGTTACAGCTGTTTTGATACACTGTACTTTCTTCAAATGTAATAAAATTTTAATTAATGAGTTAATTCTTATCTTACTTTTTAACATGGGAACTGCAGTTTTCAAGAGGTGTCCCTCCCATCCTCAGCCGATATCATGACTACCAGATTTTTGTTTGAATCTCCATCTATAACTTGCCATCTGGTGTTGATTAGATGAACCTTGAGATCAAGTCCTGTTCACCGGAAATTTCAAAAATCATGGATCTAAATTTGTTCTTCTGAATCTATATTTTTTCCCCAAACTCTTTTAACTTCATTTTATTTTATGACTACTTAAATGTGTTCACTAAATAATAAGGGAAATAAAAAAAAAAGCTTGAAACTGTCAATTCCAAAAGGTTTTTCGAAATGTTTTAAAAGTTTAGTCTCTTTTTCAATTTTATGACTCTCTAGCAAAATGTGAGTTGCAGTAGCTGTTTTTTCAGTTTCACCATTTTTAATATTTCTGAAGTGTTCCTTTGTGCGAGTGTCCAAATTTCTTTTTGTTTTTCCTATGTATATTTTATTGTTGTCTTTACAACATGAAGTATGAGGTAAGATAAGAATTAACTCATTCATTCAGTCATTAATTGAAGAACTGCATAATATTATTTCCCATAATTAACTTATGAAATAAAATTTTGTTTGGAATTTTTTTCTGACAAATTAAACTACTATTCAAACTAGAAACCATCAGATTCTATAATTTTATTAATTAAAAGTTAAAAACATGTCAAAGAAATTGAATCTGTTCTTTATACCTCATCTCATATTAGCTCTTTCATCAAACTTGTTTCAGAGGTTTGTCCTTCATCAACCTTGAGATGACTGTGGAAGCTCTGCACATTCTCTGCCTCTGATGTTAGGCAGACAAACTTCATGATGAAATCCTTTTCTCCATGAATTTCAAAATCCATTAACATGTCTCTGTTTTCTAGATGTAGATGTTCTCCAAAACTGGGAATCCTTTTGGTTTTGAATTTTGAAATTTCCAGAGAAAAAGATTTGATTGTGAAGTTTGTCTGCCCAATACCAGAGGGAGAGGATGTGCAGATCTCCCAATGGACATCTCAATAGTCAGTTTTTGACTGATGATGGAGAAACCTTCAAAACCGATTCAGGTTGGAGAGCTAATATCAAGTGAGGTTTAAAGAATCAATTCAGTTTCTTTAATAAAATACCTCATAGTTTGATTTCACATCAATTTCATGTTTAAACCAAAGCATGTGTTTTATATTATAGTGAAACTTACAAAATACATTTTCTCAATTATCTATGTCTTTTTGATTATTTGTGTATCCCCTCCTTATAATTAACCCACATAATTGAGAATTCATTTTTCTTGAAGATAAACCATTGTGAATGGTTAAGGAACATATTGTCATCTTACTTCTAAAACCTTGCGAGTCTAATTTAACAAAATTTTCAGATAAGCATAAAAAAATGTTAACATTGCTTATTATTGTGTAACTATGTTTTTAATGTCCTATTCTGAATGCTTACATAAAAAAAATATTTATATTCAGATTTTCAATGTCCCTAAAGTTTTATTTTCCTTCTCCATTTGTTCCTATCCATCCATTCCATGTCCTCCAATCCCCTTGTTCTCATACCAGTTCTTATTTCTTATCATAATTACAAAATAATAAGAAATGTCAAAAATGTTTTTATGCTCTCCTAAAAAATTTGTTAAAATTAGACTTATGAGGTTTTATAAGTAATGTGACGATAAGTAACTAATTCCATGGTGCGACAGGCCTAGAAGGCACTTAGCCTACCAGCCAGCTGCTGGCCTCACATCCGCATGTATTAATCACAGAGGTAGACAATCATTCAGCAATGTAGGGGTAGCATGTGGTCAACATGTTGGATACCCCAGCCATTATAGGTAGTTTTCTCAATCTGGATCCGCTACTTATAGTAGCTACCCAAATTCCTCACTATACTGGGTGGGTGCTGGGACAAGGAACATATGTGTTAAGAGAAAAAATTCTGCCTGAATGTGATTAGAACCCAAAACCTTCAGTTTTACGTGCTGGTGCTCTAACCATTTGACCTACTCGAAAAAAGTCCCTGCCCGGGTACAATTTTTCCACCTCTAATTCTGTGTCCCAATAGTAATGAAACTTCATTCACAATGCAACAGGATCCCTTCTAATTTAAAATGGAATTTTTACATTGTGCACTAAGCTTCTTATGATAGTAATATGTAAATTAACCCATTGGAGACTTTTAACGAGTCTCCCTCGTGAGCAGGTAGAAAGTCCAAACGGCTCCACCACGACCTACACTCGTTGTTGTGTTATCTCCACTGTAAGAAGTTAGGTTTTTTTAGTGGTTTAAATTTTCGGTTCACCATCAGTAAAATTTGTTGTTTGTTTATGTAAAGTAAATATGTATAGGCCTAGTGTATTGTATAGTTTATTTTAGTTATTATTTATAGAATAGTAGACTATAGTTTTAGGAATTTATTACGGTAAAATATAAGTGAATATAAATTCAGTGTTTATTTGTTAAAATTCATAGTTTTAAATTTAATTTTTTTTTGCAATATGTCCGCAAATAGGAGAGAACGTATTGCTATTGAGAAACTAAGTGAAGTAGTGAATGAAATGTTATGTGTCAGTGATTGTAGTGAATTATCATGGAACGAAGATTCGAACGATGAAGTAATATACAGTGACAACGTAACCGTGCGTGCTACTGATGACAGAAATACTAGGTGAGTTTTGTCCAGTTTTATCTATAGTATTTTATAATTTACAGGTCGATATGTAACTAAGATAATTAGAGAATATACGAAGAACTTTTCCCGATTTTATAATGTATAGGTATATGCTTATTTATATTATATATATTTATTTTTATTATGTACAGTATTATATTGCGTTTGTTATTTTTTTCCGGTCTTGTTTGAACATATGATTTATGTTTACTTTCAAGGCAATATCCGAGAACTGTTATAAAAAGATGGTTTTTGAAATGTTTGTCAACTTTCACAGCCCTGAAAATAACAAAAAATAACGGTTTACAATACACAAAAGAGGGTAGCAGGTAGGCCACATTCCTTTGCTATTCGTAAAAGTACAAGATACTAAAAGAAACTTGGGGTAAACAAAATATCTGAAAACATAATTGATAGAACACAGTATGTGTATTTTGTATTCTGATTTAAAGTCCAGCGCAGCCGGAGTAGCGGTGAGGAGATTTAAATGGGTTCCCAGTGAACATGCTAGGCGCTTTAAACGTGTCTCCAATGGGTTAATACATATGCAGGTCTTCTGGTGTAAGCAATAGTTTCTCTTTACCATTGCTCACAGATGGTTTGTGTGTATATTAATTTACATACTATGGATAAACATGTCATATATTTGTTGTGGTTTGAAGGTGATTGAAGTAATACACCATCCACGAGATAAGGCTGAATCAAAGTACAACCCAGACATGGGAGTAAGTAAAGAGGAAGAAGAGCGTTATCAAAAACTTTTGGCAGAAAATGAAGAGCTTCAGAAGCTTATAGCTGCAGTAAGTTCTTTCTCATTAATTTGCTACATTAGTAAATCAGTCTAACTTATGAAAATGAATTTGTTTTGTGTTTATATGTTTTTCACAGTTAATGACATCAGGCCTTGCTGCATTATACATTAAGTTGTATCAATACAAATGATTGGGGTTATGCCATAACAGTTGGTTTAGGTAATATGCTACCAACCCGAAGATCATAGGTTTGATTTCCGATGGGATCAGGACTTTTAAATTGGCCTGAACTTTCCAGTATTACCACAGCCCTGAGGTTAATTCAGCCTTTAATGTAAGCTCGAGATCTCACTAGCAAAATTTATCTGCCCTCTAATGCCCAGCTTTGACTTAAAATTATGATAACTTGAGATGTTAAAGAGTTTTAATTATAAAACTTTTTATATATATATATATATATATATATATATATATATATATATAATTTTTTTTACACTACAATAATTCATGTCACAATCTTCGTCACATCATTAAATTTCTAAGCTTTTCAAAGTCTTGGCTTCATCTTCAGGAAATGAAGAAAAAGTAAAAAAGTATAAAAAAAGTTTTATAATTAAAATAATTGTAACCTCAACGGTGTGAACATAAAAAAATGAATATTTAAAGTATAGATGTTAAAGAGTGTCATTAAATTAAATTAAATGTTACTACTACTGCTACTGCTGCTGCTGCTGCTACTACTACTACTACTATTACTGCTGCTGCTGCTACTACTACTACTACTACTACTACTACTACTATTACTGCTGCTGCTACTACTACTACTACTACTACTACTACTACTACTATTACTATTACTACTACTACTGCTGCTGCTGCTGCTGCTCCTACTGCCACCGCCACCACCACCACCACCAAATGTTTTCCTCTCGATTTTTGACAGAGTCCATGTTATCCCAGTTTTCGATTATCCGAGGTACTCTCGGTCCACATTATCTTGGATAACTGAGGCTCTACTATACTATTACTACCACTACTACTAACAAGAAAGGCAATAAAATTTATTTCATTAATATCTCATCATTGCTAATCATGTCAGCTGGGATCTTTTTTTGCATGTTACAGAAAGAAAATAAATATGTACTGTAGTGTGTGTATGATACCTAATTAAAAATAATCATAGAAAATTTCTTCTTCTTCTTCTTCCTGAAAGGCACTACAGGTTCAATTTAGAAATGCTCTGAGCTTCTCAACTGATCCTTTCCACATCTGTCCTGGACATATTTAAACCAGTTTTTTATTTTCATTGATTTGATGTCATTTATAAAACATCTTGCCATTTGTTGTTTGGTTGAGATTTATGAGCAGGTAATTTTTTTACAGTGCAAGGAAGATAATTTCATATTAATTAAATAAAAATAAAACTTAAAGTTTTATATGATTTTCATATTTGTTAAAATACAAATTCGTAACAGCTGTTTCAGTACTTTGTACCTTTTTCAGTACTTTGTACCTTTTTCAGTACTTTGTACCTTTTTCAGATGAATTTTATGAACTTTATAAGTTTTATTTTTATTTAATTAACATAAAAAGAGATTTTCATCAAGTAAATGCCAAATCAATTGATTAGATAATTTTATGCCCAACCCCATTACTTTGGAGAACCTCGTTTTCTGTCAGGTTTGATCACTTAAATAGTATCTCCCAATTACAGTGTCAGGAACTCTCTTTCCACCCTTCCATGACTTAGCTGTCTAAAAAGTATCTAAGGTGTTCAGAAAAAAATATGAGTTTGGATTATATTTGAGTTGTGTTTTTTGACTCGCCTCATATTTCTTTATTTTTATGCAGACCGGTTTCGTTGCTATCTGTACAACATTCTCAATGCATCACAACTGTTTTCTTGCAGTTGTTGCACAGATAGCAACAAAACCGGTCTGCATAAAAATCAAGAAATATGAGGTGAGTCAAAAAACACAACTCAAATATAATTAAAATAAACCTCATAGTATGTTTGTTTTGTTGGACGATTGTTTCAAAGCTTATTGCTCCATCTTCAGCTTGTCACAAACTGGTTTTTTCTTGTCTTCAAGTTGTCGGCCCTGGATCTGTGTACCAAAGAACTTGTAATGAGGCTCCTTTCTCCAGGAATTTCAAAGTTCATAATTTTCTCCTTGTTCTTCAGTATATAGATTTTTTTCCCATATTGTGAGTTCATTGGTATTTTCTAACTGTTTTAATAATTTTGTATTTAAATATATTTTGTGTTTTTCTCAAAACAGAAAAACAAAAAATACATCTAAATACAAAATTATTAAAACAGTTAGAAAATACCAGTGAACTCACAATATAGGAAAAAATCTATATAAAGAAGAACAAGGAGAAAATTATGAACTTTGAAATTCTCAGAGAAAGGAGCCTCATTACCAAGTTCTTTGGAGCATAGATCCAGGGCCGACAACTTGAAGAAAAGAAAAAAACCAGTTTGTGACAAGCTGAAGATGGAGCAACAAGCTTTGAAATGATCATAGTTAAATATGGGAAATAACATTATGAGGTTCTTAATTCGCAAATTAATGAGTAAAAAATATGACTCATTAATTTGAAATGATCGTCCAACAAAACAAACATATGAGGTAAGAATGTTAAAAAATAAATACTCAATTATTAAATTAAACCTCATAATGTTACTTCCTAATGATTTTAAAACCTCATAGTGTTATTTCCCACACATATAATCAATGAGTTTTGATATTGATGTTTTGGATAATTAATGTTCGGATGCTTGATGTCCCATTGTATTATCTTTCTACTCTGTTTGTTGAGACAATTGACAAATTCTTGAAATTTAATTAATGATTTTACAGAAAGAGGAGAAGATACGACTAATCAAAATACGCCTGCAGGAACGTGATGCTCTGAGAGGTGAAGGTCGTGGTCCTCCGAGTTCCTCACCGCAGCAGGATTCCACTGCCACCACAGGTCTGCTCTCTAACAAAGATACTCTTATAGTAGCTGATTTTATAACTGGGGAAGGCACTTCAGATTCTGCCTTTGGTGGTGGTGTATCAGTCTATACTCGTAGTTCAAGAGCAAGCCAATCTGATTTTGAATTCTCTGAATCATATTTATAAAATAGTCGGATTGGTTTTCATTGAAGCATGATTCTAAGTTTAATTATGACAAACGGAAGGTACAAGAAGGATTTGGTGGATGCAGATATTGTAGTTGAATTGAAATTCAATAAGTGTCTCTTAATTGTGATGTGTATTTGATGGCCTGTTTATCATGTAACAGCACAATCATACCTGAGTTCTATTTAAATTTAGATTTTGATTACTGTGCCTGGAGAAATGTCATCATGATTAAATAATTGTTAGGAAATGTCTAAGAGCACTAATCAATATAATGACATCTACACTTGGGGTAAGCAACAACAACACCAGAGTTCTTAATTTTTTACTTTCACACCTCCCTTAAAAGTAAACTTAAATTGCACACCTCCCTAAGGTGACCTCCTTGGAAGGTGCAGGATGAGGGACAAGAGTGAGGAATATTTCAGGATTATAATTGAGGTAAGATGTCCAGACCAAAAATAATATAATTAAAATAACCTCAAAATATAACTTCCTAAAATTAAATATTATATTTCAGGATTTTGAGGGTTACGGGACAGCTTTAAATTAAATTTGAAATTAAGTTGCCATCCTTCTCTTATGAATAGAAAAATTGTTTCCCAGATCTATAGTGCATGAGATCTAAGTATGTGATTGACAGTTCATATGTATTTGGCTACTGAACAGTAACCTTTTGTTATCAGATTCAAGAGACTTATGACTAAATGTTGTCATCATCCCTATATCTTATTTTGAAGCGAGACAAATTTTTGGACATTGAAAACAAGAAACAGCCAGTGAGATTTATAAATGTCAATCGCATACTAAGGGCCGCATGCAAATACATTAGTCTCTTAAGTTATGTAGATAGGAAATAACACTATGAGGTTTTTTAATATTGTTTATTTTTTATTATTTCACTCACCTCATACTTCATAATTCATAGCAGACCCAGGGTTTCTTCACACCATTTGTGACATTCTCAATGCTGTGTCACGTTCACAACTGACGTCCAACGGTCTTCTATCCTGCCAGATGGCGCGGAGGTCAGTCTGCAGGATAGAAGGCCATTGGACGTCAGTTGTGAACGTGACACAGCATTGAGAATGTCACAAATGATGTGAAGAAACCCTGGGTCTGCTATGAATTATGAAGTATGAGGTGAGTGAAATAATAAAAAATAAACAACATTAGTCTCTACTCAAATTACTTCCAATCACTGGTGAGCTGACTCACCGTGAGCAATTGCTGAGATCGAATTAACGGCCAACTTACCGGTCATGCATGAAAGTCGACGTTTTCGTAATATTGGCAACGGATTACCCAGAATTCTTAGTGATAAAACCACTTACGTTATTTTCGTCTGCTATAGAGGAACGCTTGCGTCCCGCAAATAATACTGTATACAACGACGTCTGCATCGCGCAATATTATGCCGATTCTCCTGTTCTTCCAGTTGAATTCTTTGGTAGACTCTATCAAATTCCTCTTCTCTGCATATACCGAAAACATGATCGAAGTCTTCAAGGTCCGACATCTTGGATAAAGCGGCAAAGTTGCAAACTACATCGGTTCCCTTCGGGATTCTCATGATAAGTTTCTATCTTGAGCTATGATCTTAAGTTACCTCGTCAGGGAGCTTACAATTATTATCACATGAATAGATTTCTGAGTAAGCAAAATGTATTAGGATAAAACTTTCTCAGCAGAGAACACCTTTTACGGTCTAATGCGTTTATAAATTCGACCCTAAATCTCACATACTATAATTTAACATCTTTCTATTACAAAACTCTAGAGAACATTACCAAACATATTAATCAATTTAATATCAATAAAATTTCACCTCATCTCATATTTTGTCTTCTTTTTTAAGCCAGTTTTGGAATAATTATTCCATCTTCAGTATTTTCTTGACTTTTGTTATGTCGTGGTGATAACATAGTTTCTTCCTCCATCTGTTGGTAGACTGTTGAACTTCCACATCATATCACATTGCCTGGGAATTTCAAAATTCATTAATTTCTCCTTTTTTATGTAGATTTTTTCCCCAAACCATGAGTTCTTTAGGTTTTTTCTATTTGTTTTATTAATTCAGCCTTTCTTTCAATTTGGTACTATTCTGACCAAGCATGAGCAACTACTGGAGATTTTTCTACTTCCTCATTTTTAGCATTTCCTAAGATGTTCCTTCACTCTGGTTTTCATGTTTATTTTTGCTTTCCCTATGTAGATTTTATCACAATCCCCACATTTATTTGATAAACACCTGATTTATTTTCATCTTCCATTTTTATATTTTTGTTGGATTTGATTATTCTATTAAGGCTAAAGTTATTTTTTGGTTACTTATTTTAGAAATTCACACTATGAGGTATATTCATTTAGGTGGCATTTTTTTATCACTCACCTCATATTGTTCTTCTTTTTGACTATAAACTAATTTTGGAATATAGTTTCTGTTACATCTTCAGTACGTCACGACCTTTGTTCTGTTGTCTTGAAGAGCCGTCCTTCGCTCCTTCCATTGGCTGACAGAAAAACCTCGAAACCAGGTCATTCTCAGCAGGAATTTCAAAGTTCATCAATTTCTTCTTTTCGCTCATTTGAATGTAGATCAAAAGAGCAAAAATAAGAAATTGATGAACTTTGAAATTCTCGCTGAGAATGACCTGGTTTCGAGGTTTTTCTGTCAGCCAATGGAAGGAGCGAAGGACGGCTCTTTAAGACAACAGAACAACGGTCGTGACGATACTGAGGATGTAACAAAAACCATGTTCCGAAACTAGTTTATAGTCAAAAAGAAGAACAATATGAGGTGAGTGATAAAAAAAATTCTACCTAAATTATTTTTTAGTGACAATCTTATGTTGAACTTTTAGAAAAAATTTTGAAACTTAAAATATATGTATTTTTTTTTAATTTTATGTTTTCTTCTTTTTCTTTTTGAATTGTGCACTAGACTTGGCTCCTCTTCACTGTGATGATAATAACATATGCACTATCTTTGTTATGTAGTTCACGTTTCTCTTGCTAGAACTGGTGCTTGAAAAAAAAAATTGTAAACTATATCTCGATGAAATTTGAACATCCCAGCTTCAATATCAACATAGAAAAAAATTATTTTCTGATCCACCCTTATAGCATTCAGCAAAACATGCAAAAAATGTCTATACACTTTGACCCTAAATTTAATATCTTCTGACTACTAGCGAATTGTTTACCAACTTTATCAGTATCACCAGATCGTACAAAATTTTGCAATACTCTTGTGTTTAGTTATTACTTGATACAGATACAAACAAGATATGCAAAGTAATAGTAACAAATGTATGCATACAATGTTTCCATTTTTTTTTCTCAGAGTAGAAGATATACTGCTTTTACAAAATAAGACATTTATATAAATGATATTTAAGACTTGGGGAAAGTGAATTATCAACACACATCATGATGACTATCCATTTAATACAGAAAGACTAGATCATTTTAGCTAATTCTGAAGACAAATTACAAAAGTGGTATACAATTTACACCAAATAACAAATGATTCTAATCTGAAGATTTCTAAAAAGAAAACTAAAACAATGGCATTTGAAGAAAAATAAATCATCAAAGATCTAAAATTGTTATTAACCCATCAGCGAGGAGTGACGTGCACCGCCTGCATGATTTCTTTACTGGAACTAGTTCTTATTTTTTGGAAAAGGTTCACTAAATAAATGATTAAATAATATCATTTTGTAGAGGAAAGATTATCCTTTTATTAATAACGTAACTCATTTTCAAATTGTGTAATTTTGTTTTCTAACTTACAAATTTAAATGCCATTCTAAGGAATCCTCCTGCAGCTGAGAACCATCAGGGGATTTAAATCCTCCCACGCTGATGGATTAATAACCAGTGTATAGAATAAGTCAAAGAAATCAATTAACTCAGTTATAATCTCTCCTATATAAACTCCAGAAATTTGACATAAAATTAGCCAAATTTCAACAACTTTTGGATACAACAAAATCAACACTTAAGAAAAGTCAGATCAGAGACAGTTTTGAAATTCTATAAAACAATGACAGTCCCAACTTTGTTATATGGATCAGAAACATGGACTTAGACATCAAATCAACTCCGAAGAATAGAAGTGGCTTAGATGAGATTACTATATCCCCTAGCAGGCTATATTCTTTTTGATCATTAATGGAATGTTGACATCCAAGAAGAATTGAACTCACAGCCAATACGGAAGCCATAAAATTTACCAAGATTATTGGTGCAGGCACATTTCATAGATGCCCAGTATGAGACTACCTCAAAAAATCTTTACCTACAGACCTAATGGGAGCAGAGATTTCAGAAGGCCAGTAAAGTGATGGAAAGACCAGGTCACCTAAGGTGGAACAGTTCAAAAAGCTAATCCTTGATAGTTTTTTGATGATGATGACAAAATAAGACTCAAAAAATATTAGCAATTAAATAAAATAAAACTTCGTTTTATTTGATTTTCATATTTATTAAGATATAATTCAGTATTATATTATATCTTAATAAATATGAAAATCAAAAACAACATGAAAGCAGAATAACAGTTTGTGGAATGAGATTCATGCGCAGAACAGTGGGTTACACCAGATGGGATTGGAAAAGGAACACCAATATCTTAAAAGAATTGAAGACTATGCCAATTTTGGAATATATTAAACAGTACCAACTAAATTGGAAATACCATCTTGAAAGGATGAGTTCAAATTGGATCTCCAAAGCAGTTTATAATTATATACCAAGAGGACGAAGATCTCTGGGCCATCCTATGAAATGCTGGAGGGAAAATTTTCTATAGGATCGTAACAGGCCTTGGCCTAATACTTTGGAAGGAAGGAAGAAGAAGAAGATGAATGATGGTTGTAGAAACAAAACACACATATCTATACAATTTCAGCATTCCCTTGAATGAGCATAGGCTTGTGCTCAGGAGAAGATTCAATGAATGCTACTACTTCTTTATCATCTCCTTGTTTCCATTATAGTGTCATGGGGAAGCCTCAAAAACTCCCTCTTTATCTTTCTAACCTTCTACTTCATCCCAAGTATTAGTCTACAAAGACCAGAATAGGTTTTTTTATAGTGAGTAGCAAACAGACTAGAGCATATAGTCTGCAAAACATGGAAAGTGTAGCATGATACACAAAATTAATTTAACACTTTTACTTCACAAAACTTAATCATATTGTATATAAATCTGCCTAGCTTGACTATATAGTACTTCCCTCTTTTTCCTTAGGAACTGCAAAATTCATGATTTTCCTTTTATTTTTTGGACGTGAATTTTCTCCCAAACTGTTCCTTAGTTTCTGGGGAAAAGATTTAATTTGGAAGTTCATCAGTCAGCCAACATAGGGAGTAGGAAGCAACCTACAGGATCACCAACAATCAAAGAAGTTAGATAGAGCTGAAGATGGTATACAGAAGTATCGAAACTAGTCTTTGAGAAATCTACAATTATGAAGTGAGGTGTTAAATTTTATTAAATTAATGAGTCATTTTTACATCTTACCTCATATTTCATGTTTTTATTAAACACCTCATCTCGAAGTTCATCAAATCAATACCAGATGGCAACGATATCTCGAAGTTCATCAAATCAACACCAGATGGCAACGTTATAGAGGGAGATTCCAACGAATATCCGGTAGTCATAATGGCGGTTGAAAATGAATGACAAGATCATTTGAAAACTATAGTTACCGTGTTTAATAAAACATGAAATATGAGGTAAGATGTAAAAATGACTCATTAATTTATTCATTAAGAACCTCGTAATGTGTTTCCCATTTTTAACTTTGTTAAATTTTAACTCTATTATTAATTAAAAAATAGTGTTGATACAACCTTTTTTTTTTTCTTCTTCATGTATAGGGAACAAGGTTTTGTTACATCTTGTATGAATATATTACTTACTATTGAACAGTTATATTGGAATATTGTCACTTAATGGCTTCTCAGTATTAACGTTAGGAGAGGAAGGATTAAACAGTCATAAGGTTTCATTCATATTTTATGTAACATGTAAAGGAATTGTTCTTGTTTATAAAAGTTAAAATAATAATTTATTTGTAGCTTTAACACACTAAGAACATGAGAAGTGTGGGTTGAATATTAATTTTAAGAAAAATCAACATTTAACATTGAAATTAAAAGTTGTTGAAAAGATAGAGATTGGACAAGAAGAATTTCAAGAAGTAAATAAATTTAAGTATCTTAGATCCTTTTTAGAATCCATTCAATAATAGAAAACATAAGATCTTAGATAAATGAATGATATGTATCAACAATTAAATTCTCTGTCAAATTTAAGTATAAAAATATAGAAGTTCCACTTAAAATTTCAAAGCTTCGTAGACTGTGGGTTTATTCCCCCAAAAGGTTTAACAGTTAACACTAGTTTTAAACTTCCCCTTCAATTTAAAATCATTAGGAAGTTACATTATGAGGTTTAATTTAATATTTGAGTTTGTATTCTTTAACATTCTTACCTCATATGTTTATTCTGTTGGACGATCGTTTTGATGGAGCAATAGCTTTGAAATGATCGTCCAACAGAATAAACATATGAGGTAAGAATGTTAAAGAATACAAACTCAAATATTCCTCTTCAATATCTGAATTGATAAGAATTAAATGAATCGTGATTTCTTCTTACTTCATACTTCTATGTTTCTTTAAACACAGCACTGCAGTGTTTAAAAAAACATAGAAATATGAGGTAAGAAGAAATCAAATCATCATCATAATTGGCTCAACAGCCCCATGTCGGCCTTGGCCGCCTTCAGAAACCTATGCCAGACTTCCCTGTTCTGCGCTTCATTCTTCCAGTTTTTTATTTTTAAAATTTTAATGTCTTGAATTATACCATCCTCCCATCTTAATTTAGGTCTTCCAACTTTTCTGGCCAATAGTGGTTGTTCATTGTAAATTCTTTTTGTAATCCTTTTGTTGTCCATGCGAATAATGTGTCCAGCCCATGCCAATCTATTAACTTTAACAAAATTCAAAATATCTGGCTGATTGTACAATTTATACAATTCATTATTGTATCTCTTTCTCCATGCATTATTTTCTTTCATGGACCAAAAATGGATCTCAGTATCTTCCTTTCAAAATGCCCTAATAATTCCTCATCAGATTTCAACATGGTCCAAGTTTCTGATGCGTAAGTTAACACTGGTCTAAGGAGAACTTTATACATGAGTATTTTTGTCTTTCTAGATATAAACTGAGATCTAAACATTTTCCTGAGTCCAAAAAAACATTTGTTTGCAGCCATGATCCGTAGATGTATTTCAGCCGAATTGTCATTTCTACAATTTACTTCAGATCCTAGATAAATAAAGCTATGAACCAGTTCAAATTTATATGTGCCAACTTCCAAACTAGATGGGCACGCTTCACATTTACCTTTAATCACAGGCATATATTTTGTCTTGGCCTGGTTAATTTTAAGATTCATTCTTTTTGCTGCCTTCTAGGCTAATAAATGAATCCTTCATGGCTAATTGACTTCTTCCTATTATATCTATATCGTCGGCAAATGCAAGAATTTGCACAGATTTATGAAAGATGGTTCCCCTTATATTAAGACCTGCGTCTCTTACTACTTTTTCAAGGGCAATATTAAAAAGTAGACATGCAAGAGAATCTCCTTGTCGTACTTCATTTTTTGTATCAATAGGCTCAGTTAATGCATTATTAATCTTAATCTGACATTTAGTATTATTCATTGTTATTTTAACCAATGCAATAAGTTTCATAGGTATTTTAAATTCTTGCATTGCTGCAAATAATTGTGCCCTGTCTAATGCTTTCCTTTTAATTGTTTCTGGTTTAACAATGTTTATGGCGGGTATTGGTGCAAACTTTGAATATGACACCTTAAAATCTATGAAGAGGTGGTGTGTTTCTATTCCATGTTCATTGCATTTTTCAAGCATTCTGCAAAGGTTATGGATTTGTTCCACAGTGGACCGTCCCTGCCGGAAACCACATTGATAATCACCAACCACATTTTCTACATACGGTACCAGCCTTTTAAATAAGATGTTCGAGAATACTTTATAAGCAATACACAAAAGGCTGATTCCCCTATAATTGGAACAAGTCAATATATCACCTTTCTTCAGTATAGGGCATATTATGCTCAAATTCCAATCCTCTGGTAGACTCTCCTCATTCCATATTTTAACGAATAGTTGATGTAGTTTTTCTACATACTTTGTCCCTGACTGTTTAATCAATTCTGCCTGTATCAGATCCTTTCCTGGTGCTTTATTATTCTTCAACCTACTAATGGCATATTCAACCTCTTCAAGAGTTGGAGGATATTCTACAATTTCGGTCATTTCATAGTTAGTTATTGAAGCTGTAGAGGCCGTACAGATTGTTGATATATACTGGCCAGGTACTTCTTCATTCAGAAGCTCATTAAAATATTCAGTCCATCTTTTTAAAATTCCTCTATCATCACTTAAAATATTGCCTGCTTTATCTCTACATAGTGTGGATCTTGGCTGAAAGATATTCTTGTTTCTATTTAGTTTCCTATAAAATGCTCTGCTTTCATTTTTTATTTCGCAGCTCTTCCATCTCTTTCAATTCCTTATCAAAGAACTCTCGTTTCTTCTTCTTCTTGTGAATTCTTTTTTCTTCAAGTCTTGCAAGACGATATTCATCAATGGCTTTGCGAGTATTTCTTTTTTGCAGCATTTTCCTGTAAGCCACATTTTTAATATTAGTCACATTTTCACAGTCAGCATCAAACCAATGATTGTATTTGATTGTCTCAGCTTTGCCCAACAACTCAGTTGCCGTTTCTGTTACTATCCTTTCCAAAGCCTTCCAGCATTCACTAACACTCTCACTATCAGTGATGTCCTTTAGGCTCTCATCAATTCTTTGTATATATCTAGATTTAATGTCGGTATCTACTAGTTTTCCACAGTTAAATTTTCTCATCTGTTCTCCATGGATCCTTTTTGCATTTGAGATGCGGCTTCTTATACATGCAATGACTAAGTAATGATCCGAGTCCACATTTGCCCCCCGATAGGTCCTAATATCAGTAAAATTTGAAAAATGTCTAGTATCTATGACTACATGGTCAATTTGATTAAAAGTTTTTCCATCGGGTGACTTCCAAGTTCTCTTGTGGATATCCTTATGCGGAAATACCGTAATAGCAATCACCATACTTCTAGATGAGGCAAAATTAATTAATCTAATGCCATTATCATTAGATACTGCATGTAGACTATTTGTTCCTATTGTAGGTTTATACATGCCTTCCTTGCCTATTTGTGCATTCAAATCACCTAAAATAATTTTAATGTCTCTTTTAGGACATTCGTCATAGATTTTGTCAAGCTCATCATAAAATCTTTCTTTCTCCTCTTCGTTCTTCTCATTTGTAGGTGCATGCACACATATAAAACTATAATTAAAGAAATGTCCTTTAATCCTTAGGATACAGCTTCTAGGTGACTTTGCCTTAAAATCCATTATTAGATGTTTTATCCTCTTATGAACTACAAATCCTGTTCCAAAAGCATGGTCTTTTTTGTGACAACTATAAAAAATTGTGTGGCTTTTCTTTTCTAAAATCCCATTCCCTATCCACCTCACTTCTTGCAATGCTAGTAAATCTAGTTTATATAAATCTAATTGTTCCAGTAGCACTTTCAAGGCACCAGGTCTATATAAAGATAAAACATTCCATGTTCCAATTCTCCTATCCTTTATGTATTTGCTATGTCATCGTAGAAAGTTCCATCCGGCATACTGTTCTTCTGGTTTCAGGACAGTTATATTTTAACGGTATAGGGGTGTCAACCCTATGCCCAACCCCCAGCTATCCTGGAGGACCGATGTTTTCTGTCAGGGTTGTCTCCCTTAGTTGGCCAGTCCCGATTTTCAAGCGTTGGAAACTCACTTTTCGCCCTTGCACCACTTAGCTTTAACCAGGAGCCACAACGAGGACGTGTGTGCATCGGACATAGTAGGAATTAATGGCATTTCTCGAGTTTTAGTAGTATATACCCGCCAACAAGGTATATACCCTCGAGACCACATACTACCCCTTTGGCTCCCAAGAAGAAATCATGATTCATTTAATTCTTATGAATTGAACCTCATAATGTTAAAAATTCCCAAATTTGATATATAAATCTGAATTGATATTTTATTTATATATTTGTTTTATTCAATTCAATTTAAATAGATAATTATTTTGGCTAGTAAGTTTTAGAATGAATATCTGTGTATTTAAATTTATTCAAGTTTACTTCCAGCCTCAGTTTCTTAATGTTATTTAATAGAATGTGCATGTTAACTTTTAGTATTTTCTCATTATTGCCTAATAATACATCATCAGCTATATAATAATAATAATAATAATAATAATAATAATAATAGAAATAATAAAAAAATAATTAGAAATAATACAAAAAATTGCAATTGCTTGTCTCAATGGAGTATTGTGGGATAAAAATGTAAGTCTTGTCTTATAAGCCCTTGTTTCCCTCAATGAGATTTAAGTGCTCTCCCCCTACAGGGAAGAAATTGAACCATACTAATTTAGTTACACTTGTTTTTGTATAGATGTCATTGGGAGTGGCCCATGGTCAATGTTCTGCCTCATACTGACATCTAGGAAACCAAGTTAGTACTAGGATGGGAAAATTCTGTAAATTTTGCTTAGAGGCCTTTTTATTCAGGCTTAAGTATCTTTTACGAGCCTGAAAATCTTCAGACTCGGGACTCCCGACCTGGGCTGGGTTTCAACCCATGACCCTCGGGACCAGAGACAAGGAGCATAACCACTAGTCCACCATGTAATGAAAATAAAATTAATGTATGTATCATACAATTGTTGAAAGCATCATTACTTATGGAGCAGAACTTTGGCCATTAATAACAAAAACAAATAAGTATCTTTTGGCAACGGAAATGGATTTTATACAAAGGGCAGCAAGAATTTCAAGAGAGAAAAAATTAGAAACTCAGTTATAAAGGAGTAAATGAAGATTGAAGACACTATTTTAGATTATATTAAAGCTCAGTAGTTAAGATGGTACAGACATGTCCAGCGAATGGAAGAGGATCGGCTATCAAAATGTGTTTTGGAATGGAAACCTGAGGGAAGACGAGGCACAGGAAGACCTAAAACCTGAAGACGAAACATCTACAACCAGGAGATTGGATGGAGCAACAAAATTGGCTATTAGGAATCGGACAATGTCAAAGACATTAATCAACCAATGGTCTATCTATCTATAATAATATTCTTCTTCTTCTTCCTTCCAAGTATTAGGCCAAGGCCTGTTACGATCCTATAGAAAATTCCTGGGAAATTCTCGTATAAGACTTGAAAGCATAATAATAGTCCCTTCGATTGGTTGCTGGCCAAAGGAAGGCAAGACCAGTGATGGGGCTGCCATCTTATAGCCTCTGGTCAGGCTTTTCTGGAGAAGAAAAGAAAATAAAGGAAACATGAAATGGAAGAAAGGAAAGACACCCTAGCCCTCGGATGCCCTAATAGCGACGGGGTCGAAAAAACAAGAGTTAACCAAGAGAGGTTAGATAGTAGTAAAGTTAAAAGAGTGCAAAACACAAGTAAGTGGAAGAAATGTTTTGCTCGGCTTGGGCACCTTGTGGTCGCCATCCACATATCCCCTAAATGAGGACCCCTGAGGGGTATAATAATATTAATAATAATAATAATAATGATGATTTATTTAAGCTGGCAGAGTTAAGATCTTCTCTCCCAATCAAGCCAGCAATCAATAAAATAATACAAAGTTTGATATACTTAATATATTTTTTTATTATCATTCAGTGGCATTGCATTGTCATTTCGACATTCTAGTATTCTCTCCTGGCATGATGTTATTGTAACCCACTTCTGAAATTGGGGCACCTGGAAGGTAAAGTTACACTGCCTCAATGATATATGATAGGTGATGACTAGAGACCGGATGTTAGGGAAAATGCCTATAATTATTTATTATAGATATTGTAAAAGTGACTTCATATATGTTCATACCAACGACCTGAGAGTTGTTTTCCATGAAGTCCATTTTGCCTATAAATGCCTATTTCAGCTTACAATGCCTATAAATGCCTATTTGCCACTTTTTCTCAAAATTAACTTAATAGTATTTCAATGAAATTAATTGAAATGGACAAACTTCGCCCTCAATGCACTCCCGTTAGGCGAAATAACAATTACTGGTTATTGTATTATTCCACCTCATGTATTCCCGTTAAGAGAAATAGCCCTAAGCTATGTCCCATTGTTTTATACTCTGGCTCTAAGTCTTGGAGAAAGTTCTATGGTACAGCTTTGCTTCTTTTCAATACAAACATTGCTGATTGACAAAAAAGGGGTAGATGGCTGAAGCTATCTCTCTCTGCCCCACACCTTGTGCTGAAATTTTTAAATGGGTGGCAATATTTTTTTTGATGTTGGTAACACTGAATTCAGTTTGTAGTCCTCGTTCACAGACAGGAGCTTCAAAGACAAAGTGGTGCTACAAGTGTATGTGGCTTTTTTTTTAACCTTTAGAACAGTTGTTCTATGATGCCTAAAGAAAGAACTACAGTAAAAGACGAACCGACCAATTTCGTTAAAGAATTTGGTTTGGAAATACAGTATTGTTTTGCAAAGTGTGTAAAATTTCAGTTAATTGCACAAAGAAATGCCATGTTTCGCAGCGCGTATACACTGAAAAACATAAGTATGCTCTTTGTAAAAAGGCAAAACAAGTTCCAAAATCATCTCTGATATCTTTGCATGCTATTGATAGCATATGTCATATTCTTTACATACGGCTGTAAAAATTTATGTTCTAGTCCATTTTTGTAAGAGCTTATTTTGAAATTTTAGTGCCTATATTAATGCTTTTTAGTGCCTTTTTGCCTGTCTATTTTGAATTTTTTAAGTGCCTAACATCTGGATTCTAGTGATGATGATGATGGTAATGATGTGCCAGGAGAGGTCATAATCCTAAATTTTAATGATGTTCGGGGACCGTTTGGGCCTTAAAATTTCCTGACATTTGTCTTACAGATGAGGAAAAACCCTGAAAAAAAAACCATCACCCAGGAAATTTGCCCCGACCAAAGTTCAAACTCAGATCTGCTGCGTGACAAGGCAGCATGCTACCTCGAGACCACAGTGGTGGATGATACACTTAATATAATTTATAATATTATTAAAGGATAGTCTGACAATTCCATGATGAAAACGGTTAAATGTTTGCCTCCCACCACTGGGGTCCCAAATTTGCATATTGATCACACCATGTGGGTTTTGTGATGGACAAAAAGGAGTCTGGGCTAATAATTACTGCAATTTAGAGTTCATTATTTTTTTTAATTTGGTCAGTATATTGACCGCATACCATCCATGGCAACTTTAGGGAAATAAGCATCATTTGGTCTAGTAATTCCTAACAAAAGAAAGGCTACGGTCCAATCTTGGGTGTCACCATTGTAGTTAGATAGATATTTTCTGAAATATTGATTAAATATGTGCCAAGTTTTTCTCGGAATTTCTCCCATTTTCTCCTACCACACATTTCATTTCACCGTTTCTCCACACTCATCTCATTCATTTCATTAGCCCCTATGATGGTGCATCAGCATCCTTGTTATTCACAGACCTTCAATGTAAGGAACTTCATTGCATCTCATTCCTCGACCTGACCCTGTGTCGGACACAAGTTGAGGAGGTAAAGTATAGCCTAAACAATGACAAAATTAATGTAGTATAAAATAATGTAAGAAAATCTATTAAAAAATTGAAGATTTTATGCAAAGTTATAAGATTGATGATAAATCTTTCAGGCACAGAATCCATTTATTTTTATGATACTTCTGCTAGAAAAAAAAATACAATAAATTGGCTGTTATGTTTGCTTCCAACATATTAGATTTTATGTAATAATTAGGATAAATAGCGTAATAAAAAATAAACATACTCAGTTGTCATACAAAAATTAATATTATGTATATGGAAATGTTGAATATGTGGTATATGTTTTTAAATGGAATTAAGTGGGATATATTGATGGGTATTGATATATTGTAAAAATGTACTTTTAATTCACATTTACTTGATGTTTAAAAACTTGTAAATGCATCCTCTGGTCTTCCTATAGCTTTCGTTGTCAACACGTACACCCAATTGGGCTTTCCTTGCACAAATTATTCATCTGGAAAATATATCTCCAGCTTGCACAATACAACAATCATTCTATATTTTCAATAATGAATAAAATTTCAATTTAGAAATTACTACGTATTGATACTGCTGCAATATTTTTATATAAAAATTTTCAAAAATTCAACTCTCATCTCTATGTGATGTTTTAACATAAATATCCTTAATATTTTATGATATTATAAAAATTTTAATACATTGTCTATGTGGAAAGCTTGATTGGAATAAGATAATATATGCATTTGTTTATTGGAATCCTACATTTTTCATTTATTTTCATTCTGCACTTGGTGTTCTTTTGATATAGAGAATGTTCCATATAAAACTGAACACATCTAAAGACTATAATATCTCTATGGAAAGTAATAAGAAATTTAAATTTAATTTTATGATTTCAGGGAGAATCGATGTGGCGTCTCTACCATCCATTGTTACTTTATGACTAGGTTTAGGGTTTTTAGTTGCACATTTTTTTCTTTGTAAGACAAATTAGAGCTCTCTGAAAAAAAAACAAAATGAGTGAGATGTTGCCTGAAATTGAAAATGGGAGCAATTTTCTATTACTTTTTTTCCTTTTTGGGTCTTATTTGCCCCACTCTGTTCATAATCCCTACTTCCCTCCTTTTTTGATATTTTTCTGTTACTTTTTAAATATTTTATACAACATAATTTGACATTTAATTTATAGTAATCAATGGTAAAGAGAAAAATGTTTGCCTGAACTGGGAATCGAATCCCGAACCTTAGCTTTCTGTGCTGATGCTCTGACCACTGAGCTAATTCAGGCTTCATTCCTATCCAAGCATAAATCCTCCTTTTACCTTACTCTCTTGGTCCTACATTCAAAAGCAATGAATCATCATTCACAAATACGCAATGAATGGCTTCTATATTAAGAAGACATGAGCCATTCATTGGGTATTTTTGAATGATGATTCATTGCACTTGAAATGTGGGACCAAGAGAGTAAGGTAAAGGGAAGATTTATGCTTGGATGGGAATGAAGCCTGAATTAGCTCAGTGCTCAGAGCATCAGCACGGAAAGCTGAAGGTTCGGGGTTTGATTCCCGGTTCAGTCAAAAATTTTTCTGTTTACCATTGATTACAATAATTTAGTTGTGTTCATTAATTTACTTATTTCTATCATAGTAATAGTTCTAGCTTCTCAATATTAATTTAATAAATGTAATTTATACTCTAGAATGTTTAATTATATATATATATATATAAATAATTACTATTTATCAATATTAATTATCAACACCTTGCCATGAATATGGGAGCATTAAATCTGTCTTTCAATGAACATGGGACTAAACAAAATTTAAATACAGCACATCTGCAACGACAGAAAATTTTGTTTCTTTTAATCAGTATTTAGGCCTCTAAAGTAAATTTGATTTTTAAAAAAAGCCTTTGCTGTACAAATACTAGCATTTTTTTTGTACACTTTTAGTTTTTTCATAAATAACTTATGGGCTATGAAAATCCTAGCACATATTTGTCCCCATTTGTTTACTTATTTTAGCTGTTTTTCCCTTCCATTTCTATTATGAAAATTCCCCCTAAAAATCCTGACCTTGCTTATGACAATTGTTTTCTGTTAGTAATTAGTTTGTAGGAACGTTGTCTGCATTGAATTGTCTCCAAAATGTTAATTGTATTTCAATCATTGAGTTTGTCTTCCAATATGTTTCCATAATAAAACAAGCAATTGAATTGAGAAATGCATATTTCAATTAATATTGGGAAGTAAACATTATGAGGTTATATCATTAAAAGTGTGTGGAGAACATATTTTAATCGACTCACCTCATACATTTTCAAACTTCTTTGATACCGACGGTTTCAGACAAAATCATGTCCTTCTTCAGTCATTGACAATTTGGGAAATGATATTCATTCAGAAGAATAAATATCGATCTATGAATTTCGATATTCCGGTGGATAAAAATTTAATTACAAAGTTTATAATCCCAACGAAAGATGGCTGCACAAGAAGTGATGTCACTAAAGAAATCAACAATCACGGAATTTCATCAGTGGAAGCCATGACTGAAGAAGGACATGATTTTGTCTGAAACCGTCGGTATCAAAGAAGTTTGAAAATGTATGAGGTGAGTCGATTAAAATATGTTCTCCACTCACCATTAATGAGAAATGCATATTCATTTATGACTACACTAATTCCTAGCTAGTTACAGTTAAACTATGAACAAACTTGTATAAGGTATTACTCCATATATTGGGGGAACTGTGGTGCCACTTTTACCCAACATATGACTGAATTGTATATGGAACTGTCATTGATATAATCATTATTCTTAGGCAACATTGTGTTTTACGGGACATAAGACTGAATACAAGGTAAGATGATATAAATAATTAGGAATTTCCATTTCTTATTTAATTATGACAAAAAAATTATACCTGTTCAGACGATTATGCTTTTTGCATGAGATATCTACATACTTTATTTATATTTTCATTATGAGCAGAATTTATGCTCCATGCTGACTCATCTGTAAATTCTGCCATTATTTTCACCACATCTTCAATGGCTAATGTAGCATATTTTTCTCTAAATTGTTTGGAAACATTCAAAATAATTTGTTTCTCTCCACTTATCAAATGCCTTCCTTTCCAATGTTTTATAATTCTATAGAGGTGCTATTTTGAAACAATTGAAATTCTAACATATTCTGCATTGCCCATGCATGCAAATATAACAGTGCTTATTAACCTATTAAAATTGTAATTATACATTTTAAGATTCTCTCATATAACTTATACAGATATGTGCTAGATAATATATATTTTGTTATCTTTATTTTCTTTATATCAAGTTTTAGGGAGGGAACTACATTTTTTTACATGCTCAAAGCTAAAATTGTTTTTTTACCAATGAAAATGCAGTCATTCATCTGCTTTGTTTAAATTACAACTGGAACTTAATTCTGAATTAATATACAGAACTTATTACTAATAGACAACAATGTACTAGACACTAATTATGAATAGACCAACAATAGTCATAAGACAAAAATTAATGGTAGTGTAACAATATTGATTCTCCCAGACCCACTGAGATCATAAAACTGAATTTCAATTTTTTATTATTTTTCAGAGGGAAATTATAAGTTTTTAAAGGTATTCAATTTATATGGATTGCCCTATATATGTATTACAGTTAGGCCTAAGAGTTTTAAATGTATTTATTGAACTTCTGGATGTTGGTAAGTATAATCTTAATTGTTTAATGATATAGAGTTGTTGACTTAGTTTTTTTCAAGCTTTTCATCTATGAATTATGAAAAGTACATCTCTTGTATTATACTGGTTATTGCTAGACTTTGTATTTTAGGTTTTACGCTTATTTTTTCTGAAAAATTAAATAATAACCAATGACAAAGACACAAGTTTCATGAAAAGTTGTAACTTGAAAAGGTTTTAATTTTTCCTGAAATGCCTACTTTACCCAACAGTGCCATTTTTTTAACTGTACCTTTTTTAAAACTTTACTTGCCTGAAAAAAGTTTATATTACCAGTTGGTCTCCAATTTGTGTTCTTTGAACCTAAAATTTTTAAATTATATTTACCTACTTCATCCCAGGTGGACCTACAGCATTACCAGGACTATGAAAATCTTTGGAAGTTTATCAGAGCATTAAAAAAATGTAAAAAAATTACAATTTTACTTTATGGTCAATATACATTTATTACAGTTAATTAACTTTATTTATTTTAACCATGAAAATTATAGAAAGTAACCCTATGAGACATTTTATTAAAGAAATTGAATTGGATATTTATAATTGAACATTACAGGATTTAACTCTATGGAGTGTATTAAATTTAAGAAAAAAAAAGTATCACCTCACTTCATACTGTCTTCTATCTAAACTGGTTTCAGAACTTAATTGGTTTCATCCTCAGTATTTCAAGACCGTTGTCCTGTCGTATTGATGAACTACTTCTTCCTCTCTCTGTTGGTAGACCGATGAACCTCCAAATCAAATCACATTCCCTGGGAATTTCAAAATTCATTAATTTCTCCTTCTTGTTTTTTTATTTTTTTTTCCCAAACTATGAGCTTTTTTGTTATATTAATTCAGCCTTTATTTCAATTTAACATTTTTCTGACCAAGCTAAAGCTGCTACTGCAAATTTTTATATTTCCCTTTTTTGACATTCTTAAGATGTTCCTTTATTCTGGTTTTCAAATTTATTTTTGTTTTCCCTATGTAGATTTCATTATAATCTCCACATTTTATTGGTTATTTATACCTTACCTCTTATTTTTCTCCCTTATCTGTATATGTTTTGAAGGAAATTTTCTTCTATCCTAAATAAAAATATTGACTTGAGAGACCAAAATATGTGGTGAAGTATAAATAACCAATTCAGTTTCTTTGATTAGTTTCATAATTCTTATATCCTTCTTCTTTCTCAGCTCTACAGCACACTGGGCTTTGGCATCCTTCACAAATCATCTCCACTCATCTCTCTTCATGACTTTCTTTTTCCATTCCTTAATTTTCATTTCACGAAGGTCACTCTCTAATTCTTGTAGCTACATTTTCCTTATCTTCCTCTTCTTTCTCCTAGCATCATATTTAAGATATTATTGGGCATTCTATTTTGATTCACTTTATAAATATTCACTTTGCTGTTAAATGTTGTTTAGAAAATTTTAAAAGCCTAAAATAGTATCTATATCACAGTTTATAAGTCCAATTTAGGTTCCTAATTTAACTTTTTATAGAGCCTAAAAATCCAAAGTCTAGTTACAGTTTACTCCAAGACTTGTACATTTCTAAGTGGCATTGCTACATAGTGAGGGTGATTTGATTTTTGATAAAAAAATGTAATATATTGTTTTTATTATTTTAAACTGGACCATTAACTCTGACAAGCTAAATAGATAAATTAGGATATCTAATTTCAGTTAAAATATATTAAAAAGTATATTTGGCAGAAGACAAAATTTAAACATAACGTAATTTTGAGATTGCCTATGAATTTCTGAGTGTTATATGATAGAGCACAATATCTGTTTATATATTGCAATGATAAAATTCATTTAATATTTTGATTATTGACTTGATCAAAGTCACATTTTCATCTATTTATAACTGATAAAATTAGTCATGAAATAACATACATTAAAAAATCCTGTTACCCAGGATTTGAAAGACAGTTTCAACTTTACATAATCTTGCTCTACATTGAGCTCCCAAGCCACATATCTTGGAGTAAGCTCAAATTCATTTGTCTTTAATCTCCAAGTTTCCATAAATATAAAATCTATTGTTTCTGAGGATTAAAAATAGAAGAATTTGAGTCTAGTTTAAGAAATGTGGCTCAGAATCTTATAAGGGAACTGTCTCCCATGGAAAAATGGGATCACTTTTAATTTTTTACAGTACATCCTTTATGTGTTGAAATAAATACCAATGTTATCTTCCGTTTTGGAGTGTTTTGGAATAAAAGCCACAGGAATTCAAATTTTGCAAAATTTTCTTCCAAATGTCTAACACATGCTATTTTCCAGGCATTCATACTCTTCTCGTACTGAGCTCTAATTACATTTTAAATACTGTAGCAGATTAGTAATTTCTTCATTTATGTCTGCAGATGTTTGTGTAATTCACACTGCATTCATACTAATTTTTTTGGTTTTGGATATACTATCTTACACTAAAAGGGGGCATACCGTAGCGTAGTGGTTAAGGCATTGAGCTACAAGCCGGAGGGTCGAGGGTTCAAGTCCCGTTGGGGTCAGGATTTTTAAACTGACCCAAACCCTCTGGTGGCACTATGGCCCTGAGGTCGACTCAGCCTCTAACTGAAATGAGTACCAGACGCTTGTTCTGGGGTAAAGACGGCCGTCACGCAGGGCTGACAACCCGGCTGACATAAAGTGCCGATTGTCTAGAAAAAGTGGGAGCCTTAACCTCCTACTACCCCAAGGGCCTCCTGAGGCCTGTTGTGGGATCACTTTTTACTTTATCTTACACTAAAATGACACCTTCATATGTAGTCTCCAGAATATTTACAAATGATGAAATTAATGTTTTGTTGGCAAGTGTTTCATTAATCAATGAAGGGTTTTTTTTTTGTATTCAAAATCATTACATATTTTTTCTTCACAAGTGTTAGAAATTATTGTAAAAGTAATCATACCACAGGCCTTACAATCCTCAGGTTAAACTTTCCATCTTTCTGGACAATCGGCACTAGACGTCATTGAGTTGTCATCTCTGCATAATGGCCACCTTTACGCCTAGAACAAATGTCTGGCACTCATTTCCATAAGAGGATGAATCAACCTCAGGGTCATGATACTGCCAGAATGTTTAGGCCAGTTTAAAAATCCTTACCTCATCAACCATAGCTTGAAACATATTGCCTTAATGAACTAAGCTATGCTCTGCCCCAGAACTACATGTATATTGTACATATTTACAAACAAATGGGTTCTTTACACATGGAATACAGTGTAGACAAACATGCTACAAATGACTAGATTTACCACCAATGGAACTAGAAAGTGTTTTTCCACTTCTGCAAAGTTGATGTACAAACTACATTAGGCAACATAGCTCCAACACCCCAGCATTACAAGCAAGAAATGACTTACTAACTGTTCTTATCAAATCAAACCAAATAGAGACGGAAGTATGCCCTAGTCTTTTTGTAACTTGGGAACTGTATAGAAGTAGTCTAAAAGTCAACAGTTTGTTCTTAACAGAGTGCACTGAAATTGATTATATTATGTTCTGGAACTACATCAGTTAGTCTTGCATTAAAATTTCATAACAATAGGGGATGAGCCAAAATGTTGAAGGGATCATTATTAACGCTAAAAATGTTCTAGTTCAGTTTAGTGATAGGTTATACACTCTTGTTGAACCTAACATGGATGCATAGATACCAATCATAAATGAATTTCGCAAAATTTGATGCCTCCCAACCTATATCTCAAAATACTCCATGTGGAAAGATTATAATTTGTTTAAACACACAAAGAATACACTGTGAAAGTTTAAAGGTGATCCTATTTTTCCATTGGTAACAGTTTCCTTTTTAGTAGTAGAGCATAATGGTTTCAAATCCTGGAACACGTGCGGTCTATTTAACTGACCAACAAATGGTTAATCTGCAAACAATAATTAACTTCACCTAGTTGAAATTAATGGCTGTTACTCAATTTTTATATTTACATGCTTACATACTGGCATGAAATCCAAACCATACACACTTGTGCGTAAAGTGGATGTAAAAAATAATTCATATATATGAAGAGTGGAAATGGCATCAGTAGGTAATTTTGACATCTGTTCTATTTGGTGTCTACTTGTCAATGTTCTTGTGGATAGCCTAGAATAGACAATTATAAAATTATACAGTAGGACATTATATTTCAAACCGTATGTGCTTGCTCATATATCTTGGTTCGTCATTTGAATGCTTTTTTAGATTAATATTCTGGAGAATTTAATTAAACTGGCTTAGAAAAGTTGTGAACACTTAAAATGATCACATCTCAAATGCATCATCTTGTGTATTCACAAATTCAGTTTAAAATTTTCTGGGGAAAAAAAAAATTGTTAAATGTTTCATCACATTTTTTATTTTTATTTTTTTTATTTTTATTTTGAACAAAAACATCCTGAGATTGCTGTCAAAAATTTAATTCAATAGTAACATTTATGAAATTGTATATCCCAAAAATAATAAAGATATAATATTTAATTCTAGGAAGTTATATTTTGAGGTTGTTTTAATTATATTATTTTTAGTCTGGACATCATACCTCAATATTAATGTTGATTTGTTCTTGAACATTATTAATATTGAGGTAAGATGTCCAGACTAAAAATAATATAATTAAATAAGATCTTCTTCACTTCCTGGTTTAGGCAAGAGTTGCCTGTTCCGATTCTATATTTTATAGTATGTTTCTTTACCATAGTTAAACGGTTTGAGGAATCATCCCATGGTGCACAGCTACAGGAGTTCTGGTGGATTGCCAATCTTGTAGTGACATGGTGCATTTCATAGTTTGCTGTGTCCATCATATGTCTTGCATTGCACACGTTGCATAGAATGCTAGTAGTATGTCCCTTTTCTTCTCCTGTAGGTCTTGTAAAAGTACAATGTAGGCTTTACTAGATAGCAGTAGTGTCGTCCACAGATCTTCTATTAAGAATCTCTCTCTGGTGTTTATAAACCAGCCTCAATCTCGTACTCAGTGATATCCAAAGAGTCTCGTGAGGTATCTGGATTTTACTTTTTCTATGTCTTCCAATTGCTTATATGTGAGATGTTCCCACACTAGTTCGATTCCATACATAAGTACAGCTAGTATCTTTAGCCTGAATAGGTCCATAGCTGCACTAATTGATAGCAAAAGACATTTTATGCTTTACATTTTTAACCCTTCCTCATTCTCTTCTTCTGCCTCCTGGAATCAGACCATTGACCTATTTCCATTCCAAGAGATTGAGTCCTTATTTAATCTGCTTAATTATGGGATGACCAATGTTTTTTTTTCCCCCTTTGGGAATATAAATTAATAAACTATATGGAATTTTATTTGGCATTCTTTCAATGTGTTTGAACCAATTTAATCTTAATATTTCAATTTTGTCTTTAAGAATGAATATTCTTATTTAATTTCTTATATATATTTGTGCTTTTTTTCAAAAACATGTAACCTGTATAAAAACTGTGTTTCTGCTATTTTCTATTTTCTTTATTTCTGATTTAGTATTTGTCCAATTTTCACATCATGTCTGAACATAGGTACTGCAATAGTTCTGTAAAATTTGAATTCTGCAGATTTTTAGAGTATTTTCTTAGTATTGTGTTACACATAGATCATAAGTTCCTTAACTCAAAATGTTTGTCTGGGCCTACACTGAAATCTCTTCAATTTTTTTCAGTTGAATTCTGGGATACTCTATATACTGTATGTGTGTGTATATCCCAGACCTTCCATCTTACAGAGTATTGCCTTAACAACTATGCCGAGGCATGTCCCCCATTGTATATAAGATTTAAAAAACAAAGACATGATAATTTTAATTTCGTCAAGTAAAATTTAGTCTTGGAAATTTTATGTTTATTAAAATAATAGGAATTTCACTTAGTATTTTTGTGTATGCTCTTTAATACACTGCTCAAAACAATTAGAGGAACACTATGAAATATGCAAATATTTTTTCATTGGATAAAGGTACAAACATGAAATTAATAAAGTACATTATTTGTGGTTATTTATTTATTGCTCATGTCAGTAAAAACAAATTAATAACGCTGACAATTAACTTTTTCAAATAATTCCGCTATGTAAGCAATTGAATCTTGTGCTTATTTTTCAAAGTTAAACACTTGTTATATAGAGTTAGTATCGTGTATGGCCTCCACGACATTCGATAACAGTTTGGCACCTTCGTGGCATGCTCCCAATAAGATTCTGGATTTCCTCTTGCAGGATATTCTCCCATTCCTCCTTCAGAGCATCTCCAAGTTGCTGCAGAGTTTGTGGAGCTTGATGTCGGTTCCTGACCTTCCTGTCTAGAAGATCCCACAAGTGTTCAATAGGGTTGAGGTCTGGGCTGACCGCTGGCCACTCCATTACCTCAATTTCATTCCTCCTCAGGAAATCCCTGGTGACAGCCGCAGAATGTGCCCTGGCATTATCCTGCATAAACAGAAATCCAGGGCCTACTCCAATGGCAGCAAGTACTACATGCTCTTCCAGAACGTGCTCGATATACCGGACAGCATTCAGTCGTGGGGAACAAGTACAAGTTCCGTACGATTGTTGTACATAACTCCGGCCCACACCATTATGGAACCTCCTCCGAATCTATCAATTTCCTGTACAGCCTCTGCAGAAAATCTTTCTCCTGGCCGTCCCCACACCCTCAATCGACCATCACAACGTGTAAGACGATACCTGGATTCGTCCGAGAAGAGCACAGACTCCCACTGGTTCAGGTTCCAATCACCATGGTTTTCAGCATACGTACGTCTTGCTGCCTTATGCCCATTTGTTAAGCATGGTTTTTTAACGGGCCTTTTTGGACGAATATTCTCTTTCCTTAATCTGTTCCTTATGGTTTGGTCTGAAACCCGGATTCCGGAAGCCATATGAAGGTCATTCTGCAGGTCTTTTGCAGTTTTTGTATGCTGTCGAAGAGCAGAAAGAACAACGTATCTGTCATCCTGGGGGCTTGTTTTAAATTTACAGCCCTGGCCACGTCTTCTACAATACTGACCTGTCTCTCTGTGCCTGTTGCGTAACCTGGACACCATGGAAGGAGACCCCAAGCTCTCTAGCCACTTGACGCAGAGATTGACCTTGTCGTAAAAGATGTAGAGCATGATACACTTCAAACTCATTTAAATGCCTCATTTTGTCAGAGACTTCAATAAACAAGGCAATAATCAACATTCGTCACTATAGCAACATCAGGAAGCTTACCAATTAGAAGCGGCCAGTGCCTTCCAAAATAAAAAAATTCTCTATATTTCTTATTTGAGGTAATTTCTCTGTATTTAGGCCATGGATCTTTAAAATTTGTATCCAATGATAAAATTAATAATTCAATTTACATATTGTCCAACTTTCAGCATCACAGCTTTAAAAAACAATTACTTATTCAATTTATTACAAGTGTTCCTCTAATTGTTTTGAGCAGTGTAGTTCAGGTCATTATTTTCAATGTTCAAATATTGGTGTGAAAGGGCCAAAAATTTTGCACAGATACTTAAGGTACTTTTGGGTGGCTCTGTGGCGCAGGCGGTTAGACACTCACCTCTTACCGCTGGGGTCCCAAGATCGAGTCTCAGTCACTCCATGTGGGTTTCATGGTGGATAAAATGGAGCATGGGTAGGTTTTTCTTGGGATTTTCTCCCATTTTTCCCTGCCACAATTTCATTCCACCATTTCTCCATACTCATCTCATCCATTTCGTTTGATTTAGTTCATCTGCCCCTGTGTTGGCGCATCAGGCATAGTCAGCCAACACACTTGTCATTCACAGACCACTGTATAAGGGGCTTCATCTCATCTCATTCCTCAACCTGACCCTGAGTTGGACATGAGTTGAAGATATTATATTATACTTAAGGTACTTTTATATACTGTATATCTGTGACATAGGACCCATAGGTTTACTTCACTTGTTCAGAATTTTTGAGGTCTTAAAAATCTTACAATCCCGACCAGGTCTGAACCTCAGAACCAGAGATGAGCTTGATAACCACTAATTCACTAGAACCAACTTAAGATTGTCAGAATCTTGTATATTTTGTTTGTTTACTAGTGATAAACACTTGACAATGCAGTCATCAGCGTCTTGCTCTCCAGTATTTCCCAGTTACTATAGATTTGGATGAAGGTCATACTGATCCATCTCTTTTTGTAGATCACACATTTCTCTCAAAATCATGTATGTGATGAGACATTTAATTTGTTTTTTTTTTCCCCAATCAAAACATGCCGCATGCTTGTTGCTTCATTAGATATCAGTTCCATATAATAACAATTATGATATTGTTATTATTTCTGTCTACAAAATACAGCTCACAGAATAATACTGAAAATTATATTTTCTTAAATCTATATTAATAAAATTAACTTAATATTATAACATTTTAAATATTGAAAATTTTATCCATATAAACTTTAAGAGGAAATAGTAGCTTTTATAATTACTCTAAATTTATAAAAATTAAAGTTTTTATCTTATTCAGTATTTCCGGGTACTAAAACTAAATAGATAATAATTTTAAAATAAAGTATGTATATAAAGTGGTCCACTGGAGGGAGGGGGATGAGTAAATATAAAGTGGTCTATGAAATTCTCTATAGCATTCAGTGGCAAGCACCCATTGTTAACACTTTGTCATTTCTGGTGAACAGGGTCCACTGCAGTCACAAGCTAAAGTCAGTCATTTTCTTTCTTTCTTTCTCTGTCCCTGTCTTCAGGGTTTTTATTTATCTATTTATTTATTTTAATTTTAGAAAGAAAAATGAATGCTCGGACCGGGAATTGAACTCCAGATCGAACATTTGTTTTTTTTTTAAATCATCGGAGAACACTTTTTTTAAACTCACCTCATAAATTTAATGTTTTTCACAAGACCATGGTCTCATGAAAAACACAAAATTTATGAGGTGAGTTTAAAAAAAAAGTTCTGTGATAAATTTCAATGATTGTATCTCATGATGTTTACTTCCCAACATTAATTTAATTTGTTTTTTTTGTTTGTTTATTCAAATGCCAAGCTGTCAATGCATCCATCAACTCTCTTGCTCTCCAATATTTACCAGATACTGTAGATTTGGATGAAAGGACTGCACATTACTCAAGGTGGTCCTGATCAATCTCTTCTTGTAGAAGGCAGAAGGGACAAAGTGGGGAAGAGAGAATTCTAATTATGTGCAAATACTTTGACTGTTAATCATTACTCATCATTACTCATGATCAGTCTAAAAGATGCAACAGCACTTTTCCTTGGATTTCAGGAATTTTAAATAATTGAACAATATAATTTCAAATTCTGAATGATTAATCTTTTAGCTGTTATTTTATGAATGGTCAAACTGATGAAGGTTTCTGCACAATACTACTTTCTTTCTTTACTAAATAATCAGCAGTTTAATTTCCAAATAAACTGTATGTGCTGGATCCCAAATGATATAGTATTTTCCAACATGTTATTTCATTCCATTTAGTTAACATACTGTATGTGACAGATAGCGTATAATAGCTGCTTTTGAATCACAAAATATTACTGTTGGAAGTAAAAAAACCAATAGAGTAGATTTTGGTGTGTTGAATAGATTGCTTCAACATCTATATCAAAATTTGTGTTATATCTTAAAGTTTTGTAAAAATGAGAATAGTTGACATGTAGCACCAGCATCTGCTCCCTTTAAGCTGGAGAGAAGGGATCCATCAGTGTAAATATGATGTCATTATTTGTTTGGAAATCTAATGTAAATAATTTCTAATGCCAATGTTTCAGCAAATTCCGAAGAATATATGTGTTCAAAAATACAATAGGAAGTAACATTATGAGGTTATTCTTAATATTTAATCATTAAGTTTAGTCTGTATATTATCTCATATGGTTGTTTCTGTTGGACATTTTTTTCAAGGTATGGTAGCCCCATCCTCAGCTAGTCTGTACTAGCTAACATGCCTTGATACATATGTCCAACAGAAACAAGCATATAAGGTAAGAATATTCAGATAAACTTAATGATTAACATTAATATATATGTTTTTAATACAAATTAAACACTATGAGGTATTTTCAATTTATAAATAAGATGGAGAAAATGGTTTTATATCTCAGCTCAAGAAGTTCCATGTTTTCGCGATAACAGTTTCGAAGGTCATTTTACCTTCATCTTCAGTCAAACTCAAACTGTTGAAATTTTGCCGTTAACACCATCATCTGAACTTGTGAAAACACAGAACTTTATGAGGTGAGATATAAAAACATTTTCTCAAACTCATATATAAAAAGAATATATGTAATATGTGTCCATTAATGCTCTAGCAGCCAGAATTTTTATCAGAACCAAACTTGGCATATAGCAATAAATTTTTAAAAAAAATAAGGTGAATTTCATTAACCATAAAAATCAGACCATTAAATGTAGGAGTTCACCTGAAACAAAACTTTAAAAATTGCTCTAGTGGCTGCAATTATCACAAAGGAAACTCAGTGTATGCTGTTAAAATAAAACGAGGAAGATATTCTCAAACATTCACCACTAGAAACAAAGATTTATGTGAAACCTGAAATTAAAAGTTTGCTCTAGTTAACCTCCATATTTACTTCATGTAATGTGTACCTTAAATTGGCAATGTATTCTATAAGATATATTAGTTTAATTTATTCAATATTCACAATAAAATAACAGAAAGATTAATCAGTAGAAATTATTTAAATTTGCATCAAATTTTACAATAATATTCAAAAAGGTACTAACTTACGGTTATGATAGGTTTAAATATATGTAGGTAGGAAAATAGAATATGGAATCTACAGAAAAGAAACACACATTGATAATTATATTAAAGCAACAGGATTTAACCATATTGTGCATAAACAGGCAGTATTTAATAGTTTAACATACAGACTTGTGAACGTTCCCATGAGCAAAGAAAATTTCAAGAAAGTGAAAAAACACATTATAAAAATAGCAAAAGATAATGGTTTTCAAGAAAAGACGATTCACAAGAAAATACAAATTCAAGAAACAAAAAGTGATACATGAAAGTACTCTTCAGACAGATAAAGAAATTGGTAAAAAATTCAGGAAATTTACATATCACCCTTGTATGTAACAAGTTTCAAAAAATGTTCAACAAATTTAACATTAAATTAGCACCGAAAAATGATTACAGTTTGAATAAATTAACCAAAACCAACAAAAATGAAAAGATTGAAGACAGCAACAAATCAGAATTTATCAAATTGATTGTAAAGATTGTGAAAAGATATACATAGGGAAAACAAAAATAAATTTAAGTACAAGATTGAAAGAACACCTTAGAAATGTTAAAAATGGAGAAATAGAAAAATCTGCAATAGCCTCACATGCTTGGTCAGAAAAACACAGAATCGAAACCACGGCAAAATTACTTAAACAATTAGAAAAATCAAAGGAACTCACAATTTGGGGGAAATTTTACATATGCAAGAATAAGAAGAAAATTATGAATTTTTAAATACCCGGTGAAAATGAGGTGATTGATTTGGAAGGTTATTGGTCAGCCAACAGAGAGCGCAGAAATCAATTTGCAGGAGGGACAACTGCAAGATGGCAGTTGTGATGCATTGACAATGTCATGAATTCATTGACGAAACTTGAGCCTGCATAAAAATCAAGAAATATGAGGTGAGTCAAAAAAAAAACTCTAATTTAATTATGATTGGTTTTCCCTACAGTCTGATTTGTTTAAATAAGTTAGCATAAAAATTGAGTTTCTCCAATTTAACAAAAGAAAGATATATTTCGTAACCAGCAAAATTGGACCACAAATTCAACTGTTGAGGAATTTGCTTAGTTTATGCAGTTCCTGCATGATGCTGCATATGCCTTTTGGTGTGTCGCATTTCTTGACATCTTCATATATAGATTTAATCAATATATAATTTTTATTGCTTCTGTAGGATTAATTTTATTGTGGAGATTTTTGTAGCCGATGGAAGGTTCATTCTTTCAGAACAAATATGAATACTATATTCATAGTTAAATATGGGAAATAACATTATGAGGTTCTTATTCATGAAAAATGAGTCATTTTTTATATCTTACCTTATAGTTTGTTTTCTTAAAAACGGAAACTGCAGTTTTCAAGAGAAAACATCCCTCCCATTTTCAACTGACATTATGAATACTATAATTTTAATAGCTGATTCTAGCAGACCTCTAACTGGAAATGACAAGTATTGACATATGCATCAGGCTCATTTGCTATTGAGTACCATAGAGAATGTTATAGACTGCTCTTATATATATTGTAGACAAATTTTATAAAACGCACAACAAGTTCACATGCTTAAAACAATTTTTATTATACACGTATACCACCGAACAAATGAAAAAAAATATTTTAATATAACACAAAAATCACTTTCTTGCACACCACTGTTTAAAAGTATATTACCATTTGTTGTTAACAGTGCTGATTGTACATTTGATATAATGCATTACAATTTATGATTATTACAACACATTTTGTAGAATTTCACATATAGCACAGCTACAGAAGAGGGAGGGTCAACATTAGAGTATACGTAATATCACCATTTAAGAACAAAAACTTATTATTTATGATTTATTATATTTATTTGTTAACAATTCTTATTCCAGTGGTTTTTCAGGTTTGGTGGCTGTGATCTAGTAATATGAACCAAATTTGACATTTCATCTTCTGCTGGGCAGACGTCTTCTTTAGGTTGTGCAGCTGATGAATGCAGATTGGTTGGATGCTGGGAACATCCCCTTCATGTATAGGTAGTCAGCCGGTTATCTTTGCTGCAGTTGCTACTGCTAGCCAATCAGAGAATTGCTCACTAATGCCAGATTGCCTAGAAACTGACTCCCTTTTGCAGAATCTTGCATTCACTTATTGTAACATTTTATATAAAGGCCTATCAGCAAATTATCTTTAAAAATTCATGTTTATAAGAATATTTTTTTGATCACCATATAGGGAGGTGTCTTGTTATTAAATGTTTATGACATATTAAATGAGATGGTTTGTTTTAATATCAGATCTAACACTAGACAAGCCCCCATTGAAAAAACAAATTAAACAAAGAAGTGGCAATGAGTTGGACATACTCTACATAAACCACAAAAAGCAATAGAAATTGTTCATTGGACTAGAATCTGCAAGGATTAAGAAAGATTGGTAGACCCATAATAACTTGGAAGGGGACAGTGAAAATGAGTTAAATTGCAATATGTGAAAGTTGGTAATAGACAAAGGCTTTGGCAAGAAATAGAACCAAATGGAAGAGTTTCATTATGACCTTATTATCCAATTAGGAATAAAAGGATATGATGATGGTGATGATGATTGAGTTATCTATTCAAGTTAGATTATATACAAATGATACCTGAGCTACCCAGTTGTCCTCAACTGTAATTAAAAGAACTGTGGAGGACTTTTAGAATGTATTTCTGGATGGTGAAATTAGATGACAGTCCAAAAGAGCTTCGCAATTAAAATTATAGTTGAGGACAATTTGGTTTTTCAGATATCTTGTATCAATTTACCTATAAATAGGAAAGATATTCCTAATGAGTCTGCAACATCAACTGAAACTTAAATAACTTATAACCTCATGAAGATGTCTGACGCAGTACTAGATGAAACTTTGATTCAGTTGATATGACTGCACCAGGCTTGTTAAGCCTGGGAAATCACTGGAATGAGAATCAAAACACTGACCATAATATCCCAAAAGCTTACGTTTCAAAGAAATGTAATTGGTTATATACACAGCATTTCATATTTTGCTCTCTCACCTAGGATATATTTTGAAGGATATTTCCTGCATTTTGTGCCACAAACTAACTCTTGAAATAACTGTTGTAGGCCTTGTATATTACATCCCTCTGGTGTTTGGCAGACAAACCTCACAATCAGTTCCTCTTCCATAAACTTCATTATTTTTCTAGATGTAAATCTTCTCCTAAAGTGCAAGATCTTTTGGTCTTTCCATGTGTTTCAGCAATTTCCTTGATTCCATAATTTTCTGTCCACATGTGAGCAGCTACCACCAATTTTTCTATTTCTTCATATTTAACATTTCTGAGTTGTCCTTACATTCTGATGTTCAGATATCTTTCGGTTTTCCTATGTAGGTTTGACTGAAAATTAAGGAAATGTCCTTCGAAACATGTACCTGTTGAGAGAACTAAATATGAGGAGAGGTATAAATAACTGATTCAATTTTTTTTTTATAAAATACATCATAGTGTTATTTCCTTACAATTTTGAGATTAAAAAGCTTACGTTTATTAATACCTTACAAAGCTTTTAAATAATTTGAAATACTTCAAGCAATGTGTCTTTCTAGATACATCTGTGAAACTGAATGTGATACAAGATTCTCTGCGTGAATGGTTGTGATGGGCTTAGTTCAGTATTCTAATGCAAAATGATGCTAGCCGGTAAGATTTGATAATTTGATCACATGCCCCATTCCCATGAATGTTTTCTTATGTTGTAATCAAAATATTCCCTTATTTATTTTTCCATTTCCCATCTGAATCACTCCCTTAATGACACACTATTATTTTTACGGGTGTATTAAAATATGCATTTATACTATTACACAAGCTATTTAATTGTGTAGAATGTTGGGAGACATTTTTTCCAATCTATTATTCCCAATGCAATTTCTCCAAATAGTTGTAAGTTCTCAAAGATAAAGAAAACAAAATTATAAATTTTCCAAAATATTGTATATTGCAAATTATATAATAAATACATTTAGAACGACAAATTGTGGCCAATAGTTTGAAGGTTTATCATGATTAGAAGGCACAAAAATTTCATTAAAAAATTCTGCTTCATTTGTTCTTCATTAGTGTATCCAGCCGTAGTTGATGACATGAATCCATTGCATACTTATGCTATAAGTTGCAATGGGGCTGCATTTGAACATGCAGCTTATGTGGGCATTCAAGGTGAGTGTCCATGAGGTTAAAAGAAAGAGATATAGGAAAGACAGAAATGAACCCTTTGGCCTCGAATACCTTATTACCATCAGGGTCAAAGAAAATAAGAGGTCATGCATGAGAGATTGGATAGGAAAGTAAAAAGAGGGATCTGATACTAGAAAAGGAAAAAATGCCAGATCGGTCTATAACCCACCAAGCTGACCAGTGCTGTTTGGTGGGTAACCCATTCCTTTGGTTCATATTGCACCACGAGAAGTTTGGAATTGGACGCTGGGTTATTGTCCAGGTTGCTCCTGTAAGCTTTCAATCTAGAAAGAATTATAGGATCTCCTCCCTGTTACAAACAAAGGGTCCCTTTGTAGCCTAATAAAATTGACAAAAATTGCTGAAACCGGCACTAAAACTAGAGAATATATATATGCAGTTATGCAATAAAACATTGAAAATGGGCTCTAAAATTAAGAATTTTGCACCAAAAATTTTTGATTTTCATTGTCTTCAATTAAATTCACAATTTTCTCATTTTTTCAAGTTATAATGTAATGATGTTATTCTTTCATGAATTCATCATAATTAAATTATAATTAGACCAACTTACATAATTACCATTAATCCAGTATCATATCTTGAGATACTGTTCACCAATCACTTCATTATATGATCAACTGTTTTTGTTACAATACACAAATATGAGTTTTTCTTTACATTTTCTGGCAGAAAATGTTTTTGAACGAAGAGAAGTCACAGGGTAATATCACAAATGTTATTTGCTGAATTCCCATCATCTAGCAAATATGTGTTGCTAGGTTTTTCCTTCGGCATTACTGTATCTCTCTTAAAAGTGTGTTCTCATTTACATTGACCATCATAAACTGTCCATTGACAATCATGTTCTTGGTGCCTTTGTTAGCAACTGTTATGCTTACTGACTTGTAAATATTTATAAGTGCATCTACCTAACCCGAGAACAGTATTTCATAAACAAATAAATACCGATTTGATGTAAAAATTTTGTATTACCTTGAGAGTTAAAACTTGTGTTTTCATTTTTATCAAATATTCTCACAATTATAAAATAATTTTAAAATTTCAACAATCTTTGGGTAAAAAGTGTATGCAAACATTTGTAAAATATGCACTGTTACCTTGAATATGCATTTATATGCACTATAAAACTTTCTCTATTGATTCATCATAGCATGAAACACATTTCTCTTATACTTACATATCTTTAACTTTAAAGGAATAAAACATTTTAAATACAAAAAATCCACCCAAAGTTCACAAACAAATAAAAGCTAGGATGATGATGGCCTATTACATATCTTAACTTAGTCCTTTATGGGGGGAAAAAAATCACATTGGGAATGAAATGATTTGGAACTCAAGACATTTGGGAAAAATGGATTGGCAAAAATGATTCTTTTAATGAAGTCTTTCGTGAATTAAATATTTTGGGAAAATTAGATTGTGAAATATGTCTACCAATCTTGTAGAAAATTGTTTTTGTTTTGTTGGCAGTGTTGCTTTAAATATTAAGTAGGATTATTTCTGTGGTGCACAACACAGTAATATTGAGTATTTGTTTCACCATTTAATGTTATTCTTTTGATGGAAAAAAAATATTTGTTCTGTAACATTAATATTACTTTTTGCAATTTAATCATGTTAACCATATACTGGAGTATAAAACTTAAAATGATTTGAAACATTTGTAAATATTCTCTTAATGAAACAACAAAGTGTAGTAGAAGCTCGATATAATGTGGTATTCAGATGAATGCTTCACCTCTGCATTATACATGATGCAGAAAAAAGGTACAGAAAATTATGGAGTAGAAACGCAGTACCAAGCCAAGCATTTTGAGAGTAAGAACAAAGAGTTGCAGAAGCTTCTTTACTCCACTACATGCTTTAACATTAAATCTGCCATTGTAGAATCTCCGATTGTGAAACTTATTTGTGGCATTTCAGACTCTTGTACAGTAATAGTTATTGTCACTAGGTGTGTCTGATGTTCAATGCTGCATTTATACTGGATGGTACAGTGATACGGAATGCTCATCTTGTTTGTTAGAACATTTGGTACTGCCAATAACATTCAAAACACAAATGTTTCATTGAACGTCAGACACATCTAATATCTGTCCAGCCTAAGAAACACACTTTGACATTAACTTCCAAATGTATTACTCCATGCAGCACGTGTAAAAGTACAAGCGACCTCAGTCAGCTGTTTATTACCTGTAGGTTCATGGCCGCGCGGACATAAGCTCTCCATAAATCCCTATCCTGAGCCAATGCTTTCCAATCATTCGCTGTATAATCTACTTCCCTCAAGTCATAGTTAATATTATTCTCTCACCTCATTCTTGGTCTACCAACTGGGCGTTTTCCCTCTGACTTTCCTACAAGAAGCTTCCATGCAAGTCTTTCATTCCCCATACGTGCAACATGTCCTCCCCATCGCAGTCTACGAGACTTAACTGTTCTTATTATATCTGGCTTCCTTTAAAGACCATGTAGTTCATTGTTATGTAGTCTTCTCCATTCACCTCTTTGGTCCAAAAATTTTCCTAAGAACTTTATTATCAAAAACTTGTAATCTCCTTTCCTCCCTTAAAGTAAGAGTCCATGTTTCGCACCCATATAATATAACTGGTAGAATAATAGTTTTATATATTATCAGTTTAACGTTTTTGAAATGAGTTGGGACATCAAGAGTCTCTGCAATGCATAATAGCACGCATTTCCAGAATTAAGCCTATGTTTAATTTCTTTGTGCATCTCATTCCTATTTGTGATTATTGTTCCTAGGTATTTGAATTCAGCCACTTCCTCAAAATTTCCCTCATTTGTCATTAGCTGTCCATTTCCATTATATAATGTATTTCTACATATGACCATATATTTAGTTTTATTGATATTTACTTCCAGTCCTAATTTCTTAGTGTTACTCAATAGTGTGTGCGTGTTGTCCTTTAGTATCTCCTCGCTATCGGCCAATAGTACTACATCATCAGCATAAACTAACAACTTATTAATACCATTGAGTTGTAAGGCTTCCTCTGGAAATAAATTAAATCACAACAATTATTTTAATTTGTAATGTTGCAGGTTGTATTAACACACACAATGGTATGTCGAAAACAAATTAAATTATAATTGTTAATATTAAATGAATTAATCCAAATTAAACATTTAAATTAAAATAATTGTACTTACAGTAAAACCTATGCACCTTGTAACGAACTATAAACTTCACAAAATCATCCACCACTCCTAAAACAGGTTTAGGCCTTTTCGTCTTCTTATTGGGTGTTTTGATATTACGAATTTTCTTTTAATTCCCTGCAGATGACACTACTCTCTGACACATCAGTATATTCTGCAGTTAATTTAACTATATCATTCATTACAGTGAACTACAGATTATGCTCCATAAACTTACAAAATACATTTAACACCATCTGTTTTTCACCACTCTTTAACAATTTCCCTTTAGGATGCTTTCTTATAATTTTGATCACACATTTTATCATCAAGTTAAGTTACCATAAACTATATGACAGCTGCAAACTATACGACAGCTGCCATATTGTGTAATTGCCATTCAACTTCCTCTCAAGAATTGTTCAGTTTCAAACAAATGCGAATTTTTAGTTACTCTTGGACCGTCGAAGAAACATGTAGGTGTGTACTGTATTCTGATCAACTATAGTTAACATAAATAGCTTCAAATATGTCTTCTTCTTCTTCCTTCCAAGTATTAGACCAAGGCCTGTTACGATCCTATAGAAAATTTTCCCTCCAGCGTTTCATTGGACGGCCCAGAGATCTTCGTCCTCTTGGTATATAATTATAAACAGCTTTGGGGATCCGATTTGAACTCATTCTTTCAAGATGGTGTTTCCAATTTGGTTGGTACTGTTTAATATATTCCAAAATTGGCGTAGTCTTCAATTCTTTTAAGATATCGGTGTTCCTTTTCCGATCCCATCTGGTATAACCCGCTGTTCTGCACATGAATCTCATTTCACAAGCCGTTATTCTGCTTTCATGTTGTCTTTTTAGTGTCCATGCTTCACTACCATAGGTCAACACTGGTCTAGCCAAAGTGTTATATAAACGTAATCTGGTGTTTTTTTGTACAAGGGATGGTTTCATAACTTGATTAATAATTCCCAAATTTTTATTTTAACTAGTAATTTTTTCAGGGATATCTTTTTCATCCCAGATAAAGAGATAATATCCAAGACATTTAAATTGATTAGGTCTCTAAAATTTTATTCTGGAGACAGATTTTAATAGCTTCATATATGTAATTATATTAATTGAATATGTGATCTATTTTTTCGTTTCTGCTGAACTGTGCTTTGGCCATCAATGAATCACAGTAACTGCAGCAGTCATGTGTTTTAAAGATTTCCCATTCAATTGTTTTCCTCAAGTGTGTTTCTTAGGATGGACAGACTATAGTAACAGTGACTAGAACCACACAAGAGTGCATTTTCTTTTCACATCTGACATACCATATGCAAATTACAAATTGGAGTCTTTATAATGATAGATTTAGGGTCGTATGTTAGAACATTACTCTCTACTTAAATTACTTCCAATCACTAGTGAGCTGATTCACCGTGAGCAATTGCTGAGAACAAATTAACGGCCAACTTATCGGTAATGCATGAGAGTCGACGTTTTCGTAATATTGGCAACGAATTACCCAGAATTCTCAGCGATAAAACCACTTCCGTTATTTTCGTCTGCTATAGAGGAATGCATTTATGCTTGCATCCCGCAAATAATACCGTATACAAACACGTCTGCGACACGCAATATTATGCCGATTCTCCTGTTCTTCCAGTTGAATTCTTTGGTAGACTCTATCAAATTCCTCTTCTCCGTGTATACCGATAAAGCTGTGTTTAATTTTATACCCCTCGTTGTGGAGACATTTAAAGTTGGGTTTCTCGGTGAGATATTCGAAGTTGAAGATTTGTGATATAATTTAAACCACTTTAAATCTGCCACGGCACTAATAACTCTCTTCAGGGGAATGAGGAAAAGTTTCTTACACAAATAACAACACTTTATTAACAGTTGAACTATAAGTTAGTTTATTTAAAACTCTCACTTTGGTTAAGATGAATCTTGTAATTTAAAAGTTCCAAAAGATTCCGGCTTAGGTTGATATTTTTCACTTCTAGAAGATTACCATTTTATGTATTTAATGGATGACGAATGCTAACGGTCAATCCAGTCATTATTATCCATTATTTTCACTTAGAAACTGTTTTTTTACCAAGATGGATGACTATTATATCACTATATAATCTTTCATACTTTTAACACTATTTCTTTCAACCAACATCAATAAAATAAACAATTATTTCCTTATTCTTTAAGGAGCAGTCGCTGAACATGACCGACCATCTTCAAGTATTGTAGCCATCTTTTTTATTATGTAATAACCTCTAGGTTCTGATTGGTCCAACAGAAAAGGAAGGAGTATTTTCAAGCTAACTTCTATCCTCTTCGTCCAATCCCATTTATTTCTTTATAAAATTATCAATTTGAATATTTGAAGTATTTTACATACTGCATCAGTTATAAAAACATCCAACTGTATTAACAGTTTATATTGACTGGTTATTTTTTTTTATACTTATAAAAAAATTTGAATTCTATAAATCAATCTGATGTCCATTCTTCATATAAATAAATATAATTATAAACAAAACAAAAACCCTTATTATTATTATATGGGGATAAATATCCGGTTTTAAATTGCCCCTGATTTATTTTAATCTTAGCTACAACTAAGTGTGAGGCTAAATTAAAATAAATCACTTTCCCCAAATATCAAGTTTCTTTCTATACAAGATTCATCTGTATTAGAATCAATACAATGTAATACATCACAATTATAATAAATACATGTTACATAATGAAATAGAAGTATTAATTTTACAAAATTTACATACAATATTTTAAATACACTTTGAACTATTTGAAGTCACCAGCTACAACTAATTAATAGGAGTCTGAAATGGTTTCAACAGTTTCTTTGGAATATTTTCCAATTTCTTCTCTAGTGTCTATTTCTCTTAGCTCATATGTAGTATCATTAAATTTTTTAAATATTTCATAGGGACCTTTATACAATAGGTTCATCCTATGATATTGTTTCTTTAAAGCATTGGATAGTGAAATATCCCTTATGAGAACTTTGTCTCCAACTTTGGGATTCCACTTCCTTTTATGTCTTTTAACCTTATTGTTGCGCTTTTCTGCACGACATTCTAACCTTTCAATAACTCTTTTACATATTTCCTCGGATGTCTCCGGGATTTGACTTTTATCAATGATAGGTAATGGTAAATTAGCAATTAACCTGTCAGGTTGTTTACCTGTCATTAGGAATATGGGTGCTTCCCCAGTATTGACATTAATTGAATGATTCATAACATTCTCTATGACGCTGATATGTTTAAACCAGTCAGAATGTTTATGATGGGTCAAAATTCTTAAACTTGTAGTAATTTCCCTATTAACTCTCTCACAGGGATTACTTTTTGGGTGATATTTACTACAATGGTACAATTTAATTCCTATCGCAGTAAGTTTATCTTTAAACTTAGGACTTGAGAACACTGAAGCATTATCACTAAGTAGTGCATCAATAGGTCCATAATTAGGTAAATAAATCTCTCACAATTTTACCTAGGCAAGCTCTGCTATTTACACTTCTTAATGGATATATTTTTACAAATTTTGAGAATACATCAGATAATACAAGAATATGCTTGTAACCAAATTGTGTAGTAGGCATTTCTCCATGAGTATCCATTACTACTAAGCTATTTACTTTGTTCCTTAATATGTTTTGTGGAACTATATCATATTTTACGTTCATACATTTGGCTTTTTGACAAGTTATGCATGAAGAAGTAAACTTTCTCAACTTTTTATCTAAATGTTTAACATAAAAAAAATTCACTTATGTTGAGAGCTAATTTTTCACAACCTGCATGATTTAAGCCGACATGAAAAGTTCTAAATAGTGGAACTTCCATATTATTAGGAATTATAACTTTCCATTTTTTCACATTTCTCCCATGTAATTTGTAAAGAATGTCATCCTTTATACCGATTTTCTTATTACAATCAATTCCATTTTTGTCATCATTATTTATATCTCTCTCGCACTATACTTCAATCGTTGTAACTCTATATCAGATTTTTGATGCTCAACAATGTCTTTCATCAACAATGAAAATTCTTTGTCTCTATACAGTTTTACATTAAACATTACTACTTCGTGTTTAGGAGTATGTACAGTTTCAGGTATTTTCCCAACACTTTTCAATCTAGACAGGAGGTCAGCAAACACATTCTGTTCTCCTTCTATGTGTTTTATTTCAATATCATAGGAAATAATTTCCATGATCATCCTACTCAGTTTATTATTGGATAATCTACATTTACTTATAAAACTTAGTGAAATGTGGTCACTATGAACAATAACTTTGTTTTTATAAACATAAATTCTAAATTTATTTAGAGCATAAAATATTGCTTGTAAGCTCCAACTCTGAAACAGTGTAATTTCCTTCAATGATGGTAGTCGAGCGCGAAGCTGTCGACACAACATACTGTTGCCATCATCGTCAAATTGAGTTAAAACAGCACCGAGGCCAGTTTTACTCGCGTCTGTGTATAAATGGAATTCTCTGTCCATTTTTGGTCTCTGTAGTGAAATACTATTTGCAAATAACTTCTTAACATATTCAAAAGTAGATTGATGGTCCTCTGTCCATCTCCATTTACTATCTTTCTTCAGCAGCCCTCTCAGCTTACTAACCGCTGAGGCATAGTTGATGACAAACTTCGAATAGTAATTTAAGATTCCTAAAAATCTACGAAGTTGTTTTATGTTCTTTGGTGAAGGAATTTCTAAGATTCCTTGAACCTTGTCTGGGTCAGGAGTAATCCCTTGATTAGAGATCCTATATCCTAGGAATTGAACCTCCGACCTAACAAACACAGACTTTCTAGGCTGACTGTCATTCCACTATTCTTTAATTGAGACAACATTAAATCAATATGAGATATATGATTCTCAAAAACATTATCAATAATAATTGCATCGTCAACATATATAGTACAATGTCTTTTAACATCATCAGATAGTACAATATCTAGGGCTCTAAGAAGCGCACTTCCGCTATTTCTTAGACCGAATGCACACCTGGTAAATTCATATACTTTTCCATTATGTATAAAAGCTGTATAGGCCCGAACTTTGGGGTCTAGTTCTATCTGCCAAAATGAAGAAGTTAAATCAATAGAACTAATAAATCTACCAGTTTTCATATTTGCTATAGATGCTTCAATTGTCTCGGGCCTATAATTATCCCGGACAGTGCAAGAATTAAAGAATTAGTCCTACGACTGTCTAAACACAGGCGAATTTTGCCATTAGGTTTTTAGCACCCAGCAAATATGGTTGGCGTAAGGAGAATCAGATTTCTGTATTATTCCTTGCTTTAACATGTCATCTATCATTTGATCTGCCTGCTCTCTGATAGCAATAGGGATGGGTCTACTTTTAATATTTATAGGTGGATGTTCCATCACTTTAAAGGAATATTTAAAACAGTTGCACAATCCCGGCTTCGAAGAAAAAGAACTCTTATTTTTCATTAAGATGTCATACAACATGCCTTTCTGTTCATTGTTTATGCCATGAGTGTCTTTAACTTTTTCCTTTATCATTTCACAGATGTCTTTTTCAAGTTCGTCACTCACACAATATAATAGAGGAATTTCATCATACTCAGTATTGCAAGAGACACATTCTAAATCACAACAATTTACATGCAGACATAATCGTCAGCACAACCATTTTCATTATTAAGGCTTTCTTCGCCCTCGACACTTTTGTCGGAAGTACAATTAACTGCAATATTATCTTGCATTTGGCATCCACGGCCATTCACCAATTCCCTCTCCTCATGAACAACAATATTCTCTATAAAAATGTGTTCTTCAGCAATGTCACTCTCCTTCTTACTTAAATTCTTGTTCTCCTCATATCATTATCAAATGGGATGACGACTCTCCACATTATCTTCATTATACAAGGAAATATTCTTACACTCAAAATTTATTATGGCATTATATTGCTCCAACAGGTCGCAGCCTATTAACATATCACAAGACAAGTATGGAGAAATTAAACATATTGCACTGAAGTAATATCCTCCGATATGTAAATCTAGAAGGCACTGAAGCTTAATTGGCAGTTTCTTCTTGCCTATCGCAAGAGTACAATACACTCCACATATTCTTACAGTCATTATCTTATTCCCTTTGTTGACTAAGAAATTATAAAATTTCTGATCTATGTTGTGTTTGAGCAGCCACTATCCGCTATGCAAGTAACATCATTGTTAAAAATATTTACTTTAATTTTGGGTGGTCGTCCTATAATATTTAATTCTTTATTAGTAACAGGCATAGTATCCTGATTCTTAGAAATATTCAAATGATTATTCAATATTATGCTATCTCGCTGTCTTGAGGTACATAACTTACTATCTCCTCTCATATTTGCTGGTACAATTTCTACATTTTGAAACCTATCAAAGCATCTATTTTGGACCCCTAAGTTCATAACGATTGAGGTACATTGCGGAGTCTTTAATGTACCTTCTATGCGTTTAAAGCACGAGGTATCCTGTGATTTACTTCGAGGTCATTTTCATTACTAGGTATATCTTGACTTTGGTTGTGAATAGTTACAGAGTCTATTCTATTTTGCTCTGTCCTATCACTAGTTTCATTAATTTGACAATTTTGTTGTCGTTGGAAATACCCTTTATTTTCATTACCATAGGCATTCCTTCTTCTTTTACCTCTACAGGGAGAAGTCCAATACCTATTTCTATTTTCTCCTACTCTGTTAACATCCATATAATTAATTTGTCTGTCATTCCTATTTTCATTACGTTTGAACCATCCATTCTGGTTATTGTTACTATAATTATTAGTCATCCTATTTTTATTTGGGCTGTTTCTATTTTGAACAAACCTATTATTATTATTGTTGCCCTGTTTGAAATTTCTTTCTCTATTCTCATTATGATATTCATCATTTCTTTTAGTTACAAAATTACCTTTCTTATTATAGGGCTCTGCCCCTTCCCCAAATAAATTTCTTTTACTACATTTATCTAATTCTCTTTTATTCTCTAGTAGAGCTAACAACTCTAACATTTCAGAAACATTTTGTGGTCTGGCTACTATCAAATGATATCTAATCTCATCTGGGAAGTGATGCGATAACATAGAAATTAAAGTTCTCTCATCTATTGGAGGCTGTAACAATGATGCCATTTTTGCCTTCTCCAAGAAATAATTAAGATAACCTTGTTTACCATTGTTGGAGAATTTTCCACTAGTTAGGTCTAACCTTAGTTTGTTTTGTCTTTCTGGTCCCCAGTAGTAACCTAAGAAAGCATTTTTAAATGTTTGATAAGTCATTGAATCATGGCAAGCTATCTTAAACCAAGACTCTGCATTGTCTTTTAAACTTTTTCTTATGAAGAACATTCTGAACTTGTCTTCTATTCCTTTGATTTCGAAGTATTCTTCAATTTCCCTAATGAAATCAGCAGGGCTTTGGCCTACAGTATCACCAAAATTAGGTAAGTTAATTTCCCCTAAAAGATTAGCAGGAATTTTACATACATTTTTACTACTACTACTAGAAGGAGGATCATTATTAACATTACTAGAATGTCCTGACATAACCTCAATCTCCTTTTCACTAGTTTTTGACACATATTTGTTTTCAAGTTCAACAATCTTAGTTATCCATCCTTCAACTTGTTCTTTTATAATAATTACTTCATTTGTTATCTTTGATTGAAGTTCTTCATTACCTAAGATAACACTTTCTTCGGAAATTTTTAGTCTATCTTCGACTTTAGTTCCTAATTCTTCGATTTTATCTTGGCAACTTTGCCTTACCTCAATCAAAGATGTTTCTATTTGATTATGAGTTTCATCAATCTTTTCATTACATTTTTCTATCTCATTTTTACAATCTTTGGCTATATTTACTATTCTCTTTTCCAGTTTAGAATTGTTTTGTTTGCATTCTAACCTAATGCTTTCTAATTTTTCATCTAGTTTCAAGTTATTTTCTTTAATTTCTTTCTTTATATCTTTACTGAGATTGGAAATTAGGTTTAAATTGTCAGTTTTAATTTCTCTTAACTCTACACTGTTCTTTTCTAATTTATTGCTAAGATTAGTTACATTAGCTTCTAATTTACTACTGAGAATTGAATTGTCATTCCTAATTTCTTTTAATTCTGCACTATTCTTCTCTAATTTATTTATTAATAATGCTACCCAAGGAGGTGTATCATTAGTTTGATTATTTTCATTGTTACACAAAATTAAATTTTCTTGGCCTTCACTAATTTGTTCGTTTTCAATATTAACAGTTTTACAAGTTATATTTTCGTTATTGGCCATTGTTGGGTATTTTAATATTTTCTTATTTCTTAAAAGCATTAATTGTTATTATCACTAATTCACTTTTCACATATAAATTTTAACTGTACTCACTTTTGAAGATTTTTATTACTTTCCTCATTCTCGTGGTCCTTGGTTCGATTCCCATTCGAGCCCTCGTTGATGCGCCATTTGAAGTTGTATTCAATTTTTGTACCCCTCGTTGTGGAGACATTTAAAGTTGGGTTTCTCGGTGAGATATCCGAAGTTGAAGATTTGTGATATAATTTAAACCACTTTAAATCTGCCACGGCACTAATAACTCTCTTCAGGGGAATGAGGAAAAGTTTCTTACACAAATAACAACACTTTATTAACAGTTGAACGATAAGTTAGTTTATTTAAAACTCTCACTTTGGTCAAGATGAATCTTGTAATTTAAAAGTTCCAAAAGATTCCGGCTTAGGTTGATATTTTTCACTTCTAGAAGATTACCATTTTATGTATTTAATGGATGACGAATGCTAACGGTCAATCCAGTCATTATTATCCATTATTTTCACTTAGAAACTGTTTTTTTACCAAGATGGATGACTATTATATCACTATATAATCTTTCATACTTTTAACACTATTTCTTTCAACCAACATCAATAAAATAAACAATTATTTCCTTATTCTTTAAGGAGCAGTCGCTGAACATGACCGACCATCTTCAAGTATTGTAGCCATCTTTTTTATTATGTAATAACCTCTAGGTTCTGATTGGTCCAACCAGAAAAGGAAGGAGTATTTGCAAGCTAACTTCTATCCAATTCCACCAATCCCATTTATTTCTTTATAAAAATTATCAATTTGAATATTTGAAGTATTTTACATACTGCATCAGTTATAAAAACATCTAACTGTATTAACAGTTTATATTGACCAGTTATTTTTTTTTATATACTTATAAAAAAATTTGAATTCTATAAATCAATCTGATGTCCATTCTTCATATAAATAAATATAATTATAAACAAAACAAAAACCCTTATTATTATTATATGGGGATAAATATCCGGTTTTACCGAAAACATGATCGAAGTCTTCAAGGTCCGACATCTTGGTTAAATGTTGGATAAAGCAGCAAAGTACATTGATTACCATCGGTTCCCTTCGGGATTTTAATTTGAGTTGCTCATGTAAGGTACCTCCGCAGGTAGCTTACAAATTTAACCAATTATTATCGCATGAACAGATTTCTAAGTAAGCAAAATCATATTAGCATACAACTTGCTCAGCAGAGAAGGCATTTTACTGTCTAATGCGTCCAAACATGCGACCCTTAATGTTAATGCATGTAGTGCAATAAGGAAGCTTCTGCAAACCCTTCTTCCTATCCTCAAAATGTTTGGTTTGGTGCTGCCTTCCTACTCCACTTTCTGTACTCTATTTTTTCTGCACCGTGTATTATAAATGTGGAATATTGAAATTTAACTTCAGAATGTGAAAGTATCAGAGTACAAGTAACATGAAGACAAACATAAAATACAGTATGTTCAATATAGTAGTTCACAATACACTCACCAATTCCATCAAACCAGTAAACACAGAACAATATTTACCACTTAATTTTCACAGCTTATAGTAAGTCTAATTTTGAACTGTCATAAAAAAGTCTGTAAATTTGTTTGGATGGCTTAAGTACTGCATTTCTTTCTTGCATTTGTATTGCAGAAATTGTCTATGCAGGCTGTTGTACAATAATTTATAAAATAAAATAATATACTAAAATAAATTCGTAACTTTCCTCTCTATTATATCTGAATCTGTGGTATATTGAGCCTTGTTAAATCGGACTTTTAATTTTTAGGCTTATTACCAGTTAAGAAATTAAATTTGTAATAGTTGGTAGAAATCCTTTTCACCTATTTTAATCGCTTCAGTCTTTATATATCATGTAAAGCGGAGAATGAAATATGCAATTTCATTATTTTTCTTTTGTTCTCATTGTTACTGTGAATTATAATTTAAAAAGAAATGAACGAGCAGTTTTTCGTCAAAGGAGTAAGACCTTCTTCTGAAAATAATAGGTCAAAATTGTCACATAATAAAACAAGCATCTCAGCCAAACAATTAAAAAAAATAAAAGGTTTTGTTAAATGGAATTGCCTGAAGAACTCTTGAACTTCTAAAGTTAATAATAGTTTATATTCATTTTTAAAAGTTAATAGTTTAAATTCGTTTTTAGTTAAATGATAATAGTTTATATTCATTTTTATTATTGAACACTTCCTCCAACTGTTGAGCATTATTAATATCAGTTTCATAGAAATCAACATAACTTCTTTTCACCTTCTCATTCACTCGTACTTCAACTATTTATATATCACTACAGGTGGTAAAATTAACCATAATAAAAATCACCAAAAAAATGGTAGGAATTTTATTAAAGTTGTAAGGTTACAGAGTTTTAAATCTCATAGATTTCAATGGGTAGGAGATATGACACAAATGGGGAATAAAGAGGGGCATGGAAATTTCTTTTAGTAAAACCAGAGAGAAAGCTTCCAATAGGGTCAACAATGAAATGGGAGAATAACATTTCTCATGATTTGTTGGATATGAAGTATACAGGGAATGAGTGGAAAATAGGGATGTATAAAGAGCTCATGTTAGCAAGGGCTTGATTCTCTGGGAGTAACGACGACCTCATCTGGGGGTGAGGTACCAACTGTGAAGGCTTTGGCCCAGTTAGGAATAATTGAGGCCTCTGTATTAAAAACAATTAGTCTGATGGCTCTAAGAAGGTCAATTGAGATTTATCACGGATTCTTTGACCATGAGGTATCATGAAAGGGAGGCAATTACTGGCTAGCAGTGTACATATCCAGGAAATATATTCCTCTACAATAGGCCCTAATTTAAGTAGGTGGTTTGTCTTTACCCACCTACACTATCTTAACAGGAGGAAACAATAATTTGTGCCCTAGAATGGGGGAATCTAACTGGATTCCCATTGCAAGCCCTTGGCTATAAATACGTAAGAGCTTAGGTAATTTGTTTGGCAGTCCAAGGGTGGTAGGCCTGCAATAGCAGGGTTTTCCCTGTTAAGGTTCTCTTGCACCCAAGTGGTGGGAGACTGAACAAAGTTTCACCCCCTCTGGGCTCCCACTTGCCTGATTCTTCATGAGAGTAAATTAAAAATTAAATTAAGTGAACCAACCTTGGTGGTGGTTGGGCCAGCACTACTACTCATAAATCCAGTGGGAGAAGATAATGGTGATCCCTCAGTGGCTATGCTCTTTGCTCCCTCGCTTAGTCGCCATAAGGCATGAGGTTCCTAAGCCTCCTGCAAAGTTAGTCAGTGGTCCCAATTAGGATTAGAAAATAGCCAAATACCTTGTCATATAATTAGTGATGTGCACGAATGGATTAACAGTATTCCCTCCGTCCCTATCTACAATCTAACAGTGATGGTGCCAGTAAATTAGTTGATTAGTTAGTTATAACATTATGGATTACTTTGATTTAATAATGTATTAATCCAATTCCTGCCAAAAAATTTAGGAGATTTTTGCCATTATCATTAAATTGTTATATTTTAGGATACAAAATAGTTTTTATCTATTTTAATTTAGTGGATATTCTTGGTGCCATAAAAAGTGGTAGTTCTTTAGTCGATAGTTTATCTCTCAGAGCAGAGGTTTTCTAACTTTTTTTTGTCAGAGCTCCACTCAATTGCCAAAATCTGAACGGTTGTTATTTTATTTCTCATGATCAGTAAAATTTACAAAATTTCTTACAATAACTATCTTGTAACTGAATTGAACGTAGGTTAGTTGGTTAAGGTAGTGGACCACAAACAGAAAGTTGCAGGTTCGATTCCTAACCCTTCTGGGAGCTCCATGGCCCAGGCATTGATTCATCCTATAACAAAAATAAGTACCAGATATGTATTCTGGGGGAAAGGTGACTATCATGCAAGGCTGACATCTAATGTCACATGGATTATCTAGAAAGTCTCCAAGGACCTCCAATTATCTGTAGTGAGATCACTTTACTTTGGGACGTGCTATAACATAGTTGGTTAAGGAAGGGTGCTATAACCCAGAGGGTTGTGCATCAAGTCCTGATAGTGTCAGGATTTTTGAGGTGGCCTAAAACTTCTGGCAGCACTGTGGCCCTTGGGTCGACTCAGTCTTTAATGGAAATGAATACCATGTGCATGTGTTGGGAGTAAAGGCCGCACCTTGCAGGGCTGACATCTCATGTCGATTGTCTAGCAAAGTGGGAGCCTTAACCATCTACTACTCCAAGGCCTATATTGGGATCATTGAATTGAATATGATTGATTAAAAAGCATGTGGAAGGCAGTGTGAAGAAGTAATTTTCTGTTAGAGCTTATTATTTAGCAGATCTGTATTTCCTTTCCATCTTCCTGAAAACTCTATTTGCAACTGTACAATATACTTTTTCTATAATGCATTTTGCTCTCTATATACATTATCTTGTCTCTTCCTTCTCTTAAGTGTTGTGAAGCTTACTTACATTTTTTATACAGTATATAACTTTCATAATCTATTACTTCCATGCAGCTTTACTTTTATGCTATGTGAGTCTTCCATTGAGTCTTCTTTCTTCTGAACTGCAATCTTTTTCTGATCTTGTGAATGTTGTTAGTATCTTGATTTTGTAATTGTACAAAATTAATACTTATTTATTATGATCACAACTGTTAGGATTAAAACAGCATTAAGCATCAAATGGGTAAACATTAAGTAATAATTAATAATTATATGTAAAAAGTATATCAGCAACTTTCAAAATAATCAATCTTGATGGACCAGTATTACCATCAAAGAAATTTAATCGGTTCCTTACACCTTACCCCATATGAAGGGTATATGGGAAAGAAAAAAAACCAGGTAAGTCACTTTTTTGTTCAAAAGAAGTATGAGGTGCCATTACATTCTCCATGAAAAGGACTGTCTTTCAGAAATGTGAAACAGTAAAAGAAATAGTTTAGTATTGAGTTTATTTTCTTTTGAAATGTCTAATTTCTAATTTTTATGAAAGAGCGACTTACCTAGTACCCTTCATATTAGTCCTCTTTCTCAGACTGGTTTCAAAGAAATCACCTTCATCCCCTGCAAACAAGTTGTTGGCTGCAGATCAAACTTTGAAACTAGTTCAAGAAAGACAGCTATCATAAGATGAGATTTGAAAATACAATAGAAAGTAACATTGAGATTTTACTTAATAATAAGTTTGGTCTATTTAATTCTTACCTCATATTGTTTCTGTTAGACATATGTGTGAAGGAAGACATGTTTGCCCCATCTTCAGTAGTTATAGACTGATTTTTCCCAAGTTGTTGGCCCTGGATCTCAACTTCTGCTCCCTCTTTCTAAGGTCCAAATAACTTGCTAATTAATTTCCTCTCCCGGGAAGGCACAAAAATTATTAAAATAATTAGAAAACACAAACTCACCATATGGGGGAAAAAAGTCTATATACAGAAGAACAAGGAGTGAATTATGAATTTTGAAATTCCTGGGGAGAGGAACCTAATTAGCAAGTTCTTTGGACCACAGAAAGAGGGAGCAGATGTCAAGATCCAGGGCCAACAACTTGTGAAAAATCAGTCTGTAACTACTGAAGATGAAGTAAGCATGTCTTGAAACATATGTCTAACAGAAACCACGATATGAGGTAAGAATTAAACAGACCAAACTTAATAAGATGAGATGTAAGGACTCAATTCAGTTTCTTTGATAAAATATCACTTAGTGTGAATTCCTTTCTATTTTATGTTGAAAGTGGTTACCATGCTTGCCTCTGGTTTACAAGGCTTGCAGGTTCAGACCTAGCTGGGACCAAGGGAGTAAAAATTATGACTGTAGCTTCCTTCAGGTGGAAAACATAACCATATTGAAGATTTAAAACACACTGAATAAATCAAATTTTCAAAATGATTGGTTCTGTTGTACCATGCTTGCCTCTAGTTGTGAAGTTTGTAGGTTCAAATCTAGCTGGAGTCAATAGATTATTAATATTGTAAAAATCCTGAAAATGGCTTCCTTCAGAAGAAAAACAAAACCATAATTTTATTGTAGATTTAAATCACATAAAAACTTCAAACCTGAAATAAGAGGCCTCTAAGTAAAATGTGTTAGCCCTCTCATTCTCCAATTTGAATTGCAACACTAATTACTCTGTTATCCCTAAGGTAATTTAGACTTCTAATTAAAATAATTAGATCAATTAATCATAGATTTATGTTCTCAAAAAAAAGTGAGTTCATCTGAGTTGTTAAAAGCATCTGTAAATTAAATAATAATTAACTTTTGAAATAGGATCTGGGGAAAGGGAAGAAAATAACAGAATAACTGTGATTAATTAAATAATTAAACTACTTTATTTTAATATAAGGCAGCTTCGTGACGCAAACGGTTATATGCTCGCCTCTCACCACTGGTGTCCCAAGATCGAGTCTGTCACTCCATGTGGGTTTTGTGGTGGACGAATCGGAGCTTGGGTAGGTTTTTCTCGGTGTTTCTCCTGTTTTCCCTGCCACAAATTTCATTCCACCATTCCTCCATACTCATCTTATATGTTTCATTTCATTCATCCGCCACTGTGACAGTGCATCAGGAGTGGTGGTCGGCCAGCACCCTTGTCGTTTATAGACCTATATGAATATAGGGACTTCATCTCAACTCATACTTCGACCTGATCCTGAGTTGGACACAAGTTGTTGATATTTATTTTAATATACAGAGAGAAGAAAACCCTTGAGACAAGCAGATTCTCTATAAAAATTATCCAATTCTTTTACATGCTTACTTATTCCATGGCACTACAGTTCTTGGATAACCTTGGCCACCTCACATAGTGCTCTGATTTACATGGTCAAAAAATCTCCTGCTTGGTCATTAAAGCAGGAAGCCACATGTCTGCCACCAATACCGCTTAGCATTCTATCACTTTCAAGACCATTTTCATTCAGTGAATATGATACCTGTGCATGAATGTAGGTATTTTCATTGTCTAACTATTATTATGTATAATGGTAAATAGATATTTATTAAGAAAATACATTTACTCATACAATATGTATCATCAGTGCTTGAGGTGGAATAAAAATAGAACTTGAATAGTTGAAGCAGCTTGTATCATGCCGACGTAATTATTGAAAGGTCGTTGGTGATTATGATAATTTGGGGTGGATTTTTGAATTCATTATGAGTTTGATTTTAAGTCCATTTTCTTATAATTGACAATAAAAAAATATACGAATAAAAACTATAAAATAGTCACCTTGTAATTTTAGTAGTATCGATTATAATGTACTATAATAATATTGCTTGAAGGTTGTACCATGCTGATGTATTTATTGAAAGGTCATTGGTAAAATGCTTATGATAATTTGGGGCAGATTTTTAAATTTATAATGAGTTGGATTTTTTTACGGTGAATTACATGGTCTTTATAGAAAGTGAGATATAATGAGAACAGTTAGACTGTGATGGGCAGGACATGTGGCACGAACGGGAAATGAAAGATGTGCATGGAAGCTTCTTGTAGGAAAACCAGTGGGAAAACTCCCAGTTGGTAGACCAAGAATGAGGTGGGAGAATAACATTAACTATGATTTGAGGGAAGTAGATTTTACAGGGGATGATTGGAAAACATTGGATCAGTATAGGGATGTATGGAGAGCTTATGTCCGCGCGGCCATGAACCTTTGGGTTCGATAGTGCCAGTGCGTTAACCGTATACCTCGGCAGATAAGACAAGGTATATATTTTTGTCAAAATGTTATAGTTTTAGCAGATATCTGTTCTATAAGACGACCCCCAAACTATCAACGGCCTATGAATTTAGTTTAGATCAGCGATCATTACTAGCTTACTGTATAGTGTATACAAAATTACCGTATTCGTAATTTTTCAAATTAAATTTTATGTTACACTAGCTAAAACCCGGCATGCACTGCTACACCTAAATAAATGATAAAGTGTTTTTGCATTTACTTCAATAAGTAAAAGGAAAAATAAATACAAATTTATATCATTATTTTTAGATATCCTGTGCTAATTACCCGGCGTTGCCCAGGAATCTACGCATCCCGATGTACTTGGCATAAATGAGCTGAAACATAAAATTCCTTATTTTGAGTTATCCATAAAAGAATAACCACCATGCGCTGCTATGCTTGCTCGGGAATCTACTTATCCGATCTTGCCATCAATGAAAGACAAAAATGGTTATTGTGAGTTATCCTTAAAAGATAAACATATGCTGTCATGGACTTTTCTGTAGAGTTTTTTGAGATATTCTATTCTGTGTACAATAATTTTGTGTATTTGTTATGATTTAGACAGCGTAAGCCATTTAAGCTTAAAAAAGCAATATTTTTTTCACTACAGAAGGTAAATTTTAAGGGTGAAGGGCTTGAGCATTAAAACTCTCTTACAACCTACAACGTTCCCGGGAAAATCCTGAACATTTTGCAAAATGCCCCATGACAATCAGATGATTGCAGCCCATGCTTGCCTGAGAATCTGCTTATCCCGATCTCCTTGGCATCAATGAAAGACAAAAATGGCTTTTGTGTGTTATCTGTAAAAGATAAACATATGCTGCCGCGGACTTTTTTGTAGAGTTTTTTTAGATATTCATGTACATTATTTGTGTACATTAATTGTGTGTATTTGTTATGGTTTAGGCAGCGTAAGCCATTTAGGGATATAAGAAGGTACTTTTTCATGTTTTTCACTACAAAGGGTGTTTTTTAAGGGTGTAGGATTTGAGTATCTCAACTCTTATAGCCTATGTTCATCCCGGGAATCTCCTGAACATTTTGCAAAAAAACTCCATCACAATCGGACCAACAGTATGGCCACGCATAAAGTATGAACAAACAAACAAACGTTAATTTTTATATATTAGATATTATTAATATTTTAACCCCTCATTATGATAAATAAATATATTTTATTTTCATTCAACCGACAACACTGCTACACTTTCAATAAGTTGTACTATTGTATAGCTGGTTTAACTTGGCAGAGAGAGAGAGAGATGGAGATACAAGGGTAGATTGTTGACCACTTTAGTCCAATACAAAAGAAAGAACCCACCCGGTTGTCAGTTTTCCTCTCTCCCCTTTCCCATATTAACATGTGATGAAGAAACACCGACAACACTGGTGCGAGTGAGAGAGGCAAGTACAGTTGTCTCATTCTACAAATTTCTCATAAAGTTAAACCAGAGAGACTATAGCACGAGAGATGAGACCTGTTACATGGAAGGCAGAAGAGGGGAAAGGAGATTGTTATGATAAGGAAGGAAGACTTGCCGCATGAGAAATTTCTTGTTATGCTACTATCAAACCCAAAGATATAAGTTATCCATATATTTAAATGTTATACAGTGCCCTTTGCTCATGCATAGTAATAATAACACTATATTAATAATTAAAAGAAACAATGCAATATAGGCAATAATGTCCATGTTTATTTACTATACAAAACAGCTTGCAAAAGAATTGAATAACCGGATGTTTTCAGGACAGGTTTGATAGTAGCTGTACTCACGGAGATTCACTAAATCTCCAACAGTTCCCCCCCACATGTCAACTGATCAGTTTGTACACGTCTCTCTGAATAAACTATTCAATGATCACATGCGTGAACAATGGAATAACTGGATGATGAGTGGTGAAAAGTTGGATACGAAAGGTTGAGCTATGCAGGCTGCATCACTTGATGTGTGATTTCGTAATCAAATCCTTCAAAAAGTGTGGGATTTCTAATGCTATGGATTACACCGAGGACGATTTGTTATGGGATACTGATGATGAAGCGGAAATCGACTCGCTAGATACAGAATGGGACCCATATGACGAGCTTCTCAATAATGAAGGCGAGGATGTACTTAAGGAGTTATTTGCCGATGATGATGATGATGATGAATATGAGGATTTTGAGGATTTTAAATACATTGGTGAGTTATTTTTTCATTTTATAATGGTTTTAATTTATATAAATTTTAGTCTAATTTTTTTTGTATCTGATCTGTAAGACGACCCTGGATTTTGGGTTTTATTTTTTATGGTTCAACTATCGTCTTATCTGCCGAGATATACGGTAGTTTGAGTTAGTTAGTTGGATTTTCAACTTTTATAAGATTCAGGTGAATATTCCATAATTTTATACTTTAATAGTTGGATTTTTTAAGTCTATTTCCTTATAATTTACTATAACAATATTGCTTGAAACTCAACATGTAGGCCTAATCATTCAGTCACAGTAAGGCATAAAATAAATGTTCACATTTATATGCATATATATATATATATAATCTATTTAATAAATAGTTAGATTTTTACGACTCACCTCATAATTGTAGATTTCTTGAAGACTAATCAGAAATAAAGTAGGGATTAAACTTATCTCATAAAATAAGTAAAAAGTGAAGAATCTTATTCTTCTAAAAGTAGAAACTAATAATAGTAACAAAACAGTAATTATAAACACAAAGAAGCCACCAAAGTAATTTACCCGAAAATAGTTTCAATATGCTATGTATCATTATCAGTTCCATCTAACTGTTGAATTGGCAGTTGGTGATCATGTAGGTTGATTCCTGTTCCCTCTGTTAGCTGCCAGATCAGCTTCGAAATTAAATCTTTTTTCCCCAGGAATTTCAAAATTCATGATTTTCCTTTTATTTTTGTGGATGCAAATTTTCTCCCAAACTCTTGAGTTCCTTAGATTTGTCTGTTTCAGTAACTTGGCCTCTGTTTCGATTCTGTGTTTTTCTGACCATGCATGTGCAGCTATTGCAGATTTTTCTGTTTCCTCATTTTTAACTTTTCTAAAGTGTTCTTTCAATCTTGTATTTGAGTTCCTTTTTGTTTTTCCTTTGTATTTTTTTCTCAATCTTCGCAATCAATTTGATAAATCCCTGCCAACTGCCAATTCAACAGTTAGATGGAATTGATAATGATACTTAGCATATCAAAACTATAGTCTTCAATAAATCTAAAATTATGAGGTGAGTTGTAAAAGTCTCTCTATTAATTAAAAAAAACCTCATAGTGTCACTTCCTTTAAATATAAATATATATACTCTATGTTTAGCACAGAAAAGAATTGCATATCATTATGAAATAACCGTAGCGTAGTGGTTAAGGCACTGTGCTACAAGTCGGAAGGTCGAGGGTTCAAGTCCCGGTGGCGTCAGGATTTTTAAACTGACCAAAACCTTCTAGCGGCCCTGGGGTCGACTCAGTCTCTGATGGAAATGAGTACCAGACACTTGTTCTGGGGATAAAGGCGGCCGTCACGCAGGGCTGACAACCCAGCTGGCATAAAGTGCCGATTGTCTAGACAAAGTGGGAGCCTTAACCTCCTACTACCCCAAGGGCCTCCCGAGGCCTGTAGTAGGATTACTTTACTTTATGAAATAAAGAAATTTCAGTTAACTACATGATCTTTACGGAAAACCAGATATAATGAGAACGGTTAAGTCTTTATGGAAAACCGAATGCATTAAGAACAGTTAAGTCTTGCAGTCTGCAATATGCAGGGCATGTGGTACAATTGTTTGGAATGAAAGAGGGACAAGGAAAATCCTTGTAATAAATCCAGAGGAAAAGCACGTAGTAGGTAACCAAGAACGGGGTAGGAGAATAACATTAACCATGATTTGAAGGAAGTAAATTATACAGAGGATGATTAAGAAACATAAGCTCAGGATAGGGATTTATAGGAGTGCTTTATGTGTGCACGGCCATGAACCTACCACAGGTTCATGGTTGTCTTGTAACTTTGTGTCCCTAGGTCTGACCAGGTCTGATTACCACTATGTTGTACAATTTAGTTCACTGCAAAACAACATTCTGGACACACTGTAAAATATGAACTTGAGCATAATGGTATGGGCTGTTTCTATAGCATCTTACTATAATCAGAAGGCTTTAGCATGTAATGATTCTGGAATTTTTTTTTTTTGGTTAAAATTTTGTCTGATATCTTGTGTGCAGGAACTTGAACCAAAGCAAATACCATTCTCTGCTTACCTGACTGAGTGTTATTTCATATGTGTAATAACTGTATATATTCCTGCTTTGAACATATTTTTTTAATAATGTTTAAATGAAATCTCGTTATAACAAATTTAGAAAAGAAATTAACTAAGAAGACTCCCAAATTTATACAGTTATGCAGCCTCGGGACAGTTTGTTGTAACGAGATTTTCAAAGGGAGAAAAATGATTTATTTTATTCAGGGCCATTCATAAAATTATATTGGTACATTTCTTTTATTATAAATGTACCGAGAGCTGTAATATGGAAAAAAATTTGGGAGTCCTATAATATTATTTTTATTTTTACATATTAATGTCAATAATTGTTAATATAGTTTTTAATTGGAATGTATTATATATATTATTATTATTATAGTACAAAAAACACTGAACACTGAGGCTGTAAGTTATAATTTATAAAATTATAATAATACTAGCATTGTTTTATGAATGGCCCCTGAAAATGTGAAATTTAATTGATTATAATTTGGACTGGATTCTCTTGTAAACAGAGTGAAGCTGAACCGACTGCAGAATTATGGACATCAGCTTTGAGGAACTCGAGTTGATTACATGACTTTATCTTCAGTAATAAATGTCAAAAATAAATCCTTTTAAAGTGTGATAGATTTCTTAGATCAAGAGGATTTTTTTTTTCTTCCTTAGGCTGTGCATCATTTATCAATTTTACTGAAGTGAGTGATAAAAAAACAATTTTAAAAAATTTAAAGCGATCCAGAATGTCTTCTATTACTAATGTTGAAATACTGCTTATAAATTGTATGTTTTCTCACAATTTACAGAATGGATTCACTTCAAATTTTTAGGGGAATTAAAAAAATTCCTGTGCATAATTTAACATGAAAACTTCACTTAATGGATTCACATACTTCTTGGAACAGAAATGTACCTCCTAACTTTTAAGGGTTGTTAAGGGATGTTGGATGAGTGTTTTGATATAAGGAACCCATGCTATTCAGTACCTTATTGCAGAGTAATATATTGTTTATGTGTTTAGACATGTATTACAAAAAACAACAAATTATGAATACAACAGAAATTAATACTCTACATGCCTTAACCAGAAAAACCAGACTAGATAGAAAGCGAAATGAAGATGTGAAATAACAATGTAATATAATGGATGTCAAAAAAATTATAAAAAGTGAGAAAAATAAATTGAGCCAATAATACAAAGTTAATTAAAACAGTTTGAGATTTATATTCAAGAAGCAAAAGAGATGTCAGAAGACTGAAAAGAATGATGGAAAGAAATAACATAATTTTCTAATGAATTATCTCCTATATGATATAAACAGGCCATAAGCCTAGTTAAAAAAGAATAAGATGGAATGTTCTTTGCAAATCTAAGTAATTACTTCTACGTATATTCTGTTAAATAGTAGAAGTAAATATTATAATAATAATAATAATAATCTCAACTCATGTCCAAACTCAGGATCAGGATAAGGGATAAGATGAGATGTAGTTCATAGAGGTCTGTGAGCGATAAGCTTGCTGGTCGATTAAGCCTGGGTGGATGAATGAAATGAAACGAAAACAATTAGATGAGTATGAAATTTTGTTACTGGAAAACAAGAGAAACCCCGAGAAAAACTGCCCAAGCTCCCTTTCGTCCACCATGGAGTGACTGAGACTTGATCTCAAGACACCAGCATTGAGAGGCAAGTGTCTAACTGCTTGCACTATGGAGCCAGCAGAAGTAAATGTTAATAAAACTATATATGGTCACACAAAAGGAGTACATTATATAATGAAAGTGGACAGTTAATGACAAATGATGAAAATTTTGAAGAAGACTGAATTCAAATATCTAGGAGCAATAATTACAAACACTAGGGTTAGGTTCAGATTTAAATTAAATGAAGTCTCAACTGTAGAAACACATGCTAATACAATGAATAAATTTTATAAACTTACTAACTATAACAAAAGAACATTTTAATATGCATTATAGGAACTTTTGTCTCTCAAAAAACTTTAAACTAAAAATATGTAAAAGTATGGGTGTGAAACATAGCCTCTTACTTTAAGGGAAGAAAAAAAAAAGATTATAAATATTTGAGAATAAAGTTTGTAGGAAAATTTTTTGGACCAAAGAGAGACATATGAATGAAGCAGACTATATAAATGAGCTCCATGATCTTTATGGGAAACTAGATGTAATAAGATCAGTTAAGTCTCATAGGTTGGCCACAGTGGACTAGTGATTATGCTCCTTGCCTCTGGTCTGAGGATCGCAGGTTCAAACCCGGCCGGGGTTGATGGATTTTTTTAGGACAGAACAATCCAAGCAGCAAGTACTCTGGGAGGGACTTTAATCCATGGATCCCGAGTCTGAAGTTTTTCAGGCTCATAAAAGATACTTAAACCGGAATAAAAAGACCTCTAAGCAAAATTTCTCAACCTCATTGTCTATAATACCTTAGTTGCCTGTTAGATGTATCATTGAGTTGGTGTGTTGACCGCATGCCATTCATGACATCTATTGCAAATAAGTTAACTAAAAATTAACTTTCTAGTAACTTCTAACAAAGGAGAGGCTATGGCTCAACAATGGACCCACCATTAATAATAAAAATAAAAAAAATCTCATAGACTGTGATGGGTAGGACATATGGCACCAATGGGGATTGAAAGAGGGGCATAGAAACTTACCAGAAAAACCAAAGGGAAAGCCACCAGGTAGGCCAGAATCAGATAGAGAATAAAAATTAATTATTATTTGAAAGTGATGAATTATACAGGAAATAATTGGAAAAACATTAACTCAGGATAAAGATATATATAGAGAACATATGTCTTTGCGGCATAAACCTCAAAGTATGATTATACTAGTAAGTTATTTAGTTAGTGTATGTGAGGTTGTATCTGTATGAGTCGATATTCAATTGAATGAGATAACATGCACTTCATAAGCTGGAGTATATTTTAATGTTAATGATGTAGACCATTCAAGATGCACTTAAAAGTACTTGTTGGGCTAGTTTTCTTTTTCGTCATGTTCAATCACCAGTGTTGTGTATTCACTAGGATTTGTGCTGTTGACTAAGGGAAAAAGTAGAAATTTGCCGTAGTGAAAACAAAAAGTGATTGTGTACCTCAGAATATTCTTCTTTTTTCTTTTTTTTTTCCACAATGTTGAAATTTATCAAGTTTTCATTTGACAATCTGTGAGAGAAGAAAATTTGTTATAACGAGATTTTATTAATATTAGTGTATATGTGGTGATGAATTTGTGTTAAATAATTTCTGTTTTCATTGAGCTGTTAATTTAATTTAAACTATATTGATGCTATATTTATAGAAGAAGGCTACACAGTGAAAAAAAACTTGAGATTTAAAAAAATCTGTATAAAATATTTCTTCATAGACTTTTTTTAATCTATGACATTTGACATGTAAAAGCCACCTGTTCTTGGGATAAGGTAAAAAAGTTTAATTCTGAACATTGAATTGATCATTACTAAAAGGCCCTTTCTCCAATTTTTTTTTTCTTTCCAAAAATAATTTAACTACAGATTCAACATCCGTACATGTAGATATGCATTCTGTGCTTAAAGGAGCCATATTTGAACATTTCATTTTTAGTTTCATGCTAAAATACCCTTACTCCATTATAGAGGGGCTTCTAGCAACAATCTTGTAAATTAGCTCAATTGGAGAAAGGGCCTTTTAGCAATAACCAATTCAATTGTCAAAGTTATTGGTTCTTAATCATAGATTCACCGTTCTAACAATAGTTGATGTAAGTTGTATCTTAGCAGTATGTTCATTACATTACAGTACTCAGTGGTTTTCAACCTTTCTGAAGGAATGTAGCGATTGATATTGTACCCTTGAAAAAATGTTTAAAAGTATTTTATAAATCTTCATGATGCTACTTACTAGAAAACAAAAATGACCACTCTAGAAACCTATGTATCGCCTGCTTTAGAACCAAGTTGTTCAAATTCCATTTTTCTGAATTTTTCAGGGGAGCTAAATGACTTACAACTATCCAATTTATAATAATAGCACTGATTTGAGAACAGGGTTTTAACACTTTCTTCTTCTTCTTCACGGTTTAGGCTTATTTACTAGCCTGTTCCGGCTCCAAATTGCTGCTCTTTCCATCTTTTCCTTGGTCTTCACAAACTTCTTCTTCCTCGTGGTGAATAGTTGTATGCTGCTTTTGGTATTCTATTCTCAGTCATCTTTCCAGTTTGTTCTGTATTTATCTATTGTTGAGTTTAATTCCTCTATTTGTAGTTGTCTTATTTCTGTGTTATGTTTTTTGTCTGTTCTTTGATATCCTTCTATTGGTCTAAGGAATCTCATTTCAGCAGCTTGTATCCTTTCTAACTACAAAATGTACAATTTTATTTGTGAAATTTATACAGAAGAGGATACAAAAAATTAATTAAAAAGTGGAATTAGAACAACCTGGTTCTATGTAGGCGATATGTGTTTATATACTGTTGGCTGCAGTGGACTAGTGGTTATGTTCCTTGCCTCTTGTCCTAAGGGTCGTGAGTTCAAACCTGGCTGGGGTCAATGAATTTTTTTAGGATGGAAAAATCCAAGGATTATGTCCTTCTGGAAGGACTTTAAGCCATAGGGCTGAAGTCTGAAGATTTTCAGACTCATAACTTAAGCCTGAATAATGAGGCCTCTAAGCAAAATTTACCAACCTTCTTCATACCTTAGTTACCTGCTAGATGTCTCAATGGGTCAGTATGTTGACTAGATACCATTTAAGACATCTTCAGGGGAAATAAACATAATTAAATTAACTTGGTCTGGTAACTCCTAACAAAGGAGAGGCTAAGGCCCAACATTGGGCTGTTACACCAATGCAGAAAAAAATAAAAGCACTGGACTTTTAGATTAGTAGGGATGAGTTCAAAGAGGTTATTACCGATTTTACATGCTGAGGATGGAGCGTATGTTCCGAAAGTACTTCACATTTTACAACCTTGTAAAATTGAGGACGACTAAGATCTCAGATACCTATTTCATATTTCAAAGAGGAAGGGATTCTCAGGATATTCGTTTTATAGGAAATTTATCTTCTCAGATGCCTCTAACTTCATCTTGTTTAATAATTTCTAATTTTGCATTATGTTGGCCGAGATAGAGATAGAAAAAACAAGTTAAAAATAATATCGAGAATAGAGGAGTTGAATGGATAGAAATGATGGAACAGGAGTTGTGGAATGACCGAGATAATTGGAGGCTTTTGTTCAAAAGAGACTAGATGAAGAAGATATATATATGTATATTGCAGCTGCAGTTATTTTTTCAGAACTGAACTTGGTATATAGCAATCAATTAAGAAAAATAAAGGCAAGTTCTTTAACCAGCAAAATCAAACCATTAGGAGTGAGGGTTCACCTGAAGTGAAAATGTAATATTCACTCTAGCTGGGTAAAAATGTTTATTTTGCCCAATGAAACTCTGTACATGCTATTGAAATAAAAGAGAAAGGTATTCTCCAAAAAAATTAACAAAATCCAATCACTAGAAGTGCAGGTTAACCTGAAATCCAAAATTTAAAAATTGTTCTAGTAGCTGCCATCTTTATTTTCTTGCAACAAAACTCACATGTAACAAGCATTTGAAGAACCATAGCAATATTGAGTACATTAACCAGCAAAATCGGATCATCAAGAGTGGGAATTAAGCTGAAAGATGAAATTTTCGTGGGAACATTTTCAACACTCTGCTGGCTCCGTTTTTTTTTTTCTTACAGTGAAATATGGTATAAACAATTAACAAAAGAACAAACAAAATCTGACAATAAATTCAACTTATGAGGAATTTGCTTAATTTATTCAGTTCTTACATGTCAGACTTTTTGATTCCCTGTTTCTCCTACTCACTATAACTATGTCAGATCATAAATGAGCTTAGTGGCTCCAAAAACTATGAATCTCAATAACTTTGGACATTTTATTTTTCACCTCTTCCTATCTCCTCTAGGGATGTAGGGGTCAAATTTGGGCTAAAATTACATCTGGACTGTCACCAATCACCTTAGCAACTCCAAAAACTATTAATTTGATACTAATGTTGATCATTCTTGTCATTTTACTCATATTTTTCATTTCTTCGTCCCCCTTAGGGGTGCTAGGGATTAAACTTGGGCTTAAAATGTCATCAGAACTGCAACCAAAAAGCTTAGCACCCCAAAAATGATGGATTAGACACTAATCTTGTTCACTTTTGACATTTTATTTTACATCCCATCTCACCCACTCATCCTCCTAGGAGTTCTATCATCATTATCATTAATCAGTTAGCTATCACCAAAACTATGGATTTAACATTAAGATTGGTAATTTTCAATTATTTTACACATCATCCCCTCCCATCCCTTCTTGGGGTGATTGAATCTCTTACCACCCACAATATCTTTTCCATATTGTAAAGTTATATGTGTACTGAGTTTCGTTGAAATTATTCCAGACATTCCAGAGTTATGAAAAAATATTATTTTAAATTTCACCCCTATTACTCCCCCTAGGAATGCTAAGGATATCTTACTCATTACAGCTTCTTTTCTAGAATGTACTTCCTGTGTGTACTAAATTTTTTATTGAAATTGCTTCAGGTGTTTGGGAGTTATGCTGGCACATACATACAAACATTAATTTATATTTGTATAACGTACTTGAACTGTTATTAATTAATAGAAATATCACAGCTGATTAAGCTCTCTCCATTTTAACCATTATGGGACTGATTACATGTCTTAGAACCCTGTTTCTAAATTCTTAATATTTCACACTCATATAATACCATAGACAACATTATCTTTTTATAAATTTTAATCTTTGGTTTCTTAGACAAAGTCGAGAAGAAAGGAAACATTGAATGAAATACAAGGGTTGGATGAAAAGTAATGGCAATTTTTTTTTTCTGAAATGGGTTATTGACAGAGGTACTTACATTTACAGACCTCAATATAATCGCCCCCATTATTTATCACCTTTTGCAAAATGTTCGGAAGACGTCGTACACCATCTGCATGTCTATTTATGTTGATGTGTAGTATTGACCGCCCTACAGCATGGATAATTGCATCTCTGGTGTTATACCAATTCCCTCACAGTGTTTCTTTCACTTTGCTGAAGAGATCATAATCGCAGGGACTCATATCGGGTGAGTAAGGTGGATGTTCTAGAATCTCCTGTACGGTGTTATCCTTCACAGCATCTCTGCCTAATCGGAACACTGTAACCCATCATGCTACTGTACAATATGGCAATGCTGCACCACCGCATGCTTCATGCAATTCTGAAAACATTCTTGCATACTCCGACCTCGAGCTTTGTAAACATGATGTTAGGGCGCTTGCAATATTGCTATGAAGTTCAATGTTCTACACACTGGTACATTGACAGAGTACTGTCCCTGCTCGCTGCACAAACTCATCCAACAGTCCTTCATTTTGTCAACACAGATGGCAGCTCTCCAACTCACTGTGTTTATGTTACAGCACTGCTGTCATTACTTTTTATCCAACCCTTGTAATAATACAAATGTCTTAAAACACCCAGCCATGGGTGTGGGACTAATTGCCATTTTTAAGGTTGTAAAATGAGTAAATAAACCAGCTATAACGGCTGGGGGACTCGACATGCTAACCACATGTCACCCCTACACTGGCTGTTGATCATCTACCTCTGTGATTGACACATGTGGATGTGAAGGGCCAGCAGCCGGCTGGTGAAAGGGCAACCGCTGAAAAGTGGAAAGACCCTCAATCGGAAAATGAGTAAATGTAAATTTGAGTAGGAAGCTTTAAATGCAAGTTTTTAATGCAGCTGGCTTTTGGTACATGTCATATGATATTTATTTTTATAGATTCTTCACATAGCCTTAAAAACAGTTTATTGTTGCTAAATCCAATCTTGAAGTAACTCTCATTATAAGGGTATAGATTTTTAGGTGCTAAAAATTAGGAAATGTGTTTCAATACATTCAAAAGCAAAGATATTTCCTAAAATAGTAAAAACAAAAGTAAACAGTTTTTTTTTTCACACAAGCAAGTAAATTGTAATAAGATGAATGTAAGTTCTGAAGAGTAAAATTTCTGCTTGAATCCCATTATCTGTGTAGCTCAAGTGGTTCGAGTGCCAGTGCATAAAGCTGGAGGTCTTGGGTTAAAATCCCCATTCAGGTAGAAATTTTTCTGTTCAGAATTGATTCACATGATCAACTTGAGCATATTAATTTACACTTTAATATCATGAATATAACTATTATTCTCATCAATCAATTGTATTTATGTTTATTAAGAATTAAGTTCTAGTTGAGGCTTTCACTAACACTTTCTTTCCATTCAAGACCAAACAGTCCACATTAAGGAAACAAGGCTCTGATAGTAATCACAAGGTGAAATACTTGACAGGCATGTTCAAAAAACCAAAACACAAACTGGAAACCTAAGTTATTGCATTTAAAATGTAAAAAATGTGTATTAATAATACTTACTAATAATTAAATATATTTACATTTTTTCTAAAAAATATAAACTCTGGACAAATTATATATGAACAGAAAAATTTTCGCCTAGACCGAGGCTCGAACCTGGGACCCTTGGCTTTCCGGGCCAAGTGCTCAACGAACTGAGCTACCGAGGCAAGTTGTGATCTAGACGCAAATTTTTCTCTTATATACATTGTAATTTTTCTCTTCAATGAGAAGTGTTACATTAATAATAAAATCGTCTGGACAAATATTGAAAAATTAATATAATATGTTTAATAAACTAATGATCTTCTTGGTATAAAATTGTAAAACATGTCAGTGTACCCATTTCACCAATTATAAATTAAAAGAGTTAACATGTTTTAACAGCGAAGCTGTCATTTTCAAGATTGTCAATGTTTAGTCTTGAAAATGACAGCTGCACTGTTGAAACATGTTGACTCTTTTAATTATTGGTGAAATGGGTACATTGACTACATGTTTAATAATATAATGTATGTTTTAAACAAAATATTTAAAGACATGTATTTACATAAAAATATGTTGAATATACATTGCTTTTTTTCTGGAAAAAAGGTGCCAGTACTCACAGAGAGGATGTTATTCTAGCAACTTCCACAATTTTAACATGTCCTGCGATGTACACTCATCGTTTCTAGATCGCTTCTTGCTTTTGGTATCAACTGCAGAATGATGTTCTTGGAGCAGCCATGAGTCTACGTATTTGCTAAGTTTGACTTGAGTGAGAGAAGGCCCTACTATCCTGATGAACAGCAGTGCAGAAGTTGTCCTTACAAGTATAGATGACGTAGTTGAAGTAACTATAAGATTCATTTGAGAGAAACCCCTTTCACATTCACTGGAAGATACTGCAATTGTGCCCAGTGTGTTCTTCAGGGGAAGTAGTATATCTGGAAATGTATTTTCTTGAAGATATTCATGAAAACCTCGAACTTCTTCCCTTTCATTTAAGTGAAATTTTTGTGCTAACTTTCTAATTTCAGCTTCACCAAATGTAAGATGTTTCCCAAGATTTTCTGGCCAATATTTGGAATCAAAAATCTTGGCACATTCAGGTAAATCAGCATCATCTCCTTCAAGCAGACACTTTCCAACTGCTTCTTTCAGACTTTTATAAAAATCAGTTGAACTGATTGCAGGACTGTGTCTTTCATTTTTGTGGAGTTCACCCCCTTTGAACTCCATAGTCTCCTTACTTTGAAGAGATATACTGTAGCATGGAGCAGGATTTTCAATTCTTTCCTCAAATATTTGTTCAGTATTCAGTATGTTCCTGTGTGCTTTGTACAAGTCAATATTCTCTCTTGTAGTTGTAGACTTAGTTCGCTTGAGAGCATCATACATAAGGCCCAAATCAAGAACAAACTCCTCGCATGACGTTATTTTCCTCAAAAGACCCTCACAAAAGACCCTCTGTTTTGCTTATCCTTTTGCTTTTTGAAAGTGATGGACGAGAGCTTCTAAGTCTTGCCACACTGCAGAAACAGTGCAAAAGCTAGATGCAACCCATCGAGTGCTCAATATTCTGCCAATTTTAAGAAGTTGAAGATCTAGAGTCTCTGCAGAAGCCTGTAGTTCCCTAGCATTCTTAGGTGAAGCATGATAAGTTACGTAAAGTTTGTCCATGAAACTCTTGAAGCAATTCACTCCTGCCACACTGTTCACTGTGTCATTAACAGACAATTCAAGGCAATGGTTAGCACAATGTCAAAAAATAATATTAGGAAACTTCTCTTGCATTAGCCTCCTTACACCATTATGTACATCAAATAACACAGCTGCACCGTCATACTTCACAGACAATAAATACTCCTTCAAATAATCTTCAGAACGTCCTAAAGAGTTAAGAATTCCTTTAGCTGTTACATCTGACAATTCTATGAAGTCTAGAAAAAGACTCACTGGAGCTGGAAGTTCAGGTAGAACTGCATGAATAATAACAATCAGTGTGGATCTGTTACTCACAGTTGTAGATTCATCAATTAGTAATAACACTTTGTTCTTGTACTGCACTATATTGTGTATTAACGTTTTTCTCATTTCATTTGCAATGTGGCTCACAATGTTAATGCACACATTTGTGGAATAAAGAATATATCCCATGTCTATGCCATTAAGTTCCTGCAAATTTATTTCATCTTCAAGGTTGTTAAATGATTGGTTCTTTGCAACTTTGTAAGCGGTTCAAAAAATGTTTTCTGTAATTCCCATATTATGAGACAAAGTATTTAAGAAAACTTTCTCTAATGTTTTATTCTTTGCTTCAGATGATACTTTTTGGCATTCTTTGTGCCACACACTCTCCTTATGATCGTGTATTTTTTTTCCTCGGTGACATTAACTGTTGTTTCCAGGATTCTCCAAAATAGCTGATTTTACCATTTGTCCACTTCACTGAAATTTTCATTCCCATTTGTTTGTCGACAGCTAGATTTTCAACATCATGATACAATTTACAGCCCAACATTTTATTCTTGACATACAACCAATCTTTCTTGTCTTGACCATGTGGAGATTTGACAATTTCTGCTTCTTCAGAATCTTTCTCATCCTGACCATGTGCAGATTCAACGATTTTTGCTTCTTCAGAATCTTTTTCATCTTTACTATGTGCAGATTCAACAGTTTCTGCTTCGGTGACTAGAGAGAAGCATAAAAGAGATCTATAACAAACTGAAGGCAAAAAATATGTGGTTTAACAAATGCTATTTGGTCAGCCATGTCCTTCGGGTTCTCCTTTTTCACAGAACTCTTTGAAGCTTTGGTTTCTACTGATGAAAGTGAATAATCCAAAGTTCCGAGAGTTCCTAGAAAAACATTCTGGAAAAGTTATACCCGACTGTTTAACACTAAGAAAAAATTATATGGGAAAATGCTATGAAAATCCAGTGATACAATTTATTTTAATATTCACCTTTAGTATCAGTAGAAGTGGAAAGGAGTTTCTTGATATGCAAGTCATTATTACGAGACAATCAACAATCTTTCTCTTTTGACAATCTACAGCAGTTGTTTGTTGTGCATTACAATGCAGGACTAAAAAAAAGTGAACACCTTGTATTTACCTGCAAATATGAATTTTATAAATATCATATTGCATCTTTAAATTTTAGTGCATTTTTGTAATTGTTAGTGCATTATTACATTTTTATAATACATTTTATGTATTTTATTATGCATTAATAATCCTTGCCCTACTTAGAGCTCAGAGCAGTTGTTAGTGGGACCACCTGTCTCAATACATGCATTACAACGATGCATGACATTTTGTCTCACTCTCTCCAAAATCCATGGTGTCTGTTGCACATGGTCCTAACTGCCACTGTCATTGTGCAACAGACACCAGGGATTTTGGTGAGAATGCAACAAAATGTCATGCATCGTTGTAATGCATGTATTGAGATAGGTGGTCGCCACTTACAACTGCTCTGAGCTCTGAGTTGGTGATGAGTGTCAAAAAAAGCAACTTGTAAATGATCTTTAAGATCTTGTGTCATCCAAAATATTCATTTCCAACCACTGGTTCCTTATGTCAAAATGCTCCAAATTGAGCCCTCTATTGTCTGTATAATTTTGACCCTAAAGGTTGGGGACACTGTATAATCAGAAACTTCATACCTTACCCCATAAAATATGCTTTTCTCACCTGACATATTTTGGAAGCCTTTTGCTTTCATCATTAGTTCATGTTATGAGATGAGCTGAGAAGTTTCTAATTCACATATATATTCTGTTAATAATTTACCTCATACTGTCACTTTTATATGAAAATAAAATTTTAAAATGTGTTTTTATGGTGGGAAAAAATTATTGTATCTGCATTGGAAGTCTCAACTATAAAAATGATCTCAATTTGTGATGTTTTTTATATGCAAGAAAAAATATACACTTACCTAAAAATCCATTCCCTACATATTCATAAAATGAGTACATTAAAAATTCTAAGAATATTAATGTGATGTTTGTTAAGGGAAGTTTGGGATTGTTCGAGTCCCACCTTTCTTAAAATTAAAATTTTGAAATCTGTTGATTCTATCGGTTTTAATTGTATGCCTTGTACTTATTATATCAAACAGATTTTATTAATTGTTCTTGACTATGTATTTTATCATTGATGTAATGATATTTATATAATTGTTAAGGCTTGTATACTGTTATTGCCAGTTGTTTTCATATTGCTTCAGGGCTATGTGTTTTTAGAGATTATAATTAACATAAAGAATTTTATAATAATAATAATTATTATTATTATTTTATCTGAGAACCCAGGGAAATTAAAAGTTGTTAAAAAAATCATGACACTATTAACAGCTATATTTGTTGTACAATCTCATTTTCTCTTGAACACACAGTTTTTTTATGTAAAAAGTTTTTGCACTTTATTAGAAGATAATGTAAATATTTAATATTTTTAGCATATTTAAGTTCTTTGCTTTACTTGCAGTTATGTAAAATAATTGAAATTTCGTACAATTGGAATGACAGTTTCTAAAACATCTTCAGTCTTCTTCACTGGTATTAGTCAAGAGTTGCTTTTGGATATATTATATATTTATTAACAAGAAAAATGCCCAAACATAGATATTTATTATACTTGTGGAATATATCAATTTCATGGCATTGTGAATGTCAATGCCATAAGAATTTTCATCTTAATAATCATTAAATTAATCAGATTTTATGCCTCATATCATATATTTTAGACTGGTTTCAGGGAGAGTGTACTCTATTGTCAACTAGCATCTGACTGAATGAAGAGTAGACTCTTTGAAACCAGTCTCGTATACATACAAAATATATGAAGTGAGGTGTAAAATCTGATTCATTTATTGATTATTAAGTAAAACCTTGTAGTGTTACTTCCTAAAAATATCAATGTTTCATCTTATTGACAGTTGATGACTGATGCTACACTCCAGTCAAGAATTGTCCAGAAAAATGGAAACTTACTTGACATTTTAAAAGGTTATTTGGTTAATCAAATGTTCAGTGGAGAATATTAATAAAATAGAAATGAGTTATATGTGTTATATATTATTTTACTTAATTTGTTGTGTAATAATGTATTGATAGAACAACCTTCTGTATTCTATAGCTTACAAATCAGAAACATTTGTGAGTCTGGTACAATAATTTCTAAACATTTATATATAGTTCAGCTTTTACCAAGGTCTCTTACAGGCAAAGCATTTCCAAAATGCAGAAAGTGATTATTAGAAATCAAATGACTGCATTGAGATTCCAATAAGCATCTTGAAATTATTAAAGATTAAAAATGCATTAAAATAATCTTATTCTTCTTACTTCCCCTTAAGCTGAAGCATCACATTCCTTCAGCCACTTTATTGAAGTCCCATTTTTCAAGACATAGATGTTTTTGAAATAATTGTTTCAATTGAATGAAATGGTTGGATAATGAGAATGAATTGAAACCTTTGATTATAATGTTATTGAAATGATGTGTTTAGTTATTTCTGGAACCATGTTGTGTACAGATGGGTATTATTGTGGTTGATATTGTACATATCCATACATAGTCAATGTGATAAGATTACATGTCATGTTATAATAGTGTTGTATAGCATTTAGGTAATGATTAGTGGGTTGGAGTAGATGTGAAATTGCTAAGGGCCTAATTTCTAAATTTAATAATATTACAGAGAAATAGATGTTGACATAATTATAAGAATACCAAAACCTGATTAGGCAACAATTAAAATAAGGGATATATAAATATAAAATTAAAAATAATTATAAATTATATTTGAAAAATGAGATATGTAGCAGAAGATACAATTTTAGATAAAAGTCAAAATAACAGATATAAGATTAAAAACAGAGAGACTCTATGATGTGTAAGAAAAAGAACATTTAATTGATTCCAATATCTTCAAAGACTGGCGCCAGAAAGAATTCCAGAAATAATACTAGATTACCAAATCTAAAGAAAGGCCAAGGGCGAGATGGAGAGAGAATTTTGAGGTTGGAACAAACTAATAAGCTCATCTTAGCAGGTGGTGATGATTCTTTGAATAATCCAACAGTTCAACTTAAAACAAATTAAAGAAAAACTTTATTAACATTGAAGTATTCTGTAAGCATTAAACATTTTTTTTTTCATGTCTCTGAATTATTGAAACTAAAAATGATAAACCTAAGAAGGGCAAGGATTCTATTATATTTAACATTTATTGGGGAAGTTTTTTTAAAAAGACTCACCTCATAAATTTCATGCTCTTCACGAAACTATGGTTTCAGACGACATCTCATCCATCATCAGTCACAACTTGAGTCAGAGTTGTGACTAATGATGGACGAGATATCGTCCAAAGCCATAGTTTCGTGAAAAGCAAGAAATTTATGAGGCGAGTTTTTCAAAAAATTTTCTCCGATAAATGTTAAATAATTATTACCTCATAATGTTTACTTCCCAACATTAATTTTAAATACAATTTTATAATGTATTTCTATTAATAGGAAAAATTAATAAATGGTGACAATTTCATTTTTTTTTATTTTACAGCTTCAACTAATTGACCTTCAAATAAAAAACAGTAATGTTATCGGTAATAAGTGTAATAACTAATATTGTAAATGGACAGAAGGATCACATGGCAGAACCACAAAATAATTATGGTACACAAATACAAGTATTCCTCCATAACTCTATGTCACAACAGGCCTAAAAGGCCCTTGGACTACCAGCCGTCTGTTGGCCTCACCTCCACTTGTGTCATTTACTGAGATGGGCAATCACATAGCCAGAATAGGGGTGGCATGTGATCACAATGTCGAGTCCCCCAGCCATTTAAGCTGGTTTTCTCAATCTGGAGCTGCTACTCATTGTAGCTACCCAAGTTCCTCATGATACTGTGTGGACTCTGGTCCCATATTGGCCGAAATTCCATGATAAAATTGCTCGGCTACAGCACAGGACACAAATATGATACAGTTCTTGAAAAAATCCATGACTACAATAATAATTGGAGACAACATGTGACAGACTACTACATTGTTTTAAGACAAATAATTCTTCCTTCTGACATTCATGAACTTTAGTGGAATGAACGAAACAGCTGGCAAGGGGTAGTGGCACAATTGAGCTAATTATTGACGAGTGGTGTATACTATGTCGCACTCTTAACTTTTAGTGCATAAATACCTGCTTTCTAGTGATGAATACATTGGCTGTGGTGGGCTAGTGGTTATGTTTCTTGCCTCTAGTTCTGAGGGGTGTGGGTTCAAACCTGGCCATGGTCAATGGGTTTTTTAGGATGGAAAATTCCAAGGGACAAGTCCTCTGGAAGGAACTTTAAGCCATGGGTTCTGAGTCTGAAGATTTTCAGGCTTGTAAAAGAATGACAAGCCTGGATAAAGAGGCCTCTGTGCAAAATTTACCGAATGTTTCCATTCTTTGGTTTTCTAGATGTCACTATGAGGCAGAATGCTGACCTCATGCCACTCAGTGACATCTGTCTGAAAACAAGTGTAACTAAATTAGTATGGTTGAATTTCTCCCCTGTAAGGGGAGATCACACAAGTCTCGTTGAAAGACATGAGGGCTTAAAAAAAAGTGACTAGTATTTGTATTATGTGTAGAAAAGAGTGTAGGATGAATAGTAAAATAAAAGTTATCAATAATTGTGGTATAATGTTCGAGAAGTAAAGAGGGTAACACCAAATTAACTTCCGTCACGGATTTAGCTCTTAAAACAGACAGACATTCAAGTTTTGGTAACCAAATATTATGCTTATTTTAATTTATATTTTTTTACTTATTTTAAGTTATTTTTAACACTTTATTAATTACATGTTTTATTTCTCTCTTTTTCTCAAATTTTCTTATAATTTAGTTGGGTGAAAGATTGATATGATTCTAAAATACAGCCTTACCTTTAAAATGAGAGAGTTACCTTATTTATGCCATTTCAATCAAATTATCTAAGGATTTTTGATGTTTTTATTTATATTAACAGTTTCCAATCCTGAATAGTATCCAATTCATGAAAGAAGAATTAACACTTGAACCCTGGATCTCTGTTTCCGTATATCAGTGCGATACCAATTATGCCATTTGAGCACTGATAAGAATGTCAACATTTATTTCCACTTATACAATTCTTGTTCGTCCGAAGGATGCTAGCTGTTGCTACCATCACGCCATCTGACATCTTCTATTCAGAAGTATTTTTATTGAGAATTTATACATTACTTTTTAGCAGTAAAGCTTCATATTTTCAAGGTTTTTATTTAAATTTCAATTAACATTTTCCAGTCCTGGATAGAATCCAATTAATTTTTCTTTCTTGAATTGTCTAAGGACATCTGAAAATTATTTATTTCCCAGTATTTAAGTAAAAAAGAGTTCAAGAATTTAACAAAATTACTATGAGAAGTGGACTAGTGGTTATGCTCCTTACTTCTAGTTCTGAGGGTCGCGGGTTCAAACCCGGCCAGGGTCGATGGATTTTTTAGGATGGAAAAATCCAAGGAGCAAGTCCTCTGGGAGGGACTTCAAGCCGTGGGTCCTGAGTCTGAAGATTTTCAGGCACGTAAAAGATCCTTAAGCCTGAATAAAAAGGCCTCTAAGCAAAATTTACCAAATTTTCACATCCTAGTACTACCTTGGTTTCCTAAATGTCACTATGAGGCGGAACGCTGACCCCGGGCTACTCTGACATCTATCAGAAAACAAGTGTAACTAAATTACTATGGTTCCATTTCTCCCCTGTAAGGGGAGAGCACCTAAATCTCGTTGAGAGAAAAAAGGGCTTACAAGACTATGAGAAGTAACACTATGAGGCCAATTATCAATATTATATAATTGGGTCAGACATTTTTACTCCTCATTTCATAAAAAATATATGTGTTTCTCACCGATTAGTTTCGGAGGCTTCTCCACCATCATCAGCTAAACTCCAACTGTTAGAATTGTACCATCAACATCAAGGTGGAATGTTGGTGTTGACGGCATAATTTCAACAGTCAGAATTGAGCTGATGATGAAGGAGATGCTAGAAGTAGTCAGTGAGAAATTCATATATTTTATGAAGTATAAAAAATTCCATTTCAATTATGTGAAGAATTAAAGAAATTTGTTTGGTTATTTACATCTCACCTTATATTTACTCTCTCATCTTGGACATGCTTCAAAGAACATTCACTTCATTTTCAGAGTTGGTTTTTTGTTGAAAATGAAGAAAATGTCCTTGAAAACATTGTCTCAGACGAGAGAGCAAAATATGAGGTGGCATATAAATATCTATTTAATTTCTTTCATAAAATACCTCATAGTGTTACATACTATAAATCTGTGTTTAAAATAAGATTTATTCGAGCAACTTGAATGAGTCAATAGCATTTGAACTTGTAACATGTGAACAGTATGTAAAATAATGGACACATTCTTATCTATAGAATGAAGCTAAATACATCTAAGTAAATTTTATCACTTCACCTCATATTCTTATTCTTCAGTTATTCATCTGACGAAATTTGGAACTTAAGTTTAAATCTAAATTTATGTTAATGAATTTAATGTCGGTGATCCTCTTTTTTTTTTTCACGTAAACTAATGAACCTTTTTATTTCTTTATTTAGGCTAAATGTTATTTAACCCTTCAGAGCGGATGGATTTAAATGGCCGGGAATACTCTGATGTGGGAGGAAGTTGACCGGTATTTAAACTCAGCCGTTCAGTGCCAGTATTCCAATAACGCATTTAAATTGATATATCTTGAGTAATTTAAATGTTTTTGCAATTCGTTTATGGTGAACCCTTAATATAATATTTAATTAATTAAATTTGTTACGGTTCTCACGTAACATCTCTGCATTTTTTGCAGACTTATTTATGGTTGTTGTGCCACAGTTGAAATAGGTCCTTTTTGTAAATTTCTCACATAAGTGACACAGTGTATTGCACTAGGGATTCTTTGAAGAATTCAGAGAACCGGCTTTACCTAACAACAAAACGAAATATTTACACAAAGAGAAGGGTCTTGAAAAAAAAGTATGAACTTCAAAAATTGGTGTGATAAATCTTCAAAATGTAAACCAGCTGTTTGACACTCGGGCAACAATAAGTGTATTTTTTTCCCTTGTGTTTACTTTGTTCATGTTTATTACAAACACATTGCTTCTATGCGCTGACCTTCTTTCTTGTAGGGGGGGGGCAGCCTTCTCCAAATGTGTCTTTCTAACACTTTGGAAACATTATTTTAGGTCGTGTGCCTTCAAAAAATGGTCTTTCTACACATCAGACCTGTTGTACTAAAAGACCTTCATCAACCCTAAATTTCAATGCCTTTCTTCTGGTTTCCAAACTGAAACCAGTTGATGAAATATGACTATAATAGTTTCACCGGAGGTGTGGACTTAAAAGATCAACATGCTACAAGCCGGAAGATCGAGGGTTTGAGTCCCGGTGGATCAGGATTTTTAAACTGAACCAAACCTTCAGGCGGCACCGTGAACCCGGGGTTGACTCAGCCTCTAACTGAAATGAGTACCAGATGCTTGTTATGGGCCGTCAGACAGAAATAAGTACTCGGCTTACATCAAGTACCGATAGTCTAGAAAAGTGGGAGCCTTAACCTCCTAATATCCCAAGAACCTTCTAAGGTCTGTAGTGGACCACTTTACCTTTTAGATACTGACTGAATTGTAGACTAACTACCTTTCCATAATGTAAGGATATCGTCATTTGAAATATATATATATATATATATATATATATATCTGAAATTTACTGTTGTGGTCCTGTACTGTAGCGTAAATCGGAAATAACTTTGTTGGGTCTTTATATATACTGAATTTTGCGACATTATTATTAAAAATGAAGAGATTTGAAAATAGATTCAATTTGATAGACAAGCTAATCTACAAAAAAAGGCGAATTTAGTTTTATAAGAAATCCTTTATCAAGTTATAAATTTAAGAAAAATGTCAGAGGCCGCAAGAATAAATGCAAATATAAAATTATTTTAACTTGTTACTGAGGGCCGTAATCAGTTAATATATGCACTAATATAAACTTTGAAGTCTCTACATAAAATTTGTATAAACGGTAAATAGTTAATGTAAACACAAAGGTCATAATTACAGTTTAAAGCAGTGCGTGTAGCTAGCGTACATGTCACGTCGTTCCGCATTTGGTGAAGAATTCAACTTGCGTACACGTCACGTCGCTCCACGCTGACGGGTTAAAATAAATAATACCTCGTAGTGTTGATTACTAAAAAGTCAAGACATTATGTTTTAATAGAGGTACATATATAATATCAGTGCCTAATTATAACGCTCATTGTAAAAGTTATATGATTGGAAATACAGGCATTCTGAAAAAAGGCTTCAGTGTTTACTGAGCAGGTAGTGTGCAATAAAACAAACAAAAAAGTTCCTATAAACTTTGATCTTGAACTTAATATCTTCCGATTTATGGTCTATTGTTAACCAACACTTTCAATTATCTTTGATCTACTCTTCACAATACAATGCAACCTTCCGCTCTACGGGCCGCATGCAAATACATTAGTCTCTACTCAAATTACTTCCAATCACTGGTGAGCTGACTCACCGTGAGCAATTGCCAAGATCGAATTAACGGCCGACTTACCAGTCATGCATGAAAGTTGACATTTTTGTAATATTGGCAACGAATTACCCAGAATTCTCAGCGATAAAACCACTTCCGTTATTTTCGTCTGCTATAGAGGAACGCATTTACGCTTGCGTCCCGCAAGTTATACCGTATACAACAACGTCTGCGTCGTGCAATATTACGCCGATTCTCCTGTTCTTCCAGTTGAATTCTTTGGTAGACTCTATCAAATTCCTCTTCTCCGCGTATACCGAAAACATGATCGAAGTCTTCAAGGTCCGACATCTTGGATAAAACTGCAAAGGTTTCAAATTACATCGGTTCCCTTCGGGATTTTCACGATAAGTTTCTATCTTGAGCTATGAACTTAAGGTACCATTAAAGATAAATAATGTTTATATTATGACGACACTCATGTTCTTCTGACCACAATTTATAAGGACCCGGGTTTTTATTCCTGATTAGACAACAGGAATTATTTATTAAAGGGAATTATTCCTGTGATTGCCCATGGCCGATTGTTTAAACCAGGGACAAGTCCAAAATTATATTATCTTTTTTAGTGTTCTTGTTTTTATGTAAAATTCTAAGAATATAGATGTTTTGTATTAATATGATTTTTCAATTCAGTTTTATTATAAGACAATTCATGATTCTATATTACAATTACAATAAATTTATGCTTGTTTCTTGGTGAAATTTTAATTCAGTTTAAAAAAATTCCAGTTAGTGCAAAATTGTAGTCCCATTATAGCTTACATATTCAGTGATGTTGTTAATTAAAAGCATTTTTACCTTTAGAAAAATACTTGTTTAAATCTAATAAGCTTATTTGGTATTTTATTAGTAATTACTTTATCTTGTATTCTATCAGGAGAGCTATTATATTATCTAAATCTGATATGTGAGTAATTCTGAGTTATAAGTATTTTTTCTTCTTCACCTTGACATGCTTATAACTCACGTTCAACTGTAATTACTAGAATAGAGCTGTAATATTGAAGCAGATAAGCAAAAGGTCCAGAGATTATCAGAATTGTGCAGAAATGATTTAACGATTTATAAAAATGATTGTCAACATCATATTTCTCTAATGTTACTTAGAATAGGACAGTGTTTAGCATCCAAGCACCAAAATTGCAAACTGAGGTAATTGTCATAAAGAAAAGGAGATGGCACTTGGTTTAACTTCCTGCAGACTTCATCTGTTGCATAGTTTTTGCATTTTTGTGCTTGGTTCACTGTTGCTAAATGTTATCCAATTCATGGGCTTAGATTTTTAGTTTGGAGTCAATTAAGGATTATATCTTCTTGTTCTATAGCAAGGAATAATTTATTAATATTATTATTGTTCTGATATATAGGAATGCATTCTTGAATGGGTTTTATACTTATTGTTTAGAACACATGTTCCAAATAAATTCAGAATGAATACCAGGCATTAATAAAGATGGTAATGTTTTATAGTTTTTTTAAAGAAAGAGAATAAGGGGGTGTAAACACTATGGAGACTCATCCCCATGGTGTATGTATCCATAATCCCCTAAACTAATAAGCCCTACCTATCCCCTCTCATATACAGGGTGTTGCAAAAAAACACCAACAATGGAGGTGAGGTGGTATATTGAGATAAGTTGATCATTTTTTAATAGTTGGATTTCAAGACTCAGTACTTGACAATACTGTTACAGTCACATCAAGTTTTCAAAATATCCACCTCCCATCTCATTGCAGAGCATACATTGGCATTTAAATACGCCTGGCCTCATTTGAATTGTTTCTGTAGCAGCGTTGATTCGGGCTATAAGATCCATACGTGACTCTACTGGAGTCTAATAAACAGACTGTTTCATTTCGCACCACATAAAGTAGTCAAGTGGTTTAAGATCAGGTGATCTCGGAGGCCATGGGACTGTCCCCCTCTGCCAATCCATCAACCTGGATATGTGGTATCCAAATGTTTCCTCACGTTGGCATGGAAGTGAGCTGGAACTCCATCATGTTGTAGCCACATTCCTTTGCGAAGCCACGTATCATAGGTTCCATACCTGTGAGGTGTTGTCAAGTAATAAGTCTTCAAATCCTTCGAACTAACACTGATCTTGAGACATAATTATTTAGTCACAGTGTGAAAATGCATCATTTCCGAACAGTGGTACCTTATTAAAAAATGTTCAACGTATCTCAATATACTACCTCACCTCCGTTGTCGGTGTTTTTTTACAACACTCTTAATTTAGGGTAAGTGGTTCCCGGAAGGATCAAAACGCTGGAGGGAAAATTTTCTATAGGATCGTAAGAGGCCTTGGCCTAATACTTGGAAGGAAGAAGAAGAAGAAGAACACATTAAGATGATTTACCTTTATATTCATGAATTAATAACATTCAGTTACAATGTAAGTATACATACAAATTGAACCAGCTGGATATATAAAAGGATGTCAAACATACAATAACAGAAAAGAAATATCTTCTTTGACAGTGCTAATAAAGTTTCTAAAAACAGAATCCCTCGGTTCAAACACACATACCAGATGTATCAATACACACACAATCACAAAGTCTTATTCTTGCTAGTGTAGAAACTTCGATACTAGCTAGGTAGAGTTTGCCTCCTAGGCTATGTAGAATAGAGAGGTAAGCTATGCTGCAACTATAATTCCATTGTTCACACCCAACGTAAGGAAATGCACATAAATAGCTGTGCAGGTGATGTCAAAGGAAAGTTTAGAAAAGGGAATTTAGATGGGACAAAATCAGAAATGAGAAAAATATAAGCATATTCAGTGTTCAAGAGAGAGAGAAAAAAATCCCACAAGTTTTTTAAAGCTGAGAATGTAAAACTAATAGCAAATATGGACAGAAGTCAGGTATTTCCATATTTGTACTAAAAGCTAACAAGCATTACAAACAAAACTTTCCATTGTTATGCATGAGAAGCAGTGTGCTTTTTTTGGCTACCTATTGTGTTGAGAAGTTACATGAAGCAGGCAAGAGTCGATCCTTAGATTACAGTTAAAGGGTTGATCCTTAAAATTTTCCATAATTTAAGCATTTGTAAAACGTACTATACAAGTGGAGGTCTATTCAAAAACAGGCTATAAAGTTACTTATTTATTTAAATTTTTACAATACAATAAGGATATGATTATAGACTCTAGGCCAGAATCCATCAATGTTAACTCACTGAATGGAGCAGATGGACTCCCTGCATGAGTAAAGAGCAGAGTGAAGTGAGGCAGGGTGCAGTGCAAATGGCAGGTAGTGAGAGTATCCAATCTACCAATTCAGGAGTTGTATTACTTCCCTATAGTTTAAATGAGAGATTTGGCACTGGATTTTAGTACATTGCAGATAATTTTTTGGACACGGCCTTTCTACATTACAATGCTTCTCTGGAAGAAATTTCTAGGTAGGTTTCGGCATGCAATGGTTGACAGTTACCTTGTAAGAAAAGTAAGTTTAATGAAGGATACCTGATAAAACATTGAAACAATAAAATAAAATGTTTAGCATTTTGTATCTCTCCTCTTCAGCAGTTAACACATGGGCAAAAAGTGGCTTGAAACATCTACAAAATAAAATAAATGTGAACTTTCTGCCAAATACAAGGCAAATAATGTCAGTTTCACTGTCTTGGTGCCAATTACATTTAAGCAATACATTTGTGGACTTCATTAGGACTCGTAATGTCAATCAAGTGGGGATCCTACAACCTTTGCAACACCCCACATTTCAGTTGCCATGTGTGTGTCATTCCATTCATCCTCTCCAGTTGTCCTGTTGAGCATAACCATTCTAATTCCTTCTATCCATTGTGTTACGTGTCTTCCTTTACTATTCCTTGGATTATAATTCAAAACTCTTTTTGGCCGTCTATCCTTTTCACATGGCCACCATAATCATCCACTTTCTATCCTCTCTGTATTTGTAAAAATCCTTTCAAGTTTGTCTTAAAATTACTGCCTTCAGCATATGTTGCAATTTAGAGCCCACATGATCTCTTTAGGAAGTCCATTTCTAATGTCTGATTACTCTTTTATCTTTCCCCAATAGTTGCCAATATTCAGACCCATATAATATTGCCCACTGCTGTGGTCTCAAGGCCATGCAGCAGGCCCGGGTTCGATTCCCGGTCGGGACAGGCTCCTGGGTGGGGTTTTTTTTTCTGAGTTTTTCCTCACCTGTAAGAGGAAAGATGATTTTCATCCAGCCATCCTCATCATCATCCTTCACCGGTTTGGAAAGCAGTGGGAAGCTACCACACCTATAATTCCCTAGTAAAGCTAAAGTAAGTAAAATGCTATGATTGCAGAGAAAGATCTACCCTCAAGCAGAATTACTATGGATGGATGATACTATAGATATACAGGACTATATATTCTCATCTTTGTATTAATGTTCATTATATTTCACTATAACACTTTATTTATGGCTTTCTTCCCTTGTACTCAATTGTGTGTGTCTTTCTGGGTTGCTTCCTCTGCTGATATAATGCTTCCTAGATACTTAAATCCTTGATATTCTAAATATAATTCTAAGTCTTCTTGTCCTCCTTTTCTCAAATATTCTGTTTTCACCATGTTCAGGTTGAACTCAAAATGTAACTGACAAAAAAAATTGGAAAAATCTTTCTGAAATTTAATAGATGTTCTAAAACTCTGTGGCACTTGTAATTTGCCCTTCATGGAGATGACAAAAAGTTAATAACCTTTTATCATGAACTTAGCACCCATACATATTGCAGCAAATTTCCCTGTCCTCCAACAATTTGCACTCTGAACCATTAGTCTATTGACTTGAAAAATATTAAAATGTTATATATAATAATATAGTACTTTTTTATCCATCTTCCTCAATTAGAATTGATTTTTATTAAAAAACCTCATTACATTATTAAATCAGAAGGCCTTTTATTTTAAAAACATGTTTCATTTTCGGCATGCTAATTGATAATGAGATTTTTTTATAATTCATATCAATTAACATGCCAAAGATGAAACATGTTTTTGAAAGGTCTTCATGATTTAATAATTCTAATTGAGGAAGGTGGATAAAAAAAAGGTACTATATTATTATTTATAACATTTTAATACATAACCTCAATTGTGATAATAATGAATATTAAAAATATTGATACTAAATAGTATGTAATTCAAGAACTACATGAACTAAGCAAATTCCTCAGCAAGTTGAATTTATGGTCCAATTTTGCTGGTTTAAGGGTTACATCTTTCTTCTGTTAATTAAATTGTATGTATCCAGTTTTGGTGTGAGAAAACAAATGTGTCAGTCACTAGAGTGGATTTTCAATCCTGACTTTTTGGTAAATCCACATTCTTCCATCTTACTTTCCTTGATTGTTGTATCCCATGTTTTGTTTCGGAAAAAAAACCAACATTGCGAACACTGGAGCATTAAAACACACAAATATACAGTCTATATAGATATGTTTTTTCATGGTCATTTTCGATGACTAATAAGTATAATCGATGAAGATTTGTAAATAAAATTCAAAATATTTTCATCAGTAGGCCTTATAACCTCAATAGTTACGTTCCATTGATTCGCTAAAAATATAGGCCATTTGGCTCTTAGACGCTTCATATACAGAATGTTCGGAAATTCATATTACAAACTTCTAGGGTTAGTAGAGGGGACAGAGTAGATGGTATTTTGATTAGGAACCCATTCCGGAAACGTATCGTTTCCGTGCTATAGCCATTACAATGAATCGGATTTGCTGATGTTTTGCAACCTGATAGGCAGTACATGAAGTCAGAAGATGCCTGATGGCACGTGACGTTTACCTTGCTGTGGTACAAAATATTATATACCCTGTGGCCTGGAGCCCCAGTCACGTGCCTGCGAGTCTCCGATCAACATGGTTGAGTACACGTTTGCAGAATACACGGACATGGCGTTGGTGTATGGCGTAGCGGAAGGGAATGGAAGAGCAGCTCGTCAATTGTATCAAGAGCGCTGTTCACAACGTATGATTCCATTTTTGTCAGAATTGCACGACGGCTCCGAGAACGAGGTATCTTCACCGTCGACAGAAAGGACTGTGGTGCTCCAAAAATGCGCCGTACCCCCGAAATGTAAGACGCTGTACTGCATTACGTTGAACAGTACGCGAACAATGGCGCGTGCGATGGATGTTTCTAACGGCATAATGTGCGAGGTTCTACACGATCACGTGCCATCAGGTGATCTTATGACGCCATATACTGCCTATCCGGTTGCAAAACAACACCGGCAAATCCGACACATTTTAATGCTGTAGCACGGAAACGGTACGCTTCCGGACATGGGTCTACTAAGTCCCCTGTACTAGCCTTAGAAGTTTGTAATATTATTACTCGATCGCATTAACTTTTTAGCTGAAGAGGGGAAGCAATGGCGCTAGTGGTGAAGATGGGGGAAGTGTATCCTTCCACCGTTGGTACAAGCGAATGATTGGGAAAGTGGTATAATCAGTGGCAAAATATAGTGGTAGACCTACTTGAAATAGGAGATGAAGTTAATGAAAGATTTTCGAAGTTTGAATGTCTACGGGTTTCTGGATAATGTGACGTGCAGAGAAATTAAATCAGCGCTGACTTTCAACTACTGTCTGGCAGACTTAAATGTGTATATTCTGTGAATATAGGGTCTAACTTTCGCACTTGATATTGTCACTGACAACTGACTATATACGACTGTCGGATAATAAAAATTGTCACTGCAACCCAAGACAAGGGTCTACTATCTCCAACCCCTACTCACCCTTACCACATTCTTTTAGTTCACAGTTTTTCCGCATTGAAAGTTGACGTCGAGTAATAATTTCCAAACATTCTGTATCATGCAATTAGGAGTATTTTAGGTAGCAAACCTAATCACTGTCAGTCCACCAGCCGCCACTGATTTTGTGTTTAGTCATAACGTATACACTACATGAGGTAGTTGAATGACATGAAATTCGAGTCAATACTTGCGTTCGAGTTTCATATTTTATCTATTTATCTTCTCTACATTGCAGTAGTATTTCCTTCAACCCAAAGTAATTTATTGTATTTTTCCGAACATTCCTGTCTTGTGCATCTTCTTCCGTCGGCTGAACTTTGGAATAATTCGTTCTATGCCTTTCCATACAACATTCGATCTTTTCCTTAGTCCTTATTTTTGATCAATTATTAGCCTGTACTTTTATTTTAATTAATTAGGCCTATTAAATTATTTTCTTTTTAATGACATAAAAATAAATGTTTCACTGTCATGGTTAAGGGAAACATTAATCTTAGTCGCAGAGAATACAACAGGGTTGTTACAGGGTGAAACTTTAATATTGCGAGATCGAGACAAAATATTCGCTGCCATATTGAAACATAGTTTAATTGGAGCTGGAAGTAAACATTGATAAAACTAAATACATGATCACGTATATAAATACCGGTACGTTATACAGTGCGATCAGTATAGCGTTGTACTGCAGATGCGGGGTCTGTGCTGTGCGGTGACTAAGGTTTGCACGTGCAGACACGGAACTTGGAATGAGCGCAGACTCAACAGTATACAAGCACATCCCACGCATTCACGATCGCAGTCAGATTGTATGCTTCGAGTGGATAAGTTCCTGCTCACTTTTCCTTGTGTACTGAATGGCGTGTGTATGAGTTATTTCAATTTTAAAATTTGTATCTTATAAAACAGGTGTGTATAAGTGTAAACTGTATAATGGATAATAATTTTTCTATTGAACAACGTGTATTTATTTATGATCAATATTTGTTAACTCAGTCTGCCAGCCAAGTACGAAGACTTTTTGAAACACGATTCCCGGGTGTAAAAATTCCGTTACGCTCAACAGTACTTAATCTGTACAACAAATTTAACAAAGAGGTGTCAAAAATGTATGGACAACGAAGGTGAACAGTTCCAGCAACTGCTTCAATAAAGGTGGTAAGTACGACAATTTGTAAAATATTTACGAAAATGTGTGTGGTTATATCACCTCGATCCTACGCTGTCTGTTCCCCGCCGCGAATGCGTTAGCAGTGTATAGTGAAATCCCCGCGTCTGCTGTCCAGTGCTATACTGATCGAACTGTATAATGGAAATGGATAGTTAATGACAGATGGGAATTTTTTTTAGAAGTGGCTGAATTCATATAGGCCCTGCCTAGCAGTAATTACAAATAGGAATGAGGTACGCAAAGATATTGTCACTGATGGCACGGGGGTTTCCTTTAACTTATTTGGACTTAAATAAGTACACAGTTGCTATGTAAAATGTTTCTTTTAACTTTATTTCCTTCTCCACAATTATCACTAAATCTTCAAACACAATTTGATTTAACAACTATTATTTTTATAACGTTAATCAGATAATCACTTAAAACACAGTTGCAGGCACAATCCTTCCTCACAGTTACGCTCACAATTAACATCTCGCCATCCAATTTCAGACTCTCGCAGACTGACTGTCCGGCATTCTCGTCCGCTCGTTTATATAGGCGGGGGAGGAAAGCTCTAGTAATAGCTTCGAGCAACTTCGAAGCCCACAGGCTTCCGATCCTTCTCCAAGGGGAAGGAGACGCCGGTAGAAAGGTCTGGCAACACATTCAAGCGGATCACTAACTTGCTAGGGGCGACTCACTCGCGCAATTCAAACGCCGCTTACACGACATGTAACAATATTAAACATTCAGTTCTGGATGCATGCTATTATGCATTAGAGGGCTTTTCTCCAACTTCTCTTAAAAGTAAAATATATATGCCTAAAATTTGTATTCAGTTATATGTATGCGAAACATGGACTCTTACTATAAGGAGGAGAAAATATTACGAGTATTGGTACCGGTATTTGAGAATAAAGTTCTATGGAAAATGTTTGGACCAAAGAGAGACGAACAGACAGGAGAATGGAAAAGACTACAACAGTGAGCTACATGATCTTTATAGGAAACCAGATATAAGAACAGTTTAAGTCTCGTAGACTGCAATGGACAGGACATGCCACACGAATGGGGAATAAAAAAAAGGGGGGTTATTGAAACCCTTGTAGGAAAACCAGTGGAAAAGAGCCCAGCAAGGTAGGCCAAGAATAAGATGGGAGAATTATATAAACTATGGTTTGAGGGAAGTAGATTATACAGGGGATGACTTCAAAACATCTCAGTATAGAGATATTTGGAAATCTTATGTCCGCGCGGCCATGAACCTAAGGTAACGATTTTCAAGAAATGTAATGTTTTAATACAATGTTAGGGAATTTAGCGTTTGGTTCTCGTATTCGGGTGATCTCAGGTTCAAATTCCGGTACCGACCAACCCTATAAAACGGATATCCTGAGAATCCTTTATAGAATGAATTACTACCCCTGCACATGACAGTTTTTTTTCCCCCTCAATAATCAAGGCAGGTATTGGGTTGGAATTTCATTACCAGGATTTATTTCGTCATATTCTTCATAATACAGTAAAACTTGCTCAAAGCGGAATCGTATGGGACCAATTTTTTTCCCACATTAGACAAAATTCCGCATTATAAAAAACTAAAAATTATTAAAAAATCTTATTATAGAGTTCCGCATATGTCTTTTTTGGTACCTTGGATAATTGTAGCTCCACTGCCGTTGAAAAGTGAAGTAGGCCTATAGTTTGTATGAGCGGCTTCGGCGGTAACACGCGAAAAATACAGTCCAGTTTCGTCAGCGTTAAAAATGTCTCTTAGTTGCGTATCCTGAAATTAAATTATGCAGTTTCGGTTTCCGCTCACTAACGACACTTTCGTCCACGTCCTTTGATTCTCCGCAAATTTCATTCCACACTACATTGTGTCGTCTTTTAAAACTGTCCAGCCAATCTGAAGATGCCTTGGAATCGTTATACCCTAGGGATTTAGCAACAGCTAGAGTTTGACTTTGGAGCATCGGTCCGGAAATTTGGAGATTTATCTTCAATCACTTTCATTTTTCGTTTAATGACAATGATACATACGTTTTAGCCATCTTTATTTCGTAAATTCAGAACGGTACCTGTGAAAGACCGGTCTCAGAACTTAAACTAATTTAAGATTTTGCAGTGCAATATTATTTGTAAAACAGGTATTTGTATTTCTGTATTTCTCATAACGGGTGTGCAAAAAGGCCGAAATAAAATTTCGAGTACAGGTACAATCTATACTTCAGCCGGCGGCAAGAATCATTCCTAATTGTTTTTTTGGCATAACGAAAATTGAATGAAATGGAAAATAATTTGTTTCTCTGTCTTTCCGTTTTATACATATATTTTTTCATGAACTGTGTAGAAACATCCTTCCGTTTCCGCGTTGGACAGATTCCGTTTTATACAAAATAAATACACGTAAAATTACTATTATTACGCCGGTACCAATGAATTTGTTCACATTGGACAGGTTTCCGCATTATTCACGTTCCGGATTAAACAAGTTTTACTGTATGATTAAATAAATAGCCACTGTATGACCTTGCATGTTAAAGGCGTTTAAAAAATAGGGGTTTTGTGCCAGGAGTCCACATACATTAGTCAGTGTCCAAACAGAATAGCCAGTTTTCCTTATGGTGCACCATACTATCCAATAAGCTGTAAAGTAATCTGGTGTAACTAACTTGGCCATTTTCTCACCTAACAAAATAAAATGAGTGTAGATAGTCTCCTGGCATAGAATACCCAATATTATATTGAAAAGTATTAATAAAATTCAGTCTTATAGACGAAATTGAAATGTGAGGAATTAGCCTAATTGATTCAAATGCGTTGAAAGAATGTCATCAAATATATTTCCACACATTTAATTCGGTTACAAACCCAAAGGAAGATCTTGGTCGTCGTATAGTGAGATGGTAAGGCTGAATTTTCTGATGTGGAAATGTTCAACGGCCTAATTTAAGGCAGGGGAAGAAAAGAAGCTCGGTAGTTAAATGCTATAGTCCAAGAGCTGACGACACATTTTAGAGAAGATGTTTTGCCCACGTTGAAATAATAAAAAAAAAAAACAGTGCTATTACGATGTGTGTCAGGTAGAGGTCTTGCGGTTATTTCGCTATTGCGCAGCCTATTACATTTGCAGAAAAAAACCAAAAAAATCTATTTTGGGCAATTTGAAATTGTTACGTTTATTATTTTAGTAGTTATATAATCCAGAAATAATACTCCAAGACTATTTTTTTAGTTTTAAAGTATGACCTAACCCCTCCGAATGTATTTAATCAATATACCCAAAAAAATATATACTTTGGGCATTCTAAAATGTTATGGCATATTTAATAATCAATTTTAAAAATACATATTAATTGCCAGACAATTTGAACAGTTTTTAACAACCCCCTGACGTGTGCCGGCAGCTGGCGGGGCCTTTAGCTCCTCAGGCTGTGATTGGTTGCTCTAAGACCACGTGACCACTGTTTACCGCGTAACTCGAACTCAGCATACATAACAGAGTATTTTGGAGAAGTTAATTTTTCAATTAAAAAATAACGAGTATTTTATAAAGTCATTTTTTTTCTCTGATAACGTGTTATTAAATCTCTTGCGAAAGATAGACTTGCTAAACGAAGCATTATCCGAGGTATCTGTGGTACGACTTTAAATAATTTTTTACACTAAATTTTTATTAAAATGTGGGGGTTACGAAGACCAAAACCACGCTGACTGCTACCATTTAGGGGTTTAGTTACGAAACCACGCATCAGCGTAACACTTTTCCGGGATCGGGCTTTGTAATTTGCTGTATTTATTAATGTGGTCCTGATATTCGAAGAAGTTATCTGTAAGAAAGCAGCTTGCCTCGGGCCCATGAAAGGCAGCTATTAATTCATCTTTCTTTCCCTGATGAACATATATAGATACAGATTATTAAAAGCATACAGTGAGTGATTTTTGTATAGGAGAGTGAACAACTACTTATACTTGAATAATAACAGAGGGGCGTTGCTTAAAAAGATAACCTTTTAATATAAACAAGTTGGTTTTAAATAAAACAATAAATTAATAACAAAAGATGATTCTTGATCAAACGACCAAGCATAGCTGTAAAAATAACTGAATAAATAACATACCATACATAATACCACACTCACACACGTGTCCAAGCTTTAGGAATCACTTCTTCCGTACATTACTGGACTAACTCAAAACAGACCTCTTCTCGGCCTCAATCAACTTGTCTATATAGACCACCATATTAACCTTCCAGTCGCATGGTGAGCTGGAACTGGATTCCACCTTTGAATCCGTCTTTAAATAACCAAACGCCGGTTGCTAGGCTGATCGAATGATAATGTTCGGTAAGAGTACAATGTATATAAAGGTTCGCAAGTAGAGGGGATATGCGCCGTAGAGATGCGCGGCGGAAAGGATGAAAAGGGGAGGGGTAGGCACAAGGAACACAGGACATTGGCATATTTCATAAATGTTCTGTAGTAGGGAGGAGAACAAAGATACCATACTGAACCGCAGAAAGGCACTTTCGGTTCAATAACTCCCCCTGCGCCCTCCGGGTAAAAAAAGGAAAACAGTCCATAAATTTCAAAATAATGTCCGGTAGAACAATCCCACGTTGGGAGGGGCACATCAACACTATCAGATTCCAGCGGTAAACTTCTACACAAATCTTCATCGTCCCCAAAATCACAATCACCACACTCGCTTCCATGTTGACTATACAGGCGCTGAAAATTAATTCCATCTGGATTCAGTCGCCCTAGTACAACTCTGCGGTGTTCCCGGTGAAGAACAGGGTGACGATACCATAATTGGATTGCCGGATCGCAATCCCGCTCCACCGCTATCCAGGAATCTGTAGTTCTAGAGCCACCATGTCGGTCAGCTGGGCACTCGGGGGTCGGCCGGATCCACCAAGCGCTCGACTGCCGAACATTCCAGGCTGCGTCGTAATGCCAATGTTAAGGAAGGGTAAACTGAAACAAAAAACAGGCGAAGACAGGAAAACGGAACCTCAGACATACTAGTTCAGCATGTGACATAATACAAAATATTTTCGTAATAAACATCTAGTTTAACATACAGATATTTTCACAACAAACATGCTTGGATTCACTTCATTACAGAACATAGTTTAACTTGACTGACATGTTGTTTTTACAACGTGGCCATGGACGCTTACTAACTTCTAGTTACCCTCATTTTAGAATTTAGCCTGCGTCTCATTAGCAAAACCTGGACCACGTATACTGAAACTCACTCTAGTAGCTCCACAACCAAAAGGTTGACTCAATCAGCTCATATACCAATATACATAAGTAGCTTTCTTAATATCCCAAACAAATATACAAACAAACTACGTAGAAACAACTAAGATCGACACTCTCTAGCGAGATGTCCAAAACGCTGACATTTCCAACATTGTAAATTACTTTAACTGCGCTGTCTACAATAAACTTACGCTTTACTAATGTTTGTTCAGCCGGGGAGAGAGAATTCATATGAATTTTAAGTCGCTGACGTAATATATTTACATCGCCTTCAACCTCAATACCTAGTAAGCTCAACTCTCGAACGAGATTGTCTTTTGATATTACATCTATCCAACTAGGCATGTTTACAAAGTACAATGAACAAAAGATGTAAACAACTATAAGCGAACGTAGTTTAGTATGCATAAGTCACTCTCTGTTTACGTATAAAGAAAGATGAGTCAATATCATTTACGTGAAATAATACAAACGCGTAAATAAATGCTTTTCAATAACTTTAACATAGATACCAAGTATCGAAAACAAATAGTTATCCGCAGGGTAATATCTCTGAAAAAATGTCGACTTTCTAATTCCAAACTTCATTTACGACCATACAGAGTCTATACCCTTGTCTTGGCACTTGAAACCAAAACTCCGAAACTTGAGTAGAAAATTTTAAATCGATACTACTAGAACCACTGTTAATAGAGTACAGCATATCTTTCAAAGTTGAAAGATACAAAACCACACGCTCTGCACACCATTTGTGGGGGTTACGAAGCAAACCACACGCTCTGCATACCATTTGTGGGGGTTACGAAAACCACCACGCTGACTGCTACCATTTGTGGGGGTTACGAAAACCAAAACCACGCTGACTGCTACCATTTAGGGGTTTAGTTACGAAACCACGCATCTACTACCATTTGTAACCACGCTACGCTACTGCTACCATTTGTGGGTTTAGAAAGCAAACCACGCTCAGCGTAACACTTGTCCGGGATCGGGCTTTGTAATTTGCTGCATTTATTAACGTGGTCCTGATATTCGAAGAAGTTATCTGTAAGAAAGCAGCTTGCCTCGGGCCCATGAAAGGCAGCTATTAATTCATCTTTCTTTTCCTGATGAACATATATACATATATAGATACAGATTATTAAAAGCATACAGTGAGTGATTTTTGTATAGGAGAGTGAACAACTACTTATACTTGAATAATAACAGAGGGGCGTTGTTTAAAAAGATAACCTTTTAATATAAACAAGTTGGTTTTAAATAAAACAATAAATTAATAACAAAAGATGATTCTTGATCAAACGACCAAGCATAGCGGTAGAAATAACTGAATAAATAACATACCATACATAATACCACACTCACACACGTGTCCAAGCTTTAGGAATCACTTCTTCCGTACATTGCTGGACTAACTCAAAACAGACCTCTTCTCGGCCTCAATCAACTTGTCTATATAGACCACCATATTAACCTTCCAGTCGCATGGTGAGCTGGAACTGGATTCCACCTTTGAATCCGTCTTTAAATAACCAAACGCCGGTTGCTAGGCTGATCGAATGATAATGTTCGGTAAGAGTACAATGTATATAAAGGTTCGCAAGTAGAGGGGATATGCGCCGTAGAGATGCGCGGCGGAAAGGATGAAAAGGGGAGGGGTAGGCACAAGGAACACAGGACATTGGCATATTTCATAAATGTTCTGTAGTAGGGAGGAGAACAAAGATACCATACTGAACCGCAGAAAGGCACTTTCGGTTCAAAAATAATATCTATATTACAGTTTACGAAACTATTAATTTTCTCATCGTTTAAATAAATTTATAAAGGTGATGAATTTATATTATTCTTCCTCTCCACTGCTTTCCAACGAATCGTCCTCTGATAGTTCGTCTTCACTATCTGACAGATCGTCCTCACAGTCCGGTAAGTCATCTTCGACATCTTGGGTTGCTTCATTGTCCTCGGTTATGAAAAATTAACTACTCCAAAATACTCTGTTGTGTATGCTGAGTTCGAGTTACGCGGTAAACAATGCTCACGTGGTCTTACAGCGACCAATCACAGCCCGAGGAGCCAGGGGCCCCGCTCGCAGCCGGCAGACGTTAGGGGGTTGTTGAAACCGTTCAAATCTTCTGGTGATTAACATGTATTTTTAAAATTGATTATTAAATATGCCATAAACGTTTTAGAATGCCCAAAGTATATTTTTTTGGGTATATTAATTAAATACATTCGGAGGGGTCAGGTCATACTTTAAAACTCAAAAAAATGGTCTTGGAGTATTATTTCTGGATTATATAGCTACTAAAATAACAAATAAATTTCAAATTGCCCAAAAGATATTTTTTGGGTTTACTTTTTGCAAATTTAATAGGCTGCGCAATAGCGAAATAACCGCAAGACCTCTACCTGACTAACCATTCCAGATGCACCCATCGTAATAGCGCTGTTTTTTTTTATTATTTCAACGTGGGCAAAACACCTTCTCTAAAATGTGTCGTCAGCTCTTGGACTATAAGGAGAGTATTGCCAACTGTTCCTGTATGAAACAGACACCATCATTAAGTTACTATATAAGAAGTAATCACTCAGGACAAGCTAGAAAAAAAATAAAACGGTGTTATGAGAATATGGGTTATCCACCCGCCACGGTACTCCTACTGATAGCTCCTTATATGTCATACTTTAATATGCTAATATAATTCCATTTCGTATTGAAGGACATTGTTGTAAAAAAATGCTAGCAATAATAATCCCTAATGAAAAAAATACCTAGGCTAAAATAGGGGTAAGACATGAAGCCTTGGTACAGAGCTACGAGACTTGCGCTGTTTCAAATCCCTGTGAGAGAAGACTTTTCTCATGGATTAGGCCAGTATGGGACCATTTCCCACCCAGCACCGTAAATAATTTTAGTAGCTATAATAAGTAGCGTCCCCAGGTTGAGAAAACCAGCTATAACGGCTAGCATTCTAATCACATGTTACCCCTATACTGGCTGGATGATCGTCCATCTCTGTAATTACCCCATGTGGATATGAGCCCAATAGCCGGCATGTTGAGCAATTGAGTGTAGTTCAGTTATAAATAAAAAATTAATTAAATAGTTACGAATTGAAAGTCGCGGTTTCATCTAATATACAGTACTAACTAATACCCGGCGTGCACTGTTAGGCCTACGCCTAAATGGGTGAATTTTTTAATGTTTAGTTGAATAAGTAAATAGAAAACTAATTACAAATTTATATCGTAATTATTTTTAGATAACCCGTGTTTATTACCCGGCGTTGTCCGGGGATCTGCTTATCCCGATCTTCTTGGCATAAATGAGCTGAAAGACAAAATTGGTTATTGTAAATTATTTGTAAAAGAATACCCGCCATGCGCTGTTACGCTGGCCCGGGAATCTACTCACTCCGATCTTCTTGGCATTAATGAACTGAAAGACAAAAGTGGTTATTGCGAGTAAAGCCCGGGACATCGTATATCCGCACCGTGTCCGTACCGCACTCTCCCCGAGCCATCTCCGCACGGACAAGTGTCGGTGATGGAGGTGGAAGGCTACACTGTTCCGAGTGTTGGCCGTGCATTCGGCTCAGTATTCGTCTTGCACTCCAATACGTTGGTTATGTTAAGAAGTTTTATCAACTGTGAGTTAGAAATTGTGGCATTAGTACTGGAGGAAGAAGATATTAATTGGAGACGAAATCGTCGTCGAAGAGGAATGTGGGTCCACAATGCGTGGAAGAAAAGAGGTGTTGAAGGGGAATTTGTCTCGCTGCTGCCTCATGTGAAGTGCGATGACACGAAGTTTTACGAACATTTTAGAATGTTGATGTACACATTGAACCAACTGGAACGGAAACTAAAGGAGAAGCTGAGGAAACAAGACACGTTGTGGAGACAATCAGTAACACCTAGAGAACGTTTGGCAGTATGTTTGAGGTATGTAAACATTCATAAAAATAAAACTCAGGATTGCACTATACTGTTTAATTACACTTGACTACACTCTAATTAAAAATACAAAGAATCATACATTCTTCAAGCCAGAAACTAAAACCGGATATTTATCTCCATATACTAATAATAATAATAATAATAATAATAATAATAATAATAAGGGTTTTTGTTTTGTTTATTTAATATTTAAATATAATTATATTTATTTATATTAAGAATGGACATAAGATTGATTTAGAGAAGTCATTTTTTTATAAGTATATAAAAAATTCAAACTGGTCAATATAAACTGTTAATACAATTAGATGTTTTTCTAACTGATTTAATATAATTATGTAAAAATACTTTAAATATTCGAATTTATATTTTTATAAACAAATAAATGGGATTGGACAAATTGGATGGGAGTCAGTTAGTAGTACTCCTTCCTTTTCAGCTGGACCAATCAGAACTTCCAGGTTATAACAGAATAACAAGATGGCTACAATACTTGAAGGAGATCAGACATGTTAAGCAACAGCTCCTCAAGAAATGAGAGAATAGTGATTTATTTTCTTGATATTAGTTGAAAGAATGGTGTTGGAGTTATGGAAGGTCATATTGAAATATAAATTCCATTCAATTTGAATACAAATAGTCCATAAGTGGAAATAAAGTGTTGTTAAAGGATTGACCGTTAGAATTCGTCATTCATTTTATATATATATATATATATATATATATATATATATAAAGTAGTAATCTTCTCTAAGTAAAATTTATTAACCTAAGCCGGAATCTTCTAAATTATTGATCTACAAGATTCATCTAAACTGAAGTGAGAGTTTTAATAAAATAACTCTTAGTTTAACTGTGTCGTTATTTGTATATGTAAGAAACTTTTCCTCATTCACCTGGCGGGAGTTATTAGTGCCGTGGCAAAATTACAGTGATTCAAATTATTATAATCACAAATCTACAACCCACCTTTAAAACATAAAAAGTGTGCTTAGTACCTTCCTATCACCATTTTCATTTACCTCTGTCAAAGTTATTAGTAATTTATTTTTAGTAAAGAGTAATTTACAAGATACATAATACAAATTTCCACAAAACCAAATATGAATATCAGAACACTTTCAAACTGCTAAACGTTTCAGTTGCCCGATTGATAGTACATATCTCGTTGTTGTTATTATTGTTGTATACTGTTTTGTGACGTGAAGATGTGTAGGAGCTAAGGGAACAGAAAATACGGCTGTTGTTCAACATTTGTGGATGCTGTTGAAGCAGATGAAGCTGTTGACGGCGATGACCATCCTGATGACTGTATAGGGGCGTAGTATGTGGTGGCATTCAATAAGTTTCCTGCACAATACAATTTTTTTTCTTTTGGCTTCATTCAGTAGAGTAGGGCTGAGAGATCTTAGAGTAGGCGCGATTCCACACAAGAAAGCACCGACTGGATCCTGTTTGCTGAATTGTGAACTTTGCGCGTTTGCTTTCTCAGCCTCTTTTTCTGCCAGGATGTAGGCCATAAGTTGACTCTCTGGGGAGTCATTTCACGTCCTGGGAATTTCCGTCTGCTTGCTGAAGGACTGACAAACTACTGATACCTTATTTGTAGTTGGTAAAGGTGAGGATGTTGCCCATATATTTGTGTCATTAGTAGTGCCTGGTTCATCTTCTTGGTCATTTTCGTCGACTTTGCTGACTTTTCGTCTTGGTACGTTTCTTTAGTGAATGCGTCTTGTGTGTTCTGCGAATCAGCAGTACTTTCAAAATCATTATTCCCTTCATTTTCTGATGGTGGCACATTAATTAGGCTATCCCTTTCGCTTAGATGAGGCAACAGGAATGTGAGAATGTCTCATGCTTATACTAGTTGTGTTTCTTAGCAGCCTGTCCATTATCAAGAGCAACTAAACCGCACCGTGTCCGCGTAAAAACTAAACTCAACCAGTTTGAAGCGGTGCGGGCACGGATTGCGGGCACGGATGGGTGACACGGAGATGGAAAGGTGTGGACTGACTGGTAAACATTAATTTGTTTACTTTTTCTCCGTATGTCGTCCAACACACCCGTCATGCGGTACGGGCACGGTGCGGATATGTGTGCCCCGGCCTTTATCCGTACAAGATAGACATGCTGTCGCGGACATTTTTTAGATATTCAATTCTGTGTATATAAATGTGATGTATTTGTTATGGTTTAGGCAGCGTAAGCCATTTAAGCGTCCAAAAAGCAATTTTTTTAGTTTACCAATGCCCCTCTTTTTATAAGCCCATGTTCTATAATACATCGGGTAATTGGAAAAAACCTCATTCAAGTCGGTCAAGTAGTTTTTGAGTCCATAGAAGACACACAAACAAACTCACAATGGTTTTTATATATAAAGATTTAGCTGATCCAATAAAAGTTGTGGGCCGCGAGAGCTCGCCTGCCTATTTTACGAATGCGATCGTCAAGGTAGTTATATGCATGTGCATTGGTTGTCAGTTTGAGTTAGGGATTGTTAGTGTGTGGTTGTTTAATCTTGTGTCATTTTCGCGTGTTTGTGTTCATCATTATAACGTTTTAGTAAGTTAGTGTCCTGAAGATAATTTTCAACGTCTTATAACACAGGTTAGTGGTCATCAACATCAATGCTATTTTTAGTTATGATCATTTGTTATAATTAGATTCTACTCAAAGCCTAATGGAGCTAACTTAACTTCCGATCTTAGTATATTGATTTTTTTAATTTCTAAGTCCATGCCACCATAATTTGTTTCTAATAAAGTAATTACCTTATTTTTAAATATTTTATGCTTATTTTGTGTGTATGATATATATATATATATATATATATATATATATATATATATGTATAATGTAGAAAGCACCCTCCTGAATTAGATTAGGTAGGTTAGGTTAGGTAGATACTTGGCAACCTTAATCTTTTTTATTAGGGTGTTTCTCGTAAGTTAGCTATTTTGGGATTTCAATGCAGTTCCAAATAGTTCAGAAGAGTACTTTCTACACAATTACATAAATAAATAAATGTATGGCAGTGTTGTCATCTGTTTCATTTATGTAACATTTTGATTTTGCCATTCCCTATAAACATCAAAACATGACTTGCAACTGTAATAACTTCCCTTCTTATTTAAAATAAAAATAAACTCATTGTTTGAATTTTATTTGCATTGTGGGTTCTTGCATAAAAAGTAGATTTTTTTTTTGGAGACAGGGTTTAAAATTAACACGCATGTAAAAAAAAATTGCAGATAATGCAGAAAAGTAACAAATAATAAACACTGTTTGATGTTCTGCCTCTATTAGGTTACTACATGTAGCATTGACTAGTTAGAATGCAATACTCTATGGTCATCTTATTTTTTATTTGCGCATGGATACATACGTAGCAATGCTGAGCAATCTTCTTTTTTTCTTTACACATGAATACTTAAGACAAAGGTGAATAAAACTATTGTGCAATTAATTTTGTTAGGTTAGTTAAGGGAACCAAGTTAGAATACATTAGATTAGTTTAGAGGTGAGTAAAATCTGTTATTTAATTTATTTTGTTGGTTAGGTGAGGAAAATGTATCATGTCAGGTTACTAGATAGTAGGTTCTTCAAACAGAAAAGAAAATAGTGCTTTATTATTTATTTTTCTATTTTGTTTCTGCATGACCCACATTTTTCCTCCTATTTTGATGTAGACATGAGTGATGTGTAAAATAAACCCAAGGTCTACTATAATCCTTGGTTAACTTTTATGCCCGATTCTCATTATGTTTAAAGAAACAATTACCCTGGACATAAATAGTGAGAAATATTAATAATCCTATTTTTTTAAAGAACTTTATAATGAAATTAGCTTAATGTATTTCAGATTAGTAAAAATAAAAGTAGTTAATATTTTGAATTATTGGTTAAACAAAAAAGAATTGTAAGTTACCACATCAACTAATTATTATTATTATTATTTTATTATTATTATTATTATTATTATTATTATTATTATTATTATTATTATTATTATTAAATTAAGCCAAGCCGTAGAATTAAAATTAACAATATTTATTTATAATTGAGAGAACATAAATGGTTTGTTTGTTAGTAATCATCAGAAGAGACTCCATAGTGTTCATCAGTTTGACATAAAGAATTGTTCAATGCAATGGAAATATTGCTACATATTTAATAGCAATCTGACCATCATGAAATTCTATCAAGAATTAGGCCTTCTAGCCTGTTCTGCCTCAGTTGAGTTAGTCTCTCCTTAATATTTTTTTTGCCTTCCAAGATCTATCTTACCATTAGGTGTTTAAACAGTTTTTAGTTAGCCTCTCAGTGAGTATCCGTTATATGTGCCTATTCTAGTTATTTCCTTGTGGGAGTTACTTAACACAGGTAATCTAGTTATGCTTATTTCCCTAAAGATGTCAGCGAATGAAAAATGGTTAGCTTACTGCCTCAAGGAGACATCTAGTAGGCAACTAATGTGTTATTTGGATAGGAAAGACCGATTAAATTTTGCTAAGACATTTTTATGCGAAACATGGACTTACTTTAAGGGAGGAGAAAAATAATATTACGAGTAGGCCTATTTGAGAATAAAATTCTTAGGAAAATGTTTGAATCAAAGAGAGATGAAGACAGGCAAATGGAGATTACTACATAACAGTGAGCTACATGATCTGTATGGGAAACAGGTATAATAATAAGAGTTAAATCTTGTAGACTGCAATAAACAGGACATGTGGCACGAACAGGGAATGAAATAAGAGACTGGAAACTCCTTGTAGGAAAAACAGAAAGAAAGTGCCCAAGAATGAGGTGGGAGAATGATGCTAACTAAGATTTGAGGGAGATAGATTATACAAGGATGATTGGAAAACATTAGCTCATGATGAGGATGTATGGAGAGCTTATGTCCGCGCGGCCATGAACCTATAGGTTTCATAGTGCCAGTGAGTTAGTTAGTTAAAGCATTTTTACGAGCCCAAAAATCTTCAGACTCGGGATCCACGACTAAATTCTGAACGAATTGTCCGTTGAATTTTTCCATCCTAAAAAGTCCATCCATTCCGGCCGGGTTTGAACCCGTAATCCTCAGGAGCACAGACAGACAATCGAGGCCAATACCAATTAAAATGATAATAGATGTTTGAAGATATGTATTTTATAATGGTGTCTCGAAAATAAACTAGAAAAAGAAATTGGATAACTCTGTTCCAATTCAATATCTTCCAAATATGAGAAATGCTATTTCATGTAAGCTACCGATCAGATTTGAGGCAACTTTTCATTGTGTGCACGGTGTGTAGGTTCTCTTTCATTGTGTGTACTGTGTAGCATCGGATGTGTGTGGGTTATCGGAGATTCTGTATTTTTTAAAATGTGGAACGTTCGTGAACTCTGTTCTCTATGGTCGTGAAATTGTATCGAATTGGCCGTGAAATGTTTGTTCTTTCTCCCTAGTTTCTCCCCACCCTAGCGCTGTTTTCCTATTGGCGTAATCCACAGAGTAGTTTCTCTATGGGCGTAATCCACGCTGTTAAAAGTTGTGCTTATGTAAAGTTGTCGGTCTTTCTACTCGAACCGTCAAAGGTGGTAGTTGGAAGCTAGCGCTGGCTATTACAGGTATATTGTAAGTTTCACGTGGAAGATTTTAGTGAAACAATTTAGTAATCCCTGCAAGTTATTTTGTAATTATCGTAATGGCAGATTTTTTAATTTGTGGAGGTACAGGTTATGTTCCGGAAGATGGGTTAACAGGTGCCCAGTTATTTAGCAATGGAGATGGTTTAACTTATAACGATTTTATAATATTACCAGGATTCATTGATTTTACCGCCGAAGAAGTGGACCTTACTTCGGCACTTACAAAGAAAATAACCTTAAAAGCCCCATTGGTTTCATCACCAATGGACACTGTCACTGAATCTGACATGGCAATAGCCATGGCTTTGTGTGGAGGTATTGGTATGATACATCACAATTGCACCCCAGAATACCAAGCCAATGAAGTGCATAAAGTAAAGAAGTACAAGCAAGGTTTTATTCGAGATCCCCTTGTGCTTAGTCCCAAGAATACTGTAGCCGATGTTTTCCAAGTTAAAAAGGAGCATGGATTTTGTGGAATTCCAATTACTGATAGTGGAAAACTTGGCGGAAAATTAGTTGGCATAGTAACATCAAGAGATATAGATTTTCTTGATGAAGGAAAAGATAGTCCTCTCAAGTTGGAAACCGTTATGACAAAATTTGAGGATCTTGTCACAGCATCCTCAAATGTTACCCTTCAAGAAGCCAACAGTATTTTGGAAAAATCAAAGAAAGGAAAATTGCCAATAATTAATGACAGAGAAGAATTGGTAGCTCTTATTGCACGTACAGATCTTCAGAAGTCTCGTAACTACCCTAATGCATCAAAAGATGAGAATAAACAACTTCTTGTGGGTGCTGCAATAGGTACTCGGGAGGAAGATAAACGGAGATTGCAGCTTTTGCATCAGGCCGGTGTAGATGTAGTTTTATTGGATTCTTCACAGGGTAATTCTGTGTATCAAATTAATATGATTCGTTACATTAAACAAACATATCCAGAACTGCAAGTGATTGGTGGCAATGTAGTGACAGCTGCTCAAGCAAAAAATTTAATAGATGCCGGTGTGGATGCTCTTAGGGTTGGAATGGGTAGTGGTTCTATCTGCATAACACAAGAAGTCATGGCAGTGGGACGTCCACAAGGCACAGCAGTATATCGTGTTGCGGAATATGCACGTCGTTTTGGTGTCCCTGTTATTGCAGATGGTGGCATACAATCAGTAGGACATGTGCTTAAAGCACTAGCTTTAGGAGCATCCACAGCCATGATGGGATCATTAGTAGCTGGAACTTCTGAGGCACCAGGAGAATATTTCTTCTGCGATGGTGTCAGAGTTAAGAAATATCGTGGGATGGGAAGCTTAGAGGCTATGTCACGTAAGGATGCGAAGGGTTCAGCTATGAATCGTTATTTTCATAATGAAAATGACAAAATGAAAGTGGCACAAGGTGTAAGTGGTTCCATTGTTGACAAGGGTTCTGTTTTGAGGTTCTTACCATATCTCCAGTGTGGTCTTCGTCATGGTTGTCAAGATATGGGTGCTCGCAGTTTGTCAGTTCTGCGCTCCATGATGTATTCCGGAGAACTGAAATTTGAACGTCGGACTCAATCAGCGCAGGTCGAAGGAAATGTTCATGGTCTGTTTTCATATGAGAAAAGATTGTTTTGAATTACATAATTAATTTCATTATTTGGACTTGTGTATTTTTAATTACTACACTCTGAGTCCATGATACCTTGGTTTTAATTGTAGAAATGGGGCTTAAGTATCCAATATGCGATGCAATTTTAAAAATACGCCACAAAAGTTTTGTCAAATTTGTAGAGTTTTGGTATTTTTAAAATAACGTTTAGTATTATTTTATATGTTTTGTAATGATTGTAACAACTTTTTCTTGTAGGCCCTGTGTCTATCAATGAGACTTAGGCGTTCTTCCCCTACAGGGGAGAAATTCAACCATACTAATTTACACTTGTTTTCGGATAGATGACATTTTAAATTCTTAACAATATAGACTAAATCCTATTCAGGATCCGATTGGTTGAACTATAGTTTATGGAATCGCCATACCATACGATATGACGCTGTTACACTATTGGCTTTTCCCATTTTGTACTAATATTTCTTACTATTTTAAAAATGTAAAACTTTTTTTTTACAATTCTTAAGGATTTATCTATGTACACAAAATGTCTAAATCATTTTTTCTAAGTTCTACAGAAACGTAGCGCAAATGCACAAATCTTCGTCAATAGATGGGAGGACTGTTCTACTGGTATGACCAACTTTCGCAACAAGAAATTGTACTACTACTTTTTTAGGTTAAAAAAGAGTAAGTTAGCGTACATCAAATTAGTTTATAGTGTATTGAATAATATATAAGTAAGTGATTTACTTCGTTCAGTTACAAAATTTCAATTCTTGTACATTCATTTAATTAAATTATTTTTAGTCTGTTCATCTTTCCTCAATATTAATGTTGATTTGTTCCATTAATATTGGGGTAAGATGAACAGACTAAAAATAATTTAATTAAAATAACCTCAAAATATCACTTCCTAAAATAAAATATTAAAAAACTGCACTTAAATTAGCGTGAGAACAACAGTGCGCATGCGCCAGAGTTTATAGAACCAGCGATAACTCACAATCGAACCACATTGATTATCATCCTGTATTACTATCCGTCGCTATGAAATTTAAATGACCAATATTTGCAATAAATCCCCAAATCTATGTTAAAAAAATATTAATAATATTAAAATTACAAATCGTTTATTAAAAATGGGTGTACACTTATCATTCCGTAACGCTGATCCAACGAGCGATAACCCAAAACACCGATAGAAAAATCATGGACTAAGTAATATACTGTGTGGAGAAAATACCAGTTAGCATCTCAATGTTGTCTAACAGTGTCATAATATTGTGATTTGCATATTTAAATAAATACTTCAAAATTGTCTGATAATGTTATAAAAATTGTTTGAAAATATTAAATAATGTTAGTAAATACAGAAGAGCTATAGTTTACAACAATATAACTGAAAAATCAAATGCTAGTAGAAGTGCAGTTGAGCCAAATATTGTACATTCATTTCTTAAAGCATGTTTGGGAATTTATTGGGCTGATGTTTCCATTAAGCGCAGTGAGAATTTATTCTAAGTCCAGGTAGAAACCACGTGCATGCTCAAACAAGTTATATCTTAAAATCATTTCCCCACTATTTACATTAAATTTTACATTTTTTCTAACGATTATTTCAACATATTTTTCTGTGATATTTAACTATACATGTAACATGAAGACATGGCAGCCATATTGATTTTAACGAATATTCTATACAACAGTGCAGCTAACATAGAGTATGTACTTTAGAATTTCAGAAATTACTATTTATTTTTGGGCGTTGCATTCTTTCACAGGTTAGAGTGCTTAAATTGCATTAGGTTAGCTTTTCATAGGTTAGAGCACTTAAATTTTGTTAGGTTAGATTTTAGGTTTGTTAAATAGCATGTATAATGTTGGCTGCATCGCAATATTCCATAGAGTAAACCGCTTCGCGTTTGTTGGCACATGCACGTGGTGTCTGCCTGGGACTTAGAAAAAATTCTCGCTGCGCTTAATGGAAACATTATCCATTTATTGCAAAGATTATAACTATTGGACAGGTAGTCCTGCCATCTATCAAGCAAGTTCATAAGCCTTGCACGTGTGAATTATGATTATGTAGGACTTAGAAAAATTCATGATGAGTCACAAACTGAGATTTCTTCTGTGGTAGGCATATTGGTAATCACCATATTGTTATTCAATGCAGTCAATATATAGTTAAATTCATATTTCCTACACTAAATGTGATTCAGACTTCTACCTAGGATAAGTGAGTATTTGTATTTTCATTCGCTTTCAACTTTAATACTTTGATATTGATGAGCATTGTATATAGTGGCAACATTGCATGATTCTTTAATCCGTTGGTGCATGTGTGGGGTGACTGTTCTGGACTTTAAAAAAAATGTTTGCATCGCATACTGGAAACTATATCCGAAATGTGGATTCTATGCCACTTATCAGTCTACATAAATCAAATAAAAATACAAAAAAAATGGAAAAATTATTGTAGTTGGTAAATAATTACTTCAGCAATGTGATTTAAAAAAAAACAAAGTGTCTGAAATCTGAATGAGTTTAACATCGCTAGCATGAAGGTTTTCCAGTAAATATTTGATAACTATCTATATAGTTAGTAATTAATTATTAATAGGGCCAGGCAATTAATGACTTATGATTTGGTAAAAAAATCCAAAATAAAAAATGAATTTATGGCCTAAAAAAATTACAAAAAAGACCAACAATATTTATAGAATGACCAATAAAAATGCAATTTTTTATATTAAAAACTCACTTGGTTAAGAATTAAATTAATATTTTTATTACCTCATATCCTTTTTCTTCTAGACTGCAGTTTCGGAACTATATCTCCATCATCAGTAGCCTCTCGTCAACCAGTGTTATGTCGTTTCTTAGTGGTTTTCTTCTTCCTTCTATTGGTGGACCATTGAACCTCTGGATCAGATCAAACTTTGCAGGAGTTACCAAAATTCATGAGTTTTCTTTCTTGTTTTTTTGGATGTGAAAAACTCATAAATTTCCAAACTCCCGCAAATTTTGATCTGATCCAGAGGTTCATCGGTACACTGATAGAAGGAAGGAGAAAACCACTAAGAAACGACATAACACCGGTCGACGAGAGACTGCTGATGATGGAGATATAGTTCCAAAACTGCAGTCTAGAAGAAAAAGGATATGAGGTGAGATAATAAAAATATTAATTTAATTCCTAAATTAAACCTCAGTGTTTTATTCCCTGTAAAAGTTAGTAACTCACTTGGTTACTGAGTTACATAAAATATCAAAATATTAAAAGAAAAATATAAAATTTACTTAAAAAATGTTTCGGTACGTTTTATTGTAGAAAATCCATTTCAGTGCACTTTTACAATAATTCTGAATTGCACTTAAGTCATTAATTGCCTTGCCCTAGTAATTAATCTGTCGCAAAAGATTCACAGTGTGATACCTGGCATAGAATGGCTGTAGAAATTGTAAAATGGCTTGTACAAGCAATAGTGAGCAAAATGTGATGATTGTCATTAAGGACAATATCAATGGTTAATTTATAAGCATAAATATATTTTGTCAAATGTGTTTAAGGGGAAAAGAGATATATAAATTATGCATATTAAAATAAAATTGCTCCATATTATAATAATTGCTATAATTCTTCATTTTCCCAAAACTGTTAACATTAACATTACGTGATATTGTGGAGATCTCGTTATAAATTATGATTGAATCTAGAGTTACGTAGGTCTTATTTGTGTAATCATAATTCATATTTAAGTATCTCTGTTTTTTTTATATTGGCGTATTCCACACTGTTAAAAGGATGCCTATATAAATTTGTTCTTTGTACTCAGATTTGGTGGTTTGTGTTAGCTTTTGTATTGTAAGTTGTATGTAGAAGATTTTGATTTAAGTAGTAAAGCAATTAATTTGTAAAATTCATCGGAGAACATTTTGTTTAAACAACTCACCTCATAGGATTCATGCTTCCATGATACCGCGGTTTCAAACACAATCATGTTCATCCTCCGACTGACGAAATTCTTCGGCCGTCAACTGTTCTATTGTTGCCCTGTTCAGTGCTGCCATCTATGGTTGAATTTATTTCGTTAGAAATTACTTTGATTTTGAAGTTCATAAATTCAACCATAGATGGCAGCACTGAAGAGGGCGACATAGAGTAGTTGACGGCCGAAGAATTTTGTCAGTCGGAGTTATGGCTGAGGATGAACATGACTGTGTTTGAAACTGCGGTATCATGGAAGCATGAATCCTATGAGGTGAGTTGTTTAAACAAAATGTTCTCCGATGAATTTTAATGATTATATCTCATAATGTTTACTTCCCAACATTAGTTTAATATAATTAATTTGTAATCTCGTAATGGCAGAACATTTCATTTGCAGAGGTATGGAATGTGTTCTGGCAGATGGTTAATAGGAGTCAAGTTATTTGTGAAGGGAGATGATTTAACTTAGAATGAGTTAGGCTTAATTGATTTTACTGCTGAAGAAGCACATCTTCAGCACTTAACGAAGAAAATAACCATAAAAGCCCCTTTGGTTTCATAAATAAATCTTACATGTCATTGTGGGGAGGTATTGGTATGAATCATCACAATTACACGCCTGAATACCAAGCTAATGAAGTGCATAAAATAAAAAAGGTACAAGCAAGGTTTTATTAGAGATCCTGTTGTGTTTAGTCCCAAGAATAATGTAGCTGATGTTTTTCAATTTAAAAAGGAGCATAGCTTTTGTGGAAATCTAATTACAGTAAAAGCTCCTTATTCGCAGGGGATATGTTCCATAAATATGCTGCGAATACAGAAACCGTGAGTATGGCAGGGTAATTTGTATGAGTATACAGGGGATACGTTCCAAGGTTCCAAAATAAATTAAATTTAGTGAGAGATTTAGATCAATTTCTATAAATTATTATTGTTAGGTTTAGGCAAGGGCTTAAAGAGCTTAGTAACTTATTCCTGTTTTGCTACTTATAAAAGGTCTTTTAATTCAGATTGATATTCAGCAATAGAATTCCTTATAGGTCCACCGCTGTGGTCTCGAAGTAGCGTGCTGCCTTGTCACGCAGCGAGCCCGGGTTCGATCCCCATTCGGGGTAGTTTTTCTGGGTGAGGTTTTTATCGGGGTTTTTCCTCACTTGTAAGACATGTCAGGAAAACTTTAAGGCCCAAATGGTCCCCGAAATCATATGGCCATCGTCCTTATCATTATCATCATCGTTCACCGGTGTGGAAAGCAACGGGAAGCTACCACACCTACACAATTCCCTAGTAAAGCTGCAGGCATAGCATGAAAGTGCTATGATTGCAGTGAAGGACCTGCCTTCGGGCAGAATTACTATGGATAGATTTTGTCTTCTGATTTCTTGTCGAATTGTACACCTGTTTCATTAACATTGAAACAGCGTGATATAGATGCAAACAATTTGCCAACATGTAAACTGTCAAGCATTTCTATTTTTACTTTAAGGGGCAACACTAGTTTTTTCCGCTTTGGAATTAATGTTTCTTTCCTTTCGCTCAGCATTAAAAATTGGGAGCAAAGCAGAAGAGACACGTGTTATTCAATCAAAATTATTGCAATGGATAAGTTGAAACAATAAAACACCGATCGTGGCAAGGGCGGCATTTATCAACAGACATAGCGGCACGTGAAATACGGCAGTGGATTTTAACAATGAAGTTTCGGTTTAATGACAATAAGGTTTGTGTTACTTTGATATTTATTTTTCCATTTGGTTTGAATTGCTCTTTGTATAAAAGCCATCTTGGCATGTGCCTGCAGTAAAAAAAAGTTTCCGATGCGTTAATAAAGGATACTAATCCTTCTAATATACCGAATGGATCTGCGAATAAAGACATTTTTAGCTGTGAATACAGGAACTATGTCACAATTTTTTAACCTGCGAATAATGAAAACTCGAATAACAACTGTGAGTAAGGATTTTTTACTGTACTGATAATGTAAAATTAGGTAGAAAATTACTTGGCAACTGATGTAGATTTTCTTGATGAAGTTCTCTTAAGTTGGAAACTGTTATGACAAAATTTGAGGATCTTTTTACTGCATCCTCGAGTGTTACTTCACAAGGCCAACATTATTTTGGGGGGAAAAAAAGAAAATTGCCAATAATTAATGACAGAAGGACTGGTAGTTCTTATTACACATATAGATCTTCAGAAGTCTTGTAACTACCCTAATGCATAAAAAATTAGAGCCTCTTGTGGGTGCTGCAACTGGTACTTGAAGGAAGATAAATGGAGGTTGCAGCTTCTACTTGAAGGAAGATAAATGGAGGTTGCAGCTTCTGTATGAGGCTGGTATGGATATAGAGTTATTGGATTCTTCACAGAGCAATTCTGTTATCAGATGAATGTGATTTGTTACATCAATCAAACACATCCAGAACTGCAAGTGATTTGTGGAAATTTAGTACTTGCTGTGTGAGCAAAAAATTTAATAGATGCCGGTGTGGATGCTCTTTGTGTTGGAATCATCAACTATAAATTATGTTTCGTCATGTAAGTTTTATTTTTTTTGTACAGGCATATCATTTTCCATTTTTCAACATAATTTAATGTGTAAAACCAACAATCATTTCTGTGAAATCCATGTATTGAAATGTGCTCTAGGTTTTGTTAAATATTTTCTGAACATTTTAAGGAAATCCTTTAATACTGGTACATTACAAAAACATGTGTATGGTACAGCAGTAGTTTTTAAAGCAGTATTATTAACAATAGATATACATATATAGGGCATTGAGGATCTCTTTAAAATACATGCGAAAAGGTCTGCAGTGAGTTTCACTCAATTTGTGGTCGCTAGCAGGTAAAATGACAAGGCAGTAAGTCATTAACTCATGATGCCCATGCAGTGCCCACAAATCAAGTGAAACTTACTGTATTTGAGTAAGTTGGATTGTTTTCTTGTAAACAACTTGTTTAATTTGAGATTTTTGCCTTTGTTGTTGAGAAGGAAATTGCATAAAAAAATCTTAACAGATATGATGCTTACATGAAAAAGAATGAACTGAAGTTTTAATTTTTATTTTTTGTAAAATGAAGTTACCTTCAAATATTGATATTCAAGAAGAGTATGATAGTAACTTGTTTGTGATTTGTAGAAGGTAAAACCAATGAATAAGGGAAAAATAATAAAACACATGTTCTGAGCTTGGTCAATTATTAGCTATTTACACTACATACATGATGGTTTCAGCCCAAACGCATGTCTTTCACTGCAAACTCAGCATTGTCCACTCTTTCCTTAACTCAGCCTTCCTTTTTGTATCCACATACAAACCATTTATTTTAATATTGGTTCTTAATTCAGTGAATGAATGAGTCACTTCTTATCTTACATCAGAGTTCGTTTTCTCAGACGTGGGAAGTGCAGTTTTCAAGAGTACATCTCTCTCATTTTCAACCGATGTTATGACTATATTATATCGGTTGAAAATGAGAGGGATGTCCTTGAAAACTGCAGTTCCCATGTTTAAGGAAACATAAACTATGAGGTAAGATAAGAAGTGACTCATTCATTCATTGAATTAAGAACCTTGTAATGTTATTTCCCATATGTAACTATGAATGTCTAGGTCCACTCTGCAGTGTATCCAATTTTATAAGTTGAATTCTGGGATACTCTGTATATAGGATATGTATAATCTAGGGTGTCCATTCGTCCCGTTTTTCCTGGGACAGCCCTGTTTTTTTTTTTTAATGTCCCACTGTCCTGAAAGTTTTCTTGGGGACAGTCAAATGTCCTGCTTTTGGGGTGATGCTTTGTCAATCTATTTATGACTGGCGAGTTTAGTTTTGTTCTTTACTATGTAATTATAAATATGAATGTTAGAAAGCACCAGCTATATGACCACGATGTCCTGTTTGGTCTTACAATCTTTGTTTTATTACTTACATTTTTCAAATTGTCAATCCATGGTCAGTGCAGCCAATGTTGGAGATTTCCTGCTGATTCTGGTACTTTGGCGGTGGAGAAATAAAATTTTAACTTTGATGAAAGAGATTTAGTTAGTGGATTTTTATACCCTTTGCAGTGATAAATAAATATTTTTAAACCTAAGTAAACAATGACTTTAGTGGTTATTGATTTATGAATGGTTGATTAACTATTTGATGAAATACATAAATCTTTGAAGTTCAGCAATGCAAATGCATCTGCCAGTCTACCTGTGTAGCTGAGTAAGTAATTTTAATGGACAATAAAAAATAGGCATAACTTATATGTGCAATTTGTATAATTTGTTTCATACAAATTTTTAAACTTCCTTTTATATTTTGTTAATGTCCCACTTTTTTCCTTTAATTTTTTATACATGTCCACTCTTACATTGAAAGTATTATGGACACCCTAGTATAATCCAATCCCATATTTCATAGACTAGGAATAAATATTTATCGTACTTTTCAGTGAACATGTTTCTTTTCTTATTGGCTGTTTACATTTGATTAATTCTCTATGGAAGTAAGATATAGTAAAGGGATTGGAACATTGGACAGCAGAAATCAAAAGAAGGCATTCCTTTTAGCAAATTCCAAAGGAAAGAAGCTTTTAAGTTTATACCCGTGAAAAGATTTTTTAATAATTTTTCAAATCGTCAATCCTGTCTACTAGACACAAAAAATGACCTTGACAAAAATTGTTGGTCATTTATTATATCTGTCTAATGCTTCAGTGACAATTTTTATAGGAACAAAAGTCAATTAAGAAAAGTAAGATTGAATTTGTTAACCACCAAAATCGGATCATAAGGAGTGGGGGTTAACCTGAAATGAAAATTTAAAAATCTCTAGCAGAACTGAAAAAAAAAAGTTATTGTGAGTTGTCTGTAAAAGATAGACATATGCTTTTGCAGAATTTTTTGAGATATTCAATTTTGTGTACATTAATTTAGTGTATTTGTTATGGTTTAGGCCATTTAAGAGTCCAAAAAGTGACTCTTTTAGTCCACCAGTGCACTTTTTTTTATGTTATATATACGTTAACTGTCCCAGAAAAATGTTCTAAATGATGGTGAAAATGCCATTCAAATTGGTCAAGTAGTGTTTGAGTCCGTGAAGAATTTTTTGTATATCCATCCATAGTAATTCTGCTCAAGTGCAGGTCTTTCACTACAATCATAGCATTTTCATGCTATGCTTTGCAGCTTTACTAGGGAATTGTAGGTGTGGTAGCTTCTCGTTGCTTTCCACTTTTGTATATAAATTATTGATTTAATTAAATTATGATTAATTCTGTGATCTATTTATTTTCTGATATATTTCAAACCTAGCTCGTTACAACATTCTCTATTAGTTTATGATTTTGGTTATTGAGGGTGATCTAATTTATATTTCACGTTTTATTCATGTGTTGTCTTAGTCATGTAAGATTGGGAGGGGGGTGTAATTACATTTATAATGGTCAGATTTCCTGAAAACACCTTTCTCCTTTTATTCCAATGGAATATAATGAATTTCTTTTTCAAGAAATTAAAATTGTAGCCAGTAGAGGTAATTTTTATAAGTTTTCGCTTCAGGTGAACCTCCAATTCTAATGATGTGATTTTGCAGGTTACGAACAATTTTTACATTTGAAGAGAAAAATGAGATCAGACTGGGGTTTGAACCCAGGACCTTTGGCTTTCTATGCCAATGCTCTACCAACTGAGCTACCTGAGCACTCCAATTTAAATGCAAATTTTTCTCATAAACATTGTTAATTCCTGACTGTCAAATGTTACGAACTGTTCTTCGATCTTGTGCAGCTTCTTATTTAAGAAGACTTGTGTTTAAATTCCCAATAAATGTCTTCTTAAATAAGAAGCCGCCGTTTGCATGATCAAACAATGGTTTGTAGCATTTGACGCTTGGGAATTAACAATGTATAAGAGAAAAATTTGCATTTAGATTGGAGTGCTCAGGTAGCTCAGTTTATAGAGCATTGGCATAGAAAGCCAAAGGTCCTGGGTTCAAACCCAAGTCTGAGCATATATTTTTCTCTTCGAATGTAATTTGTCCTTCAGTGAGAAGTAGGCTATTAAATTAATATTATAACCTTATTTTTCTTAATTTATTGATATATGCCAAGTTTGTTCACAAAATAATTGCAGCTGCCTAGAGTATTGACTGACACAAAAAAAAAGTTCTATATAAACTTAAAAGCTTGCTACATGCACACTAATTCAGGATCTGTACTGTAATTCCTTTCATTCATGGCAATATTATAAAATGCATTTTCTTCCATCATTGCAGGAATATAGCAACATATTGCAGTAGGAGTAAAGAAGTATATTTTTATCATCTAATTTTTCCAAGCAAGTTACTTCTTATTTCTCTATATAATTTTTAACAGGATATTTATCAGACTAGTCATAAGTTAATAAAAATAGCATCATAAAATTGTGTGACGCATAGAGTACATTAGACTAGGGGTCGGCAACCTTAATTAAGGAAAGAGCCAAATAGTTGACACACTGTAAACATATATGAGTGCAAACTACTGGATAAATTTTGTAGTACAATTCATAGTTAAATATGGGAAATAACATTATGAAGTTCTTATTCATGAAGAATGAGTCATAATGTCGGTTGAAATTGGAAGGGATGTTTCCTTTTGAAAACTACAGTTCCCGTGTTTATGAAAACATAAACTGTGAGGTAAGGTATAAAAAATTACTCATTCTTCATTTGTAGTACAATAGTTGAACGCAGGCTTTCATTGCCGATAAATATAATGTTGATCACTCAATCATTTGTAAATGTTCACCATCATTGTTTAAAGATGATGAAACACTATATTATTTGGATATTTATAAATAAAAAACATATCACCGTTCGGGGGAAAGAGATATAAGTTCAAAAATTGTTTTAGCAGTTATATGTGGATCATGTCAAGAATAATATAATCTTGTTTGTGGAAAAGAATACTTGTCATTACCCGTTATTTATTAGTACAAATAGGAATTTTATGTACTAAAAGTTGAGATAGCAACACAGATTACATGTATCAATCAACTGTTTATATGTGGAACCAAGATAAGACAGAAGTCTTACTTCTCATTATACTATGTTTCAATCTTAACTTTCAACTTTACTTTTAGTTTTCTTGACTTGATCCATATAATATCTCTTAAATGGTTTTTTAGACTTTTTTCTCCTGAGAGTAGCAGTATGTGAATTCATATAAAAATGCATGTCAAATTCAATCAAATATTTCACTGGTGTGGCTATTAAAGAGATATGCCAATCTTTTAACGAAATGAGGTATTTTCAATACCTCCATTGTGTGTATAGGAAATAAGTTTTTTTTTCTTCCAAAGCTCTCTGGTTATCTTATATTATTTCAGCATTTCTCTCCTGGCACTTATGAGATTGGGGTGCTTGGAAGGCAGAATTATTTAACCACGATGATATGATGGGTGAAAACTGATAATGAAACACCAGAAAAGTCCTTAAATTGCAGATCATGGACAACCACAAGAATAATTCTCTCTAAGAAAAAATCCTATGATATGAGTGGGAATTGAATGAAGGACCTCATGAACTATAAAACCGAGGCCAGATAAATCATATTACAACTCTTTCACCAATTAGAATGAAGTGTGCATCCTGAAAATCGAACACTCTCAAAACATCACAGTCCAAAAGAATGGGACAGTATGTAACCCTACTCCTTTCCCCATCATATTAAGAGCAGCAATTCTACCATGGAAATGAGCCAACTGGTAATATGATTTTTTTGTATTATAAGCCTATGTTTTCCCTTTACAGAGATTTAGGCGCTCTTCCCCTACAGAGAAGAATTTGAGCCATTCTAATTTAGTTACACTTGTTTTCGTATAGATGTCATTTTGAGTGGTCCGTGGTCAGCGTTCTGCTCATACTGACATCTAGAAAATCAAGGTAGTACTAGAATGGGAAAATTCGGTGTATTTTGCTTAGATGCCTTTTCATTCAGGCTTATGGATTTTTTACAAGCTTGAAAATCTTCAGACTCAGGACCCATGGCTTAAAGTCCCTCCCGGAGGACTTGCTCCTTGGATTTTTCCATCCTAAAATTCCATCGACCCAGGCCAGGTTTGAACCCGTGACCCTTGGGACCAGAGGCAAGGAGCATAACCACTAGTCCATATAAAATTCAAATATGTACCTTCTTTGATCAGTGCCGTCGTCCTCAATTTGTAAAAAGATGTGTGTTCTTTTCTTTTCCTGAAGGCTTTCAGAATATCTATTCCATCATCAGCAGGTATAGTTCTTTGCTACATTTGTTGAAATGTTCTCGATGATGTTGATTTTGATAGTGTCGTCTGTAACTAAAGTGTTATTTCTGACGATATTGTACAGCAGGTTGTTTAGTTGGGGAGTGTTTTCATTAATTAATTTAATCTATCTCTGTGGTAATTTCAAGGTCTTCCAATATGTTGATTTTTGTCAGGTTTCCCTCTTTGTATATTATTGTGAGGGTGTCTTCTATTGAAATCATCCTATGATTGTCGTTTATTATGTGTTTTGCATAATTATACTTTCCGTTCAAAATCATTACAATGTTCTTTAAACCTTACATTGAAGCTTCTTTTCGTTCTACCTATGTAGAATTTGTCACAATCTTTGCATGTTAATTTGTATACTCTCTTACTATTAAATTTATTATGTTTTTCTATATGTGATATATATATTTCTATATATGATTTATTACATCATTTAATTTATTATTAGTTTTGTAGGCTATGTTTGAATATTTGTTTATTTTTCTCAATGTTTTTGCCAATTTTATGGTTTTATGGCCTGCTTTTATGTTAATGTGATCCATGTACTATCATTATTTGCTTTCGAGTCTTATTTTATTTATGTCGGGTTTCTTCTTTTGTTTTCTTACCAGTTTATCTATAATTTTGCTGCTGTAACCATTGCTTCTAGCCATGTTTTTGATATATCACAATTCCTTATTATAATTAGTTCTGTATTGACTTAGGCTTTTACGGCCGGAGTTGCTATGATGATCTTGAAGATTTCCAGGCTGTAAGCCATGGTCTCGAGGCTTGAAGTTTCCCGACATTCCGCCAGAGACTGCATCTGGCATCCTCAACTAAATGCAGTCTCTGGCAAAACGTCGGGGAACTTCAAGCCTCGAGACCACTGCCAACAGCCCAGAAATCTTCTTGAAGATCATCATAATTAGTGCTGTTTAATGGCAATTTTAACATTCTATTAATTAAGCTCTTAAATGCGCTGATTTTTTGTTTGTACGGATGTCGTGATTTGTTGTTGATTGTAAACAATAGTAGTTGTTGGTTTTCTTTAGATATCTATTTCAAATATTTTTGTTTTCGTGTTTTTGGAACCCCTCTTGGTTAACTCTTGTTTCTTTTCGACCCCAACGCTATTAGGGCATCTGAGGGCTAGGGAGTCTTTCCTTTCTTCCATTTCTTCTTTCCTTTATTTTTCTTTTCTTCTCCAGAAAAGCCTGACCAGAGGCTATAAGATGACAGCTGCATCACTGGTCTTGCCTTCCTTTGGCCAGCAACCAATTGAAGGGACTATTATTATGCTTTCAAGTCTTATACGAAAATTTCCCGGAAGGCCTTGGCCTAATACTTGGAAGGAAGAAGAAGAAGAAGACTATGTTAAGATTTAAAAGAATGATTTTTTTTTGTTTTGTTCAATTTCTTCTGTAAATTCTAATTTATTGTGCATATTGTTTAATTCTGATAGGATTTCTTTTTCTTTTGTCTTTATTTTCATAAATTATTATAATGTCATCTACGTATCTAGCAATTAATTTTATGTTGTACTTTTGTATTATTTTCTTGTAATGTATGTTTCCAAAATTTTGTAGGAAATATTTCTGATATTATCCCTGAGGTTGAAGATCCCATCTTCTTGTGAGTATATAATTGAAAGTAATTTTGTGTCATGGTTTTTGTAATATTATGCAATTGATTTACGTAGTCTGGGTTTAAATTGTTTATTTCTAATTTGTGTTTATATTTGGCATTTCTTCTATTGGAATGTTATTATAGGGATTTTTATGTCGAAAGATGCCATTTTTATATTATGATTCACCTCAATGTTTGAGGATTTTTTTTTGCTATTTCATAAGTTTTTTTATTGTATATTTATTTCCTAAGTTAATATAATTTTTTTTAAATTTATGCACAATTAATTTGGAAAGTTTATAGTTAGGATCCTTGATGCAATTGACTATTGGCTATATTAACTCACATAGTCCACCGCTGTGGTCTCGAGGTAGCATGCTGCCTTGTCACGCAGCAGGTCCGGGTTCGATCCCCGGTCGGGGCAGTTTTTCTGGGTGAGGTTTTTATCGGGGTTTTTCCTCACCTGTAAGACAAATGTCAGGAAAACTTTAAGGCCCAAACGGTCCCCGAAATCATATGGCCATCATTCTTATCATTACCATCCTTACCATTATCATTATCATGATCATCCTTCACCCGGTGTGGAAAGCAACGGGAAGCTACCACACCTACACAATTCCCTAGTAAAGCTCCAAGCATAGCATGAAAATGCTATGATTGCAGTGAAGGACCTGCCTTCGGGCAGAATTACTATGGTTGGAACTCACATTGTCCCAAACAGCACTTTCCAATCTGGAATCTTGAAGAATCACTAACTGTTGGGGAAAAAACAAAGTCCAAATACATCAATACATGATGTAAGGAATGGAGTCATACCAAGGAAGTAGGAAAACAATATGGAGCTACTCGGGAGGACTTAGAAGACAGGTTTTCAGGGTGCACACTTCAAGATGACTTTGAGTTTTCTAGAATATCTCATAAATTAGGATGCATAAAAGGGATTTGTTTTATCACATTGACTAGGAGCAATATAGAATTCCCTTTCCTAAGTTTTAACATCTTATAGCAAATAGTACTATCCTGGAATCCATGCAAAGGTTGACAATTATCTTTTCTGCTATTAATAACTGAGATTCTTGTGGTTCAATCCTCTTTTCCCTAAATACCATAGTTTCTAAAAGCCTGGCACAATAGATAAGAAAATTTCTTTGACTGAAGTTTCAAAGACAGGCCAGCCTTGGATACTATATACGAGGGAGACGCTGCAGAATATAAAATGAAAGATTATTTCTCTAAATACATATATAGAGTGTGATACATTCCCAGTTTTATCCTGAAAACTTATTTCATGTAAAGTAAATCCAGTACACTATTGATCCCTGAAACTGCTTGCATGAATCGCACATCTTTCTTTTTAGATCACAAAAATATGGTAAAATTGTATATTAAATATCCAAATAAATACGGTAATAAATAAATAAGGAACTTGTACTTTTGTTATAGTAAAATTAAGTTGTACAAGATCCAGAATGGCATGTTCAAGAAGGCATAGGTTACCGACCCCTGCATTAGACCAGGTATCATTCACTGGATCTAATTTTGGGAGCCATATGTGAGTATGTAGTAACTTAATGTTAGAAGCCGCTAATGCTCATGTTAAGAAGGTACCACATAAGTAAAGTAAATGTCTGAATTGCATTCAAGCTTGCCTCTGGGTTGTTACAGTTTTCCATTAACATATTCATTGCCATAAAATGTAGTGTTCTTATATTAAAGAACTACATTTATTGAAGAAGTTTACAAAATGTGTTTTTATTTAGATTTTAAAGTTAAAAGTTAATTATGTTTTACGAAGGGTAATTTTATGATTCTTCTGAGATATTGTTCAAGAAATAATTTTTTGACTATTTATACATAAGTATAACAATGTATAAGTTGAGTGAAAATGAAATTGACAAAAAAAGTATTGATACATTTCGTAAGAAAACTAGTGTATTTTATTAAAGATTGTATGGTGGATGTTTATTTAATGAATTTTATCCTAAATTATTTCTATATATTTAAAAATTTCTCCTTCTAATAATTGAATGGTAAAGGGGAGTAAATATCAGTATCCATCAAAAGCAGGAAATTAGTTATTGCTACCAATCGATAGCTGGTATATGAGTGTATGTTCATGTTAAGTATTATAGAGAAGAAACGATCAGAATCCAACAAACACAGTGTTGTTTGAAAGAATGATCAAAGTACCATTACAATTCTTTCTCCTGAAAAATTTATTTAATGTGATCCATAATAACACATCATCAGCATATTGTCGGCTGGCAATCAAATCCTCATAACTCCATTCAAGAGTAAAATCTAGATTTTTGCATTTGATAAGCAAAGAAGTCATTAGCATGCTGATTTTGCTGTCATCTATTAACATTTAAAAAACCATGCATTTCCAAAAACTCGCACCTCCAGTGGGGAGGAATATAGTGTTTTCTTCTGCTTTAATCTCAAACCCTAGTACTTACATCTCCAGCATAACACTTTTCAAAAACTAATTTAAAAATATTATAGATAGATTTTCATTAAATCGTATATTGAAATTTCTTGTCGTTCTACTAATATAAAACTTTTCACAGCTATTGCATTTTAATTTGTAAACATCTTTGTTTTTATAAATGTCTTTCTTCTATTTTATTTGAGATTATATGCAATAGCTGTGAAAAGTTTTATATTGGTAGAATGACAAGAAATTTCAATATACGATTTAATGAACATCTTAGGACTTCAGACTTAATGAGGGTAAATCTAGTTTTGCATAACAGATTTTGACTTATAAAAATCCTAAAAATCAACCAGTTATAAGGTTTCTTCTACTGCTGAAGTGTTTAAGTTGTGGACTTACGAGGTTTTGATTGGCCGGCCAACAATATATGATTTATTATTTATTAGGGATCAGAGTCACGCCAGAGAATAACATTAACCATGATATTCAGTGAGGTAAATTATACAGGAGATAATTGGAAAACATTGGCTCAGGGTAGGGATGTATATAGAGCTTATATATGTATTGTCATGAACCTACAGTTTGATAATGAGTTAGTGACTGATATTTTTTCCTGTGCCATTCAATTATTGTATGTAAGATATGAATCTTTTGGGACCAAATTTCAACCAAGTTCAAAGCAGAACATAAAGAGAGATGATATAACAGTGTTCCCAGCCTTTGGCCCATAGACCCTGGGAGTAGAGAAGGGTTTCTCCAAAGAAAGACAATTTCATTTCATGTATTTATAAAATTCATATATTTTATCTCAGACTATTTCATAAATTTTATTTCAAGATTGTACTTTTAAGAGATGTTGCAAGTACTGTTATGTTGTGACAGGCACAGAGCAGTAATTCCCTAAATCTATTCCCAAGGGCACGGATGTGGATCTGTGATACAATGTGCCACTGAGCGGTGATATGTCTCCATCCACGATGCCAATGCTGTCATGAATGATGTCAAAATGATACAGTATGTTAGCAGTGAAGGATGGCTGAGCTGTATAGTTATGTACAACCTAACAACAACATAATAAATGCATAGTTAAATATGGGAAATAACTTTATGAGGTTTTTATTCATGAAGAATGAGTCATTTTACATGCTTTATATTAGCTTGACCTGTATCTATCTATGTAACTGAATCTTTTAACGCGATTTTCACCCACTTAAAATCATTGGATCGACTTGAAACTTTGTATACTTGTAAAGGACACGTGAGAATATAATAATTTCATATTTTGTTTCTAAAATCATGGCCAGAATCATCAGAAAATCAAAAAAAGTGGAAAATCAAAAAAAGTGTCTGTATCTATGTAATGGAATTTTTTAACACGATTTTCACCCACTTAGAAACATTGGATCGACTTGAAACTTTGTATATGTGTAAAGGACCCGTGACAATACAATATTTTCATATTTATTTTCTAAAATCCTGGCCAGAATCATCAGAAAATAAAAAAAAAAGTGTCTTTGTATCTATCTAACGGAATTTTTTAAACACGATTTTCACCCACTTAGAAACATTGGATCGACTTGAAACTTTGTATACTTGTATAGGACCCGTGACAATACAATAATTTCATATTTTGTTTCTAAAATCCTGGCCAGAATCATCAGAAAATAAAAAAAATAAAAACTGGTATAATAGGTTGTGGACTTGTCGACTTTTTAGTCAATCGTAAGAGCAGTGAACTCTAGTGGTATGTAATTTCAGTAATTCATAGGTCACTGGTTCAAATCTGGCTGGGAGTATTTTTTTTTTTTTAGAATAGTATTGCTTTTAGCTCATACTACAATAGTATAGAATTTAAAGATATTTACATTTTTATCTTTTTCTGTAAAACATTAAAACTAAAAAATAAATAATAGTTTTAAAAAACTAAAACAACACGCTTTATTAGAAAACCGAACTAAAAAAATGAAAAATAATTTTAATTTCCAACACGCTTGGGATAAATAATTTTACCATCAAAAGCGTGGGGTGCTTTTTATGATTTTACATTTTCTTCTTAGAGACTTTACTTTTACCAATATCTGTTTATTATCAAAAATATTAATTGATAAAGAGCACCCCACACTTTTGATGGTAAAATTATTTATCCCAAGCGTGTTGAAAATTAAAAATTATTTTTAATTTTTTTAGTTCGGTTTTCTAATAAAGCATGTTGTTTTAGTTTTTTAAAACTATTATTTATTTTATATCTTACCTCATAGTTTGTTTTCTTAAACTCAGGAGCTGCAGTTTTTTAAGAGGAAACCTCCCATAGAATCATAATGTCGGTTGAAAATGGGAGGGATGTTTCCTCTTAACTGCAATTTCCCGTGTCTAAGAATACATAAACTATGAGGTAAGATATGAAAATGATTCATTCTTCATGAACATAATAAATGTTTGTAACTAAGTAACAAATTTCAAATTGATGGATGGATTTAAGCATTTCCCTTCATTTGTTTGAGTTGCATATCCATGTCTTTTTAAGTGTGAACATGAATTTTTACAAGCAGTTATCACCCTCACTTTCATTATGTCACTGTGGCAGATGGATTTAAGCTTTTCCCTCACTTGGTTTGGTTGCATATCCACGCCTAAGGGCAAACCTGAATTTTTACAAGCAGCTATCACCCTCATTTCCCCTTTTAGCAAAAATTAGGTCAGAGAAAATTTAATATGAAAATATTTTTGAGGAGGGGATGACTTTTAAAAGGTTGGGAACTACTGGTATAGAGGCTCAAAATTTGAAAACAAGACCAGCCAGCATTTCATTACCTGGAAGTTTAATTACCATAGAGAAAAAAATTCTGTATTTCTATTTTTTTCATTGCTATTCATTTTTATCTTTATTAAAGACACTTTTTCTCAGATTACAATGCTTCTAAGATATATTGGAGTTTGTCTGAATGTTGAAGTACTCTGCATATTAGAAGTTCAGTATCTTGAATATTATTTAATAATGAAATGATTAGACTGAATTGCAAGAGTTTTTTTTCTCATCATAAATGCGTGTTGTAATTTTAATGATTATTAAATCTTTTCTTCCTCTTTGGCATCATGACCCTTTGAGTTAGCCTTGGCTTTACCTTTAGGGTTTCTTAACTGATTTAGTTACACTTATTCCCCTACAGATGTCGTGAGTGACATGTGGTTAGCATGCCATCTCAATGAGACACATAGTAGGTAACTAAGATATTACTTGGATGGAGGAAAGTTGGTTAAATTTTTTTCAGAGGGCTCTTTTCTTCAGGCATGAGGCTCTTTTACAAGCTTGAAAATCTTTGATACTTGGACCCATGACTTAAAGTCCCTCCTGGAGGATTTGTTCTATGGATTTTTCCATCCTAAAAATCTATCGACCCTATCTGGAACTGAACCCATGAACCTTAGGTCTAGAGGCAACGAACATAAACTACCATGACCAATATTTTTTTATGCTGAAATGAATGGCAGTTTCCTTTTTCTTCTATTATATCTAGTTTTTTCTTGCAAATAATTTACTAAAAAATACTATAAAAACCCCTGTTATAAGATTAATACCAATTACATAGGCTGCTGGTCTCATGTTCATATGTACCATTTACAGAAGTGGATGATCATTCAGCCAGAATTGGTGTGTCATGGTCAGCATTTTGAGTCACCAGCCTTTATACTTGGTTTTCTTAATCCAGAGCCATTTCTTATTGTAGCTACCCAAATTCCTCAAGATGCTGGATGTACACCAGCTGAAATTCCATGAGAAAATTTCTTCTCCAATGGTGACTCAAAACAGTGCATGTCTCATTGTTCTGTGGTGAGGGACATTGCCTTAAACTACTCAGTTACAATGTGGGACTGTTTCTCTACATGGAAATAAGTACCTACATCCCCTTAAAGTAGTTCTGATTATTACTTTTCTTTGGTTGGAAGGATGGCAGGGTTGATTTACTTTTATATTCTCATTTATGTACCTCCCAATCTCAAGTACCAAAGGTAATTTGCTAGCATTGCAATGTTCCACTGACCCTTTCTCCTCTCCACCTACTTTATTTCACTGTTTTGGGATTTGATTTCAGAAATACGGAGGGTTGTTTCTGATCTCTGATAACAAATGATTTTTAAGTTTTACCTTAAGAAAAACCGTGTCTCAACAATCGAGCATGCTCTAATTGATGGCTCTTCACCCAAGCTATGGTTCGGCATCGAAGTTTCCGCTGCAGAAGACTCTTACACAGCACAGCCATGTTCCCACTCTTTATATGCTTTCCAGAGACCGTCTATTGTTCGAGGACACCTGTTTCCCAGTGCCCTTTTGAAGAGTCCAAAGACACAAAGTCCATCGGTGATGCATCAGGAGACTTCACTGGGATGTTGCTGAATGGAATAGCATGTATTCCAGTTTCCTGCTCCATTTCTCCAGGAATGTCAGGGTTGAACTCGAAGTGTGACTGGAGGCCTTGTCTTGGTGCACCCAGACTTGGTTTTTGCCTGTACCATAGAGAGCTGGGATTTCAGTCGGGTAAATTGGGGTGAGAACTTCTTCCTGGTAGTACTGGGAGTTGATTTTGGCCTTTTTTAGCTACTCTATGAATGGTCAGTTTTTCATTGTAGCAAAATCCCGTGATGACCATAAATTCCTTGGAGAAACTTTCTCTGCATTCGGCATACCACTTTTGAAAATTTTTTTCACCCCTTTCTCTATAGTAAGTTGCCCAGGGTTTGTTGCAGTCTCCTAGATAAACATATGCTTCATCAAGTGTGACCAAAAATTTCCATTTTTCTCCTGCCAGGTGCTTTTCGTAGTTTCCTGCTGTTGGTGCAGCATTTGGCAATGTGACGTGGCAAAAATTTATGAACCCTGCTTTTGTGGTGCTTCTCCATGTTTAAATCTTTGTTTAATATAGTGTTTACAGTTTTAAGGGATGTTCCCAATCTGTTCGCAATCACCCTTTGTGTGGCAGGGTTACCACCAGAGATAAGGATCTTGACCTTTCTGATTACATCTGGGGTGTGGGTAGTAGCAGGTCGTGGATTTGCCCATTTTTTTCCTTTTGGAATTAATCCCAAGCGAGCCTTTCCCTTTTTACTAAGCACTGAGCTAATTCCACACTTTGGCACCATAAAATTACGTTTTTGCAAGCCTCAATAATCGTGGAATAACTATAATTAGCGTCGGAAAGGGCAGTAATGTACCCTTCCCAAAACGGGTCTGTCTGATTAGGCATTATGAGAGCAACACGCATGCGAGTGTAACAGAAGCAGCACACTGGTTTGATCACCTCACACGCTCCTGTCCTGATGACTCACACTCCAACGTCACAATCTACTTGGCAAATCGTTATCAGAGATCGGAAACAACCCTCCATAGTTTCATTAATTTATTCAAATGTTTTGGTTTTTTATTTCATTTTTCAACAGGGCTAAGTTTGTTATTCATTTTGTTTATCATTAAGGCATCCCAAATCATTAGGAAAGGATTCAAAGTGAGAGTATACGAAGCAATTTTTTCTTTGCAACAATTAAGGACCACATATTTTGTAAATTATTTGGATTGCTCACATATTTCCTTCTAAGGGGTGAAAGTTCATTGTATGTTCCTGCTTTCATCTGCTTACACAAAATAAGTAATAATAAAATTTTAATAAAGCAATTAAAGTTAAAAATAACACTTTTTTTGTGGAAACTTTATTAGTTACTTAAATAAGAAATAAAAAAAGGAACTGATGTTCAGAGACATTATCCATTCACTGCTATTAAGGATGAGGGTTTTGTTTACTTTTTTATTAATACATATATTTTCAAGCGATGTGCAAATGAGTGTCTCATGCTGACAGTCCATATACAACAAAAACCTTATTCGAGGATCACTCAGAAAGTTTCTGGATACTGGCAAAATTTTAGAGATAATATAAAACTTACCATTACTTCTTCTCAAAGTACTCTCCCTGAGCATCGTTGCATCCTCCTGAACAACAACTGGAAGCATTGGTGCCAGTCACTTTGATCCAGTGCACAGAGCTCCCCTTAGTATGCTGCAACTGCATCTTCAGGTGTTGAAAGCCGCTTCCCATGCAATCGAGCCTTCCCCATAGGGAACAAAAAGAAGTCTCATGGTGCGAGTTCCAGACTGTAAGAAGGATGGGTTGACAGCTGCACAGGACACCCCCCTCAGAAAATCATTTGTCAGATGTGCGGTGTGGGCAGAGGCATTGTTGTGGTGCAACAGGATGCCCCTTAGTTTCAGCTCTTGGGTGCTTATCTTGCAATTCTTGGAATACCTGTGGGAAGACTACTGTGCAGTCACTGTCCTTTGATATTCAAGTGGCATTGTTGCCACATGACCAACTATAGCAAAAAAAAAGTACCATTTTCTTCCCAACACTTTTTGCTCTCTTCACTTCATCATGAAGAAAGACCCATACTGACAACTGATACTTTTTTTATCTGGATCATATTGGTAAATCCAGGTCTTGTCATCTGCAATGATCTCAGAAATGCAACGAGAGTTCCCATTGTTGAATCTCCTAAGCATTTCACAGCACCATTCCACTTGAGTGATCTTTTGACCTTCAGTGAGTCTATGTGGCACCCAATGACCCTAAGATAGATGTGAAGAATTTTTGCAACACTCCCCAATCAATCCTCAGAGATGCCTGAATATCTGTATAAGTCAAACAGGCATATTCTCCACAGCATCAATTTTTTCCACAGTCACTACCATTGATGGGCCTCCCACTCCTCTCTTCATCTTCTAGAGAGGTTCTATCACTCTTAAACTCACCAAACCAATTGAAAACTGTGGCACTCGAAGGGTCAAGGTCCCCAAAAGCCTGTGTAAGTCTTTCAAGTGATTGCGCCTGGTTTAAGCTACTTTTAAGATCATTGCTCGAAAATGTTCTCTTTGTGGTTCCATGTTGCAGTCTGATAGTACCTGTCACCCCTACCATTTGATCCACAGCTGCTAAGGGATGCGAGCGGGCAGAAACTACGTCAGCTGACTAACAAAGGACCTCCCAACACGCTGCTGGCACTGTTGTCTTTCTATCATGAACGGTACAGTCAGGCCTGGAAATTTTCTGAGTGATCCACTTATACTTTAAAATACAAAAATGTACAATAATAATTAATAAAATTTGTATTTAGTATTTATGTATACATAACAATTAAAAGTAGGAAAGAAAAATCATTTTAAAACAAAATTGGGCGTAAATATGGGGCCAAAAATAAAAACTTGTATTTGTAGTTAATACAATAATGGTTAACCTAAATTTATATAGGTACTCTTTTTCTGTTACACATAAATGGCTTAACAAGATTCCCTCTGTCCCTATCAATAATTTTTATGAACCACAGACTAGGATCAAATTTTCAATAAATTGGAACATTTCATCTCTATCTCATGGATTGATAAGTATCAGTCATGGAGTGATGAGGCTTATGAGGCAAAATATCAGTCTTATTATAAGAAGATTGGTTAGAGAAGCAGGTAATTGGTTTAATATGTAAACTATGAAGTATTTGTATGCTAAAATTCTTCTTTAATTTATACCAAAATTATAAGCAAACAATATAGTATCAAGTAACTTTAATATAATATGGAAATATGTAAAATCAGTATGTGTTACAGGAAAACTCTTGCTGTTTTCAAAACCAGCATATCTCTTTCCTTACAGTTGATCTCAGTGGACTAGAAGTTTTTAAGATTTGCATATTGACATCTGGCCAGGGTCAATGGATTTTTCAGGGTGTAAAAATCAGGGTATGGCTTTCATCAGCATGGAAGTAAAGTCATGGGTCCTATGTCAGATTTATGACATGTGAAAGAAATCAGAGGTGTCCAAAAGAAAATATGTCAGTCTATTCACGCTCAGATTTGAATTGTGTTTGCTAATAACCTGAGCAGTTAAGAACATATAGTATACAGGGTGAATTTTAATTACACCGACAAACTGCAGGGACTGATTCCTGACTGTAAATGGAGGATAAGTGTCCTATGAAGAAGATGGCACTGATGAATGACATTCTCTCGTCTCTGTTGTGTGGGCTACTAGATCACTGGACTTAAATCCCCTGGATTTTTATCTCTTGGGGCATCTGAAAAAGTATTGTATATGCTGAACCAGTTCCTGATGTGAATACCCTTCAACAGTGAGTCCATGTCACCTGTGACGCTATTCGGAGAGAGGCTGGAACATGCAAAAGAGTGAGGCAAACCATGATATGACGTGTAAATGCATGCATTGCATCCCATGGAGGCCATGTTGAACATCTGTTGTGACATGGATGTGATTATGCTATGTACTATGTGCCGGGATGATTTGTTGTTGTTACACGCACATCTTTCATTTCCTGACACATGTTTATAGGACCTTTTTTTCCCCTTAATTTGCAGTCAGGAATAAGTCCCTGAAGTTTGTCAGTGTAATTAACGTTCACCCTGTATACAAATATAACAATTCTCTCTGTAAATTACCAATTTCCAATAAAAACTGAGAACCTATCACAGGACAGAGCTTTCAATATAATGGATCACATTAATGAAAATCTAACCTTATTTACCTTCACAACTCAGTATATTTCTAGTTGTTCTGACCACTTTATAATTTTAACTTAGGAAGTCTTGAATATTGAAAGATAATAAACTAATAGGAATATAATGAGGTTTTAAACTTTCACACTCTAAATATGTTCAACAACTATCATATGGTTCCCATGGGAATCATTCAAACATATCATAAAATTGAAAACTCCATGATGTAACAGATTTAGAAGATTCTGGTTTTACCAGCCAGCTGCTGACCTCACATCAAAAAACATTATTTACTCAAGTGCTAGAGTGATTTTCAAATTGTAGAAGATATGTCCAGTCTCCCCTTTAGATAAATTTTCATCCTATTAATTCTCAGCTGAGTATATAAAGAGAGATATTTCCAAAATTGTCAAAAATGAGTTACTTAGCTGGAGAACAAGACTTTTTTTAATATCATTGTGCAGTGCACAGTTTGATTATTGTGACATCCTATTGACAAACCTTAATAATGTATATAGAAAATAAACTGAAACATTAATCATACCTTGATGTTTTTATTATTAATTTCATATATCTCAATAATGGATAAGTCATATTTAAAGAGAAAAATTAAGCGTATAATTTTGCTCTTCAAATACGATTTATCCATCATTGAGACGTATGAAATGAATAATACAAACATTGAAAGAAGCCATACTGGGTTTATAATGTAATGTAAAATTCCCAAATAAATATCTTCTTAATAAAGAAGCCACCATTTGTAAGATAGAAGCAAAAGTTTCACAGCATTTAGTGCACGGGAATTAACAGCATATTAAGAGAAAAATTTACATTTAAATTGAAACTTGCTCAGGTAGTTCAGTCAGTAGAGTATTGGCCTAGAATGCCAAAGGTCCTGGGATCAAGCCCCAGTCTGAGCGTATAACTTTTCTCTTCAAAATATGATTAATAATACCTGTTTAGTTAATTATGTATTCATTATTTGTAAATATGATTGTATTCCTTCACTCCATTAACTTTCCTTGTTCCATCTCTATTACTATAAAAAATCATACATTTTTTATATAGCTCCAGTCCTCCAATCTGAATTTGAGTACACTTACACTGGAATATGCTAATATACATGCCACAACATACAACTTCCCATTATTTAATTCTTATTAATAACCCTGCTAGATTCTCCACAAGACATTGGAATCTGCCGGCATTAACTTCTTTTAAAAGATTTTAAAATCTCTAAATTTATAATTGATCTCTCAGAAGATTAATTGATGATTGTTCTTTTTTGTTTTGTTAAATCAATTGATATAATTTGGTCATATTTGTATAAATCTATATCAAAGAAATTGAATTGATTATTTATACCTCTTCTCATATTTTGCTCTCACTTGGACATATTTCAAAAGATATTTCCTTCATTTTTAGCCAAAGACTGATTGTTGAGCTGACTATATCTCTCCTGGTATTGTACAGACAAACCTCATAATCAAATCCTTTTCCTAGGAAATTAAAAATTCATCTTGTCTCTATTTTTCTGTAAGTAGATCTTTCTCCAAATTGTGAGTTGTATTGGTCTTCCAGTTGTTCTAGCAATTTTGATCTCTTCTCAATTCTATGAGCAGCTACTGCAAATGTTTCTATTTGAACAATATATAAAAAATATGGCTACATGGTTGATTGTATTTTGCAATGATATTACAGGAAATATGGCATTACCAATGTAAACACAATTCTTCAAATTAAAACAAATTACTTAAAACAATACTAACATTCACTTTATTTACCTTAAACTTGCTGCCTTTTACTTCCAAGCATAATTGACAATGCTTTGGGAGGATGTTCATGTGATACATGTCTGTTGGAATAGCTTGAATTTCTTCCTCAATTGCTATTATATCAGCATCTTGCAGTTTCCGGAAATAAATCTTCTCTATCTGAAACATCTTGCAAAGTTTAGTCATATTTCTGATACACATTGTATATTCACTTTTTTTATTCTACTTATTGTTACAACTGCTGTTACTCTATTCCTAATTTCCATTTATATATGTCTAAGCAATCCTCTTCCTTTCATGGCTTCTTGGATATCATTCTTCCAACTATGTTTGGATCATCCCAATCTAATTCTCTCTGGTGGTATCCATTCTAAGGGCCGCATGCAAATACATTAGTCTCTGCTCAAATTATTTCCAATCACCGGTGAGCTGACTTTCCATGAGCAAGTGCAAAGATTGAATTATCGACCCACTAATTGGTCATGCATGAAAGTCGTCGTTTTTGTAATATTGGCAAGAAATTACCCAGATTTCTCAGCAATAAAACCCTTCCGTTATTTTCGTCTGCTAGAGGAACGCATTTATGCTTGCATCCCGCAAATAATACCGTATACGATGATGTCTACGTCGTGCGATATTATGCCGATTCTCCTGTTCTTCCAGTTGAATTCTTTGGTAGACTATCAAATTCCTCTTCTCCGTGTATACCGAAAACATGATCAAAGTCTTCAAGGTCTGACATCTTGGATAACGCGGCAAGGTTTCAAACTACATCAGTTCCCATCGGGTTGCTCACGATTCGTTCTCTGCGAAGTCACCTCGCCAGGTAGCTTAGGAATTTTGACAATTATTATCGCATGAACAGATTTTTGAGTACACAAAAAGTCTTAGGATGCAACTTTCTCAGCAGAGAATGACTTTTATGGTCTAATGCGTTCATAGATATGACCCTAAGATCTCCTTTGGCTCTGCTATGTTGTCCATACTGCTTTAACTGTTGCTTCTGTACTTCATCAGTGATGTGTACTGTCTTCTCTCATAGCATCTCTTATTTGTATGTTTGGTATTTTATCTAATCTTGTTTTTCAACATCATCTTAAAAAAATCCATCTCAACTATCAGAAGTTTCTTCCTTAATCCTTTTACACTCCATACTGCAGCTTCATATACAATAACACTTTGGACAATACTTCTATACATAATGCTTATTATTTCTTTCTTTCTTTTTTTTTCTCTCTCATAAGACTAGAGTTTAAACATTTTGTTAAAGGGAGAAGGTACCTTGTATCTCTGCCATTTAAGTGTTCTAATTTTAATGTTCCTTTTCAGGCAAACTGTTAACAATAGAACATTAATTTTTTTGTCACATATACTGTACATACAGTATTTGGCAATAAAATGACATTTTTTCCGCAGCATTAGAAATTAAACAGTAAGAAGTTTTTAAAAACAATGCTATTTTTTTGGTGCATTTGGAAAGGAAAATAATTTTTGGTGCCCTTAATAATTACATTAAAATGTTGAAAATTGCCAGGTTATGCCTAAGTAGCAGACAAATAGCTTGTGAAAATTTCATTTCTCTGGGATGAATAGTTTCAGAGAAAAGGAACATAAGGCTCACAAAAATAGCGGGAAATTGAGTTTAAATTTTACACTACCTACAATCCTACCCTGCAGCAAGTCCTTTAAACCCACACTGAGGACCTTTAAATAAGTTTGTGGTGCAAAACCAATTTATATTCATATAGAACACTCTTCAAGGTATGAATATGAGCGAAAAAACAAAAATTTAAATTTTGCCCATTTATAAGGTACCGTCTGCCCTTAAGTTTCTGTTTTTGTTTATTCTACCTGTAATTTCCTCATTACTGTTTTCTTTGTTTAAATATAACCCCTTCATTTTAGTGAAGTTCAAAGGATTGAGGCTATTGAGGTTGTTCTCATGAAAAGATTTTTGAAAATAGTCATTGATCCTATCTTGTAGGCACCATAAATGACCATGACCAAAATATATATATATGTTTATGTGTGTGTGTGTGTGTGTGTGTGTGTGTCTGGCATCTGCAATTTCTTTTGCACCAATCTTGGCACATAGCAATCAATTAAAGGAAGGTCAAGTTTGTTAATCAACAAAATGAGTCCATTAGGAGTAAAAGTTCATCTGAAATGAAAATTTAAAAATCGGTCTAGCGGTCACAATTTTGGATTTTTGTAACAAAATATAAGTATATGCTATTGTAATAAAACTAAGGTATTCTTAAAAAAATCAGTTAAATCCAATCGTCGTGAGGGTTTACTTGAAATCCAAAATTAAAAATTTGTTCTAGCAGCTGCCATGTTTGCTTCATCCCAATGTATCTGTATATAATACAATTTAATTAACCCTTACATTTGTGTCCTTTTGAGTTAAATTGGTTTAATTTATTTTGTAGTTTTACTGTAATGGAAAAATTAATCAGTAGACATTTTTTTTAAATTTGTGTCAAAATTATATAACAATGTGTATTAACTTGTCCCAGTTTGAGCATATATTTTTCTCTTCAAATGTATTATCTTACTGTTATGTACAATTTGTTTTCACTGCAGTCTGACACTTTTAAATGACCTGGTATCAGAAATTGAGTTTTTCCAATTTAACCAAATTAATATATATATTCCATAAACCAGCAAATGGGACTATAAATTCAGTTGTTGAGGAATTTGCTTTAAGCAACTTCTGAATGATTGATTTTACTAATTGTAAATTACTTACAATTGTATTATCTACCACTAAATTTTCAGATACAGTACAATGCTGAAAGACCAAATGCCAAATCTTGGTTGATCTTTTCTCTGTAATGTAAATTTTCTGATTCTATAATATTTATTTACTGATTAAATGGAAGAGAATGCCTTGTGGCCTTAACTCTGCCATTTTAGATATTATTATTAAATAGAGGGATGGATATCTTGTAATATCAAAAGTGATGGGTATTTCATAATATATTTTGTGGTAACATGTAGTTTTTTTTATTCTTGCTAAATAGGTACAATAACTAAGTAACTCACTGGCACTATTTAACCCATAGGTTCATGGCCACGCAGACATAAGCTCTCCATACATCCCTATCCTGAGCTAATGCTTTTTAATCATTCCCTGTATAATCTACTTCCCTCAAATCATAGTTAATGTTATTCTCCTACCTCATTCTTGGTCTACCAACTGGGCATTTTTCCTCACATAGCTACAATTTGGTGGAAATATCTCTTTTTACATGCTCACCTGAGAATTCTTAAGGGTTAAGTTGTCTGGTCTATTTTAAGCCTCAATATTTCACTTCAAGATTCATTATTGCCAAATTATTTAAAAAAATGTTAGATTTTCCCATAATGCAGTATTGTTCTTAACTATTGAATGAATGATAGAATTTTTGTTAAATATAGTGAGATGTTTACAGAATTAGATTTTTAAATGTTTTAAATACAACTATTTTTGTCAATGATGGTAAGTTTTTAATCATCTGTTTTACAAAAATAGATTGAAAAATGAAAATGTAAGGTATTTTACTGGTGTTTACAATTATTTTGTGTAAAACTTTTTATCTACTGAATTATGAAAATGATTTTTAATGTAATATAGATGACAACTAGTAATATGTTTCATTTTAAGCATGATTTTCAGTAGATGTAGTTTTATAACATTTCATATTTTTGTGGAGAATTATTTTATGATGGTTTTATAAAGTTGTGTATAATAAAAAAATGTTATTGTATTCTTAAAATAACATTTTTGTTTTGTCATTTTTAACATAGGAAAAGTTATTTTAACTTAGTAGTGTACATTAGCAATAATTTGATTTTAGTGTTATGTTTTATATATCTGATGTATAAAATAGAGTGTAACATGAAGTTTATATATAATACATTTTAAATATTTTATTCCAAAAGTGTAGAATGGCAGGTAAAAATATGTAATGCCAAATGTTAATTGCCTGTCATTGGTAGCATCGTGTAAGATCACTTTGCTTGAATGTACTGGTACCTGATGAAAAATAAAACAATAAAATTTATTTAAAAATTGCTATATACATGCATGTATAGGCCACACATTTGTACATACAATTTAAATTACTATTTAACTCATGCCCCAAATGGTAGTAAATGGCCAATCACATTTAAATTAATTTTGTTTTATAATCAATGATAGTCGTGTTTCACCTTGCTCTTTAATGATTTCTCTTTATCGGTTCCTGATTTTGTGATCATTTTTTTTAATATTCTGAACAACTCAGCATTATTTTTCTCCAACAAATACATTGAATATAACAAATAATTAACAGATTCCTTGATTTTACTGAGTTGTTTACTAAAAAAGTAAATTCATCTAGAATGTTAATTATAATGTACAGTTCGATGTGTTTCATTATTTATTCACCAGGGTGCATTCTTACAATATTTCGATCTTATTTGGCATTGAATAAATATGATCAATATTTAATTTTAGGAAGTGATATTTTGAGGTTATTTTTATTCAATCATAGCATTTTCATGCTATGTTTTGCAGCTTTACTAGGGAATTATAGGTGTGGTAGCATCCTGTTTCTTTCCACACCGGTGAAGGATGATGATGATGGCCGGATGATTTTTGGGGACCGTTGGGCCCCAAGCTTCCTGACATTTGTCTTACAGGTGAGAAAAACCCTGAAATAAACCTCACCCAGGAGTCTGTCCCGACTGGGAACCGAACCTGGGCCCGCTGCGAGACAAGGCAGCACACTACCTCAAGACCACAGCAGTAGACGGTCTCTAAATAGGAGATGAAAATAAAAACACCATTTAGGTTGGTTGGTGGATAAAAGAGGTGGTCTTTTAATATATGTATTTTTACTTCATTGTGAGTTTTAATGTTTTTTTTTTCAAATGCCCCAGGTTGTCTTTCGACATTGCTGGTGTTCTCTCCTGGCATGGCATACTTGTAACCCACTTCTGAGGTTGGGGCGCCTGGAAGGCGGGGTTACGTTACCCCAATGATATGATGGGTGATGATGATGGTAGTGGTGTGCCAGGAGAGTCCCTAATCCTAAGCTTAATCTAAGATGAATATGAATAATGATGATTGCGATGGCCATATGATTTCAGGGACCATTTGGGCCTTAAAGTTTTCCTGACATTTATCTTACAGGTGAGGAAAAACCCCGACGGCAAACCTATAAGTGGGGGGAAGCCGAAGAAGAAGAAGATTTTTAGTCTGATCATCTTACCTCAATATTAATGTTGATTTGTTCTTGGACATGTTTCAAAACAATTCTGTTTTATCGTCAACTTATCCAGACTGGTTTGATTTATGTTGCATTATGTTGCACACCCTGGATGTCGATGTCAACTCCATCCTATGGTTGGCCAAAGAATTTTGAAATACCGACGGAGTATGACCTTGTTTGGAGGTTCTTTGGCCAATCACAGGATGGAGCTATCATTGACATCCAGGGTGTGCAACATAAATCAAACCACTGGATAAGCTGATGATATAACAGAATTGTTTTGAAACATGTCCAAGAACAAATCAACATTAATATTGAGGTAAGATGATCAGACTAAAAATATTATAAATATGATCAAGTTGCAGTGAATATACATAACCTCACATTTCTGATTTGTTTTCAAACATCACCATTTACATTAAATATATAAGTATTTTAAAATAGCAGTAACTATATTTAAATAACTTTTGAGTAAACAGCTTAATTTTATTTGTTAAATAGTCCTAACAAATTCCACTCTTGATTTCCAAATCCTCTAGATAAATTGGAAATCACTCGTGGCATTACTTATGATAAAGTTTGGGGGTCTACTTATACTTGAGATTCTAAACTAATTTTGTTAAATTTTTTTTTTACTACAGCCAGTTGCTACATTTAATGATTCATAATATTTTCTCTTCAAATGCAGATTTTTTGCCATTTTTGCCTTATTCTAGGAAAAATTGGTCTTTATAAGGGGTGGTCTCTGATTAGGGGAAATGATAACTTTGAATTGTGTTAACTTAAAAATCATCATCATCATCACTCCAGGGATTAGGCAATTGCCCGTTCCGACTTCATATTGCATCAGCCCAACGTCTTCTAGGTCTTCCAACATCACGCCTTCCTCTTGCTTGATAATTTCTGGCTAACAATGGATATCTCTCCTTACTCATTCCATCCATGTGATCAATCCATTTCTGTCAGTAATTCGTGACTTTATCCAATAAAGGCTGTACTTTCAATTCTTCTCTTATATCCTCATTTCTTATTCTATCAAGTTTGTACATCCTTTTACTTGTCTTATGAACCTCATTTCCGCCGTCTGTATTCTATCCTGTTTTTCATTGTAGCCCAAGTTTCACATCCATACAATATTGTGGGAACCGCCATAACATTATACATTTTTATCTTGGTTTCTTTTCTAATTTTATTTTTGAATGTTCTCTGTATTGTTCCACACACCGTCTGAAATTTATTTATTTTGGAGTCAATATCTCTTTCCACATTGTAGCCAACATCATATCCCAAATATTTGAAACTAGACACATGTTCTATACTTTGATTTTCTAAAATAATTTTGGATCTCACTGGATCTCTTCCTCTAAAAGCCATGGTCTTCATTTTCCTTACAGAAATCTTCATATCATATAATTTACATATTTAATTTAATGCATGCATAGATTTCTGTAAGTCGTCTTCATTTTTCTGTATTATGATTACATCGTCAGCAAATAGAAGATTATTTATGCACATTTTATTATCCATTCTTATTCCTGGATTTACTAAAACTTTCCATTTATTTAAAATATTGTCTATATATATATATTAAACAAAGTGGATGATAAACTACATCCTTGTCGTAATCCAGTATTTGTTTTGATTGCATCTGTTCTTTTGAATCCGGTATCTATAATTATATTTGTGTCTTCATATAATTTCTTTATTGTTTCAACAAAGCACAGCGGGTATCCTTTCATTCGTAATATTTCCCATAATTTTTGTCTGTTTACTCGATCGAAGGTCTTATCCAAATCTATAAATCCTATGTGAGTTTCTAAGTTATGTTCTCTTCTCTTTTCTATGAGTTGTTTCAGTGTAAAGACATTGTCTATTATTACTTCTGTTATGTTTCTCAATCTATTATTTATTATTTTCGTATATATCTTGTAGCCAGTTTTCATTAAGCTAATCCCCCTGTAATTCTCGCAATTTCTCCAGTCTCCTCTTTTGAATATATTCTTCACAATTGCTGTTTTCCCAGGTTGGAATCCCATAGGTCTGCCAACATATATTAATTAGATGAAGTATTCGTAGTTTAAACAATATTCCACTATATTTGATTAACTCCATATTTATATTATCTAATCCTGTTGCTTTCCTATTCTTAGTGGTTTTCAAAGCCATTTCTAATTCATTTATGTCTATTACATCAATATTTTCCACTTTTATTTCTTCCTCATTGTTCTCTTAAAAATGAACTATAAATTACACTTAAGTTACCATTTAATAAGCTTGTTTCATCCAATATTTTAGATGTCTTTTGAAACATTCACTTTCAATTACTGAGGTCAGATGATCTTTCCAGTCTTCTTGTGTTACATCTTTCATATCTCCAACTTCAAGCAGAAAATACTGTTATTACATGCTTTAAATTGCTTGAGTCAGCTGTTATTGGCAGTGTAATGGGTTACTTCTAGCTGCTTCAAAATTTCCAATGCATTTTCTTTCAACTTAAGTTTTACTCGATCTCACATTTTTAAACCATTCCTTTAACAAAGAATAATATTTTAAAACTTTTCCTGCTTCTTCCTGTTTACACTATGATTTATGTTTTGATTCCTACTCACTAAGGATGTCATTCTTTGATTTCAAGACTGTTGCATCTTACCACATTTGGCTAATTTTTTCTTCAAAATTCCACTTTCACAGTATAAATAACTAACATGTTCAATAAAATTGGGGAACACAACAATAGTCAGTAATAAATAATATTGTGAATTGAAAAAACATAAAAACTGTGTTAGATATAAAATTTTTCGGGATACCTTTTCCCTATCATCAGCTAACTCCAATTTAATATGCTCTTTCAGGTTCAAGACAATTTTCTTCCTACTGCACATTTCACAATGCTGGATGGACATGTTTAAGTAAACTGAATACCTCAGGAAACAAAGTATTCTTCATTTTAGATTGACATTTGTTCCAATAATAATTGTGCTGTCTACCTGTTTGCCATATTACTACAAATTTTAGCTGATGATAACGTTCCACAACAATATATTACTAATATCTTCAACATCTATAAAGATAATGGAATCTCTGTAAAACAAGATGGCAAATTATCTTCTTGGGAAAATATCAACACTGGAGTAAGACAGGGATATGGACTTTCACCGGTGCTTTTCATTATATATATGAATAAGTTAATAAATGAATGGAGGAAAACACAACAAGGATATATACCCATCAATAGGAACCTCAAACTCAATGCTATTCTTTTTGCAGACGATTTAGCTCTTCTGGCACTTTCCGAAAATGATTTGCAACGATCAATTTATAATTTACAAAAAATAGGTGCCAAATTTAATATGGAAATATCCGATTCCGATTGAGGGTCTTTCCACTTTTTCAGCGGTTGCCCTTTTACCAGCCGGCTGCTGGCCCTTCACATCCACATGTGTCAATCACAGTATGGAAATATCAATTAACAAAATTAAAATTATGGCATTTCATGGGAAGGACTCCATACAAAGTAAAATCTGTCTCCAGAATAAAATTTTAGAGAGATCTAATCAATTTAAATATCTTGGATATTATCTCTCTATCTGGGATGAAAAGGATATCCCTGAAAAAATTACTAGTTATAATAAAAATTTGGGAATTATTAATCAAGTTATGAAACCAACCCTTGTACAAAAAAAAACACCGGATTACGTTTATATAACACTTTGGCTAGACCAGTGTTGACGGTAGTGAAGCATGGACACTAAAAAGACAACATGAAAGCAGAATAATGGCTTGTGAAATGAGATTCATTTGCAGAACAACGGGTTACACCAGATGGGATTGGAAAAGGAACACCGATATCTTAAAAGAATTGAAGACTATGCCAATTTTGGAATATATTAAACAGTACCAACTAAATTGGAAACACCATCTAGAAAGAATGAGTTCAAATTGGATCCCCAAAGCTGTTTATAATATATACCAAGAGGACAAAGATCTCTGGGCAATCCTATGAAACGCTGGAGGGAAAATTTTCTATAGGATCGTAACAGGCCTTGGCCTAATACTTGGAAGGAAGAAGAAGAGAAGACCTGTTTGCCATGTAATACACTTTTGTGGTGGTTGCTTTCTCTCATTGTTCTCAAAATCATAAAAATTTGCACTTATATTGTTCGTGATTACCAAACTTTATTGTATTGTTAATAAATTACATTATGAGGTTCTTCTTAATAAATGAGGTGAATCTGGTACATCTTACCTCATAAATGTTTGTGTTTCATTTGACATGCTTTGATATGCTGTCCATATCATCATCAGCTTATCCAAACTGTTGATTTAATGTTGTGTGCCCTGGATATTAACTCCTACTCCATCTTTTGGTTGACCGAAGAACTTGTAAATCAAATATTTTTCTCTGCAAATTTCAAAATTCATAATCCTATTTTTAGGATTTTGAAATTTCCAGAGAAAAAGATTTGATTTAAAAGTTCTTCGATCAACCAAAAGATGGAATGGGAATCGACATCCAGGGCCGACAACATAAAAATCAACAGTCTGAACAAGCTGACAATGGACAGCATATCAAAACATTTCAAATGAAACACAAATATTTATGAGGTAAGATGTACCAGATTGTATCTCATTTTTCTTGGAAATTTCAAGTTTACATTGGAAATACAAGATGTAGTTTTGTGGCCTATTTGGTCTCTAAATTCCATTCCATTCCATAGTAATTCTGCCAAACGGCAGGTCTTTCACTGCAATCATAGCATTTTCATGCTATGCTTTGCAGCTTTACTTGGGAATTATAGGTGTGGTAGCTTCCCGTTTCTTTCCACACCAGTGAAGGATGATGATGATAATGGCCGGATGATTTTCGGAGACCGTTGGGCCCTAAGCTTCCTGACATTTGTCTTACAGGTGAGGAAAAGCTCCGAAATAAACATCACCCAGGAGCCTGTCCCGACTGGGAATCGAACCTGGGTCCACTGCATGACAAGGCAGCACACTACCTTGAGACCACAGTGGTGGACAGAAAAATTGGTCTTTAAGAGGTAGTCACTTTATAGGAGTAGTCTTTAAGGGATGATTTACTGTAGGTTATATACAGATAATGATTGACAAAAACTTGTCTACCATTGTCCTTTGTCAGAGTTGTTTTAGTCTTTATTGAAGAAGGGGAACTGGTGCAACTAATGAGAGTAGACATGTGTGACAGCATTCTATGGTATCATGTGTAGGGATGGCCATACAGTATTCATTTTTATATAATTTACAATTATAATCTGTAGCTCCATCACTAATAAATTTCTATCAACTGTCTATTTAGGCACTTAAAAATTTAATATTATGTTCTATCCTATTAATTGATACAAACATAAGCTATATAAATAATGATGTAGAGTTAAACTTGTAGAAGTAGTGGCAAACAGAAACTAGAGTTATTTATTGCTTGACTAGGATTGCCACACTTCCAGATGGGAAATAAGAATACTTTAATTTCTTTCACCATATCTTGTCATGCAACAGACCCTGGTCTGATTCCCAGTCGGGACAGGCTCCTGGGTGAGGTTTTTCCTCACCTGTAAGACATGTCAGGAAGCCTAGGGCCCAATGGTCCCCGAAAATCATCGGCCATCATCATTATGATCCTTATCATTTCACCGGTGTGGAAAGCAACGGGAAGCTACCCCACCTATAATTCCTTAGTAAAGCTGCAAAGCATAACATGGAAATACTATGATTGCAGTGAAAGACCTGCCTTAGGGCAGAACACTATAGAGTCCACAGCTGTGGTCTCGAGCTAGTGTGCTGCCTTGTCACACAGTGGGCCCGGGTTCGATTCCCGGTCGGGACAGGTTCCTGGGTGAGGATTTTTTGGGGTTTTTCCTCACCTGTAAGACATGTCAGGAATTTAATATAACAAATTTGGGAATTTTAACATTATGAGGTTTTCCTAATAAGAATGAAATGAATTGTGAATTTTTCTTACCTCATATATCTATATTTTTTAATACAGCACCACAGTATCGGAAAAAAACAGCTGATGATGGAAGAGATGTTTTTTCCGATACTGTGGTGCTATGTTAAAGAAACATAGATATATGAGGTAAGAAGAATTCGCGATTGATTTGATTCTTAAAATGTCAGGAAACTTAGGGCCAAATGGTTCGGCCATCATCATCATCATCCTTATCATCGTCATCATCATACTTCACCGGTGTGGAAAGCAACGGGAAGCTACCACACCTACAATTCCCTAGTAAAGCTGCAAAGCATAGCATGAAAATGCTATGATTGCAGTGAAAGACCTGCCGTCAGGCAGAATTACTATGGATGGATATAGCACTAAAATAAAACACCATACCCAGTTAATGAATGAGCTGGGAGACTAGGGATATATTAAGTAATAAATACAGGTGATAAATTACTATTATGAAATATTTATTACAAACTAGTAATGAGTTAGTATTTAGATTGAAATATGCATTACACAAGTATTATACTTGTCATTTATTTATTTACTCATAATTTAAGTTCATACATACATTTAAATTATTGTAAATCAATGGTAAAGAGAAAAATTTTTGCCTGAACCGGGAATCGAACGCCGAACCTTTAGCTTTCCGTGCTAATGCTCAGACCACCGAGCTAATCCAGGCTTCATTCCCATCCAAGCAAGAATCCTTCCTTCGGCGTTCGATTCCTGGTTCAGGCAAAAAAAAATTTTTCTCTTTACCATTGATTTACAATAATTTAATTGTGTTTATTAATTTACTTATTTCTATCATAGTAATAGCTTTAGCTTCCCAATATTAATTTAATTTTCATACATACATACATACATTCATTTTGAATATATCTGAATTAGCAGGTAGATCATGCTCAAAGCTGCCATTTGCAGAATCAATATTTTTGTACTCTATCATGGCTCTTATTAACAATGATAGTGTTGTCTAAACTGCAATATTTTTAAAATTATCATCATATGGTTTAAAGAGTGCACCATATGCAGAACAAAATGAGGAAAAACCATAATGTTCCCGACGAAGCTATACATATGGTAACCCCATACTTTATAGCAGTCAGTTACGACATTTCAGGAGGATCTGAAGTAGAGTGAGCAGCTTTGTTAATTTGCATATTTCCCAACTCTTCCAGAACCAATGGTATATATATATATATATATATACAGAGTGTTGCAAAAAACACTGACAATGGAGATGAGGTAGTACATTGAGATATGATAATATTAACATTGAAAGAAGCAGTACTGGCTTTATAAGTAATGTTTAAATTCCCAATAAAAAGCCTTCTTAATGAAGAAGCCACCATTTGCAAAAATCGTAGCAACGGCTCGTAGCATTTGGGGTTAGGGAATTAACTATGTATAAGAGAAAAATACGCATTTAGATTGGAGGCCTAGGTAGCTCAGATGGAAGAGCATTGACATAGAGAGTCAAAGGTCCTGGGTTCAAACCCCGGTCTAGGCGTATATTTTTCTTTTCAAATATAATTTGTCCATCATTAAGATGTTTAAAAATGAATAATATTAACATTGAGATATGTTTATCATTTTTTAATAAGGTACCAATGTCCGGAAATGATGCATTTTCACACTTTGACTAGTTAATTATGTCTCAAGTCCAGTGTTAGTTCGAAGGATTTGAAGACTCATTACTTGACAACACCTCACAGGTATGGAAACTGTGATACGTGGCTTCTCAACGGAATGTGGCTGCAACACGACAGAGCTCCAGCTCACTTCCTTATCAATGTGAGGAGACATTTGGATACCATGTATCCACGTCAAGGGAGACCAGTCCCATGGCCTCATTAGGCCGATATGGGATGGAGGTAATGTTAAAATGTTCCTATAGTAGCCTATAGATAATAAGATTATAAAATTTATTAAGGCTCCAGTTGGTTTTATTATTCTTGTAAAGTTTTATTTTTAAGGGGGGGTAGAACGAGATCACCTGATCTTTACCCTCTTGACTATGTTTTGTGGGGCGACACAGTCTATCAGACTCCAGTAGAGTCACGTATGGATCTTATAGCCTGAACCCACATGCTGCTGCAGAAATAATTCAAATTAGGCCAGGTGTATTTGAACATGTGCGCCAATCACTATACCTCTGATGTACACTCTGTAATCAGATGGGAGGTGGATATTTTGAAAACTTGATGTGATTGTGACAGTGTTGTCAAATATTGAGTCTTGAAATCCAACTAAAGGAACTCTTGAGAAGTTAGCTACTCATAGTGTGAAAACGCATCATTTCTGGACATTGGTCCTTATTAAAAATTATCATTATGTCTCAATGTACCACCTCACCTCCATTGTCAGTGTTTTTTTTAAAACACCCTGCATATATATATATGTATATAGTTTTTTTCTCCTGCTTTTTTGTCATTTTTTTCTGCATAATGCACCACTTGTAACTTAAATTTTGTATGTAAACTGCTCTCACTGGGTCCATATTAAACTGCTATTGAAACTACTATTTGACTTTCCTTCTCCTAACAAAGTATATATATATATATTTTTTTTTTTTTTTTCAAAATGACTCTTCAAATTAACATGCAGCTTATGCATCCATGCGGCCTATACATGTGTAAATATAGTCTACTTATTTTCCATCTGTTAATACATCCTGCCTTCATGCACTTGGGAAGATATTTTCTCATGAAATTTCAACCAGTGCTTGGGACTACTGCCCATCCAGCACCTTGAGGAATTTGAGTACTATGAAATGAATGGAGGAAGCTACATAACAAGTGAACTCCATGATCTTTATGGAAAACCACAGGTAATAAGAACAGTTAAGTCTTATAGTCTGCAATTAGCAGGATATGTGGAATGATTGTGGAATTAAAGAGGAACACAGAAACTTCTCGTAGGAAAACAAGTCAGTAGCTAGACAAAGAATTAGGTAGAATATAATATTAACCATGATTGAAAAATATTAGTTCAGGATAGGGATGTATGGAGACTGACCATGGACATGAACCTTCAGGTTGAATAATACCAGTTTGTTATACATTTAGAAACTCGGCTAAAAGAGCTTAGGGACCCAATTAAGAAAAATAAACTCGAGTTTATTAATCAGCAACATTGGACCATTAAGAATGGGGGTTAACCTGAAACAAAAATTAAAATTGCTCTAATGGATGCAATTTTTGTTTTCTAAACGAAACTTAGGTGTATACCATTGAAATAAGCAAGAAAGATATTCCCCAAAAAATCAGCAAAATCAAATTATTAAGAAGTTACCTGAAAGCTGAAATTAAAAATTCACTTTAGAAGTTACCATGTTTGTTTTTGTGGAATTAAAACTGGGTACCTATTATTTAAATAACAGAAGAAAAATAAACCAGAAAGTCAAACCATAAATTTGCCTTTCTTAGGAATTTACTTAGTTTATTCAGTTCCTGCATGATAAACTTAAGTTTGTAAAATTATTTGGAATCTGGAAAAAGCTTTGATATTTCTTATTTGTGTGAAAACATAATTATTTTTAAGTAGATAATATCTTATCTTTGAGTACATATTGTTTCTATATTTATTGCAAATCATCTTGGGCTCTTTATTTATAGATATTCATGTATGTTTTTTAGTTAGTGTCAATGTTTTGCAAGTCATAGCTTATTTCCTTTGTTACCATAAAAATCTTATAACAAGTAACTTACTTAATTTCAGTTTTTGATAATTCCATAGTAGAGAATCCATAGTAGAATTGAGATGAGACAACACAGAGTGTGATTTGTTAAGGTGCTGCCTGCAGCCTCCATTAATTAAAACAGATTGGCTGGCATATTGTGGAAGATATTCCATTAACCCCAAAAATTTAGTGTGATTCAGTAATTTAATAAATATATTTGTATCACTAATCTAAGTTATTTGAATGTCCTGCATTTGAATCCCAAAGACATGAATTTATTACTAAATTAGTAATTATGTATAATTAGTAATTTATTACTATGGTAAGTAATTTTTTTGAATTGTTTCCCTTGGAATGAGACTATTAGGATGGTGTATTATTTTATTCTTTTTTATTAAATTAATATTAAGAAGCTAAAGCTGTTACTATGATTGAAATAAGTATATTAAAGTACACTACTAAATTATTGTAATCAAATGGTAAAGAGAAAAATTTATGCCTGAACCGGGAATCGAACCCCGAACCTTCAGCTTTCCGTGCTGATGCTCTAACCATTGAGCCAATCCAGGCTTCCCTCCCATCCAAGCATAAATCCTTCCTTTACCTTACTGTCTTGGTCCCACATTCAAATGCAATGAATCATCATTCACAAATACACAATGAATGGCTTCTACCTGAAGAAGACATGAAGGGACTCCACATAGCTATAGCATTATTTATTAAATTAATATTAAGAAGCTAAAGCTGTTACTATGATTGAAATAAGTATATTAAAGTACACTACTAAATTATTGTAATCAAATGGTAAAGAGAAAAATTTATGCCTGAACCGGGAATCGAACCCCGAACCTTCAGCTTTCCGTGCTGATGCTCTAACCATTGAGCTAATCCAGGCTTCCCTCCCATCCAAGCATAAATCCTTCCTTTACCTTACTGTCTTGGTCCCACATTCAAATGCAATGAATCATCATTCACAAATACACAAATTTTTCTCTTTACCATTTGATTACAATTATTCTTTTTTGTTTGATTTTAAATAACTTATCTTCTTTTAGATGACAATGGAGGAGAAGGCCTTTGAAACCAGTATCATGAAAACAGGAAGTTTTATGTGAGATGAAAAACATTTACCAGTATATTACTCAATTTATAAATTGTAAATTACCTCATAGTGTTACTTCCCACTATAATTTTGAAAAACAGTTATTTATTGAGTCTCCAAAGTTTAAAACCCTATTTTGCAAAAAAAAAAAATATTAACCCATTCAACTCGTATGACGTGACGTTCACGCACGCTCTAGTGAGGCCCAGTCTTCGATTGACGTGACATTCACGTCAAGCGCACAAGCTCATATATTTTGCAATAACTTCCAAACTACCCCATAGATGTCTAATATGTTAGCTTTGATAGGTTCCTGAGAGAAAGCATTTTGGACGATCCACTTTTTTTTTAAGAATTCGTGAAATTATAAGCTGTCTGTTTGTTGGAAATATATAGAAGAAATTTGTAGTGCTCAGTCTTTGAAATGACGTCTAAGAGGGTGTGTGGTGATGATCATGATGGAATTCTGAGTTTATTAGAGAGTTTTGTCCTCAAAACATTAGACAGAGCACCGACAGGAAAACTTAGGAGGGTAAAAGGGCAAAGACCTAGGGAAGAAATAAAAAAAAAACAAGACTCTGCCTGAAGTACCAGGATGCAAGGTGTTGACTTGCAAAACGAGATCACTGTCCTTTTCCCTATAATGCGTTGCACTGTAAAAGGATACAGAAAATTATTTTTCTATTTGCTGGACATATTTATGTTTAATTTAACTCTTTTGTGGTCTACAATAATTTCATAGATCGCAAGACAGCATATTCGACCTTCAGAATAGTTGTCGCCAAGCAGTTATTGAAGACAATTCACCTGCCATCCTACAATGTGAGAGGCCACCCATCATCAAGTACAACCTCTGTCAGGTTACAGGCAAGGACTGGGCTCAGTTTCCATTGTATATCCCCAGCACAGACAATAAAAAGAAACCCTACAAACGTGTGAACAAAAGAAGTAAAACTACATTTCAGTGCAAAAAGTGTGAAGTTCCACTTCATGTCCCAGAATGTTTCGAGATTTACCACACCAAAATATCGCTTTAGGCAAGCACAATTATTCAGAAGCCTTCACTAAAATGTCTAAAGAAAAATATGTATTAAATTCCATTCTATGAGCATTTTTGTGTTTGCATGTAAAGAGCATGGCACCACCTGTCTTCTGTGGCCATTTAAATCTGAGTGGAGGGGAAAGTTAGCAGGCATTTAAATAAGAATCCATTGGGTTAAGGTTGTAGCTTATACAATAAAATGTACAATATATTACAAAGTTGAAACGTGACATGTGATTATGGATGTGTGTTAGAAAATATTTCACAAGTGGAATATGAATTGTCAAAATTAGTTTGAAGTAACTTCAGTCGGAGTCGTTTCTTTCCATATGTAGGACAATCAAATAAAACATGTTTTTTCAGATTGTATTAATTATAATCACTATCCGAATTAATATTGATTCACAAGGACTGACTTCCTAATTTTACATTTCCGATTGAGGGTCTTTCCACTTTTCAGCGGTTGCCCTTTTACCAGCCGGCTGCTGGCCCTTCACATCCACATGTGTCAATCACAGAGGTAGTTGATCAACAGCCAGTGTAGGGATGACATGTGGTTAGCATGTCGAGTCCCCCAGCCGTTATAGCTGGTTCCTCAACCTGGAGCCGCTACTTATTGTAGCTACCCAATTGCCTCACGATGCTGGGTGGGCACCGGTCCCATACTGGCCGAAATACCATGAGAACATTTCTTCCCCCATGGAGACTCGAACCAGCGCAAGTCCCATAGCTCTGCGCCAAGGATTCCTACCTTAACCGCTCGGCTACGGTGCGGGACCTAATTTTACATGATATCTCATATATTGTGTTAAAATTAAATTTGAAGTAAAATGTTTCACATTTAACCTGTACTGTATTGAAGAAAAGAAGAGTTCTTTAGCCAAAGTGCCATTTGCATTCTTTATCTAAAGGTCATTCGAACAATTGAATATCTAGTTTGAAATTTTATGTTTAACATAAGATATGGGGAAATTAAAAAAAAAATGTAGTTTAGGAAGATGCTGCCAATTTAGTTACTTTGTCCGTAATTTTGTTTCCACTATTATCTTGGTGCCTTTGTATCCAACCCACAACATACATGTTTTGTGTCATCTTCAATATATTTTCTAACTTGAACAGAGTATTGGTTCAAGTTGTATTTATTGATGATAAACGTAGGGGTAACCTGAGAATATTTATGTTTAAGGTCGGTCACGGTGGACTAGTGGCTATCTTCCTTGCCTCTGGTCCTGAGGGTCTCTGGTTAAAACCTGGCTGGGCCGATGGATTTTTTTAGGATGGCAAAATCCAAGGAGAAAGTCCTCCAGGAGGGACTTTAACCTGTGGGTCCCAAGTTTGAAGATTTTCAGGCTGATACAAGATTCTTAAGCCTGAATAAAGAGGCCTCTAAGTAAAATTTACTGACCTTCCTCATCCTAGTAATACCTTAGTTGGCTACTAGACGTCTCATTGGATCGGTATGTTGACTGCGTACCATTCATGACACCTTTAGGGAAAGAAACATATCTAAATTATATTTGAAGAGAAAAATTTTCGCCTAGACCGGGACTCGAACCCGGGACCCTTGGCTTTCCGGGCCAAGTGCTCTACCAACTGAGCTACCGAGGCGAATTACGATCTAGATGCAAATTTTTCTCTTATGTACGTTCTATCTTTGCCAATTGCAAAGATAGAAGCTATGGTTTCAAGCATTTGGCACGAGGGAATTACAATGTACATAAGAGAAAAATTTGCGTCTAGATCGTAACTCGCCTCGGTAGCTCAGTTGGTAGAGCACTTGGCCCGGAAAGCCAAGGGTCCCGGGTTCGAGTCCCTGTCTAGGCGAAAATTTTTCTCTTCAAATATAATTTATCCTTCTATGAGAAGTGTTAAATTAATAATAAAATCGTCAATATCTAAATTAACTCCTAACAAAGGAGAGGCCAAGGCCCAAAATTGGGCTGTTATGGCACTGTAGATATATAGATTTATGTTCATGACACCACTGATTTTTATAGCATATTATTGAGTTTGAAACAAAACAAGGGACAGTTTGAAGAAAACTTCACTTTCCACAATAAACAACATAAGCACATCCTACTTGAACTTCATCCTCTCCTTCAATGAACTGTGACTTTGTAAATATTTATAAATTATATATATCCATCCATCCATAGTAATTCTGCCCGAGGGCAAGTTTTTCACTGCAATCATAGCATTTTCATGCTATGCTTTGCAGCTTTACTAGGGAATTGTAGGTGTGGTAGCTTCCCATTGCTTTCCACACCAGTTAAGGATGATGATGATAATGGCCATATGATTTCGGGGACCGTTTTCCTGACATTTGTCTTACAGGTGAGGAAAAACCCCGATAAAAACCTCACCCAGAAAAACTGCCCCGACCAGGCCTGCTGCGTGACAAGGCAGTACGCTACCTCGAGACCACAGCGATGGACATTATATATATATATATATTGTTGCTGATGGCACAGGGTTTTCCTCTTACTTATTTGGACTTAAATAAATACACAGTTGTTATGTAAAATTTTCCTTTTCACTTTATTTCCTTCTCCATAATTATCACTAAATCTTCAAACACAATTTGATTTAACAACTATTCTTCTTTGACAGTTTATAAGATAATCACTTATAGCACAGTTGCAGACACAATCCTTCCTCATGCTTACGCTCACAATTAACCTCTCGCCATCCAACGCAGGACCAGGGGTTGTTCTGCTCTCACCACATATTTATAGGCGAGTAGATGGAAATTTCCAGGTCCATGAACAAGATGTTTTTACATGGAACCGTCTCGTCTTCCGATGTTTCTTGAATGGGGGAATAGATGTTCTTAGAACTCTCTGGCTCATTAGCCTAGAAATATTGGTGGACCCGGACTCGCGATTGGCTACTTGCCAATCCAATCCACCAATGCGAGGTTTCTCTCACTGGCCCGCACAGTTTAAATGACGCTACTACAACGCATCACTATATATATATATATATATATATGTATTTCCACTGTTATGAATATATTATGTAGCAGGATTTCCAGCAGCTATAAACAACTTAGGGTAATCATAATCAAAAGTGAGGTTCTGGAAACTATTTTTAGATTCCTCTTAATATCACTTATACAAGGAAGGAATACATGCAGTGACAATAGCTGCATCTGCGAAAATTGTATGATAAGCTTTACATATACATAATGCAAATCCTCATTGAATTTGATATTATTTCTTTTGTACATATTTTTTGCACAAAAAATCTTGGTATGCAGAAGAACAATATAACAGTGGTTTAACAGTATCTTGAAAAATAATGTTGAACATCTCTGAATTTGTAAACATGTTCCTTTAATGTCTTTTCCACCATGCCGTAAAGGACTATTCTCTAACTTATATAAAAATGATGGATTCTAAACTAACTAACTCACTAGCACTATCGAATCTGTACATTCACGGCCACACGACCTAAGCTCTCCATACATCCCACTAACAGAAATTCAAACAAAGTTTATTTTACAACCAATTTTCATTAATAAATTATACACCGAAAGTAATCCTGACCTAATGTTTTCCAATCATTCTCTGTATAATATACTTCTCTCATATATAATTGTAGACTTTCACGGCCGGCGTCTTGATCCATATTTGGTTCGTCTTCCGGGCTTATAGGCCGTGGTCTGGTTGTCTTCTTACTCGACGTTTCATCTACTGCTGCGGTAGACATCATCAGGAGATACTGCGTGCTTTCTGTGAACTCCTCAACAGTCGGCTGCAGACTGGTGGTAGGTCGTTGGAAACTGTCTCTCTGTTTATAGCTAAACCCCGGGTGGAGGGGAGGTTTTCTGCGCGCACCGAGTTGTGCGCTGTACAGCGCACAACTCGGTGCGCGCAGAAAACCTCCCCTCCACCCGGGGTTTAGCTATAAACAGAGAGACAGTTTCCAACGACCTACCACCAGTCTGCAGCCGACTGTTGAGGAGTTCACAGAAAGCACGCAGTATCTCCTGATGATGTCTACCGCAGCAGTAGATGAAACGTCGAGTAAGAAGACAACCAGACCACGGCCTATAAGCCCGGAAGACGAACCAAATATGGATACTTCTCTCAAATCATGGTTAATGCCATTCTCCCATCTCATTCTTCGCCTACCTACTGGCAGGTTGCCAGGTTGCCTTCTGGTTTTCCTAGAGTTTTCATGCCCTTCTTTCATTCTCCATTTCTGTCAAATGTCCTGCCCATTGCATTCTATGAGACTAAATTGTTCTTATTATATCTGGTTTCCCATAAAGATCATGTAGCTCACTGTTATGCAGTCTTCTCCATTTGCCTGTCTATTCATTTCTCTTTGGTCCAAAAATTTTCCTAAGAACTTTATTCTCAAATACTCATAATATTGTCTACTCCCTTAAAGTAAGAGTCCATGTTTCACAACCATTTAATATAACTAGAAGAATAACAGTTTTATACGTTTTCAGTTAAATTTTTTTTGAAGAATTTGGATGACAAGAGACCCTGTAATGCATAATAGGATGCATTTCCAGAACTGAGCTTATATTTTAATTTCTTTGTGCACATCATTATTGTTTATAATTATTGTTCCTAGGTATTTGAATTTAGCCACTTCTTCAAAATTTCCCTCATTTGTTATTAACTGTCCATTTCCATTATAAAACTTATTTCTATGTCACAGGCCATGTGGCCTAAAACATTTGATCATGATGATGATGCTGAATACATTTCTATGTATATAACCATATTCTTAGTTTTATTATTCAGCCCCAATTCCATAGTGTTACTCAATAGAATATGTGGGTTGGCCCTTAGTATCTACAGTGCGATCAGTGTAGCATTGTACAGCAGTCCCAGGGTTTGTGCTGTGCAGTGACGAAGGCTTACACATGCAGATATGGGACTTGAAAAGTGCGCAGACTCAGGAGTATACAAGCACATCTCACACATTGATGGTCACAGTCAGATTGTGTGCTTCGAGTGGATAAAGTGTTCGCTTGCTTTTCCTTTTGAACTGAATGACGTGTGTATAAGTTATTTCAATTTTAAAATTTGTATCTTATAAAACAGATGTGTATAAGTGTAAACTGAATGACGTGTCTATAAGTGTAAACTGTATAATGGCTGATCATTTTTCTACTGAACAACGTGTATTTATTTATGATCAATATTTGTTAACTCAGTCTGCCAGCCAAGTACGAAGACTTTTTGAAACACGATTCCTGGGTGTAAAAATTACGTCACATTCAACAGTCCATAATCTGTGCAACAAATTTTATAAAGAGGTTAAAAAATGTATGGACACCAAAGGTGAACAGTTCCAGCACCTGCTTCAATAAAGTTGGTAAGTATGACAATTTGTAAAATAGTTACGAAAATGTGTGTGATTGTATCACTGTGATCCTACGCTGTTCATTCCCCGCTGTGAGTGTGTCAGCATTGTATAATGAAATCCCCGCATCTGCTGTCCAGTGCTATACTGATCACACTGTAAATGATGGATTCTAGGATATGAAGTTTACATGTAGTTCAAAAGAAGTAATCTTTATTAGGCAAATTGAGAAATATTTGACAAAATTTTCATAATTAGTTTTACACATTTCTAAAAGAGATACTTAAAACTATTTTAATACAGCAACTATTTATAAAGTTTGTACAAAAAATAGCTCTGGAGAACATTTATAAGTAATTACCAGTATAAAAAATGTTAATAAAATTAATGCTACTTACATTGATTTAAAATATTATATCTTAGAATAGACTTATTATGTTGGCAGTGAGTTAAGATTTTATTCTTTTAAAATCGGTTCCAGTTAAGTAAATAATGCAGTCTTGATCAGGTGAAAGTAAGGGAATGCTTCTAGCTTAAAATTAAATTGTCCAATTTAAATTAAGGTTAAGTAGCCTGTCCACTTTGAAAATCTCAATTACTAAAATCCTGGTAGTTAGTATTTTAATAAATAAATAGTTTTTATGACTAATCTCATAGTTGTAGTGAAAAATGTAAAAACTGTTTATTTATTAAAATAAACCTCATAGTGTCACTTCCTTTAAGTATTAAGAAAAAGTTAGTATTTTACTTAACAATGCTCTTTAACTACTCAGGTCATTAGCATCATACTACAAATCTGGAACCAAACCTGTGACCTTCCTACTAATAGGGACATTGCCTTAACCAACTACACTAAGTTGTACACCATTCACTTAAAGTACAGAGATGAAAATTTTATAATTAAAAAGAGCTTAATTTCCTTTTCATGTATGTACGACCTGTAGATTGCAAGATATGAGACTTTCTTGTAACTTCTTTCTATTCTTCAACTTTTATCTCTCCAGATCTTCAAACATAAACAGTGTCCTAGCTGAGAAGCAGAAAGGTCATCATCCTATCTTAACCTTCCAGAAGGTTATTTTACAAATCACTAATGCCTCTATTCTTATCTATCCTTTCATGCTTTTTTTTTAATTTTCCCATTAGTATTCCCTTTTTTGTAACTTTTCTTTACGAGGGATCTGTCAACCATTGAATGCTGAAACAAACTATGAAATTTCTTCCAGATAAGTGTTGTGATGTACATAAGCCATGCCCAAAAAAATATCTGCCATTTTTCACTGCAAGGCACTAAAATCCAGCACCAAAGCCTCATTTAAACTATAGGGAAGTAATACAACTCCTGTATTGGCAGGCTGGATAACCTTCAGTAGCTGCTGTCTGTGCCGTGTCCTGCCTCACTTCACTCTGCTCTTAATTCATGCAGGGATTTACATCTGCTCCATACCGTGGGTTGCCATTGCTGGATTCTGGCTTTGATTTCTGTCCCTTGTAGTTAAAAACAGCAGATAATTTTTTGGACATGGCCTTGGTACATCACAATGCTTCTGTGAGAGAAATTTCTAGGTAGATTTTTGAATGCAATGGTTGACAGTTTCCTTGTAAGAAGCAAAACTGTATTATTTTTAATTTATAAAATTATTTTTTGTTAGCTGTGATGGACAAGTGTTTATGTTTCTTGCCTATTTTCCTGAGGGTCGTGGATTCAAACCCAGCTGAGGTCAATGGATTTTTTAAGATGGAAAAATCCAAGGAGCAAGTCCTCTGGGAAGGACTTTAAGCCATGGGTTCCGAGTCTGAAGATTTTCAGACTCATAAAAGATTCTTAAGCCGGAATAAAGAGGCCTCTAAACAAAATTTACCGACCTTCTTCATCCTAGTAATACCTCAGTTGCCTGTTAGATGTCTCGTTGTGTTGGTATGTTGACCGCATACTATTCATGACATCTGTAGGTAAATGAAAGTAACTAAATTAATTTGGTCAAGTAACACCTATCTAAGGAGAGGCTATGTCATTGTAGAGTAGAGACAAAATTATTTTTTAAATAATGTATTACAAATAACTGCTTTCCCTAGAACATGCTCAAAACTAGTTTGAATACATTGTACCTTATTATCATATGGCCTCATAACTACAACTCACATTTAGGTATAAGAAAGCAGTTTTAGGCATATGTAATAAATCATAAAACTATTAAATTAGGCACTAAAATTAAAAAAAAAGGCTCTAAAAATGTTGCAGTGATAATTAATAGTTTTAAACCATTAGCACTGAAATTTTATTCACAATTAGCAGTGCAATGTATTACCAAGAATTGTTTCCAAATTTCTTACACTTCTTTCTGTTATACAGGAATGTGTTGTTTAAAAATACCAATATTAAAAATTATACATTCCAACTTTTTTCCAGTTGGTAAAAAGTGAACAAAAACATTAAAATTCATTTTAGAAAGAAAAATTAATGCTCAAACCAGAACTCGAACCTAAGATCTCTGACTATGTGTGTCATGCTTATGCATGTAGTCAGAGATCCAGGGTTCGAGCATTAATTTTTCTTTCTAAAATAAAATTCTGTCCAGGACTCAAAAATGTTAAATATAACATAAAAAAATTAAAATTCATTAAAAAAATTCCTATAATGTCTGTTACAAATCACAGTAAAATTTAATCAGGATATTTTTTTTATCTATAGTTATTTCTATGCCTATAGTCAGAGGGAATTGGTTGTTAAGCACAAAATTTCTACTTTTCAGGAGAGAATATTATTAATCATAAACATGCACTATTCTTATGAGATACAAACAAACATCTTAACAACTTTTTCACTATGCACAGAAAGCTTGGGGGATGCTCACAGTAAACTGAATTCATTTTTGCCATTTTTTTGTCTTAACAACTTATTCCCTGTGTCCACATTACATTCTGAAAATATGACATTGCATTTAAAAGAGACTAGAAAGATAAAAAAAAATACTTTAGAAGGGAAGAAATGGAAAATTGTATTTTCACTTATGGGTAAAATAATACCTTCATTTTATGCAGTTATAGGAGGAAAATGAAAAAAAAAAAAAAATAGGCTCTAAATATCACTTTAGGCATTATGAAATGCTTCCAATTTAATACAAAATTCATGAATCTTACATATGTCTAACATAGCTTATGTAAGACCATTGTTTGAACACAGATTGTGGTCTTGTAATATTAATTTTTGTTTACAGTACTAAAAACTTTACTAATTTTACAGTACCTATGCCATCATACTGCATTTTCTGAAGATTAGCAGAATTAAACAAATATAATAAATCATATGAAATTAATAATAAAAACATCAATAATGTAATGAATTTGGGAATTTTAACATTGTGAGGTTTTCTTAATAAGAATCAAATGAATCGTGAATTCTGATATCTGAATGGAATTTTATTGTGCATTTTAATAGTAGGACTATAGATTATAATGCTTTTTTGCACTCTGTCATTTTTATGTTTAGTTACCTAACAATCAAATGAATTGTGAATTCTTCTTACCTCATATATCTATGTTTCTTTAAACACAGCACCGCAGTATCAGAAAACCATTGTTTCCATCCTCAGCTGTTTTCATGACTGTCAATTTTTTCCCTTGCCGGTAATTATCCAAACTACCATCTGGTGTATTTTGAAGAAGTAATTATCCAAACTGCCATCTGGTGTACTTTTGAATTGAAGTAATTATCCAAACTGCTCTCTGGTGTACTTTTGAAGAACTTTGTAATCAAGCTTGGTTTGTCCAGAATTTCGAAGTTCATGGTTCTAGTATGGTTTTTTGAATATATATCTTTTCCCAAATTGTTAAATCCAAAGGTTTAGATAGTTCTTTCAAAAGTTTTGCTTCTTTTTCAATTCTATGATTTTCTAATAAACTATGTGCTGCTATAGCTGATTTTTCAAACTCGCAAAAAATAACATTTTAGAGACATAAAAAATGGTGAAATTGAAAAATCAGCTATAGCAGCACATAGTTTATTAGGGAATCATAGAATAGAAAAAGAAGCAAAACTTTTGAAACAACTGTCTAAACCTTTGGAATTAACAGTTTGGGAAAAGATATACATTCAAAAAAACCATACTAGAACCATGAAATTCGAAATTCCGGAAGAACCAAGCTTGATTACAAAATTCTTCAAAAGTACACCAGATGGCAGTTTGGATAATTACTTCAATTCAAAAGTACACCAGATGGTAGTTTGGATAATTACCGGCAAGGGAAAAAATTGACAGTCGTGAAAAATTGACAGTCGTGAAAACAGCTGAGGATGGAAACAATGGTTTTCTGATACTGCGGTGCTGTGTTTAAAGAAACATAGATATATGAGGTAAGAAGAATTCACAATTCATTTGATTGTTAGGTAACTAAACATAAAAATGACAGAGTGCAAAAATGCATTATAATCTATAGTCCTACTATTAAAATACACAATAAAATTCCAGCTCTGTTATTAGAGAAGAATGTGAAATTGAACCTATAAACCTCTGGATAAACGATAGAAGACTAAATTGGAATGATCACATAGATAGAATGGAGAACAGTAGACTAGTGAAGAAAGTACGTGACTGGACACCTCAGCAGAAAAGGCCTTTAGGAAGACCACAACTACGATGGAAGGACGTCACCATACCCTGGACCTGTAGTGAATGAACACGCAACAAGCTGCCAGCTTTCATGCATAGAGGAAGAAGAAGAAGAATAAAATTTCATTCAGATATCAGTCAAAATATAAAATTTCAAATTATAAATTTGTTTTTATTTTAAAAAAATTGCATTATCTGATCTCATATATTTTTTCTTATTAGACTGATTTTGGGACCTAATTAGAGAAAGTGATTTGATTTGGAGGTTCTTCAGTCTACCAACAGAGGGAGCAGGAAGCGACTCTTCAAGACATAACAATGGACATGAAAGTACTGAGGATGAACCCTAATTAGGTCCTAAAACTGGTCTAATAAGACGAAGTATATGAGATAAGGTGATACAATTTTTCTTAAATAAATAATACCTCATAGTTTAACTTTTATAGGAATTAATCACTATGAGGTTTAATTTATGGTGAAATTAAATGTTTCTTACCTCTCCTCATATAAATTTTCTAAGTAGATCGTGATTTCGAGACCACAACAGTCATCAGCACTTTCTTGGTGATGGATGTTATGTCGATCAGAAGAAACTCTTCTTCTTCCCTTTGTTGGTGAACCGATGAACCAGAGGTTCATAACATCCATCGCCAAGAAAGTGCTGATGATGAGACCGTTGTGGTCTCGAAATCACGATCTATTTAGAAAATTTATATGAGGAGAGGTAAGAAACATTTAATTTCACCATAAATACCTCAGTGTTAATTTCTTTAAAAAAATATAAAATTCATTCCTGTAGGGTGGCATTTTCCTCAACTTAGTTAATTAAATTTTTTAATTGTAGGTCTTTTGAAACTTATTCCATCATCAGGTGAAGGTTATTTTTGTTGAGGATGATCCCTAAAATATTCCCAAATGAGAGGATCATATTTTAAGAGGTGAGGAATAGAGTTTCTGATTCGTATTTTTATTTCATTGATGTCTACCTCATAAGGACACACCCTATGAATTTTTATCGAAATTTATGCATCAGTAAAATGCATACCTGCACCAAAAGGTCTCATGCCATATGAGAGAGTTGTTAACATTTACTGAAGGTAGAATCTTTGGCAAGCCTAAGTAAAGGCAGATAATTACAATGCAAAATTAATTTCTGAGGGAGCTTTTAAAGGACATTTTGCATTCTATTCAGATCTCATTACAATTCTGTTATTCCGGTCAGTTGTGTTCTTTCTTCGTGTATGTTGAAGACAAATTAGTACTCTCCTACATTAAAAAAAATAAATTAAAAAAATCCAATCAAAGAAAATATGTCATATTTGAAGAGAAAATTATATGCTCAGACTGGGACTCAAACCCAGGATCTTCTAGACCAATGCTCTACCGACTGAGCTATCTGAGTGAGTTCCAATCTAAATGCAAATTTTTCTCTTATTTACGTTGTAAATTCCCGTGCACCAAATGCTATGAAATCTTTACTTCTATCTTTGCAAATGGCGGCTTCTTTATTGAGAAAGCATTTATTTGGGAATTTTATATTACATTATAAAGCCAGTACGGCCTCTTTCAATGTTTTTATTATTCATTTCATACATCTCAATGATGGATAAATCAAATTTGAAGAGAAAAATTACATGCTCAGACTGGGACTCGAACCCAGGACCTTTGGCTTTCTAGATCAATGCTCTACCGATTGATCTATGTGAGTGTATAATTTTTCTGTTCAAATATGATTTATCCATCATTGAGATGTATGAAATGAAAAATGAAAATATCAAAAGAAAATATGATTTGGATATTTGACATCGTGGATGATTGATATTCAAATATTTGTCTTTCCACTGATACTTCTTAATAAATAAGGGCATTTATGTGAATTCTGAGTTAAATTATGTTATGATGTGGTTCTGAAGGGCACTGGGTGATCAGTTTTTTTGTATTCATGAAACATTTGTAAAATTCTAATTTAATTTTCTCCGGTTTTAGTTTTTAATGAAAATTGTGTTACTAATTAAACAACCCTTCCTTAAAATAATGTCTCAATTGTATTCCATGACACAACAGGCCCTTAGCCTACCAGCTGCCTGCTGATTTCACATCCAAATGTGTTAATCATAGAAGTGGATGATCATGCACACAATATAGGGGTGACGTGGTCAGCATGTTGGGTTCCCATGTTTTAGAGAAGATTTTCTCAGTGTGGAACCACTACTTATTGTAGTTACCCAAATTCTTCATATGGGTGGACACCATTTCCATACTGGATGAAATTCCATGAGAAAATTTTTTCCCCAGTGGGGACTTGAAAGCGCAAGTTCCTTAGCATTCCACCTAGGCATGATGCCTTAAACTGCTTTACATATCTCTTTGAGTAATTAATATGTCGACAGTAGGCAATGAAAACCTTGTAACTCCATCAGTCATTGAAAACCACAGAACTCCAGTAGCCAGCACAGAAATATGTGATGCATAACCTGTTGAGAACACGGATTTCAAATTTATTAATAACTTGACTTGTATTTGAAGAGAAAAATTTTCGCCTAGACCGAGACTCAAACCCAGGACCTTTGGCTTGCCGGGCCAAATGCTCTACCAACTGAGCTACCGAGGCGAGTTATGATCTAGATGCAAATTTTTCTCTTATATACGTTGTAATTCCCTTTTGCCAAATGCTTTTGAAACCATTGCTTCTATCTTTGCAAATGGCAGCTTCTTAGTTAAGAAGACATTTATTGGGAATTTAACATTACTTTATAAAGCTAGTAAGGCTTCTAATGATGTTTTTATTATTGATTTAACATTTCTCACTGAAAGATAAATTATATTTGAAGAGAAAATTTTTTGCCTAGACCGAGACTCGAACCCGGGACCTTTGGCTTGCCGGGCCAAATGCTCTACCAACTGAGTTACCGAGGCGAGTTATGATCTAGATGCAAATTTTTCTCTTATATACGTTGTAATTCACTTTTGCCAAATGCTTTTGAAACCATTGCTTCTATCTTTGCAAATGCAAATAGAGCATTTGGCCCGGCAAGCCAAATTTCCCGGGTTCGAGTCTCTGTCTAGGCGAAAATTTTTCTCTTCAAATATAATTTATCTTTCAGTGAGAAATGTTAAATCAATAATAAAAACATCATAACTTGACTTGTATTCAGTAGTAAAATATGTGGGAACTATTGCTGTATCAATTTTCATAATTATTTAAAAGTTATTTGTTTCTCCTGTAAAATTTACCAAAGCTGCTGAAATGAGATTCCTCAGACCAATAGCAGGATATCAAAGAACAGACAAAAAACATAACACAGAAATAAGACAACTAAAAATAGAAGAATTAAACTCAACAATAGAGAAATACAGAACAAACTGGAAAGAACACTTGGCAAGGATGACTGAGAATAGAATACCAAAAGCAGCATACAACTATTCACCACGAGGAAGAAGAAGAGCTTGGGAAGACCAAGGAAAAGATGGAAAGAGCAGCAATTTGGAGCCGGAACAGGCTAGTAAATAAGCCTAAACCGTGAAGAAGAAGAAGAAGAAGAAAATTTACCAAAATGGAGTTACGAGGTTTCCATTGCCCACCATCGATATGAAAATGTTACTTTTTGGTACAATTTTCTCAAAAAATACTCAAATTCTTTATATATATATATTATAAATAATCCATGCTTCATTTGACAATTATAGGTTTTGCTTGTGTTAATATCTGGATGTGGTTAATTTTAAAAAAGTTTGAACATGACATTTTTTGTATAAAATTATATATATATATATATCGTTGCTTAAGAAACAATACCGTGAAACTAACAAAATGAACATTTTACACGAGAAACAAAAGAACTGTTTATTTTTCCCCTTAGTACCTATGCATTGGAACCATTTTATCTGTAAGTTTAGCAAGGTCATGGTAAACAATTGCATCCCAATTTATGTTAGAACTGAGCGCACTTCTTCCATGATGCTAACAGTATAAAAATGTCAATTTCACCAAAAGTGTCAGTTACGTGGTATTGTTTCTTAAGCGACGATATATATATATGTGTATATCTGTGTGTGTGTGTGTTGATCACAGTGGTCTAGTGGTTATGTTTCTTGCCTCTAGTCTGCTATTGTCATTATGTTGAAGAAAGGTTGTTTAATTGGTAATATAATTTTCATTTTCATTGAACTAACTTAGCTGGAAGCAGAGAAAATTAAATTTATATGTATATATTTTTTCATAAAAAATACAAGGAAATTACTATATGGTGTCCATAATAGCAGACCTTGGTCTTCTTTCACTTGGCAGTTACTTTGTGTCACTTTTGCTCTCAGAGATTTGATGATTGCTACACAAATGCAAATGTGATAAGCACACACTTTTCCACTATGTTTTGGTTTGTATCATTTGAAACATACAGGACCAACTTGGAAACCAAATGCTTGATGAGGAAGTCCATAATCTACAGGATAAAAATCCACAATAGGTAAATGTCCAAGTTTCTTTGTTCTTACTTCAAAGACTGTCTCACTCTTGCTCTTCCGTGTCTGAAATAAAGAACATTTCATATACACTATAAGGATTATAATAAATAAGATTTGTCCAGAGGATAGTTTTAACTGCTCTGGTTAAAATTAATTCTGACCACTAAAATATGTCAAAATATAAAACTCTTATTTATATTTAGGAAGAAATCAAAATAAGTAAATCAAAGTAAATTAATAGCATATTACAATGCGAGGTTGGGAAGTGGTTTTTACAGAAGTGAGGAAATTATTAAAAACCAAGCAATAGCAAGGTTTTTATTTTCCGAGATTCTGTAAATCACTTCACAAACATGTGTTGTACACTATTTTTTGCATGATAGTGTTTTCAAAATAATAAATAATAGTAAAATGATGTTATTACATCTTTGTTGGAAATATTTGTGTCATTATAAACAACTGACTGACGTTAGCACCATGGTAAATGCCGAAAATAATTTAATTGAGACTACAGCAGGCATAAAATGATGGCAAGTACAAATTTATTGTTTTATATTGTTTCAAATAAACTTCAGTTCATTTAAAATGCAGTGATTTGTTTCGTATAATGTATCTTAACACTATCTTTTGGATATATTTTTGTATATACATTATCGGTCTTACTAATAAAAATCTCTAATACAGGCTTTCATCAGTTGTTTAGTTATACAATATATAAGCCTTATGTAGATCACGTATAATTTCCTTACTAATAAACGTTGTGCCGGAGCTATATAACAAAACAGCAGTTTATACACAATACGTCACATATTCGTCATCATAATGACGTCAGAACAATATTACTCGCAGTTTGTAACAGAAATAAAACAACATCAACTAGTGATTATTGTGTAAGAAATGAATATGGATAAGAATTAAAAGAGATTCCCTAATTGAGGAGGTACGGGAAAAATAAGTGTGTTTTAATTTATATACATTTTCCTTTACGCAATGTCAAATAAAACGTAGAATTGGTTTCACAGATAATGTGCTGCCATCTAACGTCAAGAATTTCGACCAATTCTTGGAAACTAATAAAAGCTTTGCCCATTACTTATGAATTATATGCAGTATTTTAAGATGCGTTAGGAAACGTTCAAAATAGTAGGAAATGTTACCGACAACAAAATATCATTTCAAGCAAAAAAAAAATCACTATAGTTCGACCGGGAATCGAACCTACGACCTCACGCATGGCAGTCAGAAGCTCTAACCACAAGACTACCAAGTTAACATGTAGATTCTTGCAATAATAGTACCTCTATACTAAAATACATTTTTATATCGGTGTGTGTGTGTTATGTATTATAGATGCAAGGAAGTTTTCTTAAAATAATATTATGAAGCATTTAAACTACATTCAGGTTAAATCTTGTCTACAGCAATTATTGTAGAACATATCCTTTTGTGATTCAATGTTCAATTTTAAAATATTTTTAGGCCTAATCGAGAATGAGTGTAACGAAAGGCATTTTATGATGCCTTTATTTTCCTACCCAGAGCTTTATTAATATTATTTATGCCCTGTGCATCCATCAAACAGTCATTAAAGTGTTGCATTTTGGGTTAAATTTAAGGAAACTTTCATCAAAATCATAAGAAAACAGTCAGTTGATCTTGATGTCCGACATTTTGTCTAGTTATAGAATCCTTAAACAAGGGTGGAGGCATGTATAACGATTCCCATGTAAAGTTGTACATCTCTTATACACTGAACAGCTAATACAGTGTTTATTAGTAAGAATTTTCAACTGAGATGTGTATAAACCTTGTATAAAAGTTATATATGGATTATTAGTAAGAGGGTAAATGTAGTATACATAAAGGGCAGTGGTTTTACTTTCTGCCCTAGGTAGGTAATTTGTAATATTACATTATACTTATTTAGTTATTTATAGGTTGGCAACCCCAATATTTAGGAAATTGTACTTTCAATCATGGTCGCCATTCCTGTAAGTATGACAGAACACACTATCGTGCAAAAAAAAACTTTATTGGCTTTATATACTTACTCACTGGCACTATCAAACCCGTAGGATCATAGCCACACGGACATAAGCTCTCCATACATCCCTATCCTGAGCTAATGCTTTCTAATCATTTCCTGTATAATCTACTTCCCTCAAATCATAGTTAATGTTATTCTCCCATCTCATTCTTGGTCTACCAACTGGGCATTTTCCCTCTGGCTTTCCTACAAGAAGCTTCCATGCAAGTATTTCATTCCCCATACGTGCAACATGTTCTACCCATCGCAGTCTACGAGTCTTAACTGTTCTTATTATATCTGGCTTCCTATAAAGACCATGTAGCTCATTGTTATGTAGTCTTCTCCATTTACCTGTCTGTTCATCTCTCTTTGGTCCAAAAATTTTCCTAAGTACTTTATACTCAAACACTTGTAATCAATCTCCTTTCCTCCCTTAAAGTAAGGTCCATGTTTCGCACCCATATAATATAACTGGTAGAATAATAGTTTTATATATTTTCAGTTTAACATTTTTTGAAAGGAGTTGGGACATCAAGGGTCTCTGCAATGCATAATAGCACGCATTCTAGAATTGAGCCTATGTTTAATTTCTTTGTGCATCTCATTCCTATTTGTGATTATTATTCGTAGGTATTTGAATTCAGCCACTTCCTCAAAATTTCCCTCATTTGTCATTAGCTGTCCATTTCCATAATATAATGTATTTCTGCATGTGATCATATATTTAATTTTATTGATATTTACTTCCAGTCCTAATTTCTTAGTGTTCCTAAATAGTGTGTGTGTTTTGTCATTTAGTATATCCTCGCTTATAGGACAATAGTACTACATCATCAGCATAAAACTAACAGCTTATTAATACCATTGAGTTGTAAGCCTTCCTCATTCTCTAAAGATTTAATGGCATGCTCTAGTACAAAATTAAATAGTAGAGAAGATAGTGCATCTCCTTGCTTCAATCCATTCTGCATTTCAAAAGTGTCCGAAAACAGTTTGCCTACACGCACCCTACTCTTTGTGCCATTTAGACACATTCGTATAAGTCTAACTAACTTTTTAGGAATTCCGAACTCCAGCAGGATACTATATAACTTTACCCTCTTAATTGAGTCATATGCTTTTTTGAAGTCTACGTATAGTTGATGTACAGTACCATTATATTCCCATTTCTTTTCTAAAATCTGTCTTATACTAAAAATCTGATCTGTTGTAGACCTGTTTCTTCTAAATGCACATTGATGATCTCCTAGAATGTCTTTGGCATGGGTTCCCTGAAGTAGTCCCCACCCGGAGAACCGAATGGGGGACTATTTGACCACCAGAAAAATTTACCCCAGTTGAACCCATGTCCGCATTTGTTAATAATGTTAAATTCTCATTAAAAGTCTTCTAAATAAGAAGCCACCTAATAGTGTACAACATCATAGTTGCCACGTTGTCCCATGATGTGTATTTCAAAATGAAGTGTATTCCTTAGATTTGGAGAACCAAATGACCTAATGACAACTGTGTTCGCTCCATATTCCATTTCCAATATTTTCACATACAGACATTTCTTGGCTGTACAATTACTGACTTAGTTTGAATTAAAATTTGTAACAATTACTAGTCATGACTTCTACAGTGAATGTGATTATAATTTGGATTTATCTTATAATTTACCTAATTTACATGATTTTACCTTAGTGTCATTTTTTAAAAATATTGAATTATTGTAGGAAATGTCAGTATGAGGTAAAATTTAAAATAAATTATTTTCACCTCACTTTATATCCTGTCTTCTAATCAGATCAGTTTTGAAACCTTTACAGTTTCATTTTCAGTAATTCCAAGACCGATGTTCTGTCGTCCAGGAGTACTGCTACTTACTCCATCTGGTAGTGAACCAATGAACGTCTGAATCAAATCAACTTCCCCAGGAAAGAAAAATTAATGCATTTTGAATTCCTGGGGAAGTTGATTTGATATGGAGGTTCATTGGTCCACCAACAGATGGAGTAAGAGGCAGTAATCCTGGATGACAAAACATCGGTTGTGGAATTACTGAAGATGAAACCACCAACCCCCCGTGGACTATCACCTCGATGTGGTGGGGGCACACGAGTACTCAAAGAACCAGACAACCAAATCGGGGAAGTTTAGCTTTGCTAACTTTCCGATTGGTTAGAGGTGAGAGGAAGCTAAGAATAGTCCGCAACATGGGAGACATCTGCCAGAAGGTTGACTTGACCAAGAAGTCTGCAACGGTCTACGAGGTGTACGTGATACCAGGCGATCATCACAATGGCTCAAGGGGCAGAAGCAGCAATCCTCTCTAATGGGGTTAATACTTAGAGGAACATGGATAGATGCTCTGAGACAGCAGCCCTGTCATTATCCTTACCCTGCACAGAGCGCTCGTAATGCAGTCAGGGGACATTTATTACTACTGATTCATCTCAAAGCAAAGGCCAGGTTGGATTTAAAAAATTAAACGCATTTTATTGAATAAGACTAGAAAGGAAACTATTTTGAAGTTTTACAAAGTATTGGCAGTTCCATCTCTTATCTATGGATGTGAAACCTGGACATTAACAAAGGCAGATAGTAAACAAATAGAGGCTGCTGAAATGAAGATGTTGAGAGCAATAGCAGGATACCAAAGGACCGATAAAAAGAAAAATGAAGATATAAGAACAGAACTTAATATATTTAATCTCTGTGAAAGAATAAAATATTATCAAAATGCTTCAGCATGTATTAAGAATGAATGAACAGCGCATACCAAGAAGAATGTATAATTATAAACCAAAAGGGAGAATAATGTTGGGAAGACCATTGAAGAGATGGAAGGACCAATTCGACCTATAATGAGATCGGAACAGGCCATTGGGCTTAATCCTCATTGTTGTTAATGGTGAAACCACCAAGATTTCAAAATCAGTCTAATTAGAAGACAGGATGTGAGGAGGTGAAAAGAATGTATTTTAAATTTTAAAAATATATTCAGTTTCTGCAGTTATCAATGTGAACTGTTTTAATTCCATTCATGGGCAGATGATCTTGTAGGCCCAAAGAACATCAACGTTAAAAAAAAAATTAAACCACAAAAATGATTCAAAAGAAACAAACACCTACAACCCTAAAAGGTTCACTACTGTGGGTACACAGAGATTTCAAATAACTATCTCACTGGCATTATCAAACCAAAGGATCATGGCCATGCGGACAGATATTTCAAATAGAAAAATAATTATGTCTGATCCAGAATAGCATAAGTAATTCAAGTGGTAAGAACAACAGAGCATAAAGCTGGAAATCTTGGATTCAAATCCTCATTCAGACAAAAAAAAATTATCTTTAGTTCTGTTAGTTGGTACAAACTCTCATGTAAAGAGAAGACACTTTATTTTTTTTCAAAAGAAATAAAAAGTTGAGCTTGAAAGAGTTGAAGTGGTAACTAACAAGTCCAAAATGCAAATAATATACAGGGAATCATTTTAAGAGGAAACCTAGCATCATTCTGTTGCCACTGTGAGCAGTACAATTGCAGCATGGGAGACAAGTTGTACACAACATCCCAGCAGTTAGTTGCTTCAGTGAGTTGTAGTGGGATACATGTCACTTGTTGTCGTGTGTTATATAAGAAAGTAATCAAAACTTTAACTATAAATAATCTAGAGAACATATTTCAATATGCAATGCATAACGAAGTTTTCGATGACAGGATAATTAGCACAGGTTTATGGCCCCCTAGATCAGCAGACCTAACTTACTGTGATTATTATCTTTGGGGAGACCTAAAGGGAAAAGTTTACTGAAATAATCCTTATACTTTAGAAGAACTTAAGGTTGAAATAACACGTGCAATGCACTCTATTACTGAAGCGGAATTACAGGAAGTGGCAGATAATTTGTTTAACGATGTAGGATGTGTGTATGTCTTACTGTGGACGGGGGTCATTTTCAACAGTATTTCAAATAAATGGTAGTAATAAGGCTCTATGTGTAGGCCTATTTTTTTATAATATCTAAATTAGTGAGTTATTTGTATTTTGTAGCTTGTAACTGTTTTCATTTGCCAGTAGTAACGGAACACACTCCATGCCTGTGCAAGCACAATAGTGGGCAAGTGAGAGCCGATGCAATACTGTAAAAAGGTTTCCACTTAAAATGGATTCTCTGTACATAATTTATCTTATTTTAATGTATACATATCCATTTAATATCTCAAGGAAGTTAACACAATGAGGTTTATTTTAGATATTATGAGTTAGATATGTACTACTCACCTCATATTTGTAGCTTTTTTGGAACTCATAATGTGGAAGAAAATTTACATACACAAAAATAGAAAGAAAATAATGAACTTTGAAATTCCCGGAGAAAAAAAAAAATTGATTTGGAAGTTTATCGGTGAGCCAACAGAGGGAGCTGAAATCAACCTAAAGAATCACCAACCACTGTTTCAACAGTTAAAAAGAATTGACAATGATGCCTAAGCATCGCAACTTAAGTCTTCAAAAAAGCTACAAATATAAGGTGAGTAGTGCATATCTAACTCATAATCTCTATGAATATCCAGTCTAGGTACCATGTTTGAATAAATACATTGTTTAATTTTTATTGTTGTAATACTTACCTTACAACCATCAGAGAGTATATTAGGTCTTATTCCATCTGCACTAAATTCAACTTCATTTTCACCCAGCATTTTGATGGCCATCTCATTATTATTGGTCTTGAGATTAAACCATGCAGCAGAATTAATGCAAGTGTAGGTGAAATTTTGATATGCTTCTTGACTCAACAGTCTCAGGAATGTCATCTGTACAACTCCAATTGTTTCATAAGTTATCTGTAATATCACACATGAAAGTCTTAATGATTCTCTTCTAGCAAATATTATGCTATATTTTTAATCAAAATTATAGTGTGAAGTAACATTATGAAGTAATTTTTAATTTATAAATGAGTTGGATAAAAAGTTTTATATTTGAAGAGAAAAGTTATTCACTCAGACCGGGGTTTGACTTTCTAGGCCAATGCTCTACCATTGAGCTATCTGAGCATTCCAATCTAAATGCAAATTTTTCTCTTATTACATTGTTAATTCCCGAGTGCTGAATGCTATGAGCCTTTGCTTGATTATGCAAATGGCGGCCTCTTATTTAAGAAGACATTTATTGGGAATTTTAACATTACTTTATAAAGTCAATAGCGCTTCTTTTGATGTTTTTATTAATAATTTAATACTTCTCACTGAAGGACAAATTATATGTGAAGAGAAAAATTATATGCTCAGACCAGGGTTTGAACCCAGGACCTTTGGTTTCGATGTTTTTACATCATACTTTATAAAGTTCTGTGTTTCCACAATATCAGTAAAAAACATTTTATCCAATTCGTTTATAAATTCTGTTATATATTTTAAGAATTAATTCCAGTTGTGGTAGTGAGATTATATTAGAGAAAAAATTATGTTAGGACAGTGATTGCCTTAGTAGCTCATGTGATTAGAACACCAGTGCATAAAGTTGGAGATCTTGGGTTAAAATCCTGGTTTAGACAAAACACTTTCAGCATTTTATTTAATGATATTTAACAATTCAGGTCACTGGTGTTGCAATTCAAAGGTGGATGTGAAAGGACTGACATATTTTACTGAGACCTCATATTTCAGGTCTTGTGCCATAGTCGAGCAGTGTAAGGCATCAAGCCTTGTGCAGAGCTATGGAACTTGCAGTGGTTTGAGTCCTCATGGGGGAAGAAATTTTTTCATTGAATTTCAGCCAGTATGGGACTGATGTCTACTCGGTATTGTGAGGAATTTGGGTAGCTACAGTAAGTTGTGACTCTAGGTTGAGAAAACAACTGAGAGACCCAAAATGCACACATATTGTTCCAAATTCTGTTTGACTGTTTTATATCTTGATTTTATATTTGTTTTCCATAGAATATTGGTTATAGACAGACTAGCGGATCCTACATCGAATCCTTCAAGTACAGGACGGCCTGACTATTGAATCAAATATAAACAACACTTGCATGGACTAGGGACAGAAGCAATAGGAACACAATGTCAAGATGGTACCAGGTATACTTAGGTGCTACAAAAATTGTATAATACAGCAGACAATTACAATTGTACAATAAAGTAACTAAAACACTATGCAGTATTGTTGACACTAGCAAACACAGAGATACAAACACAAAACAAATCAATGCACACTTGATAAGTCCACCAATAACTGTAAAATGTGTATCAGAACTGAAATGAATGTTACTCTCTGAACATATTATACAGTTGTATAGTAAATGACGATACTGGGCAGGACCGCATACTACTCTCTACCTCTCCTATACTCCACATAGTACCTAACCTATAGTGTTTGTTTTGGTGTAGAATCTGCTAGGCTGGTTATAGACATGATATGTATTGCGATCACGGTAGAGCCTAACCGCCATGATAATAAAATACGTATTATAAAAAAAGCCGATAAAAGCATATACATATATACTTGTTTATTATACCAGAAGATAGGAAATAAATAATCACCTTTAATAGGCTGATTGAAGTCACGCTCAAAAGTTCATACAAGGGTTTTTTTATATAAAAACGAGGGAAAAATTATTATAAAATAGAAAATCTTGGACCAAAAGTGATTTCATATCAATATATTTTTCAAACTATGAGGACACACTTATGAAAGCTTATATAATCCAGTAAACAATTTTACTTTTTACTAACACAAGTTTCAAACTATGGGGGCACTCTTACAAAAGCTTATATAACCCAGTAAACATTTAGGCCTATGCCTTTTAAATAACACATTAGATAAGTGGGAAAAACATCTTATACAACTTGGCCCTGACAGAACTAGGAATATTATGAAAGATTGGGTAAGGAAAATAGGGTTTCCACGAATTTTGAGAATAGAGAAAGGTAAACATTATGATATAAAAAACGCTGGAAATTTCGGGAAAAATCAAAATGGTGTGGAGGACCGGAGCATTCGCTTCAGGTCCTCCTGGGGGACGAGAGCAGCCTCTTCATGGGTAGGAAACATCAAATTATCATCACTCTAAAAAATCATGTTTTTTTAAAATGGTCAAAAGATTCTGAAGAAAAATAACTTAGAATAATTTTGGATAATTATTAAGATTATACTTTATCATGAGAAGACCAAAGGGTCAAATAACTTAGAATAATTTTGTTAATTATTAAGAATATGCTTTATCATGAGAAGACCAAAGGGTCAAACATAATAACCTAACATTGTTTTTAAATGGTTCTCCCTCTGAGTATTATCAAGTTTTTTAAATCTAATCAGCGCATTTCAACATGGCGATTTTTAACTGCCTTTAATCACTTTGCTTTATATGTTTTGTTTAATATTTCTCTTTATGTTTTGTTTTATTTAAATAAATAATGTTAATATTTGGTTTAATGTGTTTATATGTGAAGTTCTTCCACCAAAAACCAAGGCCAACCGCTCGGGCCAAAGATCACTTAAAATATAAAGATCCTTTTTTACGCTACGTTATGACTGGGTTTAATCTCACTTATAACAATATGTCAGTTTATGAACTTCAAAGATCTAACATAATTTTCCAAAGTTAAATTATAGTATTTTATTTAACAACGTTCTCTTTAATAGCTCAAGTCATTATCATCATAGTTTAAATCTGGTGTAAAAAGTTTGCACAGAAGCCTCTTTTTCAGGCTTGAGGTTATTTTACAATAACACTCATAAATCTATGACATGGGAGCCACATTTTTAGTTCTCTTCCAAAGAGATCTTGCTCAAGGTTTTCATACCTTGAGTAATCCATTGATCTAGCTAGGTTTGAACCTGTGAATCTTAGAACGAAATCATACTTGATAACCACTAGTCCACAGACCAAATGAATTAGATGTGCATAGAATGTACTAACCCTAAAGCCTCCTCTTAAATTTGAATACCAGTCATTCTTATCTCCTTCTTTCCTCCATGGAATGTTTGGCATATGACTGGAATGCATGTCAGGGAACACACAAGTCTCTCCAGATCCTGTCATGTTGCAGAACACAAACACAGCATCATCAGACATTCCCAAGTTTGGATCTATCCAGTACCAACCTGCAATTAACATAATTAAATCCTTTGGGGCTGATAAATAAAAAACAATAGGATGAAGTAGAACATAATAGAATAAAATGGTATGCCATGTTTGAAAGGCAGAGTAGATAAGGTCAGAGGGAATCTTGTCAATCGTTTCAAGACAGGTATTAGACTACCATATAAGTGGGAAAAGATCAAGAGACCAGCAGAGATACAGATGGGAAAAACAAGTTAAGAAGGATTTTGAAAGAAGAATACATTGGGGGAAGAAATTATGGAGACAAAATTGGAATGACTGAGATACATGGAGGTTTTTGTTCAAGACTTGTTCCTTTAAACAAGAGCATACAAGGAAAGGTGAAGATAATTACATACCATCTTTAAATTGCGGATGTCCATAGAATAAATCCTTGCAAGTCCTCACAGGATGCTCTCTTGTTCCAACAGGCTTCCTCATCCGATCAAGATCCTGTCGCATTGTGTAAATGGAACTGTACATGTCTAGGAACTTGCCACCAAGGTCCTCTTTTGGATCTCCTTTCTTGGATTTATTTTTTTTACTCCCATCTTTTGATTTTGTTTCAGGTATTTCATCTCTGAAAATAGATAAATATACTAGGTAATTGCTATTACAATACTTGTATCATAACAAATTAATAATGAAAGAATCCCTTTACAAATTATACATTATAATCTTGATGTTTTTTATTATTAATTTAACACTTCTCACTTAAATATAATTATAATCTTACTAATTGGATGCATCCTAGAAGACCAATGAAAAGGCTGTTAGATGAGGTCAATACAGGTCTATTGGGTCTAGGTCATAACAGTGAATGTCAGTTTTTATCTCCTTTCTGAAAAGTCATATTCCCAAGAGGAAAGTCATTGTACTATAATTCATTTCTGCAAAAAAAATATTATTTTATTATTTGTGAAAAAGGCTTAATGCAATATTGACTGATCATTGTTAATAAATAAAAGTGATATGATTTCTTTCAATCCGGCCTTTGCTTTGAGATGAATCAGTAGTAATGAATGTCCCCTGACCAGATTATGAGCGCTGTGTAGGGTAAGGATAATGACAGGGCTGCTGTCCCAGAGCATCTATCCATGCTCCTCTAAGTATTAACCCCTTTAGAGAGGGTTGCTGCTTCTACCCCTTGAGCCATTGTGATGATCGCATGGTATCACATCGCCTCGTAGACTGTTGCAAACTTCTTGGTCGATTATAATGCTCCAGATAAAATTTTAAAAACAAGAAATCTCCTGGAGCAGATAATTTAAACATAGAATTATTCAAATGTGCACTGATTACATTTATTGTTAAGTTTCTTGAATTTATAAACCTAAACAGGTTCTGTTCTGAATGAATGGAAGGATGCAATAACTGTTCCGATATTTAAAAAAGGAAACAGAAGAGAATGTACAAATTATAGAGGAATAAGTTTATTAAATTCAGCTTATAAGATATGCAAAAATTTTATCATATAGAATAAATAAAATAGCTGAAACAATATTACGTGAGAAACAAAATGGATTTAGAAAGGGTAGGTCAACTATAGATTGCCTTTTTACAATGGCCCAATTGATAGAAAAAAAGAAAAGAATTGAATTTACCCATGTATATAGCTTTTGTTGATTATACTAAAGCATTTGATAGTGTAAGTAGAAATAAATTATGGAACATATTAGAAATGAAAGGAATTCCTCAACACCTTATAAGAGCCATTCAGAATTTATATATAGAAACAAATTTTAAAATAGACTGCGGAGATAAAATTAGTAAACAAAACATAGAAATAAACCAGGGAGTAAGACAAGGGTGTCCATTGTCACCAGTATTATTTAATTTATACTTGGACCATGTCATAAATGAATGGCAAGAACAAATTAATATAAATAGTGTATTGACAACTCTGCTTTTTGCAGACGATCAAGTAATAATGACAGCATCAGAAAATGCTTTACAACAATTCCTTTATACTTTAAATAATATTTCTCTAAAATACAATTTAAGAATATCTACATCTAAAACAAAAATATTAACTCTGAAAGGAAAATGTGCAATAAGAACAAAAATAATGATAAACAATGTAATTATAGACCAAGTTCAGAATTTTAATTATTTGGAATGTCATTTAGGTAATGACAGAAATTTAGATAAACACACTAAAATACAACGATTCAATTATCTATGGCACAATTAAACATACTTTATTGAATAAAACTAGAAAAGAAATTATTTTAAAATTTTACAAAGTATTGGCAGTTCCATCTCTTATCTATGGATGTGAAACCTGGACATTAACAAAGGCAGATAGTAAACAAATAGAGGCTGCTGAAATGAAGATGTTGAGAGCAATAACAGGATACCAAAGGACCGATAAAAAGAAAAAGGAAAATATAAGAACAGAACTTAATATATTTAATCTCTGTGAAAGAATAAAATACTATCAAAATGCTTACCTTCAGCACGTATTATGAATGAATGAACAGTGCATACCAAGAAGAATGTACAATTATAAACCAAAAGGGAGAACATTGTTGGGAAGACCATTGAAGAGATGAAAGGACCAATTCGACCTTTAATGAGATCGGAACAGGCCATTGGGCTTAATCCTTGTTGTTGATGATGATGTTTTCTTTCAATTTTCAGGACAATGAAGTCTCTCAATCAAGATTCAACATAGTACCACACATTCTTTTTAAATTAATTGGTAAGTTATTGATCAAATTTTTCCTTTGCAGTAATTGAAACAGTCAGAAATGAAAGGAATTAAGGCAAAACTGGTCATTTTTTCTATACCCTTGTGAACTATTTCAGTAAGACTCATCAATTAATGTAAGAAATAATTAAATCAGGCTTCTCCTTTTCTTAGACTGCTGGTACTACAATGGGGAGCAGGAAATCATTGTCACTAATTTACTGGCAGAACTTCTAGGCTGTTAATTTTTAACAATCATGTAAAGTCATAATTTATACCATTGTATTAATTGAATATAATGATGCTTATTTTTTAAGGAAATATAAACAAAGAAACCTTGTGAAATAATGGGTATTCTGATGAAGTGTTCCAATATTTATAGAGGAGGTAGCATTTGACTAATCAAGAAAAAAAAATCTTTATCATGGTTTGTAAACTTAATACCTTCTGAGTTATGGTCGTATTTAGTAAGAACAACATATCTTCTACTCTGAGCACTTTGGGAAGAAACAAATGGACCAGTACCTTTGATTGTCTATTCTCATCTTAATACTTTAGATTTTTGGTTTTCGGGACATTTAAAGGCCATGGTGTATACAATCTCATTAATTATATTCTATAAGAATGATTATATTTGAAGAGAAAAATTTTTGCCCAGACTGAGACTCGAACCTAGGACCCTTGTCTTTCTGGGCCAATGCTGTACGAACTGAGCTATTGAGGTGAGTTGCGATCTAGATGCAAATTTTTTCCTCATATATGTTGTAATTCCCTCGTGTCAAATTTGCATCTAGATTGTAACTCACCTCGGTAGCTCAGTTGGTAGAGCATTGGCCCGGGAAGCCAAAGGTCCTGGGTTCGAGTCTAGGTCTGGGTGAAATTTTTCTCTTCTCAAATATAATTTATCCTTCAGTGAGAAATGTTAAATTAATAATAATATATAAGAATGATTGTTCAATTCTATCATGCAATAAGACAAAAACCAGAGGTGTTTCAAAGAATGGATGACTGTCAAATGTAGGGTGGAAGATTCCATTGCAATGGATGACAGTCATATTGAGCACATGTTGTGAAGATTAGAACTAAGAGAGTGGTGATAATTGATAGTGATAGTAAACAATAGACCATAACTCTGAAGATAGCATAATTAGGACCAAAGTTTGTAGCAACTTTTTCACATATTTGTTGCATACTACCTCCTCTATAAATATTGGAACTTTTTTTTTTCTTTTCAATTTGTGTATATATCTAGAGCTTTCATTAAAAATAGTTGTCTTTTCACTATGGCATATGCATAAAATTGCTTTAGGGAAAGAGATATTTATGTATTATTTATTTTATTTTCATCATAATATTTTTTTTCCTTGTGAAAAGTTACAAAAATTTAATGCTTTTCAACTTCTTCTGATTCAGTTAAAGTTAAACTACTTACTTAAAACTTAGCTTTCAATTGGTAAGTAAGTGGCATCATGTTTAGAGCCAGAAATACAAAATTATTCAGGAAACCTTAGTTATGGTGAGTGACATGATTAGTGACATAGTACCAATAGAAAACATGCTTGGTGTTGCCATGCTTACAATCTCTGTTTCCCACCCTCATTCTCTATGTCTATCAATCTGTTTGCCTATATCTTTTTATGTGAAAGTGCGTTTGTAGAAAAGTACATTAAAATTATTAAAATAAATACAGTGTGTACATAAAAGAATATAGTAGTTTCAAGTAATAATTTATCACTCAGATGAGGCATAGAAATTGTGTATAGACTGAAATGAAACAGGAAAGAAGATAGTTTTTAGTTGTGTGAGTGAGCAGATAGCTTTCTTTTGTTTTTGTTTCTATGGCAACAATAATAAAGAAGGAACTCAACAGAAAATGTTTCGTGTTTTGCAGTTTGAGAGTTGTAAATTAATTGTGACAGTTCAACGTGTGTTTCATAAGCAGTTTAATCGTGATCCCCCCCCCCCAATGTCAACAACATCCGTTGATGGCATAATCAGTTTGCAATGACCGATTGTCTGTGTAAAGGCAAAAGTGTGGGATGGTCAAGAGTGTCTGAGGAGAATATTGCTGCTGGAACATTTCAAGCACAAATTCAGCATAATCAGTAGGCTTTAGAACCTATAATAATTGTAAACGGTAGGGACATATATGTAAGCGTTTTCATAAGACGTTTTACACTGACATTACTGGATAGTCTTCATGGTCCAGATGACAGGGCTTATCTCCAGTGGTCTCTTAGATCACTTGATCTCGCCCCATGCAATTTTTCTTTTGGGGTTTTGTAAAGAACAGAGTTTACGTGCCTCCATTGCCTACTAACCTGCCCGAGTTGAGAGACAGGATTTGAAAAGTGTTGCTGCCATCAGTCCAGACATGTTTTATTAATGTATGGGAAGAATTAACCTACAGGTTGGATGTGTGTCATGTAACAAACAGGGCTCCCAATGAACCCTATGAACTTATACAGTTTACATTATAATGTTACTCTTTCATTTAACACGAGTTTTGTTTTATCATAGTTAGTTAAAGTATAATTCAACAGCTTTAAAATCACTATATTCTTTTATGTACAGCCTTTGAAATAATTGTTGGCACACAGATAATTTTCAAGTCCCAGAATGAAGCCACTGTGCATGACCAGTAGTCAGCTGTTTGGTTCACAAGTGAAAAACTATTTGAGAATCTAAAATACTTCTATTTCGTTGTGTGTCGTGCAATGGAAAATAATTTCGTGTATATAAGTTTGTGCAGTAAATGCTGTAAATAAAACAAAGCAAAAAAAAAAAAACAAAACAAGAAAATTAATTTAGATAAGTACAAGAGAAAGATAAAAAACATTACAGTGGGATCAAACACGCGACCTCCTGCATGGGAAATAGAAGCTCCTTCCACTAGACCACAACCGTTCCCTGCTAGAAGCTGTCTATATAAAGTGATGCAATACTCCAGAACTTACTTGTATAATGAAATTATATATTAACTTGTCTTAATTTAAATTAATCAGATGCATTTTACATTATTAGTGGAAATAAACAATCTTGTTATGCCTTGTGTTTTTTAAAGAAAGTAACGAGATTTTACAATTGTTATTAATTTATATATATATATATATATATATATAATATATATATATAGGCTGTTTCCTTTAATTAATTAATTTCCCTATATATACAAATTTATTGATATAACGTAGCCTGGTAATGTGTAGGCATTATAAAAATAACGACGTTATTAAAAAAATTCCTGACCAGGATCGAACCTGGGCCTGCGTCGTCACAAGAAAGCATCTTACCAACTGCTCTACTGAAGCAAACGATACAAATACTGCATCAGAAGTAAGTGCTAATTTACTATTGATTGGTTTAAGAGACCATTATTTGCTTTCAGTCATCTGACAACTTTCTTAACTTAGAAATTCAATTAATACATTTATTTGTTGAAATTCTTTCAAAAACAATTGGTATAAATCTATGATTGGCCCCTTATGCCACCGGATTTGACCTCAAGAGACAGCAGATGTAACAACTTACTCGTGTGAATCGCTCTTCAAAACTTTTAACTTTCCACCATCAAGAGTTGCGCCATCTTATTTTTCAAAGGCTGTACACCCAGTACTATAGTCACATTAAGATGATAGGATTTTATTAATTTTATTAAAGGAACATGAAATTTAAGAATTTTCTCGAAATTTTATAGGAACAAAAGTATTCATACAACTAAATATTTTGTTTAGGGAGCATTAAATCATTAAATGAATTAGATTTATACCTCACCTCATATTTAGTATCCTTTCCAGGACTAGTTCAAGGAAATTTTCCTCACTGTTAACTGGTGTCTGACAACCTAGTGATATTTATTCAAAAATCAATTATTGACTTTATTAAATAGATGAATACTTACTTCTGTCACTATAGATAATGCACATCTTAATTGTGGGGCTTGTGGTAGCATAGTTGGTTAAGGCAATATGCTATAAGCTGAAAGATCTGGATCCCACGCTGTAGCCAAGTGGTTAAGGCAAGATGCCTTGGTGCAGTGCTACAGGACTTGCGCTGGTTCGGGTCCCCATGGGGGAAGAAATTTTTTCATGGAATTTCGGCCAGATGGGACCAGTGCCCACCCAGTATTATGAGACATTTGGGTAGCTATAATAAGTAGTGACTCCAAGTTGAGAAGACCAGCCATAACGGCTGGGGGACCAACATGCTGACCACATGTCACCTCTTCACTGGCTTATGATCGTATCTACCTCTGTCAATAAAGTAAATTAATTCATTTATAATAAAATAAATACTAAAAAAAAACAATCTAACGATTAATGGCTGGTAGCCAAGGGCCTTCTAGGCCTGTCGCGCTTGGAGTTTTTTTTTGGAAGATCCGGAGTTTGGGTCCCGATGAGGCCAGGATTTTTAAACTGACCTAAACTTTCTGGTGGCACCATGTCCTTGTGGTTGACTTAGCTTCAAACGAAAATCAGTACCAGATGATTAATCTGGGGGGGGGGGGTTAAGGCGGCAGTTATGCAGGGCTGACAACCCAGTGACTTCTATTGTCAATAATTACTTTCAAAGTCTTAATCCTTTAGGTGCCGTGAGCTGATTAGATCAGCTCTGATGCTTCTGTCTATTACCTGCCAGACAATATACTTAAACTACTTGCAAAGCCAATCACATTGGCAGATGCGATTTAAATCTATGACACAAGAGATTTTACCAGTGACATGCAGAGTGCAGAGTGTTAATTATATATTTTTATATATACAATTCTTCTGTACGTGTATTTGTCGCTGAACTCCTAAATAACTGGACCAATTTTGATGAAATTTTTTGTGTGTGTCTGATTGGGTTCCTCGGTGGTTTAGATTTACAATTGGACCCTCTAAAACCATTAAGTGTAGGAATTCACCTGAAGTGAAAATGTAAAAATTGCTCTAATTGTGACAATTTTTGATTTTTCACAATGAAACTCAGTATATCCTATTAAAATAAACCGTGGTACGTATTGTCCAAAAATGAGCGAAATCTGACAAATAGAGGTGGAAGTTTACTTGAAATCCGAAATTGGAAATTGCCTAAATGACTGCACTGATTTAGATTAAATTTTTTATGTGTGTTTGAGTCAGTCTCTGGATGGTTTAGATTCACAATTGGACCCTCTAAAACCATTAGATGTAGGAGTTCATATGAAGTGAAAATTTAAAAATCACTCTAGCAGTCAGAATTTTCGATGTTTCAAATGAAACTCAGTATATTTTATTAAAATAAACCGAGGTAGGTATTATCCAAAAATGAGTTTAATCTGACAATTAGAAGTGGAGGTTTACTTGAAATCCGAAATTAAAAACTGCTTAATGATTGGACCTATTTTTATGAAACTTTTTGTGTGTGTTTGAGTGGGTCCCTGGATGGTTTAGATTCACAATTGGACTGGTGATGGCACTACGATCAGATTATAGGAATTTTTTATGTCAGATATGTAGTCATCTGCATTATTGACATATTCTGCATGACAGCAATGTGAGTCATAATGCGCACATCTTGAGCCACAACAGTTAGGAATGAGGAGTTTTCTTGTGAACTTATTAGTTAGTGAATTTTATGTTAAAAAAGTAACATATTTTTTTATTGTCTGGCCATTACACGAGAATTGAATTTTTGGGCAGGACAATGTCTGCCAGGTCTGCTAGTAAATATATACTTTCTAAGCAACTACTGCATACCACCTAAAATATAGGATTTTGACAGACATGAAGGAGTGAGTCATCCACATATCATATATCTAAATGGTTAAATGCAGAATTAAAAAAAATCCTAGGTTTAAAAATCTATCAAAGATACTGAACTTTTGCAGGAAAATTCACTATGAAGTTTAATTTAAGATTTAAATTAAAATAAATAAACTGTATATGAGGTGAGGTATAAAACATTTTAATTTAAATCTATCAACAGATAGTTCATACAATTGGCAGAAAGATTAAGAAAAATACACCTAGACCCATCAGACAGATTAGTTTCCTTTGATGTTGTTTCATTGTTTCCAAGCATCCCTAGAGAAAATACCATAGAAATTTTAGATAAATCTAGTATATAAAAATGAATGTTCATACTTTATGCGCAGCCATACCGTTGATCCGATTGTGATGGGTTTTTTTTTGCAAATGTTCAGGAGATTCCCGGGATGAACATAGGCCATAATAGAGTTGTAATACTCAACCCCTTCACCCCTAAAAATCACCCTTTGTAGTGAAAAACATGAAATATTAATTTAAATATGAAATAAAGTGCCTTTTTGATTCTTAAATGGTTAAGCTGCCTAAACCATAACAAATACACCAAATTAATGTACACAGAATTGAATATCTCAAAAAACTCTACAAAAAAGTCCACAACAACATATATTTATCTTTTACGGATAACTGACAATAACCATTTTTGTCTTTCGTTGATGCCAAGAAGATTGGGATAAGTAGATTTCCGGGCAAGCGCAGTCTACCATACCGTTCATCCGATTGAGATGGGACGTTTTGATAAATGTTCAGGAGATTCCAGGGATGAACATAGGCTATAAGAGAGTTGTAATACTCAACCACTTCAAGCCCTAAAAATCAGCCTTTGTAGTGAAAAATGTGAAATGAAGTCCCTATTTTGACGCTTAAATGGCTTACGCTGCCTAAACCATTACAAATACACCAAATTTATGTACACAGAATTGAATATCTCAAAAAACTCTACAAAAGAGTCTGCGACAGCATATGTTTGTCTTCTACGGATAACTCACAATAACCATTTTTGTCTTTCATTGATGCCAAGAAGATAGGAATAAGCAGATTCCCAGGCAAGCATAGCAGCTCAAGGCTGGTGGTGTAAACACATTAGCATTTATTTAGGAGTAGCAGGACACGCTGGATATTAGATAGTAGATGAATAAAAACAAGATAGGCAAAGAGAGCATAATAGGATATAATATCTTAACTACATTATGCATTGAACAAATGTTTTCATCTATAATGGAAAATTCTACAAACAAAACTCAGGTCTTTCTATGGGGAATCCCCTATCCCCATTTTTAGCCAATCTATTTATGGGAAATTTTGAATAAAAGATGCCCTTCAATTTTAAAATTTTGGTGTAGGTAGATATGTTGATGATATAATAGCTATTTAATTTTAGGAAGTTATATTTTGAGGTTATTTTAATTATATTATTTTGGTCTGGACATCTTACCTCAATATTAATGTTGATTTGTTCTTGAACATGTTTCAAAACAATTCTGTTTTATCTTCAGCTTTCCCAGACTGGTTTTATTTATGTTGCATTATGTTGCACCACCTGGATGTCGATGTCAGCTCCATCCTGTGGTTGGCCAAAGAACCTCCAAACAAGGTCACCCTCCATCGGAATATCAAAATTCATAACTCTGTTTCTGTTCTTCTGAATATAAATTTTTTCCCAAATAGTCAGCTCGTTTGTATTTTCTAACTGTTTTAATAATTTAGTGTCTGAATTGATATTATGTTTTTCAGACCAAACATGAGCAGCAACTGCAGATTTTTCAATTTCTCCATTTTTAATATTTCTTATGTGTTCTTTGGTTCTAATTTTTAGGTTTCTTTTTGTTTTCCCTATATATATCTTTTCACAACCCATGCATTCAATTTGATATATTCCTGACTTTTATTTTTATCAGTTTTTTCATTTTTGTTGGTTTTTATTAGTTTATTTAAACTGTAGTTATTTTTTGGTGCTAATTTAATATTAAACTTCTCAAATATATTTTGAAATTTATTATGTACCCAGGGGTGATATGTGAATTTCCTATATTTTTTCATAGGTGGTTCTTCTTTTTCAAGATTACTTCTGTTTATCATTTTTTGTTTTTTATACTTTTCTATCCTTTTATGTACCATTTTTTCATCAAACCCATTTTCTCTTGCTACTTTGATTATGTGTTTTTTCTCATGTTTGAATCTTCTTCGTTTAAGGGTAAGTTTACCAATCTATGAGTTAAACTATTAAATGCTGCTAATTTATGTCCAATTGGATTGAACCCTGTTGATTTTATAAAATTTTCCGTATGAGTTTCTTTCCTATGAATCCTGAATTCAATTTTTCTTTTTCCTTCGTTTCTGACCAATTTAAGATCCAAAAAGGTATTTGTTTATTGTCTTCTATTTCTTTGGTGAATTTAATGTTTGTGCTCTGTAAATTTAATAGTTTTAGGGAATCTTCTACATGTTTTTCTTTAACATACAAATTATATCATCAACATATCTACTCCAAAATTTAAACATTGTGGGATGTGCTTTAGTGATTTTACATTCAAAATCGCTCATAAATAAATTTGCCAGGAAAGGTGATAATGGGTTTCCCATTGAGAGCCCTGATTTTTGTCTATAGAAACTCCCATTGAATGTAAAAAACATTTGATCAATGCATAACGCAGTTAATTTCAAATAATCTTCTTTGATCTCTCTGTCTATGTTGTTTTTTCTTAACCAATTGTTCAATATCTCCAAAGTTTTTTGTTTCGGTACATTTGTGAATAGTGAACTACATCAAACGAAACCAACCTATCTGTGGGTTCAATTTCCACTTTTTCTAATTTCTTAACTAATTCCAATGAATTTTCAATCTGCAGACTTTCAAAATTATTAATTCTTTTAAATTGATTATTCAGCCACTTCGAAATTTTGTAGGTTGGTGATCCATATCGTTAATTATTGGCCTCATCTGCAGATTGAAAATTCATTGGAATTAGTTAAGAAATTAGAAAAAGTGGAAATTGAACCCACAGATAGGTTGGTTTCGTTTGATGTAGTTTCACTATTCACAAATGTACCGAAACAAAAAACTTTGGAGATATTGAACAATTGGTTAAGAAAAAACAACATAGACAGAGAGATCAAAGAAGATTATTTGAAATTAACTGCGTTATGCATTGATCAAATGTTTTTTACATTCAATGGGAGTTTCTATAGACAAAAATCAGGGCTCTCAATGGGAAACCCATTATCACCTTTCCTGGCAAATTTATTTATGAGCGATTTTGAATGTAAAATCACTAAAGCACATCCCACAATGTTTAAATTTTGGAGTAGATATGTTGATGATATAATTTGTATTGTTAAAGAAAAACATGTAGAAGATTCCCTAAAACTATTAAATTTACAGAGCACAAACATTAAATTCACCAAAGAAATAGAAGACAATAAACAAATACCTTTTTTGGATCTTAAATTGGTCAGAAACGAAGGAAAAAGAAAAATTGAATTCAGGATTCATAGGAAAGAAACTCATACGGAAAATTTTATAAAATCAACAGGGTTCAATCCAATTGGACATAAATTAGCAGCATTTAATAGTTTAACTCATAGATTGGTAAACTTACCCTTAAACGAAGAAGATTTCAAACATGAGAAAAAACACATAATCAAAGTAGCAAGAGAAATGGGTTTGATGAAAAAATGGTACATAAAGGATAGAAAAGTATAAAAAACAAAAAATGATAAACAGAAGTAATCTTGAAAAAGAAGAACCACCTATGAAAAAATATAGGAAATTCACATATCACCCCTGGGTACATAATAAATTTCAAAATATATTTGAGAAGTTTAATATTAAATTAGCACCAAAAAATAACTACAGTTTAAATAAACTAATAAAAACCAACAAAATGAAAAAACTGATAAAAATAAAAAGTCAGGAATATATCAAATTGAATGCATGGGTTGTGAAAAGATATATATAGGGAAAACAAAAAGAAACCTAAAAATTAGAACCAAAGAACACATAAGAAATATTAAAAATGGAGAAATTGAAAAATCTGCAGTTGCTGCTCATGTTTGGTCTGAAAAACATAATATCAATTCAGACACTAAATTATTAAAACAGTTAGAAAATACAAACGAGCTGACTATTTGGGAAAAAATTTATATTCAGAAGAACAGAAACAGAGTTATGAATTTTGATATTCGATGGAGGGTGACCTTGTTTGGAGGTTCTTTGGCCAACCACAGGATGGAGCTGACATCGACATCCAGGTGGTGCAACATAATGCAACATAAATAAAACCAGTCTGGAAAGCTGAAGATAAAACAGAATTGTTTTGAAAACATGTTTTTCAAGAACAAATCAACATTAATATTGAGGTAAGATGTCCAGACCAAAAATAATATAATATAATAGCTATTGTGAATCACAAACATATAGAGTGTGTGCTTTGAATTCTTGAATGTTCAGAGTCACATTATAAAGTTTACAATAGAAACTGAAATTAACAGACAAATACCATTATTAGATCTGAATTAATAGGAAATAAAGAGAACAAAAACATGTTGTTTTCAAATGCTGGGCCTTGGCACTGAAGCCATTAGCATAAAGAACAAAAACATAGAATTTGGAATAAACAAAAAGGAGACACAGGCAGATAATTATATTAAAGCTTCAAGAAATCACTTAGCTTACAAATAGGCCGTTTTCAATAGTATGACACACAGATTAGTAAACATACCCATACCCAGAGAGAATTATAATAAACATAGCAATAGAGAATGGATTTGAAGAAAGCATGATACACAGAAGAATAAATACATTCAAAAGACAAAAAATAATCACTGAAAGTGCACTTCAAAAAAGAAAAAAGAAGAAAATATAACATTCAAGAAGTTTATATGTTATCCTAATGAAGCATACTAAATTTAAATATTTTTTTAAAAGTTAAACATAAGATTGGCACAAACAAAAATGACTTTAGCCTCAATAGAATAATCAAATTCAACAAAAATGAGAAAATTGAAGATGAAAATGAATCAGGTATTTATCAGATAAAATGTGGGGGTTCTGATAAAATATACATTTACGGAAAACAAAAAGAAATTAGAAAACCAGATTGAAGGAACATCTTAGGAATGTTAAAAATGGGAAGTAGAAAAATCTTTTGTAGCCACTCATGCTTGGTCAGAAAAACATCACTTTGAAAGAAAGGAAAAATTAATAAAACAACTAAAAAACCTAAATAACTCACAGTTTGGGGGGGGGGGAATCTGTATTTAAAAAATTAGAAGAAGAAATTAATGAATTTTAACAAAAAATAAATTTGAAAACCAGATCGAAGGAACATCTTAGGAACGTCAAAAATGGGGAAGTAGAAAAATCTTTTGTAGCCCCTCACATTTGGTCAGAAAAACATCACTTTGAAAGAAAGGATAAATTAATAAAACAAATAAAAAACCTAAATAACTCACAGTTTGGGGAAAAATTCTACATTAAAAAAATTAGAAGGAGAAATGAATGAATTTTAAAATTCCCATGGAATGTAATTTGATTTGGAGATTCATCGGTCTACGAACAGATGAAGGAAGAAGCATGCAGTACCATGATGGAAAAATAGTTGTGAATACACTGAAGATGGAATAACTATTCTGAAACTGGTCTAAAAAGAAGGCAAAATATGAGATGAGGTATATTTTTAATACTAAATTAAATGAAGGAAAAAAATTAGTTCCATTCATACAACATACCCCAATTTTCAACCATTATTTGGGATGAATCGTCTCTAAGTCTCAAGTGGCCAACAGTAGGGAGCAGAACAAGAAGTGATTAGCAAGCTCCACCTCATTTGTCACTGAATGTGCTGCTCACTCTAGTTAGCAGTTGCCAGCTAAAAAGTGAAATAAACACTTACTCAGTGTTTGTAGATCTCTTAGAACGATCAAGATCTTGCTGGAACAGAAGTTCTGGTGGAAGTAGTGGTGCTTCTCCTGGTGCTCCAGGAGGTCCTGGTGGGCCTGCTGGACCTTGTTCACCTTTAATTCCTGCTACACCCTCTGAACCTTTTGGTCCTGGAGGTCCTTCTAAACCAGGAAGTCCTGGAGGACCATCACTACCCTTCTGTCCCTGAGGTCCTGGAGGTCCCTAAAAGCAAATTACCACATTTTTGAAGCAATAGGTTTATTGCTCTACATGAGTTTAAACAAATTATGTTAACATAGTTATGAAGCACTATATTCAAATCCAGTAACTTGAACATAAAAATCAATACAGGGGTAGTATCTAATTGTCTGATGTCATGACTGAGCATATAAGGGAGGGTTTTTTAAGGGAGATTTTTTAGGGAAAATATGAGTATTATTTTTGAAGAAAAAATGTATGCCTGAACCAGGAATTGAACCCAAGATATCTGGTTTTACGCACCAGCACACTAACCACTGTGCTACCCAGACATCCCTGTCCAAAACCAAATTCCTCTCTCATATAATAATATTCCTTAGCCTAACGGTCCCTGAAAATCATCTGGCCATCATCATCATCATCCTTCACCAGTGTGGAAAGCAACAGGAAGCTGTAATTCCCTAGTAAAACTGCAAAGCATAGCATGAAAATGCCATGATTGTAGTGAAATACCTGCCCTTGGGCAGAATTAATATGGATGGATGATGCCTGTAAAGTTGTTATTGTGATATTAAATGTAATACACTCAGATTAATCAATAAATTATTTTTTGAATATAAAATGTTTTGCTTGGACAAGAATTTGAATCCAAGACCTCTGGTTTAATCTTTATTGCTATTCAGGGATCCCTGCTCAAACACAATTTTTTCTCTTTTTTCCTTTAAAAAAAGGAGGTCCTAAGTTATGGGCCCTGAACTGTATTATAAATAAACATATTTATAATCCAACACATATAGGCTTTATGAAAATACATTAGGAAGTGACATTATGAGGTTTTACTTATAAATAAGTTTGGTCTGCCTTCATTTTGCCTCATAATTCATTGTTTCTTGCAAGATGCATTTCAAAGCTTCTTAGCTTCATTGTCAGTTGGTATATACTCTTGTTTCTTACAAGAAACAACACATTATGAGGTAAGATAAAGGCAGATCAAACTTATTTAAAAACAGGCCTACTTAATTCTGGTTAAATAAACTTTTATCAAAATAATTAAGTTCTGTATGTCTTTTAATATTATTAAATTTTTTTCTCTACCAGTATTCCTCACTTTTAAAATGAATATCTTATTTAGCACACTTCATTGAAACCAGCTAAAAAAACATTAAAAAGGTGCTAATTTGTAATAATGACACATATTTTACTATAGTGATAGCCATCTTTTTGGAACATGTTTTTTTTGTTAACATATTTAACATTAGACGGATACATGCTTTTGGGTTACGGTGATTGGGGGGAGCCCCGAGCAGGAAGTTTTTAAAACCCCTGTTCTTGCATTGGCACTAAGCTAGGGGAAGAAATTTTCTCAAGAAATTTTGGTCAGCATATGGTACTGGTGTCCATTCAGCATCATGAGGAATTTGGAGAGTTATGATAAATAGCGGTTCTGTTTTAATTAAGAATCAGTTCCAGTGGACATGCTTGTGTCTGCAGGTTTTGAGGTCAGCCATAATGACGGATTTTCTCAGAGCATAACATTCTTGAAAATGACTTCCTTCAGAAAGGAAGTAAAGCCTTGAGTTCTGTGTCAGATTTATGGCATATATAAAAATACCTCAGATTTGGATGGTTGATAGATATAGCCTTGAAATATGACATATTTGAACAAAATGAGTTAATTTTTTGATGCACAGATTACAGTGCATGAAAAATAAAAATAAATCAACAATATGGATGCTGAACAAAATTTAAAACAATATACATATAAGTGTAATATGTTCCCAAAAAAAAAATCATCTCAAATCAGTAAACGAGTGGCTCTGCTCCCTTAGCAATTTGCATTATATGTGCCAAATGTTGTGATAGTCTTTAGACTATTTATTCTGACTTGGGGTTTCTGGGGTTTCCTCAAAACAACTACATGGCCCGACAGGCCTAGAAGGCCCTTGGCCAACCAGCCATCTGCTCACCTCACATCCACATGTGTTAATCACAGAGGTAGACGATCATCTAGTCAATATAGGGGTGACATGTGGTCAGCATATCGGGATCCCAGCCGCAATAGCTGGTTTTCTCAACCTGGAACCGCTACTTATTGTAACTATACAAATTCCTCACGTTGCTGGGTGGGCACCGGTCCCATACTGGCCAAAATTTCATGAGAAAATTTCTTCCCACATGGTGACTTGAACCAGCGCAGCGCAAGTACCGCAGCTCTGCGTTAAGTCATCTTACCTTAACCATTCGGCTAAGGCGCGGGACGGGGTTTCCTCAAGTGCACATACGAAAAAATGCACGATCCAGCTGGACAAAATTATTTTTTGAACTTACTACGAAATGTGAAAAAGGTAGTGAAACATATAGGCTACTATATGAATCAAAGTTTTAAACTGTATGCTTGTTTTGATTATGCCTCGCTACAGCCAACGAAAGTTATCACTCAGAATGCCATGTGCGCAGAGTCCTTGAAAGATAAAATTTACCACTGGTTATTTCCTCTCAGTATTCGTGTTACTTCGTCGTGTGAGTGACTTTTTCGCATGGATTTTGTAACAGAGAGTTTGCTCTTTCATAATATACTAATTATTTTTCTTCTTCTTCTTCTTCCTTCCAAGTATTAGGCCAAGGCCTGTTACGATCCTATAGAAAATTTTCCCTCCCCGGGAAATTCTCGTATAAGACTTGAAAGCATAATAATAGTCCCTTCGATTGGTTGCTGGCCAAAGGAAGGCAAGACCCACTGGTCACTATGGGGCTGCCATCTTATAGCCTCTGGTCAGGCTTTTCTGGAGAAGAAAAGAAAATAAAGGAAAGAAGAATGGAAGAAAGGAAAGACTCCCTAGCCCTCGGATGCCCTAATAGCGTCGGGGTCGAAAAAAACAAGAGTTAACCAAGAGAGGTTAGATAGTAAAGTTAAAAGAGTGCAAAACACAAGTAAGTGGAAGAAATGTTTTGCTCAGCTTGGGCAATTGTGTTAATTGTTTATCAATTTATGAAGCATTTTATAAAGTACTGCAATTACATAAAATTACAATCAAAGAATACGATTTGACAAGGGTTATAAAAAGTCTATCCTGGCCCATCTTTTCTTTCTATGTTAGGATGTTTCTTACACTCATTTAGATTATTATACAAAAAATTAGATATCACTATTGATCACTTTCTTAAATAGAGCCATTCCTTTACAGGTAGTCGTGTTTGCACTCATACTGGTAATTCGAAGGACTGTGTGTAAATCACAAAACATGAACAATTTTTACTACTTACAGACAACCAATTTTTTAAATGATCCACTACCAAGTGTTCTCAAGAGATTTTTATTATATTTTGAGAAATTTAGAGTAAATAAGTGCCGTTCTGAGATAGAAAAATATTTGAAACGTAAGGTGAGTGCGTTTACATCAATCCTAATTTCGAAGTAGAAGTTAAGTAGGAAAATAAATGAAAAAAATACAAAGAAAAACTATCAGTGGTTACATACAGATTTAAACCTACAGATATTAATTGACAGCATTAAGGAAAAACCAGGAAGACCAAGAAAACTTTTAGTGAAAGTTCGGAGAGAACGAAGACAAGCACTGTATCTCCACCACTGTTATACACATCTACAGATAAAATTAACTTACGCTACTCAGAAGTGTCTAAGGAAGCTCTCCACGAAGATTAAAAAAGATGAAGAGGGCAATAGAGCCGTGCTCTATCCAGACTCGAATCCCTATACTTCAGAAGAAGCTATGACACTTATTGTTGATTTACGGTTAGGAAAATATGATTATACTCATATTCAGACTGCAGCAAAGACATGAAATGCCAACATATACCCACCATATAATATAATTTCACAAGTAAAACAACAGTGTTATCCTGATAACAGAGAGCAGAGCTGAGGTTTATCTAATAGATATTTTAGATCATACAGTGGAACTATTAGTGATTACAGTGGACCATTAGTGCTTGTTACAAGATGAGGTACCCGCTAATAGAAGTGGATTCCAGGTGACTTAAGTGACATAAATATTATTTATAAAATTGTTAAAAGTTCATAGTTTCGTGAACATATGTCACGTAGAGAAGAGCGAAATATAAATTTTATAAAATTTCACCCTCCTGTAAGTGTTGTTTTTGTAATCAAACAAACGTAATGCACCAAAAAGGTGCTGTGGTAAGCAATTGTATGAAGTTTCGATTCAAAAACACAGTAGTTCTTCTAATATTTTAATTATTTATTTAAGGGTGTCTCCAATTTTGAAAATATGTGTCTAATAGGAGAACAATTGATAAATTTTATAAAATTTCACCGCTCCTGTAAGTGGTGTTTTTATAATCAAAAACAAGGAAGGTATGGGCACAAAATGCATTGTTTAACAAATGGAATGTGAAGTGTGTTCATGGAAAATATTTCTAAGAGGAGAAACCATTGTGTAACATTTTATGAAATTTCACACCTCCTGTAAAGGGGTGCTTGGTCTTATTTTCAAACAGCGACGTAACGAGAGTTTTCTATACATGCAGAACTGATGCAATGGTTAACAAATGTTGAATTTTGTCGTAAAAAATTTTATGCCTAATAGGAGAGCAATTGTAAATTTTATAAAATGTCACCCTCCTGTAAGGTGTGGTTTATTCAAACAAAAGTACTGAGAGTTTCTATATGCTGAAAATGCAGTGATTAACAAATGTGTGAAGTGTCCACCGCTGTGGTCTCGGGGTAGGGTGCTGCCTTGTCACGCAGCGGGCCCGGGTTCGATGGCCCCGGTCGTGAACAGTTTGTTTTCTGGGTGAGGGTGTGTCATGCGGGCTTTTCCTCACCTGTAAGACAAATGTCTGGAAAACTTTAAGGCCCAAACGGTCCCCGAAATCATATGGCCATCGCAATCGTCATCATTCATATTCATCTTAGGTTAAACTTAGAATTAGGGATTCTCCTGGCGCACCATTATCATCACCCATCATATCATCGGGGCAACGTAACCCCGCCTTCCAGGCACCCCAACCTCAGAAGTGGGTTACAAGTACGCCATGCCAGGAGAGAAACCAGGAATGTCGAAAGACAAACCTGGGGCATTTGAAAAAAAAAAAAAAAACAAATGTGTGAAGTTTCGTGAAATTATGTCTAACAGGAGAGCAATTGTGTCTTTTATAAAATTTCACCCTCCTGTAAGGGGTGATTTCTTAATCAAACAGATGTAATGAGAGTTTCTATACATGCAGAAAATGCATTGGTTATACAAAACTGAGAAGTTTCGTGAAATTATGTCTAATAGGAGAGCAGTTGTAAATTTTATAAAATTTCACCCGCCTGTAAGGGGTGTTTTTTCAAACAAAAGTAATGAGAGTTTTATATACTCGTACATGCAGAAAATGCAATGTTTAATAAAATTGTGAAGTTTCGTGAAAATATGTCTAATAGGAGAGAAATTGTACATTTTATAAAATTTCACCCTCCTATAAAGGATGTTTTTTTTTTCAAACAAAAGTAATGTGAGTTACTATACATACATAAAATTAAATGGCTAACAACTGTGTGAAGTTTCGTGAAAATATGTCTAATAGGAGCGATGTCATTAATTTTGTCCAGCTAGATCATGCATTATTCCGTATGTGAAGTGTATAGAACAAATGCTAGAATAGTTCCCAAAAAGACAGCCAAAAGTTTCTCAAAATTTTAACCCACATTTCGACAAAAATTTTCAAAATGACTAGGTAAATGGACTTTAACCCAGATTGGCTATGTATTCCAACATGGACCACCAAAAGGAAAATAGCTGCCTCTTCTGTTCAACATGTATTCGAGGCAATTCCCTCCTTCATATTAATTTCATCCAGGATTCCTAAGGCAATTTAAGTGCCGGTACCAACCAAATGATAAAAGTCATTGTGATAGCCAAGGAAGAAATAGTTTGGAGATTATCTATTGCTGGATTAATTTCTCTGTCTATTTTGCTCTATATTCAACTTTTTTTTCTCTTAAGTTAAATCATCATCATCATCATCATCATGAACAAATTCGTTTTAGGCCATGTGGCCTGTACGGTAAACCTAGCGAAGATGGTCTTGATCTTTCCACCGATGTTTTGGTCTTCCTTGGTCCCTATGTCCAGTTGGGGTATATTGGAATGCCAATTTTGGAAGTCTATTTCTTGCCACTCTCCTCAGATGATTTTTCTATTCTTGTTGGTATCTTTGTATATCTTCATTTAAACTTGTTCATTTAAACTCTTAAGTTAAATATATTTAATTATTGACTCATATTGTCATATCTTTTCTTATCCATTAATTTATAATCTGCCCCTGCTCTCAGAATCCCCCCCCCCGCGGAGGATTGCTCCTTGGATGTTTCCATCCTAAAAAATCCATCAACTCCGGCCGGGTTTGAACCTGCGACCCTCGGGACCAGAGGCACTAGTCCATCGATTTTATGTTTTATATTTATTGGCCAATATCATGGAAACAGAGAATATTTTTTACTTATAACTAACTAACTCACTGGCACTATCGAACCCGTAGGTTCATGTGCGGCGCGAACATAAGCTCTCCATATATCCCTATCCGAGCTAATGTTTTCCAATCATTCCCTGTATAATTTCCTCCCTCAAAATTCGGTTAATGTTATTCTCCCACCTCATTATTGGTCTACCTACTGGGCGTATTCCCTCTGGTTTTCCTCAAGAAGCTTCCATGCACTTCTTTCAATACCCATTCGTGCCACATGTCCCGCCCATCGCAGTCTACGAGACTTAACTGTTCTTATTACATTTGGCTTCCTATAAAATTCATTCACCCGTCTGTTCATCTCTCTTTGGTCCAAAAATTTTCCTAAGAACTTTATTCTCAAATACTCGCAATCTGCTTTCCTCCCTTAAGTAAGAGTCAATATTTCACATCCATATAATATAACTGGTAGAATAATAGTTTTATATATTTTCAGTTTAACGTTTTTTGAAAGGAGTTGGGACGACAAGAATCCTTGTAATGCATAATAGCATGCATTTCCAGATTGATCCCATGTTTAATTTCTTTATGCATCTCATTGTTATTTGTGATCATTGTTCCTTATTTTTACTTATACTTTGTAAATTAGGTTAATGGTTTTGAGTTATTTGAATATGAAGAAGAATGTACGTTAAAAAGGAAATCTCGCTGAGACACTCTGCTAAAATTTTACAAGGTAATTAACATGCTTCTAGTGTTGTTCGGAAGTGAAACTTGCATGTTAACTAAAATGGACTGCCTATGAATACAAGATGCTGAAATGAAATTTCTGAGAGCAGGGGCAGATTATAAATTAATGGATAAGAAAAGATATGACAAAATAAGTCAATAATTAAATATACTTAACTTAAGAGAAAAAAAAGTTGAATATAGAGCAAAATAGACAGAGAAATTAATCCAGCAATAGATAATATATCAAAACGAGCACTGTTATAAAAAACCAAAGGACGGAGGAGTTGGGGACGATCATTGACAAGATGGATTGAACAAAACATGCAGTATTTTTGGGGTCTGAACAAGCAGAAATGCCTAACCCCTGAAGTAGAAAAATAAATTGAATATACTTACGGTTCCTCCTTTAGGTCCTTCTGGACCTGTTGGTCCTTTCATACCTCGCTCTCCTTTCTCACCCATTTCTCCCTTGTGTCCAGATATCCCCATATCACCTCGATGTCCTTTGGGTCCTCTGCGACCTCTATCTCCTTTAGGTCCTTTAGGACCAGTTTCTCCGACTTTGCCGGGCTGGCCCTCGCCTCCGGCTTTACCAGGCGGCCCTACATCTCCCTATAAATATAGTATGATTTTAATACATTACTCAAGGTTTACTTAGCTTTCAATTGTTTTATGTATTTGCTGTTAAGATGACGATTATTGCTTGATGAATTTAATGTAATTGAGATCTTCTGAAGCATATTCCCCACATTCACCCCATTATGGAATAGCTCAATGTACAATACTTTTGTTTTGCCTTTTCTAATGCCTTGTTACAGTATTTCGATGGCCTACAAACCATATTGTTCTAATTCGTCTCTCGTAGAATAATTATTCTTGTTATGAAATGAATATTTTATGTCCCATGTCCATGTGCATTGTGAGAATAAAACAGGAATACGAATTTTTGTATAGCATTTTTAACCCGAATGGCTAATTCCCTGTTCATTTTCACAATGTACATGGACCGGGGCATGAAACGTAAGAAAAGTTAATCAGAATGCTACAAAATCTGGGACTCTAGACAAACCGCCACTTGGTGCTGGACCAGCGATTTGTAGCTACTCTATACAGACAAATGTTTTGATATGTTTGTTAATTTGGGCAACAGGTTACAAACGGTTTAGATTTTTATATTGCGACATCATACCGATGTATTCTGATAGCCTACTACATCCTACATCATAATCATTACGTGAGGTGTTTTTGGAGAACACATTGTTTCAGCATTAAACAATTTAGTTTTTGCACGATAGTACGTTTTGTCGTATCTATAGCAATGGCGATACATGATTGAAAGTTCCAACTTCCTCCAGTTCGGGGTTGCCCACCTTAAATAATCCCTATACTGTAATATTACAATTAATCTACCACGTGCGGGAAGTCAAACCAATTGCACTCCTTTATGTATACTACATCAAAATTGCTTTTATTTATACAAAATAAACAAATCCAAAAGGTACTGTTAATACACATTATATGAAACAAATCACTGCATTTTAAAATGAACTGCACTTTATTTGAAACAATATCAAACAATAAATACGTACTTGCGGCCAATGTTATCAATAGTAATATTTCCTCAAGGCATCCGGTTGTTTCAACTAATAAACATTGCCCATTGACCACACTTTTAACGTTAGTCAATTGTTTTATCAATGAACGCAATACCTTTCACCTCCAACCAAAGCATGTTATTTGTTACTATTATTTATTATTTTTGGAAACGCGACATTCGCGCAAAAAAAATAATGTTACAACGCACGTTTGTGAAGTGTTTTACAGAATATCAGAAATTAGAAACCTCGCTATCGCTCGGTTTTAAACATTTTTCCTCGATTCTGTAAAAACCACTTCCCAACCTCGCATCTTAATATACTATTAGGTATTTAGATAGTTTCTGTTATGTTAGGAAATTTACGTTAATTTAGGATTCTCTACCCTAGTGGAATTAAAAAAACCACATCAATAGTGATAGAGGCAGAGTTTTCGAAATATCATACAGATTGTGTATTTATTATTAATGTTTATATTATATATATATATATACACTGCTCAAAAAAATTAGGGGATATTGTAGAATAACCTATTAAGACTATGTTTTTTGGAATAGTATTAGATGCAATCACTTTCTATTACTCCAAGATAATGTAAATAAGAGTTTGAAGTTGTTACGTAACCTCGGTACCACACCAGAGGGCAGTGTCTGTACTGTTGATGTGAAAGGGTGGTGTGGGGGTGAATGTTTTGTTGCTGTTTTTAAATCCAGTCCAGTTTTCAGTTAGTGAATGACTTGCCTTAGGGACAGTGATGCCTCGACAACGTGATTTACCTGAACCAATGGCTTGGAGGGCCATAGGAAGGATGGAAGCTGGACAGACACAACAAGAGGTGGCACAAGCCATTGGGGTGTCTCAAAGCGTGATTTCCAGACTTTGGAATCATTTTCAAAGAACATACTGTTCACAGAAGAGCCGGACAAGGTCGACCAAGGGCAACAACAGCAAGGGATGACCGTTACCTCTTGTTAACAGCCCGTCGGAATAGACAGCAGAATGCAACTCAACTGCGAAATACACTTCAAACAGCAACAGGACGCAGGGTGTCAACTCAAACTGTCCCTAATCGACTGCATGGAAGTGGTCTCTATGCCCGTAGGCCCATGGTGTGTACCAGGTTAACTCCACAACACCGTAGAGATCGCAGAAACTGGGCGGAGGAACATCGTGGGTGGAGGCATGCTGAATGGAGATCAGTTCTTTTTTCTGATGAGTCGCGATTCAACGTGGAATGTGATAGTCGGCGTGTATTCATCTGGAGAGAAAAAGGGACACGAAACAATCCAGCTTTTGTACGTGAAAGATCCCCATATGGTGGCGGTGGATTGATGGTGTGGGCAGGAGTCAGTAGTGGTGGACGTACGGACCTCTACGTCATCCAAGGTGGTACTTTGACTGCGGTAAGGTATAGAGATGAGATTCTCCGACCTTTTGTCGTGCCTTATGCTGGTGCCATAGGTGATTCTTTTCTTTTTATGGACGATAATGCACGACGCCACAGAGCTGGCTTGGTGGACGACATGCTGGAAGTGGAGGGTATCGAGCGTATGCAATGGCCAGCTTCCTCCCCGGACTTAAATCCGATTGAGCATGTGTGGGATGCATTAGGCAGGCGCATTGCAGGCAGACCAGCACCTCCCACAACTGTTCCAGAGCTGCACATTGCTCTTATGGAAGAGTGGCCACGTATCCCCCAAGAACTCATTGCTAACCTCATTGCATCAATGCCACACAGGTGTGAGGCAGTGCTGGCCGTTCGAGGAGACCATAACTTACACCATACTAAAGAAACATTTTCACCCATGTTAATGTTGCTTTGTTTGTTTGCCATATTCCTAATCAGGATCTCTTTGACATCTGGTGTGGCACAGAGGTTACGTAATGACTTCAAACTCTTGTTTACATTCTTTTTGAGTAATAGAAAGTGATTGCATCTAATACTGTTCCTAAAAACATAGTCTTAATAGGTTATTCTACAATATCCCCTAATTTTTTTGAGCAGTGTATATATTTAATAAATAAGATCGTCTTGGTGATAAACCTCTATTACACAATGTCAATAAAAACCCAAATCATTAATTTAAAAAGTTAAAAGAGTCAACGCGTTTCAGTAATGACGCTACCCTTATCAAGACTTAATATTGACTGAAGGCAAACTGAAACGTGTGAACTAAAATCAGATAAATACAAACTACGTCGTATGACACAATTGATTTGTTTTTATCTGATTTTAGTTTACTGTCTTAGTTTGTTTGTCTTCAGTCAATATTAAGTCTTGATAATGGGCGTCGTGATTGAAACGCGTTGACTCTTAACTTTTTAAATTGGTGATTTGGGTTTTTATAGACTCTATGTAAGGGTTGCTATTATATTTTTTAACAGTAATTTGTCCAATTCCTTCATATTTTTCTGTATTAAAATTACACTCTCAAGACATCTACTTTCACTACCTTTCCCGTGTTTGTTATGCCTACAATTTTACATTTTGAAAACTTGCAAGAGTGTAACCAGCACAGTTATGCAGAATACACAAAACAATTAAATGGCTCCGAAAGAAAAGAAACGACAGAAGAAGAACCTAAAATTATTCTTCGGTTGTATAATAAATGGATTTAAGTATAAAAAATATCGAAAGTGATCATACAGTTCGTAATTTCCTTAGAGAAAATGGCTATTATCGGCGAGTGGACCAAAGGATCAATTAAAGTGTCAGTGAAATAAAGTAAATAAATATATAAATAAATTGAGCATGTTACCCACTGTACGATCACATTTTACACTCACTGTATTAAATACCACTATCGAACCCGAAGGACATAAGCTGTTAATACATCCCTATCCTGATTTAATGTTTTTCAATCATTTCCTGTATGATTTACCTCCTTGAAATCGTGGTTAATGTTATTCTCCCGTTTCATGTTTACTCTATCTACTGTGGGCCTTCACTCTGGGTTTTCTACACTAAGTTTCCAAGACCCTCTTTCATTCTCCTTTCCTGCCACATATCATGCCCACCACAGTCTACGAGACTTAACTGATTTACCATAAATCTCACTGTCATGTAATTTTTTCCATTCACTGTCCTTCTTTCTTTGCTCCATATAACTGAAAGAATAACCGTTTCATATATTTTGTTTAATATTTTTTTGAGAGAAGTTGAGATGACAAGAATCCCTGACAAGAATACCATGCTTTTCCAGAATTAAGCCTATGTTTAATTTATTTGTACACCTTATTCCTCTTTGTAAATAATTGTTCCTAGGCATTTGAATTCTGCGACTTTTTCAAAATTTTCCGCATTTGTTGTTAACTGCCAATTTTCATTACATATACAGTATAGAGTAATGTATTTCTCTATGTATATAATTTTATTGATATTTAATTCCTACTCCAGTTTCTTACTGTTATTTAATAAAATGTGTGTTGTTTGCTTTTAGTATTTCCTCGTTATCGCCTAATAACACGTCATCAGCATGTACCAAAAGCTAATTAATACCATTTAGTTGGAATGTCCTTTTATCCTTTAAATATTTTATTGCATGCTCTAGAACAAAACTGAATAGCAGCTTTAACCGATTATGAATTTGAATATTAATTATCTCACCACTTAAAATTAAAGATTACATTCTTGAAATTGGCATTAATAAAATCTATGTGAATAATTACGTAAGAAAAAGTTAGGACTATACTATGGAAGTAGTGACAAGTAGAAACTGGAGATATTTGAAAGGATATTTGACCTAGTGGTGTAAGTCATTTAGAGAAAAATAGGGTTTTATTAGTTTACAAAGATTCAGGTTAACTTAATATTGATAATCTTATAAATATTTAATATCATAAGCGATGATATTAATTGTTGATGTATGTTAAATACAGTATGCAGTTTCTTCTTTACAACTGTGTACTTTACTCATTTTTGTAAAAACCTGACTTACATCACTAAGCTAATAATCCTTCACTTATTATCTGACAGAAACATTTCAGGACATTTGAGGAGTATGTGAGTAACAATGGAGTAAGTAGCTTTGCTAATTGGTATATTTTCTGACACATAAAGCGCTTTGGCGCTACAGTATGTGAACTCTTCTATAGATTATATTTATTAGAATATTTACCGCTGGACCTGGAGAACCGCGAAGACCCGGTGTCCCTTGTGGTCCTGGAACTCCCTGAGGTCCTAAGGGCCCTTGTAAACCATGAGGACCTGGTGGACCTTTATCTCCTTTTTCTCCAGGCGTGCCTGTGCTTCCTTGCTGCCCTGCTGGCCCTTCAGGACCCTAAAATTAAGATTATCATATCGGTTAATTCATTCATGATAGTTTAAGGGGAATTGGTTCTGACGAGAGGTAACTAGTAAATCGTAATGAAAAAATTATATCTCTGATTCTAATTAGCTGTCATCACCATTTTTTACATTAATTAAGAATAAATTTAGCTTAAAATATATGTGTAATTTTTTCAGTTTAAATTAATTTTTATATAATTGGAGTTTGACTATCACATATTTCAAACTACTGTATGTTTCAAGTTTTGTTACAAACCATTTTATTATATGGGTCCGAAAGCTAGACACTAAGTAGAAAACAAGCCAACAAGCTGTTAGCAGTAGAAATAGATTTTTGGAGGTGATCGACAAGAATTTCAAGAAGGGATAATGTCAGGAACAGCACAATAAGGGAAATTATGCAAGTTAAAAAACTCATTAGAAAAAAATAGAAGAAAAGCTTTTGAAATGGTATGGACACCTCATAAGAATGGAAGAAGAGTGAATACCAAAGAAGATCCTTAATTGGAAAGCTAATTGCAGAAGTGGAAAAGGCAGACCTAGAGAACGTTGGATAGGAGTGAGGAGAAGTATGGACGCTAGAGATTTGAGGGAAGAAGATGCTGTAGATAGGAACTTCTGGCGACAAATCACTTTGGGTTCAAGGAGAAACACTGTATTGTGGAATATTCCTAATAAAAGAAAACTATCACATACCTATATTATGGTATAGTTTCTCATATTTTATAAAATATAAATATCCTCAACTCATGTTCAACTCAGCATCGGGTCGAGGAATGAGATGAGATGAAGCCCCTACATTTGTAGAGGTCTGTGACCGACAAGGCTGCACGGTCTACCACTCCTGACGCACCGTCACAGGGGCAGATGAATGAAATGAAACGAAATGGAGGAGATGTGTATGAAGAAATGATGAAATGAAATTTGTGGTAGGGAAAACGGGAGAAAAACCTGCTGAGACTCCGTTTCGTCCTCCACACAACCCACATGGAGTGTCCGAGACTCAATCTCGGGTTATATTTGATAATAGGCTTAAATAAGAAAGCGAAATTTTAACTACAAGTAGTCATTATATATAAACATTTGCCATAGCAGTTTTGTTGTAGCTATAGCTATAACATTTTGAACGCAATATGTAATTGAATTTTAAATTTAAAAAGTGGTCCAAATATTGCCTAAGTAAGATAACAATTGGACTTGTAAGTTCGCTCTAGCCATATCAAATGTGTAAACGATCATAATATGAAATGTTACATTGTATTGTATACGTGAAAGTTTATTATTAGCATCGTAATAGAATAATACATTTGTAATCCAAAAGACGGGGTAGATATTTCTCTTTTGAACAATATTCTAAATATCGCACATTGTACATAAATTCTGATCCAAGAATCATTTGCAGAAGTAAGAGCAACAGTTAAGTACAGGAGCGTTGCAAGGGGGAAGCAGATGGATGCACCAGCATCCCTTATTTTTAATTCGCGTACCATCCGTGCCCTCTTGAGATTCACAACCACTTTTCTTTACAAAATTATCCATATGGCCATTCTGTATCGGTCGTCACAGTTAAATTTTGCATATATCCAAATATTGAAATTATGTATAATTGTAAGCTTTCACGGCCGGCGTCTTGACTAGAAATTATGCTTGTGATGTTTTTTTTTCTCTTAACGATACGAAATTTTCTGAATATGATCGCGCGACTCTTTTGATAATACGGAGTGTTAAAATTCGCCAGAACATGTATCATATGGTAATCGCTCTGGGTCGGGCGAAACCTTACTTGCGTAATAGAATGCCCTTAACGTCTGAGTAACTTAGCTGTTGTAACTATAGATTAGGAAATTGCCAAGACTGCACCATGCTCTGCTAGCATTAATTGCAACCGTGCGCTCTGCTAGCTTTTTTGCAACCACTCGCGTGTGCGTGCCGTGATCGTACCACTCTTTTATAATTACCTCGAGTTAGAAAGTATTGAGTGCCTAGATCAACATTCCTTTGCCCGGGCCCATAGGAGGCAAAGATTAATCCACCTTTCCTTGGTAAATTATTAAACATATAGTACTGTATGCTAAACAGTATTATAATCGCGGAAGCCAGAAGGAAAAAGGGGATTAAATTGGCTTGAAAAAGCTTTGGAATTTATATCAACACCTAACATGACTAGCTACGCAATTAGTAAACATAAGTTAACTAAAATAATATAACTTTAATTGGAGTCATAAGTCAGATAAGTGAAATACAAATAATATAACAAAATATTATCTTCTTGACCATAGAAAGATAAGTTATGAAATAAAACAATAACATGAATCGGTCATCCAAACAAAAGTCAATAATAAATAATAATAATAATAATAATAATAATAATAATAATAATAATAATAATAATAATAATAATAATAATAATAATAATAATAATAATAATAATAATAATAATAATAATAATAATAATAATAATAATAATAATAATAATAATAATAATAATAATAATAATAATAATCATACATACATGCACACAATCCAGTCCAGCCAAGGGTTAGGGTTAACAGTCCTAGTTGCCCTACCCTGGCTTATGGGACTGATTAAACCCAACAGCTCCTTCGAGCTACTATCGACTTGACTCCGACGAAACCAAATTAGATGATGACACAGATATTCACGTGCACAGCTTATTGAGGACTTCACTAGCAAGGGGAAGATGCGCAGTAACACGCAGCGCATAAAGAAGAAAGGGGGGCGGTACGTAGGAGAGAGGAAAACGAAGATAGGAATTTGGCACTGTTCAATAAGATCACTGAAAAAGGAAGACACGATGATGTAGTAGTTGCGTAGTATTACGTAGTTTTACGTACCGAAAAGGTGATTTCGGTACAAGACGATGGATGTGGGGGAAATCATTAATAAATTAGACGATGTACATAGCAAATCTTTTGTTTTTATACAATTATATTTTACTTAGACTATGGTTTCGCTGTTTTATCCACACCCCATATTCTTGACCTTGCACCCTTCCTCACCCCCAGTTCTTAGATTCTAGTGACGCCACTGCTTAAGTAGGAATACATACTGCGATGTATTTATTATATTAATAAACTGATTTGAGCTGAAACTTGAGATGCCTATGTAAAATTTGAAAACATAATTGAAATAACGAAGTAATTTACTTGCACAACAAGTTACGAAAGTGTAGGGTTTCTGCTTTTTGTTTGTTTTGTCACATTCCTCATGAACTCACAATAGTTACATAAAGGAATGGAAACAGTCAGTAGCAAAGAATGACGTATTGCGTATTGGGCAATATTAGGGCCAACATTACACTCTAATATGACTTCTTCTTTACTCAGTACAAATGAAATTAATAATATAAATTTTATACAGAAGTATCGTACAATATTTTTACTATTCGCTGCATATTATTTCATAACAAAATTATATACACTAAAAGCTCTTTATTCGCGGGGGATATGTTCCGCAAATATGCCGCGAATATGGAATGGTAATTTGTATGGATATATAGGGGATACGTTCCAAGGTTCCAGAAATAAAATAAAAATTATCAAAATAAGATCAATTAATGACCGATTTTGATCAACTTATATTAACATATTGGTGACCGACTGCTGTGCGTTCCATCCACCGCTGCTGGACCGGACATTTCTGTCAGTAGCGTGGACTTTTAAATTTTAAACCGCGCTAGCACAGTGTGATTTTTACATCAATATATTTACAGCCAATAACAATATTGCATAAGTAAATCTTTATTAGTGTTCTCATCAGACCTTCTAGTAGAAATTGAGGGTTTGATAGCGTTATAAACATTTCCCTTTATGTAAAGCACAGGGCAAAAGAGCATATGTAGCGAGTTTCTTTTCTTGTGTTCACTAAAAACGTGGCAAGGTTTGGAAAGGTTTTTTTTCAGACACGGTTGGTGTTAATTTATGTTTCTATATGTCTCAGACTTCTTGGTGGGTCTTGACATGATGTCCTTTTCACTCTGTCTTCCCTCCTCTTTCCTGTCATCTGTTCCTAATTTCACGACTGCCAAACAAGAGGCTGTTTCAAGCAAAAAACTTCTGTTTGACATATTGTTGTTAGGATTTTGAAATTTATAGACCCAAAAAGCATTAAAGAGTGCACAATTCACAAGCCACAATACAACTTTCTTGCTTCATTTCACTGTTTTTCTAAGGATGGAGTAATATGATAGGTACTGGTCAGCCCTGTCTACACCCTTCACATACTTGTTATTTTGAAGTATTCAATACGGCATTTTTACAACTTTACCCCTCCCACTCTCGTGTTGCCTGATGCAATGTGCTAACCATTCTTACGTCTCTTTTATCTTTCGATGTTTGTAGCAAAAGGTCCCCCTTACTTCAAAACACACATTCTCCTGGTCCGAGTTTATTTCCTGCTTCCACAAATGATTTTGGAAGCCCTCTGTTAATCTTTATTGCTTCAGAAACTCTCGTCTTTCTTTCGAGCAAATTTTCAGCTTTAGCCACACTTATAATAATTATCCTGGTACACATGATGCCACAGATATAAATTCGGCTCCAGAACGCAAAATAGTGTTTCTTCTAATTTTTCCCCTCTGCAACATATATTTACAGGTTACATACGTATCCCGTAATCGCCTAACTATCGGCACTAAAATTCCATATTTCACCAGCCATCTGTCTTAAAATTGTAAACAACTCTTTCTGTAAAGTTGGCAATTTCATAAAAGAGAAGAGAGGGTACAAAACAACTATAGTTTATTTCACAATGAGAAAAAACAAAATTGCACGCTCCTTCAAAAGCGAAGAGGCTGGAAAACCATAGAAAACGTAAACACGGAAATCTCCGTGGCCCGTCGTCTAGCGCTGGCCATTTAAACACGGAGATCTCCGTGGCCCGTCACCAATGTGTTAATTATTACTGTCGGGCTTAGGCAAGGGCTTAAATAACTTAGTATTTTTTTAATTTTTTGCCGATTTTAAAAGGTCTTTCAATTCAGATTGATATTCAGCTGTGAATTCAGCGATAGAATTCCTTATTTGTCATCGGATTTCTTGATGAATCGTACAGTTGATTCATTAACATTAAAACAGCGTGATATGGATGCAAAGGACTCGCCAACGCGTAAACGGTCAAGCATTTCGATTTATACTTTAAGCGGAAACACTACTTTTTCCGCTTTGGAATTAATTTCCTTTCCTTTTACTCGACATTATAAATTGACAACAAAGCTGAAGAAATACGTGTTACTCAATCAAAATTATTGCAACGAATGGAGGTTGAAACAATAACACACCGATCGTGGCGAGGGCGGCATTTATCAACGGACATAGCGGCACGCGAAATACGGCGGCGGTGGCTTTTAACAATGAACTTTAGGCTTACTGACAATAAGGATTGTTTTACTTTGATATTAATTTTTCCATTTGGTTTGAATCACTCTTTGTAAAAGCTGCCTTGGCACGTGCCTGCAGTAAAAAAAAGTTGTCGATGCGTTAATAAAGGATACTAATCCTTCTAATATACCGAATGGATCAGCGAATAAATACATTTTTACCCGCGAATACAGGGACTGTCTCGCAATTTTTAACCCGTGAATAATGAAAACACGAATAAGGGAACCGCGAATAAGGAGCTTTTACTGAATACACTTGTAATATTATAACGTGAATGTAATTTACTCGATAACTTTCAAAACGTGATTATTATTTATGCGTGCTAATGCTAATTCACATGTATAGTCGGCTGAGTCATTTAGTTTGCTTTGTGGTTAGGTAGGTCTATTTTGCACGCGTAAGTATTTAGCATATCAAGCGACGCTGTCACGATTTAGTTATTTTTAGTTATTTATTTATTTAGCCTGGTGGAGTTAAGGCCATGTGGCCTTCTCTCACTCACGAGGACAAACATTTATTACATCAGAATATACATTCACTAGAATAAATTTTTACCAACTAAAGATACCGCAAAAGACAAAAGTTGCAACGCTGTTAAGATAATTGTATCCACGTGGAGTAGACATGGAAACGTCATTTAAAAATGCAAAGACATTATTAGCAGTTAACTGTTTTCAGTTTTTGGTGATTGGAGCGGCGTCTTAGAAGCCTCTAACAATAATTCCTGCCTCTAACTGGAAGTAACAATGTATTTTTTTTAAACCAGAGGGAAAACAGCTGCCGTTGATGCCGCCGTAAGCTAAATGAGTGAGCTACTATAAACTGAACACATAACAATTCAATGTGAATTTTAAAAGTATCGATGTGTAACGAGTTCTGAAAGTTTGTGGTAGATAACATTTTTTTACGAAATTCAGTGGTAGGCGATATTGGGAACATGAGCTATATACGGAACGTTTACCTTACATTATATATTTTTTTCTAGTAAACGTTTAACGAAAATATGGGTTTTGATGGACTATTTTCCTGAATCTTCTACAGGAGCTACTTTATGTAGTAAGTAAAATGTATACTGAAAATTCCATAGCCCTATCTTGAATAGTTCTTGAGAAAAGTGTACAAATAGGGCGATTTTCAGGATGAATTTTTATAAATTTAGACTGATTGACTAAAAAAACTCCAAGGCGCGACAGGCTAGAAGGCCCTTGACCTACCAGTCGGCTGCTGGTCTCATATTCAGATGGTGTTAATCTCAGACGTAGAGGATGATCTAGCCAGTATAGGGGTGACATGTGGTCAGCATATCGGGTCCTTCAGCCGTTATAGCTGGTTTTCCCAACCTGGAGCCGCTACTTATCGTAGCTACTCAGATTCCTCACGATGCTGGGTAGGTACCGGTCCTGTACTATTCGAAATTCCATGAGAAAATTTCTTCCTCCATGGTGACTCAAACCAGGGAAAGTACTGTAGCTCTGCGCCAAGGCATCTTGCCTTAACCACTCGGCTTCAGCATGGAATTCTAAATGGTTTAAGGTATCTAAAAATACATAAGCACTCGAGCACGCAAGCGCGCGCGTGCGCAAACACACACACACACACACACACACACACACACACACACACACACACACACACACACACACACACACACACACACACACACACACACACACACACTTACACTCACTATCACACACACATATATATATAATAGTGAAATGTATCCTTATTTAAAACAAGGAATTATGTCAGATACTTAGAATCAGATATGTAAGTTATATCTATTTTTTATACAAGTTACATTGCCTCTCTTCACAACTGACTTCTCTTAAAATTGCAGTGAAATTTATGATAGCATACTTACAATTTTTCCTGGTGGTCCAACTGGTCCCATTTTCCCCGGGGGTCCAGCCTCACCCGGAGGACCTGGATCTCCAGGACTCCCATCAGCTCCATCTTTACCAGGATCTCCTTTGGGCCCCCCTACACCTGGCTCTCCTGCCGAGCCCGGGAAACCAGGTGGGCCAGGACTACCTTTCGGTCCTTCTGGACCAATTGATCCTCTTGGTCCTGGTGGTCCTTGAACTCCTGGCTTTCCTTCCTCACCTTTAGGCCCGAGTGGTCCTCGCTCTCCCTGTAATGCAGCACGAAAACAGATAAATTAACATAAGAATGAACCATGTCTCATTTACGAAATGTTATACTTCCAGTTAATATAATCTGTTGACCATGGATGGCGCGTCCTATACAGTTGGTCAGATTTATGTTCAGGTTTATCTTAATAATATAACTTAATTACTCTTTTTTTTTGTGTTCATCTTTACTCAAACAAATATAGCAATTCCAAATTGTGATGCAAATTCTGTTTAGTTAATAGTATTGTGTCAAAACTGATGTTCTATAGTACAGCATATTAATTTAAGATAAATGTATATGAAAATTTATCTTCTATTAGTCCGGGTGCCAAATTTTTAAGAATATATTTTTTCCATCGAATTTTAAGAATTCAGCTCATATCCAGGAACAACTTATTTTCCGGCCAATTAATGGTATATCGAGAGATGCCTATAGAGATATGCGGTACAAGACATACATTTATTTTTAATCTGGTCCCATCTAGCCTAGAATCTGTCTCGGTGGTCTAAGGATTAAGCCCTTTATGTCTAGTCCTGAGCAGAGATAACCCGTCCTGAGGGTAGCGGGTTGAAAGAAGAAGAAGATAAATAGTGAATAGTTATGACGAGTTTTATTTAGTAAAATTTAAGTTTACATTACATTGTATAATAGAGTGAGAATGAATACTTCTGATCGTCTTTTGTTTTGGTTCCACATAAAAACAGTTGAAATCGTAAATATTATGTTACAATCTTAACTTTTACTATATAAATATCCTATAATTTATGAGTTATGATGAATAAATATAGTGTTACGGCATTTTCTTAACCAGTTCCTTAAATACTTAGGTAATTTAAATTATGTACGTATATCTGCAGCAGAGATTTCGCTATTAACTTACGTGTTTCCCATCAATTCCAGTAGGTCCTGGTGGTCCAGGAATTCCAGGTTCGCCCTTTGGACCCTGCAGACCTTCTGGTCCAGGAGGTCCAGGCATACCTTCGCCGCCTTTGCTTCCTCTAGGTCCGGGTTCTCCTGGTGATCCAGCTGGCCCTTCAGGTCCTATATTAACAAAAGTTTGAATTTTTTATTGAATCATCATTCAATTCACGACAAAGTTTAAAATATGTGTACATATACTGTCTCATAAGTAATGTTTTTTTTTAAACAAAATTTAATTCGGCATGTTTTTAACAATAAATTGAACTTCTCTTCAAAATAGAGACCATCAAATTCCATAGCTTTGTCATCTTTTAACGAGGTATATTATCCGGCGACGGTTGGTTATTTATACAAAGAATTCATTTAGATTCACTTCCACAGCTTTAAAGTTTTCAATGTTTTAGAAATTTCACGCAAGAAATGGACCATAGACCGAAACAGATTGTAATATGAAGGCACGAGGTCATAGCTATATTCTGGGTATGAGAACGTTGAATGGATGAAGTAAGATGTTGGGAGAAAGGATATTAGGGAAAAAGATGCATTAGACAGAGATATCTGGCGACAAATCACATAGTTTTGCTGAAGAACCATTATAGAATGGAATATCCCTAATACAAATTATATGATTATTTCTCTTATTTTATTGCTGTTGCCATCATCATCATCATCATCATCATCATCATCATTTACTTTACGTTTTAGATTTATTAGCCTATTACTTCTTCGGTTGGTCACAACAGATTATTATTATTATTATTATTATTATTATTATTATTATTATTATTATTAACAAACTGTTAGCAGTAGAAATTAATTGTTGGACACGACATACACGAATTTCAAGAGGGATACAATAAAAAATAGTAGCCTATAATAAGAGAGATTATGCAAGTCGAAAAGAACATATTAGAAAAAATGGAAGGAAAGCTTTTGAGCTGGTATGAACACCTCATACGAATGGAAGATGATAGATTACCAAAGAAGAGCTAGAGGAAGGAAGGAAAGAGGTAGACCAAGAGAACATTGGAGGATGGAGTATCGAAGCACGGTGTCTTAAGGAAGTAGATGCATTGGACAAATATCTGGCGACAAATCACTTTGGGTAGGAGAAGAACCACTGTTGTGTCAAATATTCCCTTATTATTATTATTATTATTATTATTATTATTATTATTATTATTATTATTATTATTATTATTATTTCATTATTAATGTTATTATATATGAATGGCATCCGAACAGAGAGAAGAAAAGAGGGAGACGAGAGTTAACATGGAAGGAAAACATGAAGACAATAATGCAAGCTAGAGGGCTAAGCATCGAAGATGCCCAAGACCGTAGGCTTTGGAGGTTTGGGACGGGAAGACGGCAGCAGCTGTAAAAACCCGAAGATAGATAGAGAGAATATTATTATTATTATTATTATTATTATTATTATTATTATTATTATTATTATTATTATTTAAGCAGTTAAATTGGTATGGGCATGTATGACGAATGCAAGAAGAATGGTTACCCAGAAAAACATTGGAATAGTGTCCACCTGGAAGAAGAACGAAAGGAAGATCTCGAAACCCATGGATGCAAGAAATGGAATGAGAACAAGAGGACTGGAGGACATGAAGTGGATGGATAGGGGCGAATGGAGAAGGAAAATGAAACATTGGGCACAGAAAGATATAAACATTAAAAATCTGTGTATAAATAAAAATTATTACTATTATAACTTTTACTGTTAGTTTATTATTGTTGTTACAATGCATTAGCGGTTGCCATACTTGCCTCCGAGGTTTGGGGATTCATATTCGCCAGGTTTTAGAATTACCGAGTGCGGCTACAGGTTACATTCAGTATTTTTACGTCTCTGAAAATTCATGATCCTCCCCGGATTTAATATTCAGAGTGATATGATCGCAACTCATCAACAAACATATAACGAGACTAGTTTTATAAAGAAAATAAACTATGTGTTTCCAATCATCCCCAGTATAATCTACTTCCCTCAAATCATGGTTAGTGTTATTCTCCCACCTCGTTCTGTTCATAAAACTTCCTTATTCCTGACTATCTTCTCCTGGCCATGGATTCCTTGAAGTAATCCCCGCCCGGAGATCCGAATGGGGAACTGTTTTACCTCCGGAAAATTTACATAAGTGGAACCCATGTCCGCGTTTCTGGACGGTTGTATTCTTACGGTGAATGATTGTCACTCTTTCGACCAAGGTACTTTTTTCATCTGGCTTATCGCCTTTGATCTGTCCGGCATGGGTAACTCTTTTGGTAGCAATGCTTCCGCCGGCATAGCTCTCGGGGATCGTTTAAGCACGCAAGCCACTCCACCACGACAGGACGAAAAATACCATGGAGGGATATATATATATATCATTATCATCATCATCATCCGTCACGAATTGGGCTTTTATAGACTTATATAGGTCTCATCTAGCAGTCTTTTAAGAGGTCTTCCTGATCGACGAAGTCCTTTGGGATTCTTGAATTAATCTATTCTTTTTACATGGTCTAGCCAGTTTAATTTATATCTGTATAGTTTTCTTCTACTCTCTCTCTCTCTCTCTCTCTCTCTCTCTCTCTCTATATATATATATCCTATTTAAAGGTTTTAGTTTTACAAATAATTATTTCACACGCTCTTTTTCATACAATCAAGAAATAATAGAAAGGACGAAGTGTAATATACGATACAGAGTTTTAAGAAAAACTATCGAAGTACAAAACTTTGGGCAGTTTTTCATCATCATCAATGGCAGTCATGGATTAGGCCATTTGCCTGTTCCGCTTCAGGAAAGAAATTGATCCCTCCATCTCTTCTTAGGTCTTCTGGGTCTCTTCGCCCTGTGGGTCTGTAGTTCAATAGCTGCAGAGGTAGTCTATTGTTTGGCATTCTCAGAAGGTGTTCATGCCAATTATTTTGATATTTTTGAATGATTTCAGTTATTGCTGGTGTGTTGAGAGCTTTGCGGATATCTTCATTACGTATGTGATCATAAAGCGTATAACCCGCTAAAGGTCTTAATAACTTCATTTCTGCAGCTACTATCCTATTTAATTTACCTGTAGTAAGAGTCCAGGTTTCAGAACCATAAAGTAGAGTTGGAAGAGCCATTGTTTTATAAAATTTTAGAATTGTATCTGGACGTACTTTTCAGTTTTTCATTTGACAAAACATTTTATATGCTTAGATTCTATATTTAGAGTCACAAGTTTCTGAAAATTTTTCCATTGCAAAAGACTGAAAATCATGTTATATACCATATGGCACCAATATCAAACAATTTAAAAAAAGAATGGTCGTTTAGTTTAATTTTAACCGTATTACTTCAAATGATATTTTAAGGCAAATGTGCATATACAAGGTAGAAAATGGAATCTGGGACTTCTTGCTTCACCAGCCACGAGACTAGAAGGCTAGTCAAAGATAATGAGATGTAAACTTCTCAATTCTTATTGCGGGGCGCTATTCAAAATATACAGATGAGGATTTAATAATGAACATTTGAAGGAAAAAAAATCTTTCGCAAGGATATTAAAAGAACAAATTGCTTTAATGTGGCTGGCTCATTTAAATAGTTAAATAACTTTTAATCCATTTATGAAAAAGAAAATTATATTTTTTTAGCGCCCGAGGGTAATATTTCAAGTTCGTGGTTTTTTATTTTCTTACGTCATGCTGAAACAAAGAATTGATTTTCCATGATGTGCAGTTTACTTTATATATATATATATATATATATATATATATATATATATATATATATACATTGCTCAATGTTAAACATTTAATTATAACATCGATAAAGCGTCACTGCTATAAAGTAAAATAAATATTCTCTTTAATTTGCTTACTTGATATAGTCAGCTACTAGATGGCAGTGAAGACAGTGTTCTCGCGACATCTAGTAATAATGGAGAGTGTAATACATATATAAGAAAGATAAGTGTTTGAATTGGATTCGCCTGGTAGTGTAATGGATATCACGCTGAGGTACAGACTCAGAGATCCGGGTTCGAATCCCGTCCAGGCATTTATTTTTCTTATCATACCATATATATAGGCCTATATATATTGTAGAACTATGCTGCTCTAAATCCATTTTTATGTCCATAAACATTGTGAGAATAATATATTAATTAGTTACATATTTGGATTACTAATACCATTAGTAATTCAAATATCGAATTTCTGCTTTACTCTTACAATCGCCATGCGAACATTTAATAATCGATCTAGCTGCCACAGTGTTCTTTTTCTCGCAACTAAACTGGATACATACGATTTAATTAACAAAAGGAACATATATTCCGTAACTAGCAAAATAGAACCATAAATTCCAGTTTCTGGTGAATTCGCTTAGTTTACGCAGTTTCTGCGTTAACGAACTCGATCTTAATTCTTAATTGATTGCTATAGGCCACCGAGTTTTGTTCCGAAAAAAAAACTTCGGGACGCTAGAGTGTTCACATATATATATATATATATATATATATATATATATATATATATTATAATTAAATGTTTAACATTGAGCAATGCAAGCTTAATATGGTATGATAAGAAAAATAAATGCCTGGACGGGATTCGAACCCGGATCTCAGAGATCCGGGTTCGAATCCCGTCCAGGCATTTATTTTTCTTATCATACCATATATATATATATATATATATATATATATACATATTTTTATCATTATCATTTTCATTGTCTAGTAAGTAGGATAGTTTAAGATTAAAAAAAAATTCTTGAGAACTAAATCAATATCTACATTCTTTCGGAATTCTTTTAAACATACATCTGAATTTTTGTCACAGTAAATAATTGGAATATTTTTGGCACTTGCCAATAGATCAAATTTATTGTGACCCATATTTGAAATATCTGAAGACCCTAATTTGGATGCTGGTTATAGTCCACTATTCTTTATCTCCTGTAAACTATGAGAATTGTCAGGCGCACTCTTTTAAAATCAAGCGGTTCAAATAAATTGAAATGAACACAATTTTGGTTAGACTAGAGCTTAAAAAGAATGACAATGTTTTAGTAATTGAGATTTCATTATTTTAATCTATGATTATCAGAAATAAATCGAAGTACATACATATAAAGATACCTATAAAGGGAGAAGTTAAACTAAGGGGGAAAAATCTTAAATCACACAGAAGTGCGTAAACTAACCGAATTCGTCAGTAAATCGAATTTATGGCCAGATTTTACTGGTTTATGGAATACATTTATTTTGTTAGCCCTCAAATTGGCGAACACTATTCTCGTGCCAGTTATGTAAGTTAAAAAGATTTTTTAATTCCGGATTTCAGATAAACCTCCACTTTTAATGGTCGATTTATTTGATTTTTGGAATAGTATATATTGAGTTTTGTTGCAAAAACTTGAAAACCACGGCCGCTAGAGCCCGAATTCCCGATTTTTGATGGTTAACGAACTCGACTTATTACGAGTAAAAAAAATATATATGTGCCGAATTTTATTCCGGAAAAGTAAAATTACGGGGCATTAACACCCCCTCACACACACACACACACACACACATACAAACACACATTCACACACACATATAAACAGGATGGAAGTAATATAAGTGCTCAGATTGTAACAATTTAATCCTTGAGTGGAATACAAAAAAAAAAGTTTCAATAACATCTGGATTTCAAATAAATACTTTTCCTTTAAAATGTTTATCTTTGAACTTTAAATGCCGACTAACTCGATAAACATTTGCCGTACATATCTAATAGTTAGACTATTAAAGGCAAAGAATAGGAATGTTTTGTTCCTTTGCAGTTTTATAATAAAATTGTTAGTTTTCGTGCAAATTAAATGATGTCTTGCAATATCAAAAGGGAAATGTTGCAACGTCGAACCCCTCTCCACTACAGGTAACTTCGGATCATCAGTTAGAGGCAAGCAGTCGTTCAGTGCTTATTTATGTTCCTTCAGTTTTGTGTTTTAATTTAATCCATTAATTTAAATAATTCTAACATTTATAAAACAGGAATGTCTTATAATGATTCTATTTACCGAGAATCACATTGTAATGGTTATGAAGTTTGGCGATTGTACGAAGTGCGATTTACAGATAGAAATAAACTATTCCAAATGCTCGGGTATTTGTTACAGTGTTCCAACTTATTTGTGATATAGCAAGTGTAATACCAGAGTGTTGAAATCGAGATTTTCTAGACCCGATGTAAATAAGGAAGAAGATTTTTGAATTTGGTGGAGGAAAATCCAAATCATAGCAGCCATGACATCGATGAGAAGTTAGTGAGTGTCATAGTGGACTGTTGTGCGAACTTTGAAAGAATAATTACTACGACCATACATACATAAAACGAATTCACTGTTTGTTACCTACTGATTTTCATCCACGTGTGGCATTTTGAGAATCGCTACATAAGCAGTATTCGCCGGACCCATATTTCCCTCTAGATATTTGTGACGGACGAAGCCTGTTTCACGCGACAGGGAATTACGAACTTTCATAATACGCAAACGTATGCGTATGATAATCCTCATACGATACGGCACACATTTTCAGCAGAGATTCACAATTAATATGTGGACATATGATGGCGTATTCGCTAGAGTTCGTGAAAATTTGATGAGGAGAGTCGGAGCCTGTGTCCGGGCACAAATAACCCATTTTCAACGTCTCTTGTGAACATGTTTCATAGCAGATCAAAAGTAAGTTAATATACTTTCAATTACAATAGCTATTATGTCGATTATTAGTTGCAATTTTTGGAAAAACTGCACTTATACTAGCGTGAAATATTTTCGAAGTCCTATAGAACAACAGTGCGCATGCGTCAGAATTTATAGAGCCAGCGATAACCCACAATCGATTATCATCCTCGATTACTATCCGTCGCTATGAAATTTAAATGACCAATATATGCAATAAATCCCCAAATCTATGTTAAAAAAATATATTAATAATATTAAAATTGCCAAACGTTTATTAAAAATGGGTGTATACTTACTTATCACTCCCTAACGCTGATCCAACCAGCGATAACCCAAAACAGCAATAGAAAAATCATAGACTAAGTAATATACTCTGTGGAGAAAATAGCAGTTAGCTTCACAATAATATCTAACAGTGCCATAATATTGTGATTTGCATATTTAAATAAATACTTCAAAATTGTGTAATAATGTTATAAAAATTGTTTGAAAAAGTTTAAAATATTATATAATGTTAGTAAATACAGAAGAAGAGCTATAGTTTACAACAATATAACTGAAAAATAAATCGCTAGTAGAAGTGCAGTTGTGCCCAATTTTTTTTCGTTTTGTTTAGATTCATTGGTTAGATTTATTTAAAATCATTACAAAACGTAAGTTAATATGCTTTCGGTTAATTACAACCTAGCTATTATGTCGTTTATTACTTGCAATTTGTTTTGTTTCGATTTATTGGTTAGATTTATTTAAAATCATGGAAAAACTGTACTTAAACTTACGAGAAATATTTTCAAAGTCCTATAGAACAAAAGCGCGCATGCGCTAGAGTTTATAGAGCCAGCGATAACCCACCGTCGAACCACATATTGATATCGTACTAAAGTTAAAAAAAATCTTATGCTAGATGGCAGCATCTCGCTATGAAATTTAAATGACTAATGTCCCCAAATCAATGTTAAAAATATATTAATATTAAAATTACCAAACGTTTGTTAAAAATGGGTGTACACTTACCTATCACCCCCCTAACGCCGATACAAAACCAGCGATAACCCAAAACAACGATAGAAAAATCATAGATTAAGTAATATACTCTGTGGAGAAAATAGCAATTAGCATCACAATATTGTCTAACAGTGTTATGTAATATTGTGATTTGCGTATTTAAATAAATACTTCAAAATTGTCTAATAATGTTATAAAAATTGTTTGAAAAAGTTTAAAATATTAAAAAAATGTTAGTAAATATAGAAGAAGAGCTATAGTTTACAACAATAAACTGAAAATCAAGCGTAAGTAGAAGTGCAGTTAAGCCAAAATCATTACATTTTGAAAGTAAAGTGATTGTAGTTTGTTTACTTCTCAAGTCAGCATTGTTGTCACTATCATACCTGTGCGAGCACAGTGACTCTGTTTGCATCCCAGGGCAGCTGTTTATGTCTCTGTCACAGGGATCGAGCGAATCTTATTATGCGTTGTTGCGACATTGCACCAAGCTTGGTCTTAATCATTTCATTAACCGTGGGGTTAATCACAAAATGAAAGAGAGATGTGTTTGTATTATTGTATAACATGATGAGCCACATTCTGTTAAGAAATGTCATTTATTACAATGATAGCAAATAAATGTATTGAAATATCCATAAAACCATTTGTAAGTCCAATGATGAGTTAAGACATATAGACACACAATGTATTAACAACAATACTGCCCAATTAGTATTTATAATTTTTTTGAAACGTTAAAATCCTTATGTCTCAGAAAGAACAATATATGGCTTATCGTGTTATTGCCCTAAACCCTTCATTCATTCATTATATATATATATATATATATATATATATATATATATATTTGAAAAGAAAAATTAATTTCCAGTATTTGGCTTTCCTTGCTAAATGTTAAAAATTAAATTATAATATATATATATATATATATATATATATATATATACACACACACACTTTTACTATGTTCATTTTTGGTATCTGGATAGGATCGATGAAAAATTAATTTTTTAAAAATATGTTTTCATGAAAATAACCTCATTAGATTCATTACTTCAGAATTCGCCAAAAGAAATAGTTAAACTGTGGATTAAGACAATAACAAGTTGAAAACAAAAGCAGAAAGTATAATACGTCTGGAAGAAATACCAGTTATAGACCACGGCCACATAGCCCGAAATCTTTTAACATTAAAAAGTATAATAACTTACCTCTGGCTCCCACGTCACCGATTTCTCCCTTCACTCCTGGAGGTCCAGGCAATCCTTGAGGCCCTGCAGGTCCGGCAGGCCCTTGTACTCCACTTGGACCATCTTCTCCTTTAGGTCCCTGTCGACCGATTTCCCCAGGAGGTCCTTTCTCACCCGGAGGTCCAAGAGCACCGGGTTCGCCTCGAAGTCCTTGTGGACCAGGAGGTCCAGTTGGTCCCTGTATCGATATCATACGTTAAACATTCCCCTTAAAATTATTCTAAACAAATTCATATTGCTGTGATTTATTGAATATGTTGTTTATTGATAGCACTGCGTATTTATGTAACCTCTTAGCAGGGGTTTTCAAATTGTGCGGCGCGCCTCCTTGCGGAAACACCGAAATTTTTGAGAGACACAGGAACTTAAAAATATATAAAATTCGGTAGTATACGGCCTGTATTATAAATGAACTTATTTGTTCACTCCTATACTAATAATGGCTTAATTATCATTATGTTTTTAGGGAAGTAAGTCGAATTTACCAGAGAGACCTTGGTATCCATTTACAACGGCATATAATGGCTCAACTTAAGGGATGAAAAGTAATTGACTTAATTAATAATGTAAAAATGTTACCTATTTAAAATTTTATTGAGTGGATGCAATACAATTTTATTTATCACATTTATTTCTCACTTTGATAATTCAAATTTATAGTGATTGAAAAAGTATTACAATTATTAACATTATTTGGTTGATTTTTATTAGTTTTTCATATTTATTCTATATGTTTCTCTACTTTATGTACTACAGTTTTTTTATTTACACCATGCCTTAAATATTCCATATTTCGTATACTTTTTCATATATATTTTTCGACATTCCTGGTAATAGCAAATGAACACAGCATTCGCCGTTTCCTCTATATCACAATCATATCTGTATATTAATACGTAAAGAAAAAACTTTGTACCCCTTTTTTGAGCACATTGCGTGCACGGAGGAGTGTGATATTTGGCATAATTGAAGTTCATATAGAGAGGGAGTGCAGAAAGATACAATTTATGTATAATATGTGTTACAAATAAATTAAATTAAACAATATAAAATAGATTGTCTCTAAGGAATTTATGTGCATTACTCATTCATTTGTTTACGTTCATACTTAAAATGAATTGTTGCAAAAAGAAAATTGTGCAGCAGCATTGTGAATTGACTTACTCGCGGGTATTTATTATTAGTGGTTTGAAAAAAGTGAGTACATTTTATTATCTAATTTTAAATTAAACCCTGTCTAATCTTGGTTTAAGTAATTTCATTACATATTTTTTTATATTTAGATATTCGCACCTACTTCCATTGTGCCTCGACATAGAACATTGTCAGGTCGAAGTGAGAGAGAAAGAAGAAGGGATATACAGTTAGTGCAGAAAGTACTGATACACTTAAAAATATCGCAGAGAGAAATAAATAATTTAATTATTTCTTCTATATACAAAGACAAAATTATACACATTTACATTGCACTCTATAAATTTAAATAAATGTAGTTTCATCTATTTTAACATAATAATTAACGAGTAAAAAAAATAATTTATACACGAACAAAAAAAATTAACACACAAAAAGTATTGATACAGTCTCATATTATGGATGTTTTGAGTATTTACTTTTTGAGTTCAATGCTTGGTTGGGAGCCCTTCTAATTTCAAGATGGCTTGACGACGACGTAGCTTCGACCCGACTAAATTTGAAGTTACTGAAGAAGGTATATTTCTCCATTCTTCTTCCAAAGCGTTTCTCAGGTCTTGCTTGTTGGAAACCTGCCTTGAACGAATTCTCCTTTTCAGATGTTCCCATAAATTCTCAATGAGTTTATGTCCGGAGACTGCGTAGGAGTTTCTTGGTGTTCTTGGGATTATCTTGTATAAATACAAAATCTTGTTTAATCCCCATTTCCTCTGCAGAGGTATGAAGATTGGTTTTCAGTACGTTCATATAGGCCTACTGTTTGTGATCCATCACACCATCGATAAAATGCAAGGTCCCGACTCCAGAGGTAGTCATGGAACCCCATACTAATAAAGAACCACCACTATGTTTCACAGTGGGATGGAGATTTTGCTTTTGTAGCTCTGTATTTTAATTCCTCCAAACTTTTCGACTTCCATCTGAACAGGAAATTTTGATTTTAGGCTCGTCAGTATAAATTACGTTTTTACAAAATTCTTTGGGCTGTTTATGTGTGTTGTAGCTAAGTTCAACTTTTTCTTTCAGTTTTCTTCATTTACTAAGCATTTTCTACGAGCTATTTTCCCATGTAGATCGTTAGTCCATAGACAGTTATGAACATTGCTAGCTGAAATACTAATATTAAAGTTAAGTTTTGATAGTAGCAGTAATTTAGTGGCACCGCTTTTAGGGTTTTTGCTTTACTTTTCTCATTAATACTTTTTCAACATTAATATACAGTTTTCTAGGACGTCCTGATTTGTGGCTATTTTCGAAAGATTTTCGTTCGCCAACTCTATCAGTTATGTGCTGAATGTTTGGTCTTGGCCTTCCAATTATTTCACCAATTTAATTTAGCGATTTACACTGATTATGCAAACCAATAATTAATTTTCATCCTTCTGTAGTCTTTCTATCTTTGCGCTCCATTCCAGCGTTACTGCAGCCAGAACAGACACAACTACTCAAGGCTAGAGTGAAAAACAGCACTATCAGACCCACCCCCACTCGACTTCATGTGAACATTCTGTACTGTCTGTATCAATACTTTTTGTTTGTTAATTTTAGTTCTTCATGTAAAAATTATTTTTTTACTTGTTAATTGTCATGTTTAAACAGAGGAAACTGCATGTATTTAACTTCATAGAGTTCAATTTAAAGGTGTGCATTTTTGTTTTTTATATAGTGAAGAAATTATTTATTTCTGTATGTGTTATTTTTAAGTGTATCAATACTTTCTGCACTAACTGTATATTCCCGTACAAATAATAATAGGCCAAATGCAAATTTAAATAGTATAAATAGTATACAAATGTCAAATGACGCGTTATTGTTTTTTTAATATGGCTTAGCCAAGCTATACCACGTATTTCCCATCGTTCGTATTTTAAAAATAAATCGAAAATTAATGAATAATGATGTTATATTTAAATTAATGTTGGGAAGTAAACATTATTAGGTTATGTCATTAATAGTGAGTGGAGAACATATTTTTAATAACTTATTTTGTATTATATATTTATTATATTTTTAATTTGAAATTGTATGAGGCGAGTTATTAAAAATATGTTCTCCACTCTCTATTAAGCATAATGATGTATTTGTGACAAACTTACAAAAACAAAAAAAAAAAAAGAATTGTGGTCGAATTTCGACCGCTGGGCGGCCACTAGTTTGTAATTAATATGCAGTCTGAAATTGGTTTTTAAAATGTCTGCCACTAATTCAGACAACAATGAACAATAAATTGCAATTGTTTTATCAACATTCCCTTGCTATCAAATAATTGAACTCTTCAAACCAATATATAAATTTATACGAAATAAAAAATTAAACATAATTATTAGTATAGGAGTGAACAAAATTATACATATCGGGAAGTAAGTATATTGCTAGTCTCGAACTTATTTACTAGTTCTCGCCAAAGCTCGGGCTCGAACACGTCCTCGACTAGTAATGTACTACTTACTTCCCTTGTGTACACAACTCTTACAATGCTACACATTATTCTTATTAATTCTCTTCGAATAAACTTTCATTGAAATAACTTAGTAAGTTTCTAAATTTTATGAATTAAATATAATTGACCCTACCACAGACCTTAGGAGGCCCGAGATAGTAGGAGATTAAGGTTACCACCTTTCTAAGACAATTGGCACGAGTTGTCAGTCGGTTTGTCAGCCCTACATGACGGACAACTTTACCCCCAAAACAAACTTTTGGTACTCATTGCCATTAGAGTTTGATAATATAATAAACTCACGATTGAGAGAAAATCTAGCTGTATCTCTACGTCGAACATCTTACTATTCCTCATCATTCCTTGTTTCAGCCACTCGACACTGAAATCCCCACCCCCTCGTATATTAAGAACTGCCCGACTAAAAAACAATTAAAAAAGTTCACTAAATATTTCTTTGGACAATATAATATATAATCGTGTTCTATGTATACTTTATATTTTACACTTTCTTTACCAATCCTATTATTTAATCAAATTATAGGTTATTATTATTTTTTTTCTTTCTTTGTGTAGCCTATTAATCAACATGTAGGTAATAAAGTAAAGTAAAGTGATCCCACAACAGGCCCGGAGGCCCTTGGGGTAGTAGGAGGTTAAGGCTCCCACTTTTTCTAGACAATCGGCACTTTATGTTAGCCGGGTTGTCAGCCCTGCGTGACGGCCGTCTTTACCCCAAGAACAAGCTTCTGGTACTCATTTCCGTTAGAGGCTGAGTCGACCCCAGGGCCATAGTGCCGCCAGAGGGTTTGGGTCAGTTTAAAAATCCTGACCCCCAACGGGACTTGAACCCTCGACCCTCCGGGTTGTAGCTCAGTGCCTTAACCACTACGCTACGGCGTGCCCCAACATGTAGGTAATACATAATTTTATTATATGTATAACTTAGCCCTGATAAAGTGGAAGAGAAACTCCTTGCGGTCTTAACTCCATTAGGTAAAATAAATAAATCCGTCGTGGTCTCGAGGTAGCATGCTGCCTTGTCACGCAGCGGGCCCGGGTTCGATTCCGGTCGGGACAGGCTCCTAGGTGAGGTTTCTTTCGGGGATTTTCCTCAACTGTAAGACAAATGTGAGGAAGCTTCGGGCCCAACGGTCCTCGAAAATCATCCGGCCATCATCATCATTCTTCACCGGTGTGGAAAGCAACGGGAAACTACCACACCTATAATTCCCTAGTAAAACTGCAAAGCATAACATGAAAATGCTATGATTGCAGTGAAAGACCACCTTCGGGCAGAATTACTATGGGTGGATGGAATTGATAAATTAATAATAATTTGGTAACAATCGTGTAACCAAAATGTATGTATTCGATCTAGTGTTAGTATGCGTGGAGCTCTATTGTAAGCACACTAGTAAATGGAATGGGAGTTAAGTACATTCAGAATCACAGGTACAATTAAATAAATTCATGTTTCTGTTGACTATAATATTAAAAAAATAATGCAAATAACAGCAACAACAACGTAATTAACATAAAATATACTTACCATTTCTCCTCTGGAACCCTTAAATCCCTTTTCTCCTGGAGGACCAGGATCTCCCTTATCGCCATCTTCTCCCGGTGATCCCATGGGACCGGGAGGTCCTGGTAAACCTCTTTGTCCGGGCAAACCGTCTCGCCCAGTCGCTCCGGCAGCTCCAGGTTCACCCTGAATAACAGTTTTTTTTTTAACGAACATGCATTTTTTTAATACTGTATAATGTTATTTAGATGCTTCATATGCTGACATTTATATTTAAATTGTTTACTAATAATTTCAACATTTTATTAGAACTATTTTTATTCGTAATTTATATTGAAATTGTCTTCTAATAATTGAAACATTACGTACGAATCGATTCTTTCTGAGCATATTTAATGTGTGTCATTCCATATCGATTGTTGATTAGTCACCTACATATTTATTAAAATAGACATAATATGAAATAAAATTATGTACGTTACAAGGATTAAAAGTGTTTTAAGAATTCATTTCGAAATCTCAATTCATCTATAAAAATCTCACTTTCAATCTTTGGTAACATAAATGTTACATATGTTCCTGGATTTTTAATAGTACACTTAATATTTGCATGTCGCAATATACCTGTACAGTCAAATATTAATAATTTCTATCAGCATCTCCATAAAACTATTCAATCGGTACTATGGTACTTACTCTTTCTCCCTTCATGCCAGCAGCGCCTGCTGGACCTTGAGGACCTTTTCTTCCTTCTGGCCCTGGAGGACCTTCCTTACCCGATTCACCTTGCTGGCCTTTGTCTCCGTGTGGTCCTGGAGGTCCAATTTGTCCCATATCACCCTTCAGACCTGGCATACCCTGCAACAATTTGCATATATATATTTTGTGTCATTCTCAGACAGCTTTACATTTTAACCTGAATAAATTAATAAAATAAAATAAAATAAAATAAATTTCGTATTTTTACAGTCGCTGATTTTTTACTTTTTTCTTTATTCTTTAGAATCATTATTAGGCCCATCATAATAGTTGGCACAATAGCCTTCTTTGGGTCACAGCTTTATTCTGAAGCTCCTGCCAAGCTTCTCTATCTAGACCTAGCCACCGCCCAGAGTTTTTGCTTCTATTATTATTCCATCTTCCCACGCTCGTACTGAGTTTCTAGACTCCTGGTCTGGTATGCAGATTCAAAATAAACCATGTACACAAATTTAGTATCATACTTTAACTACTACTACGTCGCTTTGGATGATCGTATCTAAATGAAATTGGCGACAATCAAAAGAGAAACTCAAAACGTTTTTGCTATACCTCATAGACATTGAATGTGGTCCCCACGAGTGACCCTGCAGGCATTCACATTTAACCTGTCTGCTAAATATCTAACAATGAAGCAATATCGACCACAAAAAACATGATTAAATGTAGTTTAGTTTCTGTATTGTTGTCCAATATTCTCCATTGTTGACATTGTTAACATGCACAAAACTTTTTGAGTTTCTCTTTTGATTGTCACCAATTTCATTTAGATACAAAGCGACATAATATTAGTTTAAAGTATACTATATATGTGGACACGGTAAATGTGTCAAGTGTCAGCACGCCACTGAATGACAAAAACGAAGTCTCAAGAATTGGCTTCGGGAGTTTAAGTACTACAATTTTATGTTTTAGATACGTAAAAAGAATACTAAATTGTTTTAAAAAAAGGAAGATAAAAGACTATGAAAACCTTAAAAGTGGATGAAAAAGCGTATTTTAATATTTTGTATATTTTTACTTTCTCCATTGCTACAGATGCATCATATTAGTATTCCGTGCACAGAGTATAACAACAATAAACTATGGCTATTAGAAAAATAAAACCATAATAATTCGTAGCTAGTAACTTCAATACAAAGCATAATAAGTTAATACTAACCATATAATATGAAACAGTTTAAACAATTTTATCCCAATTTTTAATAATGTTTAATTTATAATTAAAAATTACTATTAGCTCTTGAAGTATAATTTAAATACTCTTCACCAGAAACCAAACAATTGAGGACGCATAGTCTTAATTTTATCGTAAAATCGCGCAAGGAACTAGAGGGCCGTGAACTGTAATCAGTAGCGTTCATACTACCGCAGTAAGGCCAAATTTACCAAAACAAAAATTTCCTCAATTTTAAAAATTTTATTCAATGGGTATTTAAATTGCATTTTCCAGTGTAACAGTGTAAATAGAGTGAGGCTTGTAAAGATAAATAATGTTACATGTTCTTTAATAATAAGTTATCAGAAAATTACACTATGCCAAAAAAGACCACAGCTCAGTAAACACGCTATGTAGACATTGTTCCAAATCTCAAAATATTTTTCTGGGTCCACTCTGCAATCTCTCCAATTTTATCGGTCAATTCTGGGACGCACTGCATAGATCATACAAGTATAGTTCGTTTTTATACGTAATATGGCCATCTATATTTATTGGGCGAAATAAGACACTCAAGATTTTCTTTAAAAAAATTGAAATACATTTATTCACCATTTTTACCTTGGTCTCCTGACTCAAATTCATAAGTTAGTATAGATTTATGTTTTGTACAGTACATTTAATTTTATTCCTAATAGTACTATGGCCCTGGGGTCGACTCAGCCTCTAACTGAAATGAGTACCAGACGCTTGTTCTGGGGTAAAGGCGGCCGTCACGCAGGGCTGACAACCCGGCTGACATAAAGTGCCGATTGTCTAGAAAAAGTGGGAGCCTTAACCTCCTACTACCCCAAGGGCCTCCTGAGGCCTGTTGTGGGATCACTTTACTTTACTTTACAGTCATTTGGTAGTTTTACCTGGAAAGTTTTCCGGGAGTTTTGAAAATGGGCAATTTTATAGATTTCGATGTGCTCTTTCAGAATTTCAACTTTGCCACCTCGTATCTTTGCCGCTCGCGCCGCCATCTTGGAAAAATGACGCCTAAAAGCAGTTTTTTGATAATATCTCCTTTCCGACTCATTTCATGATAAAAACATCTATATACAAAATTAAACTAGAGAGCATTTCCTACAGTTCATGTAATAACCGTTGTTTTCGTAAAATCAATAGTTTCGGCGTACGAGCGCCGCCAAATGTAGTTCAACACGCGTTTAGGCCCAAAAAAAACTCATTTCCACACCATCTTGAGGTAGAGTAAGCGGAGCGTTTTTTTATCGTGGTATCCCCAGTAGACCTAACCCATATGCAATTCACTATTTCAAAATTTAGCGCATTTTCCTTCGCTTCGCTGTTCTTGATGGACCAAGTGTTGCGAGTTCATTGTCTTTAGTTCCGATCAAAACGTCACAGACCGAACTTTCTTCCACATCATCCTTGATGGGATTACGTATCTGTTTCATCACAATCCTTTCCTTCTCGATTTCATCATAAGTTTGCTCGAAAATAGTCTCCGTTTCATCTCTTCATCGCTATCTCGTGATGGAACTTGCTAGTTACTAGAGGTGCCACTGCAATTCGTGCATATAACGGAGGACTTTAACCCAACCTTTATGCATCCACAGGCTTTCTGAGATCTATTTTTGCACTCGCTGGGGGCTCGAATGTGGTGAAAGGAATTAGCCCGTTCTTGTTTCTTTTCCATTCTTAGTGCTCTGCATTTTTTTCCCATACTACTGCTGAACCTGGTGATAGGCTGTCGTGCTGCTGCTTCTGTTGGTGGTAGCGACGCAATATTAAATTTACTCTTACGGTATATGCTGATGTTGTGAAGCATGTATATCTATAGTTGTTTAAAGACATACTTTTCTTACATTTCACATTACTGTAACTGTATAATTCAAGAAGGAAGCGTTCTCCAGGTTTTGCAATGATTTCTTGATCAGCATTTGGATTTTTTAATACCTGGATAACCTAGTTTAAATTTCATTTTTCCTTGATTAAATAATGCTGATGTATCACAATCATTGAAAGCATGCAAGAATAAAATATGACCTGCGACTGTTTTATCTAGGATACTTTTTGTGTGACTATATTTGTTGCGAAATTTTTCCTTTTCCTGGTTTGAGAATATATATGTTTGAACCTGTAGATAGAGCCGTCAAACGAATAAGACGATTTATATCTTCGGCGACAACCATTATGAAATCAAATGCCGATGAAACTCTTATTACGGTATTGATTATTAGCGTATCTGCATCTTCCGTGGCTTGTTTAACCATGTAGTTCTCAGCTTCAAATTTTGTCTTCAACATTCCAATGAGGCTGTTCATGTTTGCATCATTGCCCAGGAATTTATTTTGTGACACAGTTGGGATCATTGTCTCGTCAGAAAGTATGTCTACTGAAGCAGTTTTTAGTGATTGGGGTTTGCTCCGTATATTTGGTATTATGGTTTGCTACATATTCCGGATATCCGTCAAATACCATAATGACATTGGATCTTTAGTTCGATCGAACGTAGGTAATGCACTTATTGCAAATGGATGAAAACAATTCACCGCAATGTCAAATGACTCGGTATAATAAGTATCCTTCGTCCGTGATATAGATCTTCTTATTCTTTTGACGGCTCTACCTACGCGTCCAAACATATATATTCTCAAACCAGGAAAAGGAAAAATTTCGCAGCAAATATAGTCACACAAAAAGTATCCTAGATAAAACAGTCGCAGGTCATATTTTATTCTTGCATGCCTTCAATGACTGTGATACAACATCAGCATTATTTAATCAAGGAAAGATGAAATTTAAATTAGGTTATCCAGGTATTAAAAAATCCAAATGCTGATCCAGAGATCATTGCTAAACCTGGAAAACGCTTCCTTCTTGAATTATACAGTTACAGTAATGTGAAATGTAAGAAAAGTATGTCTTTAAATAACTATAGATATGCATGCTTCACAACATCAGCATATACCGTAAAAGTAAATTTAATATTGCGTCGCTACCACCAACAGAAGCAGCAGCACGACAACCTATCACCAGGTTCAGCAGTAGTATGGAAAAAAAATGCAGAGCACTAAGAATGGAAAATAAACAAGAGCGGGCTAATTCCTTTCACCACATTCGAGCCCCCAGCGAATGCAAAAATAGATCTCAGAAAGCCTGTGGATGCATAAAGGTTGGGTTAAAGTGCTCCGTTATATGCACGAAATGTAGTGGTACCTCTAGTAACTAGCAAGTTCCATCACAATATAGCGATGAAGAGGATGAAACAGAGACTATGATCAAATCAAGAACGAAGAGGATTGTGATGAAACAGATATGTAATCCCATCAAGGATGATGTGGATGAAAGTTCGGTCTGTGACATTTCGATCGGAACTAAAGACAATGAACTCGCAACACCTGGTCCATCAAGAACAGCGAAGCGAAGGAAAATGCGCTAAATTTTGAAATAGTTAATTGCATGTGGGTTAGGTCTACTGGGGATACCACGATAAAAAACGCTCCGCTTACTCTACCTCAAGATAGTGTGGAAATGAGTTTTTTTTTTTTTTTTTTTTGCCTAAACGCGTTGAACTATACTTTGCGGCGCTCGTACGCCGACACTATTGATTTTACGAAAACAAAGGTTATTACATGAATTATAGGAAATGTTCTCTAGTTTAATTTTGTATATAGATGTTTTTATCATGAAATGAGTCGGAAAGGAGATATTATCAAAAAACTGCTTTTAGGCGCCATTTTTCCAATATGGCGGCGCGAGCGGCAAAGATACGAGGTGGCAAAGCTGAAATTCTGAAAGAGCACATCGAAATCTATAAAATTGCCCATTTTCAAAACTGCCGGAAAACTTTCCAGGTAACCTCGTTTTTTAGAACCAAATGACTGTACTATAATTGTTAATATTCTTTAGTATTATGACTAATATTGATTTGAATTTTCTATATGGACTTGACAGCCTTCTATTCTTCAGTGAATTGTAATGTTGTATACTTAAGATGAACCAATATGGAGAATAATAAATGACGCTTGAACATACACGTTTTGTTGTAAAAATTTCGTATCATGTTAGGTGTGCAAATAATGAAATTATGTATATTACAGTATCACTCACTTGCATGTTTCGTAATTAGGATTCCAATGTAGGCAGATTGATGACCACTTCGGCAGACCATGTTACATAGGTGATATGTAAATTGTATTCAGAGACGAATATAGGTTGAGTGTATGTTTAAGTGTTTATGTAGCGTTTGTTATTTGAGGAATGGTGGTGAAGTAGATGACTAGATGTGAAATCCATTGCCGGCGTGTACTGTAGTTTCCTGCCCTATTAGTCGAAAAGGATGATCGGGATCTTCAAACTTAACGTCTCTATACGACAGACGAATCGCTGTCAACAGTACCATATGCGCTTTGGTTGCCTCTGGTTCCAGAGTTTACCAGTTCAAATATGGCCGTGGCCGATGGGTTTTTAAGGAAGTAAAGTAAAGCCATGGATTCTGGATCGTAAATTTATCGGCACGTAAAAAACCCAAGCCCTAAGATAACAGGTTTCTCAGCAAAATTGGTCGCCCCTTTGAATTAACTAACTCCGTGGCGCGACAGGCCTATAAGGCCCTTGGTATACCAGCCGGATGCTGGCCTCACATCCACATGTGTTAATCACAGAGGTAGACGATCATGACTCGTTTGAATTAATGATCTGAAATGTTAAAGAATTTTTACAAATAAAATACTATCATCCTTCCATTCTGCTTATGGTAAAAAAAATTCGAAACTTCGTCGATTAAATGTTGTATAAAATCGTTGAATGGGATTTTCCATCTTTTGTTATAATTTAAGTTACTTACCGGGAGTCCAGAAAGGCCTCTCTCTCCTGGAAATCCTGGCAACCCTGGACCTCCGGGTGGACCTGGTTTCCCTTGTGGTCCCGCTGGACCAGTCTGCCCTTCTTTTCCTGATTCACCCGGATGTCCGGATTCTCCTGGGTGCCCTGGTTGTCCTGGTATGCCTGGTTCTCCCACAGGTCCTGGTTCTCCTGAGGGTCCCGGTGGTCCTACCACACCTGGAGCGCCCGCTGGACCTTGTGGACCGAGTTCTCCCTAAACTCAATAAACAATAAGGCTTAATTCTATTTTAAAATCTTAACTGGCAAATTTATTATTTACCACTAGATAATACATGTACCGTATAGCCAAATAATGTGTCTGCGATATGCGCGAATGGACGTGGTTTAGTGAAGGTCAGTTTACAGATGGGAGACAGAGTAGGGAGTACCGTGGGTGGGGACGCGAGCAAGTGAAACTCTAGATGTGAGAATATGATTGAAGCTGTCGAGATGGGGAGGGGAGGAACAGAGAGGAGATGTGTATGGATTTCTGCGCTGCTGACAATTTATTTGGCTTTATCCTTACAGAATAATATTATTGGAGTCTTATATATGTTGCACGCCTTTTGGACCATCATAGAATGGGTTCTGATAGATTGCAAAGAACAAATAAAAAATAGTAATCGCCTGAAATTATAGGTACTGTAAAAATCATATATATTATACTAAGGAAATAAATCAAAGTATAGATTTTTGTATTTGTACATAATTTCCATTCTTCATTTTTATATTTTGTCCAATATATCTCCAACTCCATGGCGCGGCAGGCCTAGAAGGCCCTTGGACTATCAGACGGCTGCTGGCCTCACATCCACACGTGTTAATCACAGAGGTAGACTATCATTCAGCCAGTATAGAGATTACATATGATCAGCATATCGGGTCCTCTAGCCGTTATAGCTGGTTTTCTCGAAGTGGAGCCGCTACTTATTGTAGCTACCCAAATTCCTCATGATGCTGTGTGGGCACACCGGTCCCATACTGTCCGAAATTCCAATATAAAATTTCTTCCCCCATGGAGAATCAAACCAGCCCATGTTCTGTAGCTTTGCGTCAACGTATCTTGCCTTAACCACTCGGCTTCGGCACGAGATATTTTGCCCCATATATTCTACTTAAATTTCTTCTTTCCTATGTTGGTAAATTTGCTTATTATTCTCTTTTTAAAAAGGTTCTACCACCTAACCATAAAAATTTAAGCGCGGAATGGATATTACCTTTTCAGACTTATCTGCAAGGAGGGCATTTTTGTTCTGGAAGCAGAGGATATCGAATAGTTTCTTATTGTACGTATTTATACAATTCAAATGAAAGTAAACAATTCTATATTGAGACCCTCGGCAGTCATCGACTATTACTCCACAATGTAATCTGCACAGGTGGAAAATATGTTAACTAACATGCTGTCTTTCTCTTTCTCTTCCTTAGTATGTTGCCACTTCCTGTCCTCTGTATATGTTCTTTGTCTGGCAGGTAGAGAGCTGACAAATATTAAGGATTTTAATGGTTGTCTAGGCGGCCATTGGCAAAATTATTAATTTGACAACCCTGTTACTATTGGGGTTACATGTAGTAATGGGTTATCCCTTCTCATTACATGTTGACACTTGTGATTTATTGTGAGGCTGGTAACGGACAGGCGACTGTGGTTTTAAAAGATCCGATCACTTTAGTGATCCGTGCTTAAATGACTAATTTTACAACCATGTTAAGATATTTCACACGTGCTTAGGGATTCTCCGCCCACACTTAAAACTGAATCATTTCGGTACGTGATCGGATGTACAGTTTTCTCCTACATCCCTTCCATAGATTCAGTAGTTCGGCGACACTAGCGCTAAAACTCTTCTCCGCCCGTGCGAAATTAACTTGGTGGTGTAATAAATTACTAATTTGACAACCATGTAATGATGTTTCATATGTGTTTAGGGTTTCTCCCTTCCATAGAGAAGTAGTTTGGCGACACCAGCGTTAACACACTTCCCCTCTAGCTGTACAGACTTAACTTGGGTGAATAACAAATACAAAAGTTGATTGCAACAGAAAAGGATTTGATAAATTATTTGTAACTTATGCATTGTGTAAAATGTAAATATTGTTATTTTGTAAATTGAAAGTTTTCATTCTCCATTATTAAAATACCGAACTATACCTTTCGTAGCGTCCTGAGGTAAATACTCAGGGACCCAGTTTGAACCCTGAAAAACCTCCAGGCTATACTAATCGATCATTTTCATAACAAATATGCGCTACCTGCTTATCTGATATGTTCATAAGGTTTTCTTAAGGTACCCATATGCCTCGTCATCTAATAGTGAAGCACATGAATGGATTGACGAGATTCCACCTGTTTCTTTATACTCTCCATTGTTAAATGAAATATTTAATGTGAGCAAACTGTACCGGTGGTCCTCTTTCTCCGGGTGGTCCCTGAACTCCATCTTTTCCATTAGGACCAGGTGGTCCTGGTGGTCCTATAAATCCACGAGGTCCTTCGGGTCCTTGAGTTCCTGTTTCTCCCTGAGATCCTGGCGGGCCAGGCTGTCCGGTGTCTCCCTGTACAATGAAAAAGTAAAAGAATATTAATTATTCACAATAATCTGAATTATTATTGCAAAAGATGGTAAGCAAGATTATAAAATGAAAAAAAAAATAGGAAAATCAACAATATAATCTTTAAATAGCATTCTTTGGTACAAAAAATACAAAAGAAAACTCAAGAATCTTTAAAATAATAGGATGAAGCATAACAACATATCTGTCAGAAACTTAGCGATTGAAGTTTAAAAAAAATATTATATAAGGAAATTGACTTTTGGAGAAAACCAGCTATAACATAGAAAAGAAACAAGGTTAGAAACAATACAATAAAAATTCAAATGAAAGTAAACAATTCTTTCTATATTGGATTATGTACAACAAAAATAACTTCAATTGTACGACCGTGTGGAATGAATGACTGAAGAAAATATTGGAATAACTGCCGCCCTAGAGGTTGAAGAAAGAGAAACCAAATGTTACTTACATTCAGGGTATAAAAAACAACAATGAGGGGGAAAAAAAGGACAGAGGCAGGACAAAGGAGTAATAGGGAAGACTGGAGAAGAAATTTAAATTCAATATTTAATACACAAAATATAGGGTACCAGAAAATATCTCTACATTAGATATGGATATCAAGCGAATTAGCTCAATTTTAGACATAAAACGAATTTACAAGCTACTCAAATACGATTTTCCCGCATATGTTGGATAAAATGAGAAATATTAATATTGGTGAACAATTAAACATTCTAAACATAGTAGACTCTGGCGGCACCATGGCCCTGGGGTCGACTCAGCCTCTAACGGAAATGAGTACCAGACGCTTGTTCTGGGGGTAAAGGCGGCCGTCACGCAGGGCTGACAACCCGGCTGACATAAAGTTCCGATTGTCTAGAAAAAGTGGGAGCCTTAACCTCCTACTACCCCAGGGGCCTCCGGGCCTGTTGTGGGATCACTTTAAAAAAAAAAGATAGTAGAAGATCAAAGAATTGAATTGGTTATTTACATCTGATCTCATATTTTGTTATCTTGTATCGGATTAATTTCGAAGACTATTACCCCATTCTCAGTCAAAACCGACTGACCGTTGGAAGCCTTGCTTATTCTCTCACTCTGGCTTTGACTAAAAATGAGGGTAATGATCTTTGAAATTAGTCCCAGGTGAGAGAGCAATTATGAAGCGAAGTTAAAAGAACAGATTCAATTTCTTTGTTTCATAGCGCCTCAGGGATCCTCATCTAGGGGATATGTGGATGGCGACCACAAGGTACCCAAGCCGAGCAAAACATTTCTTCCACTTACTTGTGTTTTGCACTCTTTTAACTTTACTATCTAACCTCTCTTGGTTAACTCTTGTTTTTTCGACCCCGTCGCTATTAGGGCATCCGAGGGCTAGGGAGTCTTTCCTTTCTTCCATTTCTTCTTTCCTTTATTTTCTTTTCTTCTCCAGAAAAGCCTGGCCAGAGGCTATAAGATGGCAGGCCCATCACTGGTCTTGCCTTCCTTTGGCCAGCAACCAATCGAAGGGACTATTATTATGCTTTCAAGTCTTATACGAGAATTTTCCGGAAGAAGCTGGAGGGAAAATTTTCTATAGGATCGTAACAGGCCTTGGCCTAATACTTGGAAGGAAGAAGAAGAAGTACCACATAGTGTTACTTCCCATCAATTTTGTGTTTAAATTACAGTGGAACAAACATATAAAAATAACTGGCTACATCAATCCAACAGAATGGATTAAAATTGTTTATCGAATAAATTATTATAGAATGGACACGGATATAGAGGAAGACCTAAAACAAACTGCAGAAATAAACATCTTGAAATGTAGGAACAGGCTCAACTGGACCAAAATTTTAAATATTCACTATGATGATAATGATGAATAAGATTATTGTAATAATAATAATAATAATAATAATAATAATAATAATAATAATAATAATAATAATAATAATAAACTATATACTACTACTAATGATAATAATAACATATGAAAATGGAAGATAAAAAAGGTATTAAATGCTAAAACTACTTTTTGATAAAAGAAGAGAAAAATACTGAGTTCTATGAATGAGAAAAAGTTAAATACGAATATTAACACAAGTGTTAGGACATATTTTAAGAATGGAAGATGAGCGATGGCCGAAGCAACTATATCAATGGCAACCGACCAGAAAGAAGAACAGAGGGAGACCAAAGTTAACAAGGAAGAAAAACATGAAGACAGTAATGCAAGCAAGAGGGCTAAGCATTGAAGATGCCCAAGATCGTAGGCTTTGGAGGTTTGGCACGGGAAGACGGCAGAAGCTGTAAAAACCCGAAGATATGTAGAGAACACAAGTGTCAAAAGCGAAATAGTTTGAATGAAATTTATATTAAATTTTGTTAACATTTTGGAGATAAATTACAGATATAAAATTTCATTATTAACCATTTTAGAAACATAGTTTGTATTTAATGCACCTTCACGAGCAACATTGAAATTTAAGCTCGTCTGCCTTTCGGGACATGATTTCTGGATTATTTTTTTGGGGGTTTACTTAACTCTAATAATATTGTCAGAAAACATTAAGGCCAAAGTAGCTCCCAAGCACTATCTTGCGACCATAATCACTAATCACCCATTCATAATTGTTTCGTTGATATGTTCGTGTTTTCTCGTAGTGTGCCTGGCATTGAGGGTATCACAGATTAAAAGATGGCCTTCATGTTCTTGTATGGTCAAAAAGGATTTTTATGATACAGGATTAAAAATCCTCGGGTCTCTGTAAAATAAGGAGATGTGGTGCACATGGAAGTATCTACAATGGGAGAGATTTAACCAAGGCTGAGTCAAGGAAAAATATTTTGAATGGATTCTAAATAAAACTCCTGGTATTTCATAAAATAAAAAATACAGTATATGTAATTTTACTATACTTTTGGTCCTTGGATTCCCTCGAGTCCTCTTCGTCCTCTTGAACCACGGAAACCCTGGAAAAAATTGAAGACGAATTATTAGAAGTGCAATAATTTATAGAAATTCATATAAATTAAAATGGTTAATATATTTTCATTTTAAAGCATTTTTTACAAGTAAACTCACCCTGGGTCCAGCTTCCCCTCGCTCTCCTTGAAGTCCTGGATTTCCCTGTAAAAGAGATAGAAAAATAGAAAAATCGTACAGTAGAATTTGCAACTTACCCTAGGCCCTACCTCTAAGTTGAGAAATCAGTGTGACGTCAAACTCTCGCGTCCGAGTTACATCAAACCTTTCAATAGACGATATTAAATAGAGTTTTCTATTTTATCTTAGTTTAATATCTATTTTATAAAGTGATGTCTTCCAAAATTAAATGGAATGACAACGGCAAGTGCCCTATGGTGGGCAGTGCCGACAAGGAGAAGATTATCACCACAGTGAATTTATTATTTAATGTCAGATGCGTCACTGCCAATCGCATACTTTACCACTATTGCCAGACTTCTCCCGCACCCTAATTCTGTACTTTAACATTTAATCTTAACTACACTAATAAACACATTTATCTATTTTAATAATATAGTAAACTAGCTAATACTCGGCGAGCGCTGCTACGTCTAAATAAATAAATAAATAAATAAATAAATAAATAAATAAATAAATAAATAAATAAATAAATATATATATATATATATTAAGTTGAATAACTAAAAAGAAAATTAGAGGTTAATTAAATTGTATGGTAAACATTGCAACGAACCAAATATGGCGGTTGCAGGAGTAAATTTTTAATTTCGGATTTCAGGCAAAGCCGCACTTCTAATGTCGGACAGTATGTATTATAGCCTCACTATAATGGTTGTCCAGCGGTTCGCTTTGTTTCCCCTCAGCTGTTATATATAATTAAATACTACCGCCACTATAATAATTCCGCATGTTAATTATTGTCAAGCATTGTCGCGCGGCACACGCTTTTATACAGGGTGAGTTACACTGACAAACTGGAGGGACTGATTCCTGACTGTAGATGGAGGAAAAAAATGCCCTATGAATAAGTGTCCATTAATGCTTCGTTGACACGATAGACGACACTGATGAAATACATTATTTTCTTGGCCCTGTTGCATGACCTGCTAGATCACCGGACTTAAGCCCCCTGGATTTTTACATCTGGGGGCATCTCAAAAGTATTGTGTGTGCTGAATCAGTTCCTGATGTGTACACCCTTCAACAGCGTGTTCACATCGCCTGTGACGCTATTGGGAGAGAGGCCGGAACATGCGAAAGAGTGAGGCAATCCATGATACGTCGTGTGAACGCGAGAATTGCTCCCATGGAGACCACATTGAGCATCTGTTGTGACGTGGATGCGATTATGCTGTGTACTGTGTGCTGGGACGATTTGTCGTTGCACGCACATCGTTCATTTCCGGACACATGTTAATGGGACCTTTTTTCCTTCATTTCCAGTCAGGAATCAGTTTGTCGGTGTAATTACCATTCACTATGTATAAACGGACAACCATCATAGTGAGGCGATAATACTTCGGTATATTTTATTACCATATAGGGGCCTACTGGGTTTAGTTGTGAATCAACGAAAATTATGACCGCTAGGACGATTTTTAAATTTTCGTTCCTGGTAAAATCCTACGTCTTATAGTTTTATAGCATAACAGGTAGCGGCTAAACACTCACTGTAACTGAAAACATGTATGTGCAAATTTTCACGATGATCTGTTGAGCGGTTTAGAAGTTTATAAGTCATAAACATACGCAGGCTGAATTGTTATATATAAAGATACTTTCTACACCTGAACACATCTCTTGTAGCTTGACAGCGAATAATATGCAGTGCTAATACGTTTTTGCCTTGACTGTACATATCTCACTACCCAGACCGGTGTTCTCCTCTTCCCTCTTTTTCAACCATTTAGACCCATTACTCGTATCGCTTGAACTGTAGTTGGTATCATCATCAAAATAATGCTACATATTAACCAATAACAAAAATGCACATGTAATTGAACGCATCCCAAGTTACAATTCAATCTATAAATTGACTACGATAAATCCCAGCACAAGTTGACTGGAAGAAGGAGTATTGCATCATATAATTCTCGTGCATGCGCAGCACTATTGAATTTTGTTCGTTGCCAAGCTATACATAACATGCAATATGCCAACTGCAATAGCCTGTATTAAATTTAATAATACTATTATAATTTCTCGAGAACTACAACACTTAACTGTTACGAAGCTAAACATCAGCTGTTTCTCCAGAGCCTATCACCGACAATCATTGTTACATAACTTTTCGGGTGCAATGAAATAAGTGTGTTGCGAGGCCTCGACTAGGCGGAGAAGTGAAGGTATTGGTGAGTGCCTCTTTAACTCGTCTCACCTTAATTGCTATGTAACTTAATAATAATAATATACTCACTTTAGGAGTAGCTAACCATAAATAATATCCGCAATCGTGTCTGACTAACTAACAAACCCACTGACACTATCGAACTCGTAGGTTCATGGAGCGCGAACATAGGCTCTCCATACATCTATATCCTGAGATAATGTTTTCCAATCATCCTCTGTATAAACTAATTCCCTCAAATCATGGTTAATATTATTCTCCCACCTTATTTTTGGTTAACCTACTGGGAATTTTCTCTCTGGTTTTCCTACAAGGAATTTACATACCCTTCTTTTATTCCCATTTGTGCCACATGTCATCCCCATTGCAGTCTATGAGACTTAACTGTTCTTAATATATCTGATTTCCCATAAAGATCATGTAGCTCATTGTTACGTAGTCTTCTCAATTCATCTGTCTGTTCGTCTTTCTTTGGTGCAAAACTTGAAAGTGTGTCTATCAAATGTTATTTTCATGTAATCATATAACTCTGTCAAAACAAAACGGTATGACGGCAAACAACTTACTCCTCTATAGTACCTCGTACTAACACGTGCATGTTTCAAAGTAGGAGGAGGAGAGTTTCAGTCATGGATCGCCGGCTAGTCAAATTACAGCTTTTACGTTAATTTATATTTGTAGTCAGACGTTACTTACCCTATCTCCTTTTTCCCCAATCTGTCCAGGTTTCCCTTCTGATCCTTTGTCTCCCTTTTCACCCGGTGGACCTGGATAACCAGCAAATCCAGGTATTCCCAGTTTTCCCTTTTCACCAGTGGGTCCCGGAGGTCCCGTCTCTCCTCTTGGACCTTCAAATCCCTAGTGAAATAATAATAATAATAATAATAATAATAATAATAATAATAATAATAATAATAATAATAATAATAATAATAATAATAATAACATACATACATACAACACTTTTATACCTTACATAAATATACACTCATGCTGTAGTTTTCTCTGTATACAATATACTTTCATGAAACAGGAGAATAATATGTCACACAGAGGACCCTTGTTCGATCCTCGGTCGGGACAAGTTTCCTGCGTGAGTTTTTTATCGGTGTTTTTCCTCACCTATAAGAAAAATGATAGAAAATGTTAAGGACCAAACGGTCCCCGAACATCATTGGCAATCATTATCATATTCGCATCATTAGATCAAGTTTAGGATTAAGGCCTCTCCTGGTGCATCATTACCATCATCATCACCTATCACATATCATTGGGGCAGCATAACTCCGCCTTCCAGGCGCCTCAGCCTCAGAAGTGGGTTACAATAATACAATAACGCCGATGCCAGGAGAGAAAACCAGAAATGTCGTAATGACAAACCTGGTGGCATTGAATACAGAAAAAAATAGTTACAGAAAATATTACATTAAATAACTTGCCTGAAGGAATGAAATGGAATATCCAATACATATATAAGGTTAAGTAACACGCTAAGAACACGATGACTTTCTTTGTGTTATTATTTATGTAGAATGGAAGAATCGAACGAAAATACTGTTCTCGCAAACATAAAAACGTTGTACAAATTTATTTTTAAATGAAATACCTTTGTATCTTCTATTATATAATTCACAATGACAGCAACTGTATCTGCCATGTTAACAATGAACAAAGAGGTTTAAATTTGGAAAAAAAAAATGTTCAATATATTTTCCTCATTTCATTCTTATTTATAGACGATTTAACATCAAAAGTCACAACGCGTCTATTTATATTATTTTTATTTGTTTGTCGAATGCCACCATGTTGTATTATAACATTGGCGGAATTATAAGCCACTCCTGAGGTTGGGATACGTGGCAGGTATAATATGATGGGCGATAAATAATAACGTAGCATCAGGAGAGACCTTAAACCTAAACTTAACCAAAATTACAGACTATGGGCGAAACCGCAGAATAATTCCCTTTAAGAAAAACATTCCTGTGGTCTGAAATCGAGGCCTCTTGAACTGAAGGCAGAAACTCTGATCACAAGGTCATGAGGATGGTCTACAAGAGTTCGAAATTAATAAGGACGTTAGACGTATATATTAAATACAGAACAAATAAAATATCAACAACAGCAATATTAAATGAAATAATATGGGATAAAAATATAGGCCTTTTTAGATAAACTAAAATGTTTGTAACTTATACAAATATATATTTGAAAATATATTAATTTATGGGGGCCAAGGGGATATAGCCTACTGATGACTGTATAACATCTAGGAACTCGAGTAAAGCCACATGTTCCTAGCAAGTCCTGTGCATGCATATCCTCTCCATGGCCCCATTGGTAACGCTAAATCATGCAAGAGATGAAAGCGAGTTCCCGACGCTATAGCTACTAAGGGAGAAAATACGGACAGAAAATCATCGCCCGCCCGGGATTGCTGCATGTTTGAGTTTGGTTCTGACGACTCCATATTGTGAAATAAACCCTTTTACGAAATATAAAGAGGAAACAGCCGGACGAACCTATTTACATGGATGTGGCTAGGAACAGGGGCGAATGGCGGAGACTTTTTTGGACAGCCACAATGGGTTGTCGAGCTAAAGTTGATGATGGAGCAGACTCATGGAACTCAAATATAAAATTTAGGTTCAAAATTATTAACGCTGGAAATTGATTACTTACAACATTCAGCTAGAGACTCTAGACTTGAAAAGATAAGAAATAAAAACAAAAAACAAGATATACATAAAGAGTATTCAATATCTGATTATATAAATAAAGTCATTTGGATTGGTAAAGACTTGTAAAACGGGCTGAAGTTGGAATAATCCCAAATAACGTTTTAGAATGATGGAATCGGGAAGGAGACAAAGAGGAAGACATCAGTACATATAATTGTAGGAAATTAAGAAGACAATGGAAGAAAAATTACAGGAGAGGAAATGGGAAGGGAGAAAGTTGAAGTAAAAATACTGTAAACATTTTTCATAGGAATATGTACTTTTTTATAATGTATCAAAAAACCTGTTTAGTTGGTTCAGATATGCGCTTACCTTAGGACCTTCAGGACCTTCTAGACCAGGAATTCCAGTTGGACCACTGGGACCTCTTTCCCCCTTCATGCCAATATCTCCTTTTTCTCCATCAGCACCTCTATCTCCTTTGTCACCTTTATCTCCCGAATTACCTCTCTTTCCTTCGTCACCTTTAATTCCTCTACTTCCAGGGAATCCTACAGGTCCTTGAGGTCCAGGTTGACCGACATCTCCCTTAGCACCAGGGAGTCCAGAATTTCCAGGATGACCCGGAGCTCCATCTGCACCTGGCAGACCGGGTAACCCAGGCTTCCCTTGTGGACCCTAAAAATTACAAAGCATGTCTAAATATTTAGGTTATGTTTTATGTTATTACTATATTTATTTACAGTCTTCAACAACTAAGGTCATTGATATCGAAATTGGAATTTGAGTGTGAAAGAACTGAGAAATTTTGATCAAAAGCCTCTTATTTTATACATGAGTTCCTTTTATATTTTTCTATGTGCCGTAAATCTACGACACAGAACCCAGGACTCTAGTTCCTTCAGAAGGAACTGGGTTTGTAACCTGCGAACTTTGAAACGAAACGCGAGCATATTAGCCACGAGTCCATATGATTTACAACACTGTTTTAGTAGTCGTCCAGTAATATTCCTTTTATAAATTGTATATGGCTTATCGAGCGGTAGGAATGGAATAATTAATAAAAATAAGCTAACTTACGAATGCAACTCGCGGATTATAAGATATTTAAATTCATGTTAGAAAATAAAAATATAAAATTTTAATTTAAATTATAAGTATTTTGGAATTTTCACAATATTTACTCAGAAATCATTCGGGAATATTAAATTTATCTTCTCAAAGTCAGGAAGTTACCACATGACGAATGTAGAATTGTAAGACATTGTTTATCTATACATTTTATAATTTATTAGGGTATTGAACTATTACATTGCGTTTTGTTAAACGATTCTCTTTCAAGTCTCGAAATTCAGCGTGATCTGTTTAATTCATTGAGTCGTTACATTGAATTGACAGGTTTTACTTAAAAATAAATACTTTGCGGGACAACATTCAGTTACAATGAATTATTTTACTTTGTTTTTCCTGGCGTTAATGGCAATTAAGTTGTAGAGTACACACTTGTTTTAAGAAGACATAAAGCGTTATTTAGTTATTATTTATTTACATATTAAACATTATTAGAATAGTGTTTTAGCAGAGAGAAAGGTAATATTGAGTGCAATAACATACGGTGCAAAAAACATGGAAATTAAAAACTAGAACAATAAGAAATTTAAATTCTACAGGAATTGATTTTTGGATGCTTTCAGCTGGAGTTTCTAGAACATAGAAAATAACAAATAGTGTCATTAAATAAAAGAACTTCAGTTGTGAACACCATAAAAAACAAACAATTATTACATAAAACTTTCCTCATTAGAGGATTGCCACAAGGACAAAGTGATACAGACAATTAATTTTCGAAATTGATGAAATACATTTTGTAAATACATTAAAAACGTTAAAATAGTAATTGAAGTATATTCTATAAAGTTGAAATTTAGTAAAGATGATTTCTTAGAATTAAAATTGATCCTCTAATGGCAGCGATGTCAATTGTAGAAAGATACACTCTGTCCAAATCTAAGATATTCCAAAATTTAGCTAAGAATCCTGGTATAGTGGTATGATCATGTAAAAAAAAGAAGAAGAATGACAGATTACATTCTTCTTCTTCTTCTTCTTCTTCTTCTTCTTCTTCTCCCTTTTATGGTTTTAGGCATAATGGCCTGTTCCGACCTCATTCCATCTCTGATTTGGTCGTCCAAAATCTGTTATTGTTTTAAGTAGCATGTACAATAATATTAACAAGGGAACTGTCAATGTTTTAAATGAAGACTTAGGCCCTACCTTCAAATTTTGTTAGTGATGTAGTCATCTGTTAAGGATCCTATGTACCAGAAATCAGTTAAGAGTTCAAACTGCAAGGTCCTGAGATAAAGACAGACTGGAATATTTTGGTAGCATGGCAGGTTAGCAGTAGTACTTAGACAACCTCAAACGCTTAAGTATTAACCACACTCATTACTCCTGCCGCAAGGACTACCCAAGGGTAACGTTTAAATTTCAATACTTTCTAAAAACAAATTGCTATTACGGCTGGAGGACCCGATATGCTAACCATGTCTCTCCAAAACGGACTGTATAATCATCTTCCTCTGTGATTAACACATATCATCGCTTAAGAAACAACATAGCCTAAGTGACCTTTTTCAAAAATTGTTTATTTCTACTTAAGATCTGTGAATACGCTTCCATGGAGAGAAAAAAAAAACAACCAGCTGGTAGACCAAGGGCTTTCTGGGATTCTATTTCTGTTTTTTTTTTCACTTAAAACTGGTAGCTATTTTTTTGGCTCTTGGCTCAAAACAATAGGCATACTCCTTAGAAGATGTCATCAAAATTTCAAAGTAGATTTCGATACGAGAGCATCGATAGATTCCTTGTAAAGGTGAAAAAACAACGGTTACATCAGTGATTGACAGGAAAGACAAATAAACTAAAAACAAAAGGCTTACATTTGAAAATGAAGAATAGAAAAAATACAAGGAGACTGGCAATATTGCTGATGGAAAGGAAAACATTGTTAGAGATTAAAAGCTACTTTAGTTTTAGATTGTTTGTTACTGCCATTCGGAGTGGAAGAAAAAGAGATTAAATATAAACAATTGTTTTAATTGTTTCAAAGTACAAGACACTCAGATCTAATTAATTGGATCAAACGGTAGTGTCCCGATTTCTAGTTTCGGTATCGAGCATCTTGATTTTCCATAATCATCTAGATATATTTTGGCTTGGAGTTAGTTATCAGTTTTGGGCATTTTATTGAGATTCATACTTCGAATTTTATTTGCTAGATCATATGAGTTTTTTTGTGTATTTATTTTGTCTTCTTCTTCATTTTCATGGTGGATCCCTATAGTCCAGTCATAAAGGTAAAAAATAAGGGTAAACCTCGGAATGAGAGATAATTACCTGAAAACTCGTATAGACCTTCATTTCGGCATTCTAAATGTTGTCTCAAAAGTCTCATAAAAATCTCGTGTCCGCGTCTTAAGATATTTAAGGCCAAAGGTAAATAAAATCGGGTTTTCGCAAATATCTCGTTTCCTATGGCTAATGCTATTTATATTTATTACAAATGTTGTAGAGAATAAAATCCTCTACAACATTTGTTTAAAACATTTATTTTATACATCAAACCGTTTTTGGAATAGAGGGCGGTGAACGCGCAGCGCTACAGCATAATGCAAGGACAACCGTTAGTCGCGTTATATAATACGCCGTATAAAGTCTGTAAACCTTAAAAAAAAGTATATAATTATAAACAATTTGCATTTTTATTATTTATTACATTGCATTAAGTAATATTTTTCATTAATCTAATCTAATATATAAAAATGAATGTTTGTTTGTTTGTATTTTTGTTTGTTTGTTCGCACTTTATGCGTGGCCATACCATTGATCCGATTGTGATCCGGTTTTTTGCAAAATATTCAGGAGATTCCCGGGATAAACATAGGCTTTGTAGTGAAAAACGTGAAATAAAGTCTCTATTTTGACGTTTAAATGGCTTACGCTGCCTAAACCATAACACATACATCAAATTAATATACATAGAATTGAACATCTCAAAAAACTCTACAAAAAAGTCCGCGACAGCATATCTTTATTTTTTTACGGATAACTCACAATAACCATTTTTGTCTTTCATTGGTGCCAAAAAGATCGGAATAAGTAGATTCCGGGCAAGCGTGCTCTGCCATACCGTTCATTCGATTGAGATGGGGCTTTTTGAAAAATGTTCAGGAGATTCCGGGAATAAACATAGGATATAAGAGAGTTGTAATACTCAACCCCATCACCCCTAAAAATCACTCTTTGTAGTTATAAACGTGAAATAAAGTCCCTATTTTGATGCTTAAATGACTTACGCTGCCTAAATCATAACAAATACACCACATTACTGTACACAGAATCGAATACCTCAAAAAACTCTACAAAAACGTCCGCGACAGTATAATGATTATCTTCTATGGATAACTCACAATAACCATTTATGTCTTTCATTGATGCCAAGAAGATTGGGATAAGCAGATTCCCGGGCAAGCAAAGCAGCTGAAGTTTGGTGGTAAAACACATTAACAATTATTTAGGAGTAGCAGCGCTCGCCGAGTATTAGCTAGTAATTAATAAAAAAATGCAAATTCTTTATGACTATATACTTTTTTTAAGGTTTATAGACTTTATACGGCGTATTATATAGCGTGACTAACGGTTGACCTTGCATTATCCTGTAGATTGCTAAGCGCTGCGCGTTCACCGTCCTCTATCTCAAAAACGGTTTGATATATAAAAAAATGTTTTAAACAAAAGTTGTAGGGAAGTTTATTCTCTACAATATTTATAATGAATATAAATAGCACTAAAGTCGTAGAAAACGAGATATTTGCGAAAAACCGATTTTTTTTACATTTGACCTTGAATATCTTATGACGCGGACACGAGATTTTATGAGACTTTTGAGACAACTTTTAGAATGCCGAAATGAAGGTCTATACGAGTTTTCAGCTTATTATATCTCATTTAGAGGTGAAACCCCTAATATGACTGGACTACTAGATGCGCTCAGCTCATCCAGGAATAAAATTTTCTATCAATCTTCTCCTCGGACGGCGCGACGTACTGTAGGTGTGTATTCATAAGCCTGTCTGGCTGCTTTATGTGGTTTCTTTCTCTTTTGTTTATAGTTATTTCAAAATTATATTACTGAAATATTATTTTCATTTTATAATTCAATATCTATAATCATTTGTCCAGTATTGAAGTCTTTATTTTGAAGAATTTAATTTAGAAACACATATTGCCTTCGTCAATTTTGAAAAAGCATTTGGTAAATTAAATGGAAGTAAATTATGGTTCATAATGGAAAGATAAGGACATCCACAACACCTAATATAAATAATAAAAAGTATAAGGGCCTATACCACAAAACTAAAATTATATTCAACACAGGACAGAAGAAAATAGAAGAAATTTTAACAAATTCAAGTGTTCGACAAGGGTGTAGTATATCACCCACCGTTTTTAATATATATATATATATATATATATATGATATGAAAAGAAAAAAGAATGCTTGAGTCGGGATTTGAACTCGAGTCTCTAAAGTCTGTACCTTTAGCGTTCTAACCAACTGAGCTACCCAAGAATTCCAAGACAAACATACAATTTTCTTATACATGTAGTATTCTCAATTCACACAAGAGGTAGCGGAAAGATCTTCCAACTGCCATCTAGCGGCTAACATAACAGTTAAGCAAATTATTAAAGAGAATATTTACTTTATAGCAGTAACGCTTGTATATATAGATATTATAAATATATTTTTGACATTTGGCAATGAAGGCAAATATGATATGAAAAGAAAAAAGAATGCTTGAGTCGGGATTTGAACTCGAGTCTCTAAAGTCTGTACCTTTAGCGCTCTAACCAACTGAGCTACCTAAGAATTCCAAGACAAACATACAATTTTCTTATACATGTAGTATTCTCAATTCACACAAGAGGTAGCGGAAAGATCTTCCAACTGCCATCTAGCGGCTAACATAACAGTTAAGCAAATTATTAAAGAGAATATTTACTTTATAGCAGTAACGCTTGTATATATAGATATTATAAATATATTTTTGACATTTGGCAATGAAGGCAAATATGATATGAAAAAAAAAAGAATGCTTGAGTCGGGATTTGAACTCGAGTCTCTAAAGTCTGTACCTTTAGCGCTCTAACCAACTGAGCTACCCAAGAATTCCAATTTTTTCTTTTCATATCATATTTGCCTTCATTGCCAAATGTCAAAAATATATTTATAATATCTGTATATACAAGCGTTACTGCTATAAAGTAAATATTCTCTTTAATAATTTGCTTAACTGTTATGTTAGCCGCTAGATTTGCTTAACTGTTATGTTAGCCGCTAGATGGCAGTTGGAAGATCTTTCCGCTACCTCTTGTGTGAATTGAGAATACTACATGAATAAGAAAATTGTATGTTTGTCTTGGAATTCTTGGGTAGCTCAGTTGGTTAGAGCGCTAAAGGTACAGACTTTAGAGACTCGAGTTCAAATCCCGACTCAAGCATTCTTTTTTATTTTCATATCATATTTGCCTTCATTGCCAAATGTCAAAAATATATTTATAATATCTGTATATACAAGCGTTACTGCTATAAAGTAAATATTCTCTTTAGTAATTTGCTTAACTGTTATGTTAGCCGCTAGATTTGCTTAACTGTTATGTTAGCCGCTAGATGGCAGTTGGAAGATCTTTCCGCTACCTCTTGTGTGAATTGAGAATACTACATGTATAAGAAAATTGTATGTTTGTCTTGGAATTCTTGGGTAGCTCAGTTGGTTAGAGCGCTAAAGGTACAGACTTTAGAGACTCGAGTTCAAATCCCGACTCAAGCATTCTTTTTTCTTTTCATATCATATTTGCCTTCATTGCCAAATGTCAAAAATATATTTATAATATATATATATATATATATATATATATATTAATGACTTAGTACAAAGCTGGAAAAAAATTGTTAAGAAAGGAATAAGAATAAATAATATAATAAATTTTAATATTTTACTATATCCTGACAATGCTATTATAATGAAAAACACAGAAAACTATTTACAATTCTCTCTACACTCTTCAAATTAAGTAATTAAAGAGTAAGATTTTAAAATATCTATAGAGAAGACAAAAATAATGGCCTTTTTAGAAAAGTCGCCCATAAGGTCGAAAATAATGATAGAAAATAAACATCTATCACAAGTGTTAAATTTTAATATCTAGGTTGTGAATTGTCTTCTGGATATGGAACAAGAAATGATATAGACAATAAATTATCAAAATTTCAAATTATATCTGGCATCATTCATAGAACACTAAAACATAAAACAAGGAAGGATGCACGATTGAAGTTCTACAAAACAATAGCGGTACCGATACTTTTATACGGTAGTGAGTCCTGGATAACAAATAAGAGGAGTTTCAGCAGAATACAAAGTACAGAAATGACTTTCTAAGATGGACCAAAGGATGCACAAAATTGGACCACAAAAGAAATGAAGAAATAAGAAGTGAACTAGAAATATATTAAAGAAATGATGGAATTCAACAACTTCGCGTCGGCTGGGAAGAGCATGTTCAGAGAATGGAAAATACAAGATTGCCCAATATAGCATATCATTATAAACCAAAGGGATTAAGGGATGTAGGAAAACCTAGGAAGAGATGGAAGGAATCATTGTGAATTCGGAACAGGCGAATCGTCTAAACCTTGAAATGAAGAAGATAATGATGATGATTTTGTAGTTCTATCTTTTCTCTAAAGTTTACTGGCAAGTAGTTTATGCAGTCTGTAATTGGGCATTCATGAAGTTAATAACTGGTGTTAATGGTATGATTTGTTTATGGATTACTAGCCAATACCCGGTGTGCCCTGCTACACCTAAACTAATTAAATGTGTTTTTATGTTTAGTTAAATAAGTAGATAGAAAAGTAATTATAAATTTATATCGTAATTATCAGTTTAGTGGTTGTTTGGTCGGGTTAGAAGTAAATTGGTAGGTTTACGTGCAATTCGATCGTTTTAAAGATGCATCAGTTTAAGGGTAATTTTATAATTTTAGAGGTAGATTGATCGTTTTACGGGTTGTTTCTCATTTTAGAGGTAGTTTAATCGGTGTACTGGTAGTTTTGGTCTTTATAGAGGTAGTTTGAATAGCTACAGGTATTTTGGTCGTATAGAGACAATTTCATCGATTTAGGGGTAGTTTGGTACTATCGGTTGGGCTTTTAGATTATGTTTCTGGGTAAGGTTAGGTATCGGTCAAGTCAGGTCAGGCCAGGTTAGGTTCGGTTAAGTTTGGACATATTAGGTTAGGTTTATTTAGGTTCGGTTCTGTTAGGTCAGGGTTAGGATAGTGGTATGTCCGGGTTAGGTCAGGTTTAGTTCAAGTTTAGGTCAGATTTAGTTCCGGTTTAGCTCGGGTTCGGTTTCAGTTTGGGTTCGGGTTCAGTTAGGGTTCGAATTTGGGTTCAGTTTGGAGTTTTTCTTTCAGTGTTGGTTTCGGGTATTTGGTTTTTGTTTTGTATTCGGGTTTTGGTTCGGATTTCGATTTTGGGTTTGGGTTCGGATTTGGCTTCAGGTTAGGTTCAGGTTAGGGACAGTTGGGTTAGGTTGGGTTTAAGTTCAGTTTAGGTTCGGGTTAGTTTCGTGTTTGGTTCAGTTTAGGGTCAGTAGAGTGTCAGTGTAGGTTCAGTTTAGGTTCGTTTTAGGTTGGGTTTAAATTCGGTTGGGAACAATTTTTGTTGAGGTTAGGTTAAGGTTAGGTTCAGTTTAGGTTAGGTTAGGCTTGGTTAGGTTAGGTTTAGGTTAGAGTTAAATTTGTGTTAGGTTAGGTTTAGATTCGGATTAAATTTGTGTTAGGTTTAGTTTAGGTTCGTTTTAGGTTCTGTTTAGGTTCGGTTTAGATTCAGTTAGGATCAATTTAGGTTGAGGTTAGGTTATGTTCAGGTTATGCTAGGTTGGGTTCGGTTATGTTAGGTTGGGTTCGGTTATGTTCCGTTAGGTTCGGTTAGTATAAATCATGTTCAGTCAGGTTGGTTCAGTATAGGTCAGGTCATTTAACTTTTAAATTGGCAAGACACGAATATTTTGTGTCAGTTATTTAAATGTGGCGGACCGCAATAAGAACGAAATCAACCATAACTGTTATTATTAGGTATATTGTGTCGTTTTTAAATGTGTAGGAGATGAATATCACACCCATGTTCATCCCGGGAATCCCCTGAACATATTGCAAAAAAGCCCCATCACAATGGGATCAACGGTATGGCAGCAATATAATATGAACAAAAAAACAAACATTCATTTTTATATATTAGATAAAACATAACACACGAATTCGAATAAAAATAAATAATCAAATCAGCAATCAGATAGACTAATATCCCAAGGTGTAAAACAAGGTTGTCCACTTTCCCCTCTTCTATTTAATTTATATATGAATGAAATCATAAAATTATGGCAAAACCAATCACAATCACACTTTATGATTGATGGTCGACCCCTCAACACATTAATGTATGCAGATGATCAAGTAATATTGGCTACTTCTGAAGATCACCTACAAAGAGCAGTACATAGATTGTCAAATATAACCCAAGATTATAATTTACAAATTTCGGTGAGTAAGACAAAAACTATGGCGTTTCAAGGGAAAATACCGATAAGAACTAAAATTGTTATTAACAACAATATAATAGAACAAGTTAATAACTTTACTTATCTTGGCTGCAATCTTTCGTACGACACATGTAAAGACATAGACATAAAATTGGCCAAATTTCAAAAACTTATAGGAACAATAAAAAACATTCTTTTCCGAAAAGTACGTCCAGATACAATTCTAAAATTTTATAAAACAATGGCTCTTCCAACTCTACTTTATGGTTCTGAAACCTGGACTCTTACTACAGGTAAATTAAATAGGATAGTAGCTGCAGAAATGAAGTTATTAAGACCTTTAGCGGGTTATACTCTTTATGATCACATGCGTAATGAAGATATCCGCAAAGCTCTCAACACACCAGCAATAACTGAAATCATTAAAAAATATCAAAATAATTGGCATGTACACCTTCTGAGGATGCCAAAAATAGACTACCTCTGCAGCTATTGAACTACAGACCCACAGGGCGAAGAGACCCAGGAAGACCTAAGAAGAGATGGAGGGATCAATTTCTTTCCTGAAGCGGAACAGGCCAATTGGCTTAATCCATGCCTGCCATTGATGATGATGATGAGATAAAACAATAGAAAAACAAATGAGTTAGAAATTACTTACATTTGCAACAAATTGTATAATAATAATTTAGAGTTAATTTTGTTTTCTTTGCGGTCCGGAATATATAAATAACTGGCGAATTTAAGGTTAGGGTAGATCCTCTGATATTCGGTCATACTTAATTGAATTGTTTTGTTAGAATTAACTTTTACTATCAGCAAGTCCCAAACAGTGAAATTGACTTTACTTCAATAACTGAAAAAAAAAAAAAAAAATGGACTCCTGTTTACATAGACTATATAAACACAAATGAAAGAATTGAAAATACTAAGAAATGTTATTTTTCAATAAATAGAGTATTTAAATTCAAAATGTCCGACAAAAACCAGATTGTATAAAACCCTAGATTAACACCCGGTGTGTGCTGCTGCGCCGAAAAAAATAAAATTAATGTGTTCATATGTTTAATTGAATAAGTGAAAGGAAAAAATAATTATAAATTTATATCGTAATTATTTTTAGATACTCAGTGCTGATTAACTGGCGATACCCGGGAATCTACTGTACTTATCTCTATCTTCTTGCCATGAATGAAGTGAAAGACGAAAATTAATGTGTTTTTATGTTTAGTTGAACAAGAAAAAGGAAAAAAAAAGTATAACTTTATATCTTAATTATTTTTTGATACTCCGTGCTGTTTACCCGGCATTGCCCGGGAATGTTTATCCCGATCATCTAGGCATAAATGAGCTGAAAGACGAAAATTAGTGTTTTTATGTTTAGTTGAATAAGTGGAAGGAAAAATAATTATACATTCATATTGGAATTATGTTTAGATACCCCGTGCTGATTACTCATCGTTGACCGGGAATCTACTTATCCCGTCCTTCTTAGCATAAATAAGCTGAAACACGAAAATTAATGTGTTTTTATGTTTGGTTGAATAAGTAAATTGTACAATTTATTTCGTAATTATTTTAAGATACCTCGTACTGATCACAGGGCGTTGCCCGGGAATCAACTTATTCCAATCTTCCTGGCATAAATGAGCTGAAATACGAAAATTAATTATTTTTATGTTTAGTTAAATAAGTAAATGGGAAAATAAATATAAATTTATATCGTAATTATTTTTAGATACCCCCAGCTGATTACTCATCGTTGACCGGGAATCTACTTATTCCGTTCTTCTTAGCATAAATAAGCAGAAACACGAAAATGAATGTGTTTTTTTTAAATGTTTAGTTGAATAAGTAAAAGGAACATTTTATATGGCAATTATTTTCAGATACCGTGTGCTGATTAACCGGCATTGCCCGGGAATCTACTTTTCCCGATCTTCTTGGCATAAATGAGCTGAAAGGTGAAAATGAATGTGTTTTTATGTTTAGTTGAATAAGTGGTAGGAAACATTTATATCCTAATTCTTTTTAGATACCCCGTGCTGATTACCCAGCATTGCCCGGGAATCTACTTATCCCGATCTTCTTGGCATAAATGAGCTAAAAGGCGAAAAGTAAAGTGTTTTAATGTATAGTAGAATAAGTGGAAGGAAACATTTATATCGTAATTATTTTACGAGTATATACCCCGTCCTGATTACCCGGAGTTGCCCAGGAATCTACTTTCCCCGATCTTCTTGACATAAATGAGCTGAAAGATGAAAATGAATGTGTTTTTATGTTTAAGTAAAAGATAAAAATTTATTTCGTAATTATTTTTAGATACCTCCTGATGATTATCCGACGTTGCCCGGAAATCTACTTTTCCCGATCTTCTTGGCATAAATGAGCTGAGAGAAAAAATCATTATTGTGAATTATCCGTACAATAATATCCGCCGTTCGCTGCTACGCTTGCCCAGGAATCTACGTATCCCAATCTTCTTGGCGGACTTTTTTTAGAGCTTTTTAGATGTTCAATTCTGTGTACATTAATTTTGTATATTTGTTTTGGTTTAGGCAGCGTAAACCATTTAAGAGTCCAAAAAACACTTTTTTCACATTTTTCACTACGAAGTGTGATTTTTAAGGGTAGGCTATAGGAGTTGAATATCATAACTCTCTTATAGCCTATGTTTATCCCAGGAATCTCCTGAACATTTTGCAAAAGGCCCCATCACAAGCGAATGAACGATATGGCAGCGCATAAAATACGAAAAAACAAACATTCATTTTTATACATTAGATGAAATAATTCTTGCTGCAATTGTCAAAAAAGTATGCGTGTGATGTATAGTTTAAAATCCCTCCCCCGAAAAGTTGTACCACCGTAAGGTCTGGATGTTGTATGGAATTTAATAAATACCCATAAGGTCAGAGGTTATACTAAGTTAATGGCATGGAATAATAATAATAATAATAATAATAATAATAATAATAATAATAATAATAATTAATAATAATAAATAATATATTATTATTATTATTATTATTATTATTATTATTATTATTATTACTATTATACAGAAATGGATGTTTTAAGAAGATCAGCAGGAAAATCTAGAGTGGATAGAATACGAAATAAAGAAATAAGGGAAATTACGGGTGTACAAGAGGAGCCGGACATCATATACATTATAGAAAGGAAACATTACAGTGGTATGGCCATGTCAAAAGAATGCCAGAGCAAGGATTGCCTAAAATTGTTATGGCATGGATCCCAATAGAACCGAGAAAGAGAGGAAGACCGAAGAAAACTCGGATAGAAGGGGTACAAGCAGCTATGACTATCAGAGCATTGGAGGAAGATCAATGGATGGACAGGGAGGAATGGCGTTTGGTTTCCGGAAGACGGCGGCAGCTGCCATTATACCGGATGATGATGACGATGATCATGATGATGATTATTATTATCGACGCGTTGGACTAGTGGTTATATTCCTTGCCTCTAGTCCCGAGGGTCGCAGATTCAAACCCGGCCGGGATCGATTGATTTTTTAGGATGGAAAAAATCCAAGGAGAAAGTCATCCGGGAGGAACATTAAGACGTGTGTCCCGAGTCTGAAGATTTTTGTACATGTAAAAGATCCTTAAGCCTGAATAAAAAAGGTTTCTAAGCAAAATTTACCGACCTCATCATCCTAGTAAAACCTTATTTTCCGCTAGATGTCTCATTAGGTCGGTATGTTGATCGCATACCATGTATGGCATCTGTGGGCAAATAAGGGAAACTAAATTAACCTAGCTAGTGACTTCTAACAAAGGAGATGTTATGGCTCAACATTGGGTTACGCCATTGTAGATTATTACTATTATCATTACAATTATTATTATTATTATTATTATTATTATTATTATTATTATTATTATTATTATTGTTATTATTATGAGTCTGTTAGTATTGATAGCATTTTACAAAATAATCACATCTGTTAGTAACCGTAAGATGATATTGGGGTGGAAAATATATGGGGAAAGAAGAAGGGGAAGAAACATAGAAGGTTGGATAGATGGTGTGAGAAGAAGTAAGTGTGAAACGGGACTTACACACGAGGATATTCAGGACCGCTACAACTATTTCTTGAGGGTGACGGAAAACAACTGAATTGTGGATAAATAAAAAATATTATTATTATTATTACTACTAGTACTACTACTACTATTAAACTGCGATCACAGGGAATAAGTTTTTAAGTAAAAAAATGGCCAAAGAGAGTTAACTGTGTTGTGAGCATTTCAGAAACCATTTGCACACCTTGACGAAGTTTGTAATCCAGTACTCATGTTTTTTTAGTTATAAAGATGTTTCTTGGTCTCTCGTAAATACAGTGCATGTTTTTGGTTTAAAAACTGGTCCTTGATAAATAACGATTTTACACTTAACATACTCCATTGACTTCAGATATATAAATCGATAATACTGTATTGGTATCCTATGGTAGTAGAACATTGATGTTTATATTAAGGGGGCTATCCTTCCAGTACAAATACCCGCAAATAGGCTTAAATGGAATATTTCAAAACTTTAAGCATATTTAATTGTGCACAGTATTTAATAATTTTTTTGCGCGATAGTACATTTTGTCGTACTTACAGCAATGGCGATCATGATTGACAGTTCAACTTCCTACATTTCGGGGTTGCCAACCTAAATAACTATTCTGTAATAAAAATAACCATACTGTAATATTACATATTACGAACACGCGTATGGGAAGTAAAACTACTGCCCTCTATGTATACTACATACAATGTATACACAAAAAATATCCAGAAGGTAGTGTTAATGCACTTTATACGAAACAAATCATTGCATTTTAAATGAACTGAACTTAATTTGAAACAATATAAAACAATAAATACGTACTTGCCTCCATTTTAAATTGATCTCACTGCGTCCTGTTGTTTCAACTAATAAACATTAGCCCGGTCAAGTTAGGTCAAAAAATAGGGATAGACTTACAAAAATTCGCATAGAGCTCTAAATTGGTACGAATGTTGGGACCACCATTATGAATGAAATGTGAAACGTCCCCATCGATTCCACATCTGCAAAAACATTATTCAAGGTCAAAGTTCGCGAATATGTTTTTTTTGCATTTTTCAGCAAACCGGTATGTTTTATCATAGATGTGGGTCAGACAAAAGTTGTAGACAATGCAATTATCTGCAAAATGTCTTCTTATACATTTTTTCATAAGAACCACCATTCTTGAGATATCACCATTTGAAACACTGAAAACAATAATATGCACGCTTTTCAACCGTAAGTTAACCTCCGATACATCATGGGATATTTAATATAATAAAAATATTGGTTGAATAACTTATATATGCAAATTATATATTATATGATTGTGAGAATATACATAAAAAAGAAACTCAGTCCCTAATTTAATTGGCCCGTATAACCTTAAACAACATCTGCCGACTACTCTATTTTTATCCGGGTGGCGAATTCATATACCTGTTTTTTTCTTTATGTCATAAACGAAAGACTTTTAGTATAGTGTTGAACGTTCCTTTACAGTGAATACACGTGGCTATTGATACACGTGCTTCTTAATAATATTTCTTAAAACAATTTGTGATGTTCAATAATTAAAAAAAGTCGCAATTTTGCTTTGTTTGTAGTAAACCTTTACTGAAAATGAAACAGTTATTGTTGATCGTGGATTGATCGATTCAAGTGTTGAAAGAAATGATGGGTTTTCTGAATACCTGAAGGACAAGACATCTGTGACAATTCATGTGCAGTGCCGTAAAATGTACACTCGGAATAATTCTATTGCCGCAGTTAAAAGATCGCATGAGATGGAGCAAGCCAGTACATCTGAAATCAGTCCACCTCGTACTAGAGCACGCATAAGTGAACCCGTTTCTTGTTTAAAAATATAATGCTTATTTTGTGGAGATGAAGCGAATGAAGAAGCTGAGAAGAAAAAAGCACAACATGTTAGACGTAAAATTCATAAAGAGTTGCTACACTTGAATTTAAATAATCCATTCTGAAGGTAGCTCGGAATCGTTTTGATGACGTAGCAAACAATTTACTGCACGTATTCAGTACGAATATGATTTAGTTGTTGCCGAGGTTAGGTACCATAATAATTGCTATAATTCCTTCTTGAGACCCACTACTGGGGGTAAAATCGGTCGTTCTCAAGATGAATCTACTAATGTTGTGATGGAGAAAAAAGTGATGACTGTCAATTTTCATTGGAAGAATTACAAAATAATTGTAAAAATCCAGCTTTAGATAATAGATCAATTAAGATTCGATTGAAGTTAAAGTATGATCATCACGATATTCTTAACCAAGCTTGGTGTGAGAAAAAAAAGTTGAAATGAAAAGGAAGAACGATTTAGAATCATCAAAGTCGCAGCAGCAATCATTCGAGAGGACATTCAATCTGTAGTATTTGATAATACCAATTACCCCCCGCCTAGTCGAATGTTTGAAAATATTAACAGCGATATTCCGGAGTCATTGACCTATTTTTTGGAACAAGTAATACTTAAAAATAAACAATTTAAACTAGAACTATTAAAACTAGTATGTACTAATATCAGTCACACTATTATGACTGCTGTTAGCCTAGATATTTCAAATCAAAATTGCAATTGGGTCAATTAATAAATAATACTTTGGAACCAATTCAAATGTTACTCCCACCTGCTCCGCAAATATTCTTAACACCATTTTTTGTAATTGCGAAAAGGGTTGTAATGCAAAATGTGGCTGTAAAAAAGTCGGATTATTTTGTTCACCCGTATGTACCAATTGTCAAGGCCAGTCTTACTCAATATTGAATCAATGTAACAGATGAAGATTTATATGATTTAAATGAGGAAACAACTGATACATCTTTCTCAGAACAATTAACAAATATCCAGCAAGAAGAAGAAGAAATCGAAGAAGACATTACTGTCGCAGTAGAATTCGAAGATTATCAGTCAGATTAACATTACTCGGAATTAAGAATAATTATTGTCACTTAAATCATTCCCAATAGTACAATTTTTTAATTAATAGAATATTATTTAATAAAACTTAATCACATTAGATCGTGGAGTATAGATCTTTCGAAGACACCACATAAAAAAAAAAATGCGCCAAGTACACTACCTCATAGGTGGTGCGGAAATGTGTGCATATTATATATTATACTTCTTCAAATTTAAGAATCGCAATATCTCAAGAATGGCGATTCTTATGAAAAACAGTACGAGAACAATTTGTGTAGACAATTGCATGATCTACAACTTTTGTCTGACCTGTTTTTATGATAAAAATTACCGTTTGGCTGGAAAATGCATAATACCCATATTCAGGAACTTTGACTTTTTTGCAGATGTGGTAACGATGGGGACTTTCCACAATTCATTTATAATGGTGTTCCCAACATTCGTACAAATTTTCAGCTCTATGCGAATTTATGTAAATTGAAATGTCTATTTTGACCGGACTTAAATTGCCCACACTGTTCACGTTAGTCAATTGTTTAGAATGAACGCAAATATTTCCAACAAAGATATTATTATTTTACTATCATTTATTATTTTGAAAACACCATCGCGCAAAAAATAATGTACAACACACATTAGTGAAGTGTTTTACAGAATGTTGGAAATTAAAAACCTCGCTATCGCTCGGTTTGTAAACATTTTTCTCGGTTCTGTAAAAACCACTTCCCAACCTCGCATCGTAATATACTATTAAGCAAATCCATTCAATAGATCATGAAAAGAAGAATTGTGTCAGGAGTATTTCAACATCAGTAATATTGGGGAATCTGGATCGTTTTATATGAGTACTTGGGATGTATGCATTGCCAGTAAGAAAATCTATACTCCAAGAAAACTAAATTCCCAAGGGAAGCAGTACGATATTATTTTTTATCAGCGCTTTTTAAATGTTTCGTAAAATGAGAATGTATTCCCAATTAGAAATAAAGTGAGAAACAGTTGAAAGTATAGCAAACTAATCTCCGATAACCTCACTAGATTTGAACAATGTTAAAAAAAATATCGTTTTCCTTCTTCTCTAAAATACTTCTAGATATTCATTTGTTAACATACATTCTTTGTTTGATTAAAAACAAAACTAAACAGCGAAATAGTATATTATTACGGTTGGGAAGTGGTTTTTACAGAAGCGAGGAACATGTTTAAAAATCGAGCGATAGTGAGGTTTTTAATTTTCGAGATTCTGTAAAACACTTCACAAACGTGCGTTGTACATTTTTTTTTGAGCGATGGTGTTTTTAAAATAATAAATAATAGTAAAATAATATCTCTGTTGGAAATATTTGCGTTCATTAAAAACAACTGACTAACGTTAACAGTGTGGGCAATGTTTATTAGTTGAGACTACAGCACCGCCGTGATACCAATCCGTTATAAATTGGCGGTAAGTACGTATTTATTGTTTTATATTGTTTCAAATAAAGTTCAGTTCATTTAAGATGCAGTGATTTGTTTTGTATATTGTGTATTAACACTATCTTTTGGATTTATTTTTGTATATACATTGTACGTAGTATACATAGAGGACAGTGGTTTTACTTGCCACACGTGTTTTGTAATATGTAATACTAGCTAATACCCGGCGTGCGCTGCTACGCCTAAATAAATTTAAATTAATGTGCTTTTATGTTTAGTCGAATAAGTAAAAGGAAAACATAATTATACATTTATATTTTTTAGATACCCCGTGCTGATTACCCGGCGTTGCCCGGGAATCTATTTATCCCGATCTTCTTGACATAAATGAGCTGAAATACGAAAATTGATGTGTTTTATGTTTAGTTAAATAAGTGAAAGGAAAAATTTATATCGTAATTATTTTTAGATACACCGTGTTGTTTACCCGGAGTTGTCCGGCAATTTACTCATCCCGATTTTCTTGGCATAAATGAGCTGAAAGACAAAAATTAATGTACTTCTTATGATTAGTTGAATAAGTAAAATGAAAAATAATTATAAATGTATATCATATTTACTTTAAGATTCCCCGTGCTGATAACCCAGAGTTACCCGGGAATCTATTTATCTCGATCTTCTTGACATAAATGAGCTAAAAGATAAAATTCGTTATTGTGAGTTATTCGTAAAAGAATACCCGCCGTGTGCTGCTATGCTTGAACAAGAATCTTCGTACTTGTCTCGATCTTCTTGGCATCAACGAAAGAAAAAAAAAAAAAGGTTATTGTGAGTTATCCGTAAGAGATAACATATGCTGTTGCGAACTTTTTTGTAGAGATTTTTGAGATATTCAATTCTGTGTACATTAATTTTATGTATTTGTTATGGTTTATGCAGCGTACGCCATTTAAGCGTCCAAAGAGGTACTTTTTTTTTTTTCATGTTTTCCACTACAAAGGTAGATTTTTAAGGGTGTAGGAGTTCAGTATCACAACTCTATTATAGCCTATGTTCATCCCCGGAATCTCCAGAACATTTTGCAGAAAAGCCCCATCACAATCGGATCAACGGTATAGCCGCGCATGAAGTACGAACAAGCAAACAGACAAACAAACAAACGTTTTTATATATTAGATTGGTAATGCTTTAATCATAATAAAACCATACATTTGATTGGATACAACAGATGAATTAATATGCAATTCAGGAAGATTACGCAATGTTAAACATTTTTAATATTTATGATCTATTTTAGATAATCGTAATTCAACTGTAGAAATTGAAAAAAGAATAACTGATAGAAGAATAACCATTGGTATGTTGAACACAGTATTTTGGAATAGAAATATAATACAAAGAACGAAGAAAACTACAAACCGCTCTACTAAGGTTTTCGGTGGTTTCCCTTAGCGCTAAGACAAATGTCGGATGGTCCACCAGTAAATTACAATTTCCTAAAAATTTATTTCCTAAACATTTATTTTCTAAATTCAAAATTTCGCAAAAGATCAGCTTAACCTGAGAGGTGTCGTTTCTGATGGGGCTTGCAGCCCTCTCGCTATTGTTCCTTCGAGGATTGGCGGCGGCCGTGGCGGTTGCGGTCTTCCTCTGACGTAGAATATCAACTTACGAAAAACTGAAAACAGGCTTGTTAATGCTAATTGACCTGATCCACGGCTGGATTATCGTTCAAACATCAACTAGAAAAATATCAACAAGCTGAAGAGGGCACATATAAGTCCCTAAAGCAGCCGGAAGAGACAGACCACGGGCCCTGCACTTAATTCCACTCGGCTGCCGAGTTTGCACCCAAATCAAACAGAGTGTGCGCTCGGCGGCCGGGGGAGAATGTGTATGGGTACATAAAGGGTGGTTCTGCTCTTCCAAACACCACTGTCTTGTCTTGTCCATATTTCAAGCCCTGTTACAAAGCATTTTATCATATGGACCCGAAACCTGGACAGTAAGAAGACAAACGAATAAGCAGTAGAAATGGATTTTTGGAGACGGTCGACAAGAATATGAAGACGGAATAAAGTAAGAAACAGCACAATAAGGGAAATTATGAAGGTTGAAAAAAAATATTAGAAGGAATAGAAGAAAAACGTTTGAAATTATATGGACACCTCACAAGGATGGAAGAAGCTATAATTCAAAGAAGATCCTTGATTGCAAAGCTAATGGAAGTTGTGGAAGAGGAGATCTAGAGGACAGTGGATTGATGGAGTGAGGAGAAGTTTGGAAGCTAGATATTTGAGGAAAGGAGATGCTTTAGACAGAAACCTCTGGCAAGAAATCACTTTGGGTTGAAGGAGAACAACTGGGGGGAAAGAAGCTTACGCCATCAAAAAAAAAAATTTAAAGATCTAGGTAAGAAACTCTTTCCTATAATAAAAAAACAGTGCTATATACGCTTCTGAAACTTGGCCATTGACGAAATATAATCAGAAACAATCATAAACAATTATGAATATTTCAAATAATCTTGATACATATTTTTGGTCCATCGAAGTAGAATGGAGTATGGAGGAAAATATACAATCATGACATTTATTGTTTGTTTAAGGAGCATGATATTGTTAAACTTATTAAGATTAGGAGGTTTGATTGGGTTGGACATGTACTGAGTGCTAGTGACCAGAGAATAGTGAAACATTTATTTAAGACTATGCCTGAGGGCACCCGAAAAGTTGGAAGGAGTTATAGAGATGGGAAAACTGTGTTCGATATAACATACGTAACTTTGGGAATAAGGAATTGGAGGACTGGACAGTCAGGAATGGCGAGGGTATCTGAAGAAGGCCAAGGCACAATAGGGCTGTACTTCAACTGATGATGATTAACAAAAGATCCACAACAAATCATACCTATCTTTATAATCCATAATATTAAAAAAAAGTTAAAACATGAAACGAATGATTTTTTGTAATATAATGCATACATTTTTGCGAATGGAGAAAACTACATAACAGTGAGCAATGCGATCTTTATAGAAAACCAGATGTAATAAGAACAATTAAGTCTCGTAGACTACGATTGGCAGGACATGTAGCATGAATGGAGAATGAAAGAGAGGCATGGGATCTCATGTAGGAAAGAGCGCCCAGTAGGTAGGCCAAGAATAAGTTGGAGAATAATATTAACCATAATTTGAGGGAAGTAGATTATACAGGAGATGATTGGAAAACATTAGTTAAGGATAGAGATATAAGAGAGCTTATGTCCGAGCGACATGCACCCACGTGTTCGAAAGTGCCAGTGATTTAATTAGGTATTGCATATAGTGAAAGTCATTTAGAACCACTGTTGAGGTTACTATGAGTATATAGGGCCTAAAGGATTAAAATTATACCTGAGTTCTCAGGCGTCCTCAAATTAATACTTAACTTAATACAGACTTTCCACTTTACAGCAGTTCACCCTTAATCCCTGCTTTCCAGAGATTCCTTTCTTCCCATTGTCCTTCTTCTATACCCCTCTTCATCATGGCATCATATATTTCCTCATACCATGTTCTTCTACTTCTCCCCCTCTTCCTTCTGCCTGGTACCATCCAATCTAATACCCGTTTAGGCCACTGTTCATCCGACATCCGTTGTACTTGTCCATAGCACTGTATAGCTCTCTTTGTTATCCTATCGATAACAGTTTATTGTGCATCCATTTTTTGTCTAATATATGTATTCCTCAAATTAAACTAAGTTTAAAAAACTTCCTTTAAAAACTTCTTTGAAGTTCGTCCAAATATGTTAATATCAGATACAATTATATGTTTTCAGCTTTTAGAAAATACATATAAAGTAAATTATTGCTCGTCTCAGAACCCCAAAAGATTAAACATTTGCTAGTTAGTTTTTAAATTAATCCCGGAGAATAATGGCTATTATGCTCGCCTCTGATACCGTTGTTCGGAAGTTCATATCCGGCGGAGGTTACCGGATTTTTCATAAACATAATCAACATATTATTCTTCTTTTTCATGGTATAGACTTTCAGGTGCGTTTCGCTCACTCAAGAACCTAAATAGTCTTACTATCTTCTTGGTCGTCCAACATATCTCCTTCCGGTGGACTGCTAAATCATTGATTGTCGGGCGATTCTTGTTCTATCTAACCTGAGAATGTTCTTGCCTTTTTTCGGTTAAAAGTGCGTTTAACTTATAAATTTGTAGTTGGTTTCGAATTGTAGAGTTACTTATTTATTCTCTTACAGTAAATCCAGCGACTAATCTAAAAGAAAATATAATTCCTTCGGTCCCGAATTTACTTTTCTCAAATTTATTGAGTGCCCACGTTTCACAGTCATGGTGTTAATACCGGTGTGGCCATCTTTTCATGAATTTGATTTGGGTTTCTTTCCTTGTACTGGACTTTTTAATGGCGTAAAATCCTGAGCATGAGTTCTTCGGGAAAGAACTAAAGCCCTGGGTCCTGTGTCGTAGATTTACATCACGTAAAATTACCTCAAGCCTAAACAAAATGTTTGACCTTCAATACTGAGATTTGAATGCTTCGCTGATCTTAGCTGTTAAGAGCGTTGATAAACAAAATAACAGCGTAATTATTATTTAATTGATGTAGTGACCATTAGTACTAATTACTTTAATGTTACGATTATAATCAATGTTAATTAGTGATAGGCTATAGACCTAGGACTTGCAAGCTTACCGCTAATCCTGGTGGTCCCAATTGACCCTGAGGACCTGGAGGACCTATGGGACCAGCAGGACCTGCTTGTCCAGGTTGTCCTGGCTGTCCGGGTGGTCCACTGTTTCCTTTTGCTCCCACGGGACCTTCACTTCCAGGAATTCCAGGTGGTCCTGGCAGTCCTGGAAATCCTCTCGGTCCTGGAAATCCTCGTGGCCCCTGAAACGTAATAAAATTTATCTCTTTGTTTAGCCATACGGATCCTGCCGCTAGAGTCGCGTAATCTCACTTACTCTCAATTTAACTCACCAGCTCTCCCGGTAATCCAGGCAAACCAGGGGGACCTTCTTCTCCTTGCATCCCGTCATGACCAGGTAGTCCCTGCTCTCCGGGACTACCAGTAAGACCTCTGTCACCTTTCTCCCCTGGAAGTCCTATGTATAAAAATACATACATTTAGAAATAAAATAATTGTAAAAACCTCATTTATGGTTTTACAGACCATGTGTTCAACTTAAACTTAAAATATTCTGATTGTTTTATCCAATATTTAATTATATATTAATATTGGAATATAAAAATATATTTTATTAGGCTAGTATATGCACACTTTAATGTAATCTACATTTTGACTAGTTCTGACATAAAACGCGGGATAACTCATGTAATTAAACAGGTTGCCGCAACATTATAGGACTAGCCCCGGATGATGATTAAAACAGATACGTCCTTTCGCTACCTATCTCAGTTAGTTGCCTTGGTAACACTATTAAACTACGGCTATTCACGCGACTAGCCCCGATCAGAGATGAGTTATAGTAGAATCCACTTCTTAGAAGCGAGCCTCAAATAACATTAATAGTATAATGATATAACAAAATTCTGGGCTCTACATTATAATAATCGTGTTTTTTGATGAGTCTTTTTCTTCTTCTTAGCTAATCTCGGAACGGCAGATACCGTTTGCTAAATTGTTAGGTTGCTGAAACTAAAAATTTAAGCAATCATAAATTAAAGTATTATTATTTCGTAAGACTTGAATTCTTATTTACTGGGTGTTTCAAAAGTGACGGTTCACAATAAGGGATGAGACGCAAAGGTAAAGAGAAGCGAAAATGTTTTACTAATTGCAACAAAAGCATTGCATGAAGAAAAGAGGAGTTATTACACATGCTTAACGATCAGTAGTCGATCCCAAATGTTTACAATTGAGATATCAACCTAATTGCAATCAGTTTTAAAATGTTGTATCCCTGAGTACCTAAAACTACACTTCAAGGTTCGACAGGCTAAAAGTCCTTAGCCTATCAGTCAGCTGCTGGCTTCACATCCATATGTGTCATTTGAAGAAGTGGACTATACTAAGCGATTAAAGGGGTGATATGTAGTCAGTATGTCTAGTCGTTCCAGTCGTTTAGTTGGTTTTCTTAATCCGGAAGTCAGTACTTACTGTAGCTATCCGAATTCCGCATGATGCTAGGTGGGCACGGTCCCACATTGTTCGAAATACTATGTGAAAATGTCTTCCCCCATGGGAACTCGAACATGCGCATGCCTTGCAGCTTTATGCCAACGCATGATGCCTTAGACCACTTGACTCATCAAGTTAGTAACTAATTGCACTCATCTTCCTAATTTTTATGTGAAATTGCCCTTCAATTTACCAATAACAATTATTATAACACGCTAGTTGTTTATTGCAGCTATTGTGATTGTTTATGTTTGCACTTAAATACTATGCTTGTCAACTAATTGATTAATTAAATAAAACACACTAATTATGTTGGAATTAATACTTACAGTTCGTTACTCACGAGAATACTAGCGGGGACTGAAGGAGGGAGAACGATGGATATACTATTATATGAACAAGTGTATCTGTAGGCCTATGTACAATCACAGAATAAAACATTCGTCTTCATAAATATTTTTTTACTTCTGATCCTTAAATTAATTTTTAAATACAGTTAATGTGGATAGTAAAACCACTAGTAGGGAAGGATCCCCGCATAGTAGTGTTTGTACTTCACAGGGCATCATTCCAGCCGCTAGTCTTCTCTTGATAACCAACCGTAATATTACCTCAACCAGGGAAAAAGTAACATTTCGTAATCGCTTAATTTCCAAAATAACATTTATTGGACTTTTTTTTCTTTTTATTTTTACTTCTCATCCCTATATTTTGGTCAATCACTTTTGAAACATTTGTATATAAATGCATATAAAATACCCTTTATGACAAAACATATAATCGACATCAAGTATTAGACCTTCTGATCCATTTTGTCTCAAATAAGTTACCTATCTTTTGGGATCTCTTCAACTATGGCATATATTCCGTTTCCCTTTATGATTATTGTGTAGAGTAGTTTCGCTATCCTCGAATCCGACATTCATTGGATGTGATCTGTATATCTGACTGTAGATCTAATCGATTCTATATTTAATTCTTCTCAAATATATATGTTTCCATCGTAATATAATAATTTATAACATGACACAAATTGGAGAAATCATTTCTGATGATTCGATTTGTCTTAAATGATCTGATGTTAAGGACCAGCATGCACTTCCATAAATAACAAAGGAAATGCAATTACTTTATGAAGTTTTAATAATGTTTGTTTTCGTACTTTATGTGTTAATATTGTTTGTGTAGTTCCGCTTGAAAATGGAAAGTTGCGAATGAGATACAATCAAAAATTGTATTCTTTTTCACTGACCCGAAATCAAGTTTATGAAGGTAGCTAGATTGGCTTGGAGATATTATCAGGAAGGCTGATGACAATCCTATTCAAGAATTCGCACTACTTAAACCTGAAGGGAGTAGAAATATAAAGAGACTAACGTTGATATGGTTAGATGGAATAGAAGGTCTTAAGAAGCTTGGTGTTAGAGGATGGAGAAGGAAGGCGTTGGAAAGGGATGAATGGAGGATGATCTTGTCAGTGGCCAGGGCTCAAAATGGGATTTAGTGTCATCTATGACGATGATGAATTGATAATGATATAGATCCAGAAAACTGTCTAATTCTATTTAATTTTATTTGGAAATATATACAATTCAAATTAATTTTAAAATTAAAATTGGAAATTACCTGGAAGTCCTTGTATTCCTTGTTCTCCTTTGACTCCAGGATGTCCTGTCACTCCTCTTTCTCCATCTCTTCCTGGTCGTCCGCGTCGCCCCTCTCTCCCTGGCAAACCCATCATGCCCCTCAACCCACGTGGTCCCTGAAGTGGAAGAATAATTTATTATAATGAATTTTTTACGTAATTTCTAACACAATTATTTGCATTTATGCTTATTATTTATTAAAAAAATTATTTCAAAGTCAAAATAGTTCTGTTAGCATTTATATATATCGGCTATTTCATGCCAAAATTTGAATTGCGGCGCTGATGACGTAAATTATTAAAGAACAGTATTAAATAAAAGTACAAGGCTACAGTGGAATTATCCGATATTTGGATTTCTGAGAGCTACAAGTGGATGTAAAGGAGGGATACAATGTTGCCGCTCATTCATGGAGTAACGGTGGTGATGGTTGGGGAGACACCAGATCGCCAGAATTTATAATTCAAACTTGGTAACATATCGCCATGAATGCTTTTTATCCAATGCCACTACGTTATCTTATGATATTTCTGGTAATCTTTCCTAGTATTGTCCGAATTGTAACTCATTTCTAAGGTTGGATGCCTGGAAGGCAGAGTTACGTTACTCCTATGATATGATGGGTGATAAATGATAACCAGGGTTCAGGAGAATTCTTAACCCTGATCTTAATCTAAATTCCAGACTTGCTCTTGTTTACATCTGACAGTTGTTCAATACTGTTTGGTTGAAGTTTAGTCAACCTCGCCTCAAGCTCATTGGAATGAGTGATTTCATCATTAATGACAGCCTAAACCTACGATTATTAAATACTAAACTGTTAGAAGTCAATATCCGTTAATTCCACTTTAAGTCTTTATACCGCATCTCATTTAGCCCCTGTTTATTTTTAACTGTAGTATTAATTAGTTAATTTCAATAAAAAATAGTATTTTTAAAATTAATTTCAGAAGTTAAACTTACCGGCTCACCGATGTCACCTGGTTCTCCTTTCAATCCCTCAGGACCAGGAGGTCCTTCGGGACCTGGGATTCCCGTCAAACCCATTGGCCCTTGACTGCCTCTCATTGCCATCTGTAATTGAAATAAAACAAGTTATTAATTAAATGTGTTCATAGAATAGGAGGAAAAAAGTTAGTTATTGTGAACTTTACCATCTTTCAGAAATAAATTGAAAATAAAATCACTAACAGAAACAACTCACTAATACTACTTTTTAAGAATTAATAATGCGTTTTTGCATTATTTAATAAAAATAGACTTAGGATTTGTTAATATATTTACCTAATGCCTTGTATAAAAAGCGTAGATTAATTCATTGTAGTGTATTTTTTTTCTCTTCTTTTTATGCATAGTAGATTCGAGCTGTTATTCCTTTTTTATTCATTGTATCATTAATTTAATTTTAATTGTATTTAGTTTCATTCTATTATTAGACATTAATTTCATTATTATTCAATATGACGGATAATGAATTGTTCAATAACTATTATTGTAAATTTTTTGTATTCATATGTAACATGTTTGTCCTGTCTAATATGACTACTATTGTAATTTTTTTGTATTCATGTGTAACATATGTTTGTCCTGTTTTATATGACTATTATTGTATTTTTTTTTTTTTCATATGTAACATATGCTTGTTCTGGTGAGTGGAAGAGAAGGCCACATGGCCTTAACTCCACCAGGCTAAATAAATAAATAATAAAAAAAATAATAAAAATAAATATCATTTTCGTCAGCGGTAAAATTGTAACCATTGTCAACGATACTAATAGAATTCATGATAAAATCCGGGAGGTATTAACCACAATATAAAATTCATCTTGATCGTGAACATTTTAGGTTTAATCTCAATTGAGTCTGTTCTTCCATCGTAAGTAATGCCACGAGTGATTTCCAAATTATCGATAAATTCACGACTCACGAAGTGAGTCGTGAATTTATCTAGACTATTTAACTCATGCCCCAAATGGGGCTCAATGGCCAATCACGTTTCAATGATTTCTGTTTTACAACCAATCAGAGTCGTGTTTCACGAAATATTTATCAGTGTTATAATTACCATATTAAAGAAGGCTCCTCCTTTTTAATATTCTGAACAGGTCTGACCATTGTTTTGCAGTGACTGAGCCCGTAAGAAATACGGCTACCAGATTGTATATATAGTGCATGAATGTCAACACATGCCGCATGCGGGAGTTAATATAAAAACATTTGTAGCAATTGATTATACCACCAAAAAAGAAACCACTGTTTGCACTTTCTTAAATGTATTTTTTCCCAGGAAACAATCCAGAAAAATATAATTGTCATATTTACATCATACGACATCAGAAATGAATTAATATACAGTTTGATGTGTTTCATTTTTTCTCCACTAGAGAGCATTCTTACAATATTGCGTTCCTTTGGCAATAAATAGTATGATCTGGTTGCAGTGATAAACAAAAGAAGCAGATGAAGCGTACCCATCGCTTCTCATTTGTTTTCAAACATCGCCGTTAACATTAAATATATAAATATTTTAAAATAACTGTAGTTAAATAATGATTTGTGAGTAAACAGCTTAATTTTATTCGTTAAATAGTCCTAACAAATGCCACTCTTGATTTCCAAATTTTCTTGATAAATTCACTCCTCACTTTGTGAGTCGTGAATTTATCGATAATTTGGAAATCACTCGTGGCATTACTTATGGGAATTTGGAAATCAAGAGTGGCATTTGTCAGACTATTTAACGAATAAAATTAAGCTGTTTACTAAAAACTCATTATTTAAATGTAGTTATTTTAAAATATTTATATATTTAATGTAAAGGACGATGTTTGAAAACAAAAATGAGGAACGAGTGTTTCGTTTCATTTGTTCGTCACTGCAACCAGATCATATTATTTATTTTGCCAAAGGATCACAATATTGTAAGAATGCACCCTAGTGGAGAAATTTATGACTAAAATTATAGGTATTAATTAATTTCTGATGTCCTATGATGTAAATATGTCAATTACATGTTTCTGGAACGTAAATTCCCGGGAAATAATTCGTTTAAGAAAGTGCAAACAGTGGTTTCTCTTTTTTTTGTGGTATAATCAATTGCTACAAATGTTTTTATATTATAACCCGCAAGCACTATGTGTTTACATTCGTGTACTATATATACAATCTGGTAGCCACGTGGGGTCGCTGCAAAATAATGCTACGACCTATTCAGAATGTTAAAAAGGAGGAGCTTAATTTTAGTGATAAAATTAAACTGATAAAACCTAGGTGAAAAACGACTGTGATTGGTTGTAAATAAAAAATCATTCAAATGTGATTGGTCATTGACTCCCATTTGGGGCATGAGTTAAGTATTCTCAAGAAATTATTGATTTGTCCAGCGTTTTTTAGGTCTTCATCTATCTGTGTGACCTTTAGTTTTAAACTGAATGCCTTACTTGAGGAAATATTTGAATCCATTCTGTTGAAGTGATTTAACCAATTATTTTGATATGTGTGGATATATTGTACCATGTTTTGAACTTTTAACTAACTCACTGGTCTTATCGAATTTGTAGGTTCATGGCCGCGCGGACATAAGCTCTCCACATCCCTATCTTGAGCTAATGTTTTCCAATCATTCTCTGTATAATCTACTTCCTCGAATGTTATTCTCTAATCTCATTCTTGGTATACCAACTGGGCGTTTTTCCTCAGGTTTTCCTATAAGATGCTTCCGTGCTCTTCTTTCAGTCCTCATTCGTGCCATATGTCCTGCCCATCGCTGTCTACGAGACCTGTTATTATATCTGGTTTCCTATAAAGATGATGTAGCTGACTTACGTAAGTCTTCTTCATTCACTTGTCTGTTCATCTCTCTTTGGTCCAAAATAACAACTTTATACTCAAACACTAATAATCTTTTCTCCTACCTTAAAGTAAGAGTCCCTGTTTCGCATCCATATACAATTATATAACTGGGAGAATAGCAGTTTTATATATTTTCAGCTTAATGTTTTTTGAGAAAAGCTGGGACAAGAGTCTCTGCAATGCATAATAGCATGCATTTCCTGAATTAAACGAACTTGTTAAACCCTCTTAAATGTCAATATTTCTCTTTTTATCCAACCTCATTAGTCTTAAAAGAGGACGAAAAATTCTCATCTCTGCAGCTGTAATTTGGTTTTATGTCTAGAATTCATAATCTACTTTTCGATTTTAAGGAGGTATGGACATTTGTTTCCTGAACTGTCGTTTAATGATCCCATGTATATTATCATTTTTCTATGATTTGACTATGCCATTTTTTTGTTTCGGGAATTAAATATCAAATTTAATTTAAATTAGGATACTTGTTCAATAATATTTCCATCCACTTCTATTTTAACCCTCATTAATTTTTTTCCGCTTTTGTTTTGCTAACATATTTGTTTTCCTAACAGGCTATATTGTTTAATTGTAAAGTTTTCTTTTGTAAATAGTTTTTTTCTATGTGACAAAAATAACCATTTCATTTGCATACAATGACATTTGTGGCATTGTTCCTCGAAATTTTGATTCCATTTTGAAATTGCATTTTTTATGATTTTGTTTGTGTGCATGTGTGTGTGTGTGTGTTTGAATAGGACAGACGACAATCTAATTCCTTGTCTCACACTTTATTAGTAACAGGTTCTGAAATGTTATTACCTGAAATTTTAGCTTTTATCTTTAACAATTCAAAGATACGGACATAGGGAATCTCTTTAATCCATTCTAGCACATCAGTAATTAGAGGAGGAGGCATTTGGCTACCTTAAGAGAGACACAAAAACTTTAAATAGTTTCGATTATTTGCTTAGAAGTCCCTCATATGCTAATATTTTCCATAATAAATTACGATTTATATTATCGCAAGCTTTCTAGATCAGTAAGAATTATAATGCAATATATATATATATATATATATATATTATAAAATTTAATACCTGTAAGGCCTTTCAAGTTGTTTGGCCATACAACCTTCTGCTGTAGATGGAATCGATTCTGAAAGACCTACAGTATTTAAAAAGTTTTATTAAGTTGAGGGGACTGAACCTTTACAGGTGTTCAATTTTGTAATTTTATATGTAGTTATTGAAGGCCTACAAATTAAATTCAGGTCGATTCAAATTTCTGTGTTAAATTTGGATTCAGGGTGACATCCCTTTAATGATAACAGTGCTATTTGCTTTTCGAATTTATTACAGTTCTTTTCGATTTATAATTTATGGAAAATAAAGAAACGCGACTTTCAACATAGTAATTTTAACCCATCCATATTACAAAGAATATAATAATAATAATAATAATAATAATAATAATAATATATATTTTTTAAATTTAGGAATATTCGACAATAGAGTATTTCTCCTTCAACCCAAAGTGATTTGTCGCCAGAGGTTCCTGTCTAAAGCATCTTCTTCCCTCAGATCTCTAGCTTCCAACTTCTCTTCACTCCATTCATCCATCGTTCTCTAGGCCTGCCTCTTCCAATTCTTCCATTAGCTTTCCAATTATGGATCTTCTTTGGTATTATCTCTTCTTCCATTCTTATGAGGCGTCCATACCATTTCAAACGTTTTTCTTCTATTTTTCGTAATGTTTTTTTTTTTCAACTTGCATAATTTTCCTTATATAATAATAATAATAATAATAATAATAATAATAATAATAATAATAATAATAATAATAATAATAATAATAATAATAATAATAATAATAATAATAATAATAATAATAATAATAATAATAATAATAATAATAATAATAGTGTATTTGTAAAATTATGTTTAGTTTTTTATGGCCATATTAGCCTTTATGATAGTAGTCAAGCGTTAGTTATCGGTTAACACAAAAAATATATTTGTTTACATTAGGATCCGCTCGAACTCCAGTATGCAGAATCCATCCTTAGTAATTCTGCCCGAAGGCAGGTCCTTCACTGCAATCATAGCATTTTCATGCTATGCTTGCAGCTTTACTAGGGAATTGTAGGTGTGGCAGCTTCCCGTTGCTTTCCACACCGGTGAAGGATGATAATGATTGCGATGGCCATATGATTTCGGTGACCGTTTGGGCCTTAAAGTTTTCCTGAAATTTGTCTTTACAGGTGAGGAAAAACCCCGATAAAAACCTCACCCAGAAAAACTGCCCCGACCGGGGATCGAACGCGGGCCCGCTAGTGACAAAGCAGCACGCTACCTCGAATCCACCGCGGTGGACGTATGCAGAATAAGGTATTAAAATAGTATATATATATCCTTATTTTAAAGTTATATTAGACAGAATGCTATTTCTCATTACACGTTAATTGAATTAAAAAAAATTGTTAACTAACGCTTGACTAGTGACGTAAAGGCTAATATGACCATAATTGATTCATAAAAGCGTTCAGACTTCTGGCGTCGAAGCTCCTTTCAGCAATAAAGTTACGTGTAACGTTTATAAACACAAGTTTTATCTACATTCTATTACATTGTTCATTTGTTTTAGTTTTTTAACTAAACTATTATTTTAAATTTCAACGGCTCTAACAGAAATGCTATTACCCCGACTATTCTGTAGATTATGGCTAGTGTTATTTCTATTCTGTCACGTTCGAGATTTATAGGTTACTACATAAATAGACCCACATGACATCTGACAGTAATTATGGTAATAGAAATTATACAAATCGGTGTATATACATTTGAAATAGTAGGCTACTTCGTTTGACGGAGCATGTGAAGAGTAATATTTTATTATCAAGATCTTTGAAGGTCTCATTATTATTTATAAGACCCTCACATGACCTGTACTAATGTATGGTTGTGTGGACAATGAATAGACATAATGAATAGATTTTCCAACGTATTGGAAGACATTTTTTTGCGAAGAGTTTATGACCCGATATGCTATAGTGGCGAATGGGGGTATAAATAAATAAACACAGACACACACACGCACACGCACGCACACACACACACACGCACACGCACACGCACACACACACATACATATATATATATATATATATATATATATATAAATATTTATTCGACATTATAATTACATTTTTGACATTGAGCAATGCAAGCCTAGTATGACATGGAAAGAAAAATAGATGCTTGGACTGGGCATTATACACTCTTATAAAGATGTGGATATATATATATATATATATATATATATATATATATATATATATATATATATATATATATAGCTTGAAAAGGGCAGGGCGTCTGATAAAGAAGGAAAATGCAGAGATTCCCTTGAAAATGCATTGTCCGGTATGTGACAATGGCGACTGGAGGAATAGATATTATCAGGAATTATAGACTTTTAATAAATATGTGGATATTATTAATTACATAACGTTAACTAGGTTAAGGCGGGTGGGGAGCTTCATAAACTGAATCAGCAATTGTAAAAGGGATCTCGAAATATTAAAATTTCATCAACTAGCGGTAAATTTAAATTTAAATTTCACATAAAAATTTACATTCATAAACTATTTTTAAGAATGGAAGTTTATATATATTCCCAGGAGAGTGTATAGCTCAATGTGGTCAATGGTGAATGGAGGAAGATATATAATCGGGAAATATACACTCTTTATAAATATGTGAATATAATAAAATACAAAAATGTTAAATAGGTTGCAATGGGCAGAGCATCTGATAAAAGAAAGAAAGATACAGGGATTTCGGAGAGTGGTACGTAGAATGGCTGGATGGAATGAGAAGGAAAGTAAGAATGGGATTGAGATGGAGTGGCTGGTGTTGCTAACACTCTAGGAGTGAGAAATTAGAAGATGACGGCGTTAGATCCTAATGGTTGGAGACGCGTCCTTGAAGAAGCCAATATACAGCAATGATTTTAGAGCTCCTAATTATTATTACTAGTGGTCGCCCAGCGGTCAAAATTCTACCACAATTCATTTAATTTTTACGATTGTCACAAATTAATTTGAGTTTATTTTAAAAATACGATAGGAAATATGTGGTATAGCTTGGCTAAGCCATATTTAAAAAAAAAACAGTAACGCGTCATTTGACATTTGTGTACTATTTATACTATTCAAATCTGAATTTGGCCTGTTATTATGTGTACGAGAATATATATATATATATATATATATATATATATATATATATATATATATCCCTTCTTCTTTGTCTCTCACTCCGACCCGTCAATATTCTATGTCGAGGCATAATGGAAGTAGGTGCGAATATGTAAATATAAAAAGAAAATATGTAATGAAATTATTGAAACCAAGATTAGACAGGTTTTAATTTAAATTGAAATAATGAAATGTACTCACCCTTTTTTTAAACCATTGATAATAAACCACTAATAATAAATACGCGAGAGTAAGTCAATTCACATTGCTGCTACACAATTTATCTTTTTACAACAATGCTCTTTGAGTATGAACGTAAACAAATGAATAAGTACACAAAGAATGAGTAATAAACACAAATTCCTTACAAACAATTTATTTTATTTTCATCATCATCATCATCATAGTACATTCACGAATTTAGGCCATTTGTTGACCTGTTTCGGCCTCAAGAGAAACACCATCCAGAAGTCTTTTGAGTGGACGTCCTGGTCTTCTTCTTCCTGCAGGTTGATATCTGAACATTAGTTTGGGTATTCTGTGATCTTCCATTCGATGAACATGTTGTACCCATCTTGACTTATAATCAGAAATTTTGTTTTCTAAAGATTCCATGTGTAATTCTTCTAAGATGTCTTCATTTTTATTTTATTTTGTTTAATTTAATTTATTTGTAACACATATTATACATAAATTTTATTTTTTTGCACTCCTTCTCTATATGAACTTTAATTATGCCAAATATCACATTCCTCCATGCGCGCAATGTGCTTAAAAAGGGGTACAAAGTGGTTTCCTCACTTTAAATATATATATATATATATATATATTTCATTATATATAATATATTATTATTATTATTATTATTACTATTATTATTACTATTATGATTTTAATCCGTTACTTGTTGGAATTCAAAGTTTTCTTACAGTCATCTACCTTTTGTAGAGAACAATTTATCATATAGTTAATGAGGCACAGAGTGAAACAATAAACAGTAGATATAATGAAACATTTTATAGTAGGGCAGGGAAGATTCAGCAATGATCTTAGAGCTACTGTTTATTATTATTATTATTATTACTACTATTATTACTATTATTATTATTATTATTATTATTATTATTATTATTATTATAATCCCTTACTTGTTGGAAATCAAAGCTCCCTCAGATGCCCTCTACCTTACGTAGAGAATAATTTATCAAATAGTTAATGAGGTGCAAAGTGAAATAATAAACAATAGACATTTTACAGTAGGACAGGGTTTAGTTGAGTATTGTATTGAACGTGATGTTTGATGCAGGAGTAATGTTAATTTGATTTCACAACTCACCATGTGTTGAGACAGCATTTGTCTAAACTGTTCCACTTGGTGATCTGGACCCTTCTCGTTCCCCTGGAAATTGAGCTGTGAACACATTTACAGAGATTAATTAGCAACGTTGTTTACATCAACATCCAAATGCATGAGTTACAACTAATATTAAACTGGTTTCCAAGTCATCTTTATTACGTTAATATTATTACAAATGTGCTTAATATTGAAGCAAGACCGAGCATTATTTACACAACGAGCTTCTCAAGTCAATAACTTGACTCACAAATACAGATTAAGTTCCTTCATAGAGCTCTTTGATGGACTAACTGCCTTTGACTCGAATTACTAGCATCGGAAACCAGATGGAAGCAAGCGATTTAATATTCGAGTCTAGAAATGTAACATTTCACTGGTCCCGCGCTATAGTCGAGCATTTAAAGGCATTAATGCCTTGGTGCTGAGCTATGGGACTCGCGCTGGTTCGATCTCTATGTAGGAAGACATTTTCTCAAGGAATTTCGGCTAGTATGGGACCGAAGACCACCCAGCAGCGTGAGGAATTTTGAATTTGGGTAGTTACAATAACAAATAAGAGGCATATCGTAGCGTAATTGGTTAAGGCAACACATTACAAGGAAGAAGTTTGGTGGTTCGAGACCCGGATTTTAAAACTTGGATTTTTAAACTAACCCAAATTCTTCTGGCGACACCATGGGATTCACTCAGCCTCTAACGGAAATGAGCACAAGACATTTGTTCTGGGGATAAAGGCGGCTGTCACGCAGTGCTGACTATCTGTCTGACATCTAGTGCCGATTGTGTAAGAAGGTGAGAGCCTTAACCTCCTACCACTCCCAGGACCATTTAATATAAAAGTAGTTTTGAATAAAAACATGTAGACCGTGAAATCTTGTTGTTATGAAGAACGTAGATGCATACATTAAATCAGCGATAGTAAAAGGGACCTCAAAATATTCCTCTTAAGACCTGAAGTGGGATCACTTTACCTTTATCTTTTATATGTAGCGGCTCCAGATTAAAGAAACCATCTATAACGGTTTGGGTCCCGGCATGCTGATCACATGTCACCCCTATACTGGCTGAATGTCTCCAACAAATTATAGCTCCAGTGAAGCTCGGTTTGACGACATATCTTGAGTACAGACCAAGTAGTGATGATTACAGTAAGCCTTGATATTCTGTAATTTTCGTAGCATGTTCCAGTGCAGTTTTGAGAAAAAAGTTATGACGGAGTATAATTGTACAAAAAATAAAAATCTGTATGAAATAATAAAACTCACCGGTATCATGAACACATGTCCAGGTGGGCCTGGTATCCCGTCAGTCCCTGAAATGCCGTCCCTGCCAATTTGTCCCTTGAGTCCAGGAGGGCCTGGTGCTCCTGGAGGTCCCATGTAGCCTCTGGGTCCTGGTGGTCCTCTTATCGTGATATAGTGATATCTAGTATCGACTCCACCTGCTATCACAGTATCATCGCCAGATCCTTCCTGCAATGTTAAATCGATTAATGGTTACTGGAATTGTATTGATATATATGAAACTAACTTATTCGCTCACTTTATGGCAGAACCGCCCTAACTTATTTCAGTCGCGGGCCAAATGGAAGAAACATAAAAGCGGCGCCGGCCATAGGTTATACATTATTATTATTAATGTTATTATTGCTATTATTATGATTATTATTATTATTGCTATTATTAGAATTTCTAGAAGAGATAAAATAATAAACATTGTAATTAAACAAAAGGTGGATGTTCAAACTTGAATTGTGAATTTAATGAAAAACAAACAAAATGGTATAGTCATGTAAAAAGAATGACGGAAGACAGATCCCCAGGAATAATAGTAGGATGGGTGCCACTTGGTAGAAGAAGAAGAAGAAGACGGCCAAAGATAAAGTGGATTGATGATATTATGAGCAGTATGAGGGGGGAATAATTGAACGATGAAGATTGGAATAACAGTGGGATGTGGAGGAGAATTACAGTAGATTAATTGGGCAAAGGAAGATGTGAAATATTCTTAAATATGCTAAAATTATTATTATTATTATATTATTATTATTATTATTATTATTATTATTATTATTATTATTATTAGATGTAAGAGTGCATCCAGGGGCCGAATGTGGCTCAGGTCATTTTCTAGTAAAATGCACTACATACTGGCCTTGGAAAGTAGGAAATGCCGAGAAAAATATTAATAATTTTGAGGAAATAAGGAGGGAAGTCCAAAATGACAAGTTTAAAATATATCTGTTAAAAGATAAAAGCTTCAAAATGTTTTATGAAAGAAGAATGAATAAAGAATTAAATGAAGATTTGGATGGAAATACTGATGAAATATATGAGTACATTGTAAAGAGTATTAAAGAAAAGGGCCTTCGATACTCTAGGGACAGAAGGGAAAAAATAAATATAAATGAATGGATAACACCAGACATTTTGCAGAAAATAGATGACAAAAAAGAAATCTTATGAAAATGGTTCAGTTCAAACACGGAGGAAAAAAATATATAGGCCTATATAAAGAAAAGAAGCAGATAGCAATGAAAGAAATAAGGAAAGCTAAAAATGACCATTGGGATAGAATATGTGCAGAAATGAACTGCCAAATAGGATTTAAATAATCAACAAACAGCCTGGGCAACTTTAAAGAAATTGAGGACAAATTAGTCACATCGAATAAATATGGAACTAATTTCACTAAATGAATGGGAACAATATTACAATAAATTATTAAATGCGGAACGGCCGGAATACATGAAAGGAAGGAAATTTATTCATGATAATATAGATTGGGAAATATCTGAGGATGAATTGGTAGCATGTATCCATGAAGGAAAAAATGGGAAAGCCAATGGACCTGATGGAATTAATCTAAGAGTTATTAGAATGTGGAGAATGAGAAGTGATTAAATTGCTTATGTAATTATATACAAATAATCTTGCAGGAGGAACAATACCCTCAGAGATGAAATTGGAGTTTATAAGCTCGATATATAAGAAGGGAGAGAAAAGAAACTGCAGTAATTATAGAGGGATATGCGTGAATAACTGAATTATGAAAATATTCACTCGCATAATAAAACATAGATAGACAGAGAAAACAAAGATATGGAAGAATAAAGTGGGTTCACTGCAGGAAAATCATGCACTGATAATATATTCATACTGAGACAGGTGTTAGAGAAATGCCGAGAGAAATCGCAACCAGCAGATTTGATATTTATTGATTTGTTAAAGGAATATGATAGTGTACCCAGAATCTTGCTGTAGAAAACCTTAGAAGAGGCGAATATAAATGACAAAGCAATTAGTATTATAACATCATTATACTCAGAGAACAAATGCCAAATTAAGATGGGAAACATACTTTCAGAAAAATTCCAAACATCAAAAGGTCTACTTCAAGGATGTTGCTTATCACCAACTTTGTTCAAAATATATATTGATAATTGTACGAAGAATTGGTCAAGACACTACAAATAAATGGGAATTCAAATAGAAGATAATTATTACCTCCACCATTCACTACTCGCAGATGATCAGGTGGTTATTTCTCAAGATTCAGAGATCATGCATTTATCATGTTAAGGAAATTAGAGATAGAATACAAAAAAATAGGGATTACAGATAAATTAAAATAAAACAGAATATCTTTCATTGGATACAACAGATGAGCTAAAATATAATTCAGAAATAATAAGTAATTTTAAAATTTTTAAATATTTAGGAACTATTTTAGATAAAAGTGAGAATTCAACTACAGAAATTCGAAAGAAGAGTAGCTGATGGAAGACGAATCATTGGTATGATGAACTCAGCGTTTTGGAATAGAAATATAATATAAGAACAGAACGACGAAAACCATATTTCAAGTTCTGTTACAAAGCATTTTATTATATGGATCCCAAACCTGAACAGCTAGTAGAAAAACAATCCAAAAAGCTGTTAGCAGTAGAAATGGATTTTTGGAGGCGATCGACAACAATTTCAAGAAGGGATTATGTCAGAAACAGCACAATAAGGGAAATTATGCAAGTTGAAAAATACATATTAGGAAAAATAGAAGAAAAACGTTTGAAATGGTATGGACACCTGATAAGAATGGAAGAAGAGAGAAAACCAAAGAAGATCCTTAATTGGAAAGCTAATGGAAGAGGCAGGCCTGGAGAACAATGGATGGATGGATGGATGGATGGATAGACGGATGGAGTGAAGAGAAGTATGGAAGCTAGAGATTTGAGAGAAGAAGATGCTTTAGACAGGAACCTCTGGCGACAAATCACTTTGGGTTGAAGGAGAAACACTGTATTGTAGAATATTCCTAAATAAATAAAAAAAAGCATGTGTTGATTTGATACTTTTCTAGTTATGTCGTTATAATATATTTCACAGGTTTTTGTTCCATTATTGATATATTAACATTATAGGCCCACCCTTAGCATATTTTAATTCATTAGAATGCTTTAGACCTACAGGTGCCGGATAGAAAGTGATGTAGGACCATATCCACCCAACGGACCATAGTTTGGGCGTTCCTGCTTTATAGCTTATGAAACCAATAGATTCAATGCCGCATTCAATTATCACTATCCTCAGTCAACTGTTCCAGCCCATATCTCTAAAATCAAATTCCCGAAGATCCATCCAAATATATTTCTCCGACCTACGCATAAGGCTTCCCAATAATCTTTCCCCAAGTGTGTCTTAATAAAAAATGAAAGTATTTATATTTTCACCCATTCGAACTACATGACCTGTCCTCCTCAATGTCCGATAGTAGAAATGATTTACTCTAATTTCTTATTGGGAAACCCCATTAGGAAGGTCTGCGCATAGGTGGGAGTACAATATTCGGACGGATATTAGGAAACTGATTTAATCAGAGATAGATTCGTTTGGCTGAAGATAAAGGTCCAATGCAAACCTTTCGTTAATGCGGCATTGAATCTACAGAATCATTTAGCTATATAATTTGTTAGTTTTTATAGGCGATGAAGAAGAACAACAATGGCATTGACCAACGAAATAATACAATCTCTATACCACTTGGAATTATTTAAAAATGTTAAAAGTATAAAAGCACAAGATAAAGTGAACAGTCACATTAAATGTTCATGCAACACCAATAAGGAATAGTGCATCACCCATTTACAATAATTGTTTAATGATAAAAGATTCTGAAAGTATTAGACATGATACGACATGAAAAGAAAAATTAATGTCTGAACCGATATATATATATATATATATATATATATATATATGATTTTAACATCTAAATAAATAAGAGTTACTGCTATGAAGTAAAATTTCTCTTTAAAATGCTTACTCGTTATAATAGCCACGAGATAGCAGTTCGATCGATGTCCCGCTGTCTCTCATGAATAGAGAATTATATAATCCATCTATAGTAATTCTGCTCGAGGGCAGGTCTTTCACTGCAATCATAGCATTTTCATGCTACGCTTTGCAGATTTACTAGGAAATTTTAGGTGTGGTAGCTTCCCATTGCTTTTCACACCGGTGAAGGATGATGATGGTAATGATAAGGATGATGATGATGGCCGGATGATTTTCGGGGACTGTTGGGCCCTACGCTTCCTGACATTTGTCTTACAGATGAGGAAAAACCCGAACAAACCTCACCCAGGAGCCTGTCCCGACTGGGAATGGAACCCGGGCCCGCTGCGTGACAAGGCAGCACGTTACCTCGAGACCATTGCGAATTATATAATAAGTAAGACTTTTTTTTTCTGGATTCCTAAATGGCACAGTTGGTAGAACACTAACATATGGAGTCAGAGGTCTCGAGTTCAAATCCTGGCTCAGGCATTTATTTTTCTTTTCATGTTACATATATACACACACACAGCAAGGTCATTTTCGGTGCAAACTAAGTAGGGTCGATATAAAGATTTGTAAAAATTTTCAATTTCTTCGAAATTCTCTAAAACTGAATACGGTGGCGTGCATTCAATAAGGCCCTGTGTTTTGCAGAGGAATGTGAGGATACTGCTACTACTACGTAGGCGAAGGCTATATCATAGCTCTGTGGAAAATCTATGCAAGTTTGTCGGTAGTTATGTTCCATCCTGTTTACATTTTCGATAGGAATGAGAAGTCACAGCGTAAAACATCTACAGAGGGAGATCAAACTAAACCAAAGGAGAAATGAGTTGTCACAGAGATATGCACAATGTGATGCGTCAAATCGATTCGCATTCGTGTGAACCAGCCCATAAGATTCTGTTAACGGGACAAGTTGTTAGGTGATTAATGACGTGTTAGGGTGGAATTTACATTGAATTTTCATTACCACGATGTATTTCACCATCAAACCATTATTTAATAATTATTATAAATCAGAATAAACAGTAATTACAAAACATATGGCTGTTTCAGAAGTATCGTTCCTCATCATCATCATCATCATCATCATCATCAGTGCTTTAGTGAAAATAAATAAATAAATAAATACTCGCCTTTATTGGAACCACCACAAAGAAACTGTATAGTGTATAAGTTACTAGGTAATACTCAGCATGCGCTTCTACCGGTACACCTAAATAAATTAAATAGCTATTTTTTTATTATTAGTTGAAGAAGTAAAAATAAAATTAGAGGTTAATTAAATTGAATGGTACACATTGCGACGAACCAAATATTACGGTTGCTAGAGCAAGTTTATTATTCCGAATTTCAGGTAAACACCTACTTCTGATTATCGTACGTCCCTGAGTTTTGTAAAATACCTACCTCGGTATATATTAACAGCACATACTAAGTTTCGTTGTGAATAAACGAAAATTACGACCGCTAGAGCGATTTTTTAATTTTCGTTCCAGGTGAACTCCTACACCTTATAGTTTTAGAGCATAACTGATAGAGACTAAACACTCGCTATAACAAAACATGTATGTGCAACTTTTCATGAAGATCTGTTGAGCCATTTAGAAGTCTATAAATCACAGACATACGCAGTCTGAATTTTTATAGACCTATATAAGATCATCATCATCATCACTCCAGGGATTAGGCAAATGCCCATTCCGACTTCATAATGCATCAGCCCAACGTCTTCTAGGTCTTCCAACTTCACGTCTTCCTGTTGCTTGATACTTTCTTGCTAACAATGGATATCTCTCCTTACTCATTCCATCTATATGATCAATCCAGTTCTGTCTGTAATTCGTGACCTTATCCAATAAAGGCTGTACTTTCAATTCTTCTCTTATATCCTCATTTCTTATTCTATCAAGTTTGTACATCCTTTTACTTGTCTTAGGAACCTCATTTCCGCCGTCTGTATTCTATTCTTCTGTTTTTTTTATTGTAGCCCAAGTTTCACATCCATACAATATTGTGGGAACCGCCATAACATTATACATTTTTATTTTGGTTTCTTTTCTAATTTTATTTTTGAATGTTCTCAGTATTGTTCCACACACCGTCTGAAATTTATTTATTTTGGAGTCAATATCTCTTTCCACATTGTAGCCAACATCACAGCCCAAATATTTGAAACTAGACACTTGATTTTCTAAAATAATTTTGGATCTCACTGGATCTCTTCCTCTAAAAGCCATGGCATTCATTTTCCTTACAGAAATTTTTAGATCATATAATTTACATATTTCATTTAATGCATGCATAGATTTCTGTAAGTCGTCTTCATTTTTCTGTATTATGATTACATCGTCAGCAAATAGAAGATTATTTATGCACACTTTCTTATCTATTCTTATTCCTGGATTCACTAAAACTTTCCATTTATTTAAAATATCGTCTATATATATATATATATATATATATATATATATATATATATATAACAAAGTGGGTGATAAATTACATCCTTGTCGTAATCCAGTATTTGTATTGATTGTATCTGTTCTTTTGAATCCGGTATCTATAATTATATTTGTGTCTTCATATAATTTCTTTATTGTTTCAACAAGACACAGCGGGTATCCTTTCATTCGTAATACTTCCCATAATTTTTGTCTGTTTACTCGATCGAATGCCTTATCCAAATCTATAAATCATATGTGAGTTTCTAAGTTATGTTCTCTTCTCTTTTCTATGAGTTATTTCAGTGTAAAGATATTGTCTATACATGACCTTCCCTTTCTGAATCTACTTTGATTTTCATTTATTATTACGTCTGTTATGTTTCTCAATCTATTATTTATTATTTTCATATATATCTTGTAGCCAGTATGCATTAAGCTAATCCCTCTGTAATTCTCGCAATTTCTCCGGTCTCCTCTTCTGAATATATTCTTCACAATTGCTGTTTTCCAAGTGGTTGGAATCTCATAGGTCTGCCAACATATATTAATTAAATTAAGTATTCGTAGTTTAGACAATATTCCACTATATTTGACTAACTCCATATTTATATTATCTAATCCTGTTGATTTCCTATTCTTACTGGTTTTCAGAGCCATTTCTAATTCATTTATGTCTATTACATCAATATTTTCCACTTTTATTTCTTCCTCTTTGTTCTCTTTTCCGTCAATTTTCTCCTTTTTCCAACGTTTTTCATAATGTTGTATCCATTCTTGTTCTGGGATTATATTCAATCTGGCAGAATCTTTCTCAGTCTGATTTAGATGTTTCACTAACTTATAACCTATTTCTTGTCTTCCATACATATCATGTTCTACTGTGCTTATAAATTTATCCCATGACTCCTGATGGGCTTTTCTTATAATGCTTTTAGCAATTCTCTTTTTCATTTTATATTCTTCGTAAGATTCTTCTGTTTTCAGTCGTAAGTATGTATGATGTGCTTTATGTTTTTCATTCACTGCATTTTGTATATTCGCATTCTAAGTTCTCAATCCCTTCCTATTTCTTATTCTATTTTTCTTTCCTAATATCTCATTTGCTGTTTTATGTATTACATTTGATATATTTTCCCATTCAATATTTATATCTTCTGACGTCGCTATCTCTGATATATATTTATTCATTCTGCTTTCATAATGTTGTCTAATACTTTGATCTTGTAATAAATATACTATATAAGATTTATGATATAAACTGAAGTTTGCCTTTCGACACAGATTATGTATACAGAGTGTCCATAAAGCCCCTATACACTTCAATGATACCAATCTTCAGCGGCACAATAAACTTGATAATTAGTTACATTAGAACCAAGTTTCGTTGTGAAACAAAATGCGGGTATTTTAGCGATGTTTTAAATCTTGGTTTCAAGGTGAACTTCATCTCGTAATGACCCCATTTTGCTGGTTAACAGACTCGACCTCACATTTTTTTAAATTACTGCTATATGACGAGTTTGGTTCCAAAATAATAATTGCGGCGGTTAGAGAGTCATTAGTCATATAAATAAATAAATGAATATATATATATATATATATATGCCTTTTTTTGTGTTTTTGAGTGGGTCCTTGGATCGTTTAGATTCACAATTGGACCCGGTAGTTGGCACTGAGATCGGGTTATAGGAAATTTAAGCTTGAAAGTGACAACTAACGAAATTCCAGCGGGCATAGTCTACTGTGAAATGAATCGAATAAGAAGATTGAAGTTTGAGGGAAGTAGATTATACAGGAGATGATAGAAAAACATTAGCTCAGAATAAGGATGTATGGAGAGCTTATGTCCGCGAGGAGATGAACATACGGGTTCGATAGTGCCAGTGATTCAGCCTAAATCTTTATTTTAATGAGCGTGTGTCTTTTTCCTTTATGGATGAAAAAACTGCTTAACCGATTTGAATGGGATTTTACCGCCATTTAGAGAATTTTTCTGAGACGGTTAACATATATAACATATTACCGTACTATAGGGCTGGAGCTAGCATCGTTGCACTAAAAAAATCACTTTTGGAGTGGTTTAAAGTGGCTTACGCTGTCTAAAACACGAAATTAATGTATGCATATTTGAATATCTCAAAAAACACTACAACAAAGTCCGCGGCAGCATGTGTCTATTTTTTACGGACAACTCACAACAATAAAATTTGTCTTTCAGCTCATTGATGCCAAGAAAATGGGAGAAGTAAATATACGGGCAGTGCCGCGTACTCAGCACGGGTTATCTAAAATAATCTCGATATAAATGTATAATTACTTTTCTTTTCAATTGAGTTGGTGTTTACTTGATAAAAATCCATATTCATTAATTAAATAAAAATAAAACTTAGTTTTATTTCATTTTCATTTTTATTAAGATATAATTCAGTGACAGCTGTTTCGGTACATATCTGAAGAAGGTACAGTGTACCGAAACAGCTGTCACTGAAATATATCGTAATAAATATGAAAATCAAATAAAACTAAGTTTTACTTTTCTTTTTGCTTATTCAACCAAACAATATAACACATTAAATTTATTTTGGCGTAGCAGCGTACGCCGGATATTAGCCAATATATATATATATATATATATATATATATATATGGTATGATAAGAAAAATAAATGCCTGGACGGGATTCGAACCCGGATCTCTGAGTCTGTACCTCAGCGTGATATCCATTATACTACCAGGCGAATCCAATTCAAACACTTATTTTTCTTATATAATTATGTATTATACTCTCCATTATTACTAGATGTCGCGAGAACACTGTCTTCACTGCCATCTAGTAGCTGACTATATCAAGTAAGCAAATTAAAGAGAATATTTATTTTACTTTATAGCAGTGACGCTTTATCGATGTTATAATATCTTTAAAGATTTGATTATAACATCGATAAAGCGTCACTGCTATAAAGTAAAATAAATATTCTCTTTAATTTGCTTACTTGATATAGTCAGCTACTAGATGGCAGTGAAGACAGTGTTCTCGCGACGTCTAGTAATAATGGAGAGTATAATACATATATAAGAAAAATAAGTGTTTGAATTGGATTCGCCTGGTAGTGTAATGGATATCACGCTGAGGTACAGACTCAGAGATCCGGTTTCGAATCCCGTCCAGGCATTTATTTTTCTTATCATACCATATTAAGCTTGCATTGCTCAATGTTAAAGATTTGATTATAACATATATATATATATATATATATATCTCGTATTCATTCTCGGTGTCTGTTAGGTAGGATTGATTAAGTTGGTAATTTTTAAAAATATATTTTCATGAGAACAACCTTAATAGAAACATTAACTTGGAATTCCATTAAGTAGGCTTACTCATAAATGAAGGGTACAAGGAAAGAACCAAGTAGGCTAAGTCACTTTTTTTTGTCGAAATGGAGTTTGAGGTGTCGTTAGATTCTCCATGGAAAGTACTATAAATTTGAAGTGGATGAAACAGTCGGCCGCGGTGGACTAGTGGTTATGCTTCTTGCCTCTGGTCCCAAGGGTCGCGGGTTCAAACCCGGCCGGGGTCGATGGATTTTTTAGGACGGAAAAATCCAAGGAGCAAGTCCTCCGGCAGGGACTTTAAGCCGTGGGTCCCGAGACTGAAGATTTAAGATCTTTAAGCCTAAATGAAAAGGCCTCTAAGCAAAATTTACCGAATTTTCCCGTCCTAGTACTACCTTGATTTCCTAGATGTCAGTATGAGGCGTAACGCTGACCACGTACCACTCAAAATGACATCTATACCAAAAAAAAGTGTAACTAAATTAGTATGGTTCAAATTCTTCCCTGTAGGGGGAGAGCGCCTAAATCTCTGTAAAGGGAAAACATAGGCTTACAATACAATACAATGAAACAGTAAAATATACAGTTTAGTATTGTGCTTATTTATAGTAATGCCACGAGTGATTTCCAATTTATCTAGAGAATTTGGAAATCAAGAGTGGCATTTGTCAGGACTATTTAACGAATAAAATTAAGCTGTTTACTCACACATCATTATTTAAATATCCATCCATTCATCCATCCATCCATCCATCCATAGTAATTCTGTCCTGGAGCAAATCTTTCACTGCAATCATAGCATTTTCATGCTATGCTTTGCAGCTGTACTAGGGAATTATAGGTGTGGTAGCTTCCCGTTGCTTTCCGCACCCGTGAAGGATGATGGGGATAATGATAAAGATGATAATGATGGCCGGATGTTTTTCGGGGACCATAGGGCCATAAGCTTCCTGACATTTGTCTTACAGGTGAGGAAAAACCCTGAAAGAAAACCTCACCCAGGAGCCTGTCCCGACTGGGAATCGAACCCGGGCCCGCTGCGTGACAAGGCAGCACGCTACCTCGAGACCACAGCTGGGGACTATTTAAATATAGTTATTTTAAAATTATATATTTAATGTAAACGGCGATGTTTGAAAACAAATGAGAAACGTTTGTTATGCTTTATTTGTTCAACACTGCAACCAGATCATATTATTTATTGCCAAAGGATCGCAATATTTAAGAATGCACCCCAGTGGAGAAAAAAAAAAATGAAACACATCAAACTATTTATAACCAACATTATAGGTTATTAATTAATTTCTGATGTCCTATGATTTAAATATGTGAATTATATGTTTCTGGAACGTAAATGCCTGGGAAATAATGTTTAAGAAAGTACAAGCAGTGGTTTCTTTTTTTGTGGTATAATCAATTGCTACAAATGTTTTTATATTATATCACGCAAGCACTATCTGGTTACATTCTGCAATATATATATATATGTTATAACTATATATACAAGCGTTACTGCTATAAAGTAAATATTCTCTTTAAAAATTTGCTTAACTGTTATGTTAGCCGCTAGATGTCAGTCGGAACAAATTTCCGCTACCTCTTGTGTGAATTGAGAATACTACATGTATATATATATATATATATATATATATATATATATATATACACAATCTGGTAGCCACATGCATTCTAGAATTCTTACATCCTACTATACAAATTGTTATACTCAAAGTATTTCTTAGAGAGTCAATCATTGCAAAATAATGCTCTGACCTATTCAGAACGTTAAAAAGGAGGAGCTTGATTTTAAAGTGATACAATTAAATTGATAAGATCGAGGTAAAAAATACTGTGATTGGTTGTGAATAAAAATTCATTAAAATGTGATTGGTCATTGACTACCATTTGGGGCATGAGTTAAATAGTCTATAAAGTTTGGCATACAGATAAAAAAGTATGTATGTTTTACAGCTAGAAGTACGTTTTCTAGTTTTCTGGTTTTTTCCCCTATACCCTTCAAATATAAAGATTTGTTCAAGTCAAAGTCTATTCATAAGGACCTATATCTAAAGATCCTAATTGACATAAAATACCAAGTGTTAATAAACGATAACTAAAAAAATAAAACTTACATATCCAATTAGAAATTATCTGATAAAAGAACATTAGCAGTATTAGAATAGTTCAGGATGCATAGAACTTACGTAAGAAGTGTTTTGTTGGTAGACTTGAGTGACTACCAAGGGTTCGAATGTAGAATTCAAATTGAATTGTGTGTCATAATTGTCTTCATCCTCTTCTTCATCTATATCTTCCTCTTCTCCTTCTCTTTCCCCTTCGTTTTCTTCGTCCCTCGTATCGCTTGCCAAACCACCTATCGGCGTATCACAATCAGGAGCGTATTTTCTGCATATCTCGTACGCGGCATCAGGCGTAGATGTTACAGTCAGTAGCTGTACACCACCCTAGAAAAATCAATCCATCAATATAATCAGTGAGGTTTCTACCAAGTTATACTCGTATATATCACAGCATACCCAAACAAATGTTAAGCAATCAACCTTGATGCAGATGAAGAAAGACCAGGACGTCCACTCAAAATACTTTTGGTCGGAGTTGACTGAAACAGGTCAACAAATGGCCAAAATTCGTGAATGTACTATGATGATATATATTACTTACTCTTACTTACTCAATATATATATATGTATCATCATATAATATATATATATATATATATATATATATATCATCATCATAGTTAGGCAAAGACAGAACAGTTAAGTACCATTTTCTCCTCTGTCAACTGATTTTTTTAGTAGCTATTGACGCGAGCTTTAGTGTTAGCCTATCAACAAAAAAAAAAAAAGAAAACAGTTCTGCCGTTTTTAACAGCAAAGAAGTGTTTATGGATAATCTCCATGGTGCAAGAGTTAAATTTCTTCCAGAGAAGCATGTGATGTACAAAGGCTATGTCCATAAATTATCTGCCGTTTTTAACTGCAAGACACTAAAATCTAGAGCCAAAGCTCCCATTTAAACTACAGGGAAGTAATACATGCATATGTGTTAATGACAGAGGTAGACGATCATCCAGCCAGTGTAAGGGTGACATGTGGTCTCCATGTCGGATCCATCAACCGTTATAGCTGTTTTTCCAATGTGGAGCCGCTACATATTGTAGCTACCCAAATTCCTCACGATACTGGGTGTTAATTTAGAATAGTCACCCCCACCATCAATTACATTCTAACACAAATATACATATTTTGTGAGGTATAAACATTTCTCATTCAATTATGATTATGGTCAATTAAACCAATTTCTTAGTAACTACTGACGAGCTTTAGTGTTTGAATAAAAAAATTAGAAAATTTTTCTTACCCTGTCATCGACACAAAACAGTTAAATACCTTTTTCTCCACTGTTTGTCAACCAATTTTCTTTTTATATACATATATGATCATTTATAACAATAAAAGTCCAGTATAATGTCGAATAAAATGAAATACAATTTAAAACTAACAATGTCTAAAATAACTTAATATAAAGTGAGATAAGTGCGGTGACATGTTATTTATGGTCGAATTTCGACCAAAGGGCGAACACTAGTATATAACAATGTGTGTATATATATATATATATATATATATATATATAGGTGTGTGTGTGTTTATGTGTTCCGGAATAAGTCTCGAACTCCTGGAGTAATTTTAAACCAGATTAAATTTAATACAGAAATAAATCCGGAAATGTGGCAATGGTCCAAATACACGTAACGCCCCTAGGAGGATGAGAGGAGTGTTGAAATGAAGAAATAACGGCGATTACCTATACATATTAGGGCATAATTATAAATCACTTAGAATAATTTCAACCAAACTTTTTTTTTCAATGACCCAGGTTGTCATTCCGATATTTCTGGTGTTCTCTCCTGGGATTGGCGTAATTGTAACCCACTTCTGAAATTGGGGCGCCTAGAAGGCAGTGTTACGCTGCCCCGAAGATATGATGGTGATGATGATGATAATAGTGGTGCGCCAGGAGAGTCCTTAATCCTAAACTTAACCTAAATTCCAGATTATGGGCAACAACAGAAATAATTCCCTGTAAGGAAAAATTCCTATGGTTTGACCATTCCAATGTTTTCTGAGTAACCTTTCTTCTTGCATTCGTTGTACATATCCAAACCAATTTAATTGCTTGTATCTTATATAATCCTCTATTAAATATCTAATATTCATTTTTTCTCTATGACAGTATTTCTTCATCTTCACTTCCTGGTTTAGGCAAGAGTTGCCTGTTCCGTGCTGAGGTCGTCTTTGGTTAAGTCCGTCCGAGTTTCCATTGTGAAGAATACGAGTAATATGTTTTCCTCTGATCGCGGTACCAACGCTATGCAGAGTAGACCATTGGTGGGGCTGCCACCTCGAAGCTTTAGGTCCAGCTACTGGATGTACTAACCCCATTTAGAGGGTTGCCACGTCCGCCAGATCCGGCGTGATGAAGGACTCCTTCTGCGCCGAATCTGCCGTTGGGGTCTTCACCGTAACCCTGGCTAGGGGCCCTTACAGAGCAGTATTTCTTATTTTTCCTAATTTTTAACATCTTGCTGCTCTCCTCAAGAAATCCATTTCCATCGACACAAGTTTTTGTTCTATGTTTTTGTTGAATTTCCAAACTCCAGCTCCATACTTTTCACAATTGAATTATATATTTGTAACTTGTTTTTTTTCTGGTTATATGTCTATTCGATAAGACTTCATTTATCATTACTGTTTATTGTTTTTAGCATTGCTATGTTTTTTGTGACGTATAGGGAGCTGGTCTGAGGCATAATAATAATAATAATAATAATAATAATAATAATAATAATAATAATAATAATAATAATAATACTAATAATAATAATAATGGGGCACGCCGTAGCGTAGTGGTTAAGGCACTGAGCTACAAGCCGGAGGGTCGAGGGTTCAAGTCCCGTTGGGGTCAGGATTTTTAAACTGACCCAAACCCTCTGGCGGCACTATGGCCCTAGGGTCGACTCAGCCTCTAACTGAAATGAGTACCAGACTCTTGTTCTGGGGGTAAAGGCGGCCGTCACGCAAGGGCTGACAACCCGGCTGACATAAAGTGCCGATTGTCTAGAAAAAGCGGGAGCCTTAACCTCCTACTACCCCAAGGGTCTCCGGGCCTGTTGTGGGATCACTTTACTTTAATCTTCTTCTTCTTCGGCTTTCCCCCACCTATAGGTTTGCCGTCTTCAGTTTCCATTTATCTCTATCATTCCAATCTCCCTCTTCCAAATTACGATCATCCATTATAGTTCTGACGTAGGTTTTCCATTTCCATCTTGGTCTGCCACGTTTATTTCTTCCAGGGGGTGACCATTGGTATATATTTTTTGGCCATCTTTCATTTTCCATTCTTTGTACATGGCCATACCATTTAAGTGTTTGATTTTCAATCCTCTTAACAACAGATGTGGTGACATTCATTTCTCTCCAAAGGAATTCATTTCTTATTTTATCCTGTCTTGTTTTTTGGAGGCTTCTTCTAAAATAATCAAATTCAACTGTTCTAATTTTGTTCTTTTGTAATTCCGTCAAAGACCAAGTTTCACTTCCATATGACAAAATATTCTGTATTATGCTCTTATAAATTTTCATTTTAGTTTCCTTTGTAATATTTTTATTCCAAATTATTCCATGTAATGTCTTAGTTGCATTTTTTGCCATTGCAATTTTAGTCTGTACATCTCTCTCACAGGTACCAAAACTTGTAATTATTGACCCAAGATATTAAAAAAATTCACACTTTTTTATTTTCCCTGTTTCAAGTATGAGGTCATCCACATCCTTTCCCAAACACATATATTCTGTTTTCTGTAAATTTATATTCAGTCCCCATTTTTTATATTCTTCCATTAGTTTATTTATAATATATTTCATATCATCTTCATCCCCTGCAAAAATTATTTGATCATCTGCAAACAACAATGAATACAGTACTTTTCCTCCTATAGGAATACCCACCCATTTCAGAACATTTTTTATACCACAAGTTAAGAGCCTGGTCTAAATAAATGTTAAAAAGAATTGGTGATAAACTGCATCCCTGCTTAAGACCTTTATTCACTGTGAATTCCTCTGTTAAAATATTCTGTATTTTTACTTTAGCTTTTGTATTACTATAGATCCTCCTAACAATATTAATCCATTTATCACAGATATTCATATTTCTCATTGCCGTCCATAACAATTGTCGAGGTACACTATCATATGCCATCTCTAAATCAATAAAGGTCATATGTAGTTCTTTATTTTTTGCTAGGATTTTCTCTTGTAATTGTCTAATGCAGAAAATATTATCAATACATGATCTTCCACTCCGGAATCCACATTGTTCTTCTCTTAAGTTATCTTTTATCTCCTTAAGTTTAAAATTTATAATTTTACTAAACATCCTAGCTGTTGAAGGTATAAACGCTTATACCTCTATAATTGGAAGACAGTTTTTTATCACCTTTCTTTAAAATAGGAGTAATGTACGATAAATTCCAGTCTTCTGGGATATCGTCTCCAATTTGAATTTTATTAAAACGTTTTGTTAAAAATATTACAAAAATATCTCCTCCATGTTTTAGGAGTTCTGTCTGAATATTTCCTGGTCCTAGTACTCTCCCAATTTTTGCCTCTTTCAAAGCTCTTTTTACTTCATCTTCGGTTATCTCTGGAGTGTAAAATTTATATTCTACATCCGCATCTTGAAGTTGAAACTCATTTCTATTTTCTTGAAGTAAACCTTTACAATGTTGCATCCATACTGATGGTCTTATCAACTGAATATTTATCTTCTTTCTTTCTGATTTCCTGATATTTTGTAATGTTTTGCAAGCTTCTTTGGATCTAGCATATCCAATCAAATGATCTATATTCGAGCATATATTATCCCAGTACTCATTTTTTGTTCTTCTCACTTCCACCTTTGTTTTATGTTTTAAAGTGATATATTCATTTCGAGATGTTGTTGAGTGATCTGATAACCATTTCATCCGTGCTTTCTTTTTTTCTTCTACTTTAATAATAATAATAATAATAATAATAATAATAATAATAATAATAATAATAATAATAATAATAATAATAATAATAATAATAATAATATTAATAATAATATCAATAATACTATTAATAATAATATTAATAAAAACCCGTGAGGGGTTGCTGATCCCCCATCGGGCGCCTCCCCAGGTGATGGATAGGTGGTACCGGGGAAATGAAACACCCGGAGTGAACCAAAATCAGTATAGCGTCTGTTCCAGATTGGACGGCTATAATGGGCAGGTAGAGCTCAGAGCCGAAGAGAAGGCAATCTACCTAAGGGAAAGCACCCTAAAAACAAAGCTGAAGCAAGTTGGGAGGCTGTAAGGTGGCAATCCCACCCACCCAACTATATCTGCGCAGCCCTTGTAAGGCGGCCAGATGAATCTTTTATTACTAAAAAGCGAAGGAGAAAGCCGGACGGAAACATTGATGATGGACCAGGCAAGAAAAGGGCAGTGATAAAGAATAATTTACTATTGGCAACATGGAATATAAGAGGGTTAATTAATAAACAGACAGAAGTTTTATATGAAATGAAAAAGAAAAAGGCAAATATAATGATCTTAACAGAAACAAAGAAAAAGTTGAAAGGGACACAGGATATAGAAGATCACCTCCTTGTACATCATGGTGTAGAAAGACAACAACGTGCATCAGCTGGGGTAACTATAATGATAGACCCCATTTGGAGGAAGAAAATACATAGCTATACATTTATATCAGAAAGAATAATTATTGTCAGGTTTAAAATACAAAGAGGATATATGACAATAATATGTATATATGCACCAGAACAAGGGAAAAAATAAAACATTGGAAAATTTTATAAAGAACTTCAAAAAGTAGTGAATAAAATAAATAAAAATGATTATATAGTTAATGGAGGTGATTTTAATGGAAGAATAGGGTGTCATCCTATACCTGATATAATTGTTACACAAGGAGAAACAATAGAAAATGATAGTGGAAAAGAAATTCGACAATTTGCAATATTTAATGGATACAGAATTACACTAATACCTATTTTAGAAAGAAAGAAATACATAAGTACACCTGGTCGGCTAGAGGATTAAGATCAATTATTGATTATTTCTTGGTAAACAGAAAATTGATACCCTGGGTCACAGATGTAAGAGGATATAGAGGTTTCGATGTAGGAACAGATCATTTTCTCTTGACATGTAATATAAAATTATTAGAAAGATGGAGGAAACCAACAACAAGAAAAATTTACAATGAAGAAACATATAAAGTGAATTTATTACAAGTAGAAAGTATAAGAAAGTTGTATGCAAATAGATTATCTCAATATATATTACAGCAAGAAATAAATAATAATATAGAAGAAGAATGGAGCAACATCGATTGGGCTCTAAAGAAAGCAGCATATGAAGTTCTAGGATTAAGAAGGAAAAATTGTAAGAAGAGAGGATTAAGAATATGGAATGACGAAATTAAAACAGTTATAGAGGAAAAGAAGAAAGCATATTTACAATATTTACAAAAGAAAACTGAAGAAACAAAAGAAATATATTATAACAAAAGAAAGGAAGCAAAGAAAATTGTTAGGAAATCCCACCAAGACAGTTGGGAACGATATGTATCTAATCGAGAACATGATCTACATGGACGACTATGGACTGCTTATAGAGCCATTAAATATTTAAATAAATCAGAAAAAGAAGCTGCATATATACCTACATCAATATTAGAAGAACATTGGATAGAATATTTCAGAGACCTGTGGTACAACGAGAATGAAAACGAAGAAGAACCAAAATGTGAGAATTTGAAAGTAGATAAAATACAAATGGAAGAACTGGAAGAATCGCTCAAATTAACAAATAATAGAAAAGCTAGCGGACCAGATGGCATCAATTCAGAACTAATTAAATATGCAGATATATTTTTTAAATTAAGATTCTTGAATTTTCTTAATATGTGTTGGGAGAATCATAATATACCAGCAACATGGAGGCAAGGTATAGTAAAACCAATTTACAAGAAAGGAGAAAGAAACCAACCATCTAATTACAGAGGCATTACCCTCCTAAATAGTGGATATAAAATATATGCTAGAATAATAGCAAAACGAATACAACGAATTACTGAAGTAACACTAGCAGAAGAACAAAATGGGTTCCGAAAAGGAAGATCTTGTACCGATGGAGTATTTGCCCTGAATCAGATAATAAACAAAAGACAAGAAAAAACCTAGAAACACATTTGTTATTCATATACCTAGATAAAGCATTTGATCGAGTAAACAGGGAAATATTGTGGAATATCCTAAAAGAAAAAGGCCTCCCTATTCAGATTATAGAAACTGTTAAGAGCTTGTACTATGGAACAAATATTTGTATTGACCCTCAGTTGACTAAAAATAAGACATTTTTTCAAATAAACCAAGGAGTACGACAAGGGTGTTCACTCTCACCTATATTATTTAATATTTATATGGACGATATCCTAAAAGAATGGATGAAGGTTTTAACTAATGAAGGAATATTAATTGATAATAAAGATAAAATAAATGCTTTATTATTCGCTGACGATGTTGTACTTTTAGCAGAATCTGAAAATGAGCTCCAAATGTTAGCATATAAATTTAAATAAATAGCCAATAGATATAATTGTAAAATATCAATAAATAAGTCAAAAGTAATGGCATTTATTGGTAAATATGGAATTAGATCAAAAATTGTACTGGATAACAAAATAATAGAACAAGTATCACATTAATAATTAAATTAATGTTTTTATTACCTCACCTCATATCTTTTTTCTTCTATACTGCAGTTTCGGAGCTTATCTCCATCGTCAGTAGCCTCTGGTCGACCGGTGTTATGTCGTTTCTTGGCGGTTTCCTTCTTACTTCTGTCGGTGGACCGATGAACCTCTGGATTAGGTCTTACTTCTGTCGGTCCACCGACAGAAGTAAGAAGGAAACCGCCAAGAAACGACATAACACCGGTCGACCAGAGGCTACTGACGATGGAGATAAGCTCCGAATCTGCAGTATAGAAGAAAAAAGATATGAGGTGAGGTAATAAAAACATTAATTTAATTATTAAATTAAACCTCATAGTGTTCTTTCCCTGTGAAAGTTAAATAAGTATCACATTTCCAATATTTAGGATGTGATATAAATTATAGAGAAAATAAAGATATAGAAAATAAAGTAAATAAATTTCAGGCTATTTGTGGAACCATAAAAAGAACCTTAGGTCGGAAAACAAGGAAAGATACGAAACTTAATTTATATAAAACAATGGCTGTTCCTTTGTTGTTGTATGGAAGTGAAAATTGGATAATGAAATCAAATGATAAAAGCAGGATACAGACTGCGGAAATGCTGTTTTTACGTAATGTGAAAGGATGCACAAGAGCGGACAGAATAAGGAATGAAACTATACAAGAAGAATTAAATATATATAAAATTGAAGATAAAATCAGCGAAAATAATAAGAAATGGACAGAACACTTAATGAGAATGAACAACGAAAGAATACCAAAAAGAACCTTCCTGTATAATCCCAGAGGAACAAGAGATGTTGGCCGACCACGCAGAAGATGGACTCCACTTTTAACTTCGCCGGAACAGGCTGCATAGCCTAAACCTTGTAGTAGAAGAAGAGAAGGATATTAATAATAATATTAATAATAATAATAATAATGATAATAATAATAATATAATAGAGTCTAGTAATAACAATAATAATCTGAATTCTAAAATGTGTACTAATGGTGGCCCTCGATATGAATAGGAAAAAAATCTGGCATATGACGAAGACCACACTAACCAATAGTATACATTATCAATTTAAGGGTTAAAATATTTCGAAACCGGTTGGATTGTACCTTTAAACATCGTAACAAGTTTGCGAGCATGCTAACCACTAGTCCACGAGGGAACAACTTGCTTCATTCTGTTGTGAATAAAACATTGCAAATTGATTAAAATAGCACTGTTGTCCCATATATAATATTACATAAATCTAAATAACTGGATATATTACGAGAAACTATGACGTCAGAATATATTAAGGTGTGTTATGTGAATTCCATTTAAAATTCAACCTGACAGTGACACTTATTTTATTCGAAAGTTATTTTCAGGATAATTCCCTTTCATGTTATTGTTTAATGTATTGCATACATCACAATACATTTAGGAGAAAGAGCATTTTCTTAGACCAGAGTTTTTTAAATTTCCAGCACTGTGGCCGAGTGGGTCGAGTCACAATGGGAAATAGCTTTCATCATCGAATTTTGTCCAGTATGAGCTCCCGTGCCCACCCAGCAACACATGAATTTGTGCAGCTATAATAATTAGCGGTTCCAGCCAGAAAAAAAACAATCTATGACGACTGAAGATACGCAAGCTAGGTATTTTATGCAGTACTAGCTGATAGCCTTGCATTGGTCGGGTATTTATTTATCTCAATCTTCGTGGCTTCAGTTAGGTTACTGAGCCCAAAAACTATAGATTAGATATTATTCTCCATTATTTTGGAAATTAAATAATTCATAAAATTTGATACCGGTATTTTTTTTACCCTTCTTAACTCCTATTCCTAAAGGGCACGATAAGTCAAAAATTGACGTGCACATCATAGAAGCTGTCACTAATCAGAGAAACAATCCCCAAAACCAAGGTTTGCACACTGATTTTGGTGATTTAGAAAATTTGATTTTCCACCCTTTCTCACCTCGTTTAGGGTGCAAGGGTCAAACTAGAACTTAAATGTCATACGGTATTTTATTAATCAGTTAGCGAACTTGAAAACAGTGGATTCAACAATATTATTGGCTACTTTTAACATCACATTTTTGCATTTTTTACCCTCCTTCATCCTCATAGAGATTCTAGTGTCAAACATGGGCTTAAACACAATCCGGAATGCCACCAATCAGTTTAGCGATACCAAAACTATGGATTCGACACTAATCTCGATCCTTTCTTCATTTTAGTTATCAAACTTTATCATAACCCACTCTCTTCCATCCATCCATAGTAATTCTGCCCGAGGGCAGGTCTTTCACTGCAAACATAGCATGTTCATGCTATGCTTGTAGCTTTACTAGGGAATTGTAGGTATGGTAGCTTCCCGTTGCTTTCCACACCGATGAAGGATGATGATAATGATAAGGAGGATGGTGATGATGGCCATAAAGTTTTCCTGACATTTGTCTTACAGGCGAGGAAAAACCCCGATAAAAACCTCACCCAGAAAAACTGCCCCGACCGGGGATCGAACCCGGGCCCGCTGCGTGACAAGGCAGCACGCTACCTCGAGACCACAGCGGTGGACCCCACTCTCTTAGGGGTGCTATTGGTCAAATTTGGCTTCAAATGTCACCGCGACTGCCATTAACGGGCTTAGCGACCCCAAAAAATATATACATATATATTAATTCGGAACTAATATTTGTCGTTTTCGATTTTTATTATATTTCACACTCTGTCACTCCCCTCTTAGGTGCTATGGTCCTCTTACCTCCATGGAACCTTTTACAGATTGTAAGTTATATGTGTACCGAGTTTGGTTTTAAATTACCGTACTCAAGGTGTCCGAGAATTATGTTGGAACATATATAGATTATTGTCTATACTTTTTTTTTATATATCAACCCATCTCTTACTCCCTCAGGAGTTCTGAGAGTATTTTACCACTTGTAGCCACATTTCCGGATCATAATTTATATTTCTTCTTCTTCTTCTTCACTTCCTGGTTTAGGCAAGAGTTGCCTGTTCCGTCTTCACTAATAGATCTAAGACCACCTCTTCCGAGGACGTCCGACATCTCTTCTTCCTCTTGGAAAATAATGGAAGATTTTATTTGGTAATCTTCTTTCTTCCATTCTTTCTACATGTTCTTTCCACTGTATCTTGTTGTTAAATATATTTTCTTTTATGGAGTAGATCTGCAGTTCTTCACGGATATCCTCGTTTCTTATCTGGTCCATTCTAGTGCAGCCTTTTACTCTTCTTAAAAATTTTATCTCGGCTGCTTGGATTTTACTTTCTTGTTTGGTAGTGGTAATCCAAGATTCACTCCCAAACAAAAGGACAGGAACAGCCATTGTTTTATAAAATTTTAATTTTGTTTGTTTATGGGCTTTATTATTCAATGTTCTATTTATTGACCACAAATAGATAATTTATATTTATGTGTACCAATTTTGGTTGAAATTGCTGTAGGTGTTCCACTTATGTCGGCACATACACGCATGCATAAATACACACACACACACACACACACACACACACACACACACACACACACACACACACACGCACGCGACACACACACACACACACACACACACACACACACACACACACACACACACACACATATATTATTTAATTGAAATTATTGAGTAACAATGTTTCGGTAGAACGGCTTATTTTGTTTTGTATCTTACAAATCAGAAACATATGGGAGTCAGGTTCGATAATTTGTGGATCATATGAAAATTTCAATTTGACAATATTTCAGTGATAGTCGGCAATGTTTGGTTAAAATTGACATGGGGTATAAATTGGACTGGTCAGTATTCAATGCTTATGAAATATTTTTTATGATAGAATTTAGAATCTAATTATAAATAAGTAATTTGTAAATGTACATTTATAAACTCACTGTATAGAGGCCATCGTCTAGTAGCTGTTGTCCTATAAGAACTATACCCGTGGTGCTGATCTTTGCTGACTTTTGTCTTGTGAGCTCCTTGGTGATCTGCTTTTTGCAGTCCAGTATTAACGTTACAGCATCTCCTTTCACACTGAATCCTAGTCTGTGCCATCTGTAATATCATATTTATACAATCATCTCTGCTGTAAATAAATGACACGTATTTTGATATTTGGTAAGAAGGCAGAACAACTTAGATTGGAGTTTCTATCAGAAAAAACTTTTCAGGTCGGATCGTGGGAGACCTACGTGTTGATTCTTTTAGGTGGATCGAACGCGGAGATAAAATATGAAAATACTTGGGAAAAGTAAGAAAATGAACCCATTAACGCCATGATATTAAATTGAGAAACATTTATTTTTTGTTGCCACACTACCCATGATACTATTAAAGAAACGGATTTATTATTATTATTACGGTACTATTATTATTATTATTATTATTATTATTATTATTATTATTATTATTATTATTATTATTATTATTATTATTATTAACCCTTAAGTTTGCGATAAACTAACTTCTTGTACAAGTTATTTAAATGCGCCGGACCGTAGCGAAAACAAAATATTGTATGACTGTATATTATTTCTACTCACTTGCTTTTATATCGTTTTACTAAAATTATTAAAATAAATTGAACTATGGTATATTATGATGTGATGTTGGGAAGAGGTTTTTACAGAAGTGAGGAAATGTTTAAAACCGAGCGACAGCGAGGTTTTTAATTTCCGAAATTCTGTAAAGCACTTCACAAAAGTTTGTTGTACATTATATTTTTTGCGCGATGGTGTTTTCAAAATAGTAAATAATAGTAAAATGATAACATCTTTGTTGGAAATATTTGAATTCATTATAAACAACTGACTAACGTTAACAGCGTGGGAAATGTTTATTAGTCGAGACTATAGCAGGCCATGGCACCAACCGGTGATAAAATGGCGGCAAGTACGAATTTATTGTTTTATATTGTTTCAAATAAATTTTAGTTCATTTAAAATGCAGTTATTTATTTCGTACAATGTATATTAACAGTACTTTTTCGAATATATTTTTGTATATACATTTTACGTAGTATACATAAGGGGCAGTGGTTTTACTTCCCACACGTGGTTTGTAATATGTAATATTACAGTATAGTTATTTAGGTTGGCAACCCCGAAATGTAGGAAGTTTAACTTTCAATAATGATCGCCATTGCTGTAGGTACGACAAAATGCAGTATCGCGCAAAAATGTATGTTATAGGATACATTGCCAATTTAAAGATTGATTGAAGAGTTACCTCAAAAAAGGTGGTTATTAGGAGCTAAAATTGACGAAACAATGTCTCTTCGTTTTCCAATGGTCAATAATTTATTCTATTCTATAGTGTTCTACCCAAGAGCAGCTCTTTCACTGCATGCTATGCTTTGCAGCTTTACTACGGAATTACTTCCCGTTTCTTTCCATCTTTAATTTATATTTCACACAATTTTTCCCCTAGCTTCCCAGTATAAACTTGATATAAGTCTTTTCTTTGTTTGTTATTTTTATTAAGAACACTGCCTGAAATAGAAATTAATGCAATATTCGTTCTTATTTACGTAATCTTACCAAACGTGCTCAGTAAGTAGCTTGCGTACTACTTTGTACGCTCGAAAATATTTTAACATCTTGGACCTGCCAACTATATTCACTGGCATTACTAAGAGACTTGTATTATTATTATTATTATTATTATTATTATTATTATTATTATTATTATTATTATTATTATTATTATTATATTATTATTTATTTATTTATGTGCCAGATGCAGTTAATTACACGAATTACACATAACTAAAGGGCGGAGAAATGTGCAAGATAGGTAATTAATGGCGTGTAGATACGTAATAGGTATATCCGACATAAAAAAAGTCTTACTTTATTGGAATTGTTATTAAATTATTAATTAATAGAAAATTTGCTGTCTTTTGATTTTGAAGTGGAAACGGGAACATATTGAATAGGAGTACTTGTAAAAATATTTTCATGATTTGTCATGAGAGAGATAAATGAAAGTAAATTAATGTAAAACCCTATTCATGCTCCTAGTCAAGAGTTTGACGAAATTGTAATGAGAAGACTACTAATTAATGTGGTAAAAAAAAAGGATTTTAGTTGAATTATTAGAAATTAGAGAAGAGAGGCTCCTTCCTCTATAGATGGGGAAATACACATTTTAGAGGTTTCTGGATAAATTTACCACGCAATATATTCCATATGAGTCTGCAATTGATAAATCATCCAATGATTTATAGCTACATTACAATTTAATTCCAGTGTTGATAGATTATGAGTTGAGAGACTGAACATAGTGATGAGGTTCTTATCATCAGACTGTACTATTTTACCGCTGTTTATGTGAAGCAATGTAAACAGTAGATTCATTTATATTCAACCTAAGGAATAACGCACATTTTCTTGCCATTTGCACATAATTACACAAGTCCAATACTATCCTGAATGAGCAAAAGCTCATGTTCAGAGCATGATTCCATTATAGAGTAAAAATAAATAATAAATCTTGTTCATACAATTACAATTTTATAATAATTTGTAAAATGTAACTGAAAGTATATATTTATAACTAACTCACTGGTTCTATCGAACCCATAGATTCATGGTCACGCGGACATAAGCTCTCTATACATCCCTATCCTGAGCTAATGATTTCCAATCATCCCCTGTATAATCTATTTCCCTCAAACCATGAATAATGTTATTCTCCCACTTCATTCTTGGCCTACCAACTGGGCGTTTTTCCTCTGCTTTTCCTACAAGAAGTTTCCGTACACCTCTTTCATCCCCCATACGTACCACATATCCTGCCCATCGCAGACTACGAGACTTAACTATTCTTATTATATCTAGCTTCCTATACATAGCCTATCATGTAGCTGACTATTACGTAGTTTCCTTCATTCACCTGTCTGTTCATCTCTCTTTGGTCCAAAATTTTTCCTAAGAACTTTATTCTCAAATACTCGTAATCTCCCTTTTCCTCCCTTAAAGTAAGAGTCCATGTTTCACATCTATATAATACAGGGAGCGGCAGAAACAATGACCCATTTTAAACAAGTATAACTGGGAGAATAACTGTTTCATATATTTTCAGTTTAGCGTTTTTTGAAAGGAGTTGGGACGACAAGAGTCCCTGTAATGCATAACAGCATGCATTTCCAGAATTGAACACTGGAAGTATATATTCAAACCAAAATTATGTAATCTTTAATGTATTTACATTTATGTAAAATACGTCTTATAGTAGAAATATTAGGAATAAAAAACAACATTAGAGTTATACAGATATAGTATAAAATGTCTAAAAATTAAGTATTGATTTGAAAAACACAAGAGCTAAATAATTTCAGTTTTTAATTTACCAATATTCTGATTACTGAGCTCTGGCTTAATTTTCATAATGCAATTAAATAACTTTGGGCAAAAATTACCACTGTGTCTTAAATATTGAGTTTTGTGACATTTGGGTTCAATTAAGGTCTTAAATGAATTTTGTCTGGTGGTTGTGATTATGTGGATCAGATTTAAATGATTTTTATTTTAGTGATGGATCAGTAAAGTATGTTTATAAATTGGTTCAATGTTAGGGGACATTAAATTCTGAATAAATAAGCTTAATTTGTGTAGTCATGGGCTTTCTCATATAAATCTTAATAATATAAGTAATAGGCATAATAAACTTGTTTTTGAAGTCCCGCTCAACCTATAGGCCTACTGCCGCAATGAATTATTGACTGAATCGGAGCTAAATATACACTCGTAATACCTGGTTAGGACAATTGATCGTAAAGTTACTAATTTATTTATTGTTCGAAACATTCTGTTACATAAATAATCAATATTTTTTTCCATTTTATTTGTTGGTCGATTATGATACCTGAATATTTTTATTTGTGTGCATTCATAAACAGTCTGCCATGGTGTTATTTCCTTGCCTCTAATTTTGAGGGTCGCGTGTTCAAACCCGGCCGGGATCGATGGATTTTTATGATGGAAAAACCAAGGGACACATTCTCCAAGATGGACTTTAAGCATTGGGTCCCGAGTCTGAAGATTTTCAGGGTGCTGAAAGAACCTCAAGCCTGAAGAAGGTGGCCACTGAGCAAAATTTAACAGACTTTTCTCAATCGAAGTAAAATATTAGTTGCCTACTAGATGTCACTTGAGGTAACATGTTTATCACATATCACTCACGACATCTGCTTGGCTTCCGACCTGTGAATACAACCTAGAAGAACTCGCCACTAAAGACGCCCTCCGTAGTCGAGGGAGAAACGTCTGGGAAAAACTCACATATGGACCACGGACTCTAGTTCGGAATCTTTCAACACAATGATTTCGGCCGTGAAAACTTGCATTCTACACTCAAAGGAAAGTAAACAAATACATATTTAGATTAAATTACCTACTGTAGATACCTCTTTAAAACACAACACATAAATAAGACAGCAACTAAAAATATATGAATTAAACCCAACAATAGTGGAATACAGAACAAACTGGAAAGAACACTTAGCAAGGATGAGTGAGAACAGAATACCAAAAGCAGCATACAAATATTCAGCAAGAGGTAGAAGAAGTTTGGGAAGAACAAAGAGAAGATGGAAAGAGCAGCAATTTGGAGCCGGAACACGCTAGCAAAAAGCTTAAACCGCGACGAAGAAGAAGGAGAAGAAAACGATCCCTTTTTACACTTACTGTAGATATGTGTAGTATAGCCTATATGGAATTTTTAATGCATCTACATTTGATTTAGCCTATAGAGCTCTCCTGGAGAACTCATAAACAGATTAACCGGGATATTTTACCTTAATTAGCTCTTAAATACAGGACTAAAGGAGATGAAAGCACGTGATAAATCAACCGATTAATTCGCGAGTTCATGGCTAACTGACTAACTTAAATGTATGCAGCATTATATCATCCCCAACACATGTTCACTACCCACAGCTCTCCGTACGTTATAATTGGATTTCGTCATAATCCTAAATGAAACCATTTTATACGTTTTCTTGCTAAACTCTATTATGACTGCAGTCATTTTATATAAATATATTACTTTAGACATATTCAAACGCAAAGGAAAACAAGTAGGCGTGATGTAAAATTAAATCAGTATTGTTTTTAATGACGCAACAGACTTTGAAGGTCCTTGGGCTACCAGTCGGCTGCTGGCCTCATATCCACAGGTGTTCATCACAGAGAAGATATTAAAGTAAAAAAAAGTTGAAACATTTTAAGTAAAATTTTAACATACTTAAATTACTAACCAAAATGAACGAACCTCCAGTCAGTAGGCCTATATGAGTGACATGTGTGTCCCCGACCGCTATAACTGGATTTCTCAACCGTGATCCTCTAATTATTTTTGTTATCTAAATTCCTTACAATACTGGGTAAGTATCGATCTCATACCGGCCGAAATCTCATGAGAAAATTTCTTCCCAAAGGTAAATCGAACCACCACAAGTCCCTTAGCTATGGATCAAGGTATGATGCCTTAGACTGCAAGGGTATGGGAGGAGACTCTATTACTGAAAGTGTCACCAAAAGCTATTGGGTAGTGATGATTATGATAACTTAGGTGCTATTCCCGTACAGGGGAGAAAGTGAACCCTACTAATTTAGTTACACTTGTTTTCGGATAGATGCCAATGAGTGGCCCGGGGTCAGCGTTTCGTCTCATAGTGACATATAGGAAACCAAAGTAGTATTAGGATGGGAAAATATGGTACATTTAGCTTATATGCCTTTTTTATTCAGGCTTAAGGATCTTTTACGAGACTGAAAATCTTCAGTCTCGGGACTTATAGATTAAAAACCCTCCCGGAGGACTTGTTCTTTGGATTTTTTCATCCATAAAATATCCATCGACCCCGGCCGGGATTGAACCCGCGACCCTCGGGACCAGAGGCAAGGAGCATAACAACTAGACCTCCGCTGTCGATGATGATGATGATGGTGATGATAATAATAATAATAATAATAATAATAATAATAATAATAATAATAATAATAATAATAAATTCAAGGATTAGGCCATTTCCCTTTCGGATTCATACGATGTCAGCCCATCTTTTCTAGCACGTCCAACCATTTTGTCGTCCTCCTGATAGTTCCTCGCTAGTAGTGGGAAAATAAGAAGGAAAACGCCCAGTTGGTAGACCAAGAATGACGTGGGAGAATAATATTAACTATGATTTGAGGGAAGTAGATTATACAGGGGATGATTGGAAAATATTAGCTCAGTATTGGGATGTATGGAGAACATATGTCCTCTCGACCATGAACCTACGGGTTTGATAATGCCAGTGAGTTAGTTAGAATTAATTAGTGAATATCGTTAGTTACACATTCCTCTGTCTATATGTTCACTCCACTTTTGTCTATAATTTATTAGTTTATCATTTAAAACTTCTACTTTTAATTCATTTCTTTTTTTGTTCATTTCTAATTGTTTCTAGTTTAGTACAACCTTAGATTTGCCTAAAGAATCTCATCTCCGCCGACTGAACTCTATTTATTTGTATTTTCATTGGGACCCAACTTTCACAAGCATAAAATAATGGTCGGATTGCTATATATCTATAGATTTTATCTTTCCGTACTTTATTTTTAAAAGTTATTTTAAACGTTCCGCACTCTGCCTGATATTTATTGATTTTTTGTATCCACAACTATTTCTAAGTTAAAACTAATATCACAGTCCAAATATTTAAAACTATACACTTGTTCCAAATATCAACCTTCGAAAATAATTTTAGATCTCACATGATTTTTGCCTTTAAAAGCCATAATTTTCGTTTTGTTCATTTATGTCTTAAAATAATTTAATATACATATGCCATTTAATTTATGCAACGATTTTTGTAGATAGACTTCATTTTTATGAATTATAGTTAAATCATCAGCAAACAGAAGATTATTTATGCATATATATTTTTGCTAACTTTAATTCCTGGTAATGTTGAGTGATTCCGGGTTATGTGGCCGTGGTCCATAGTTGGTGTTGATACCAGACGTTTCGCCCTCAACTGCGGAGGGCATCTTCAGTGGCGAGTGCTTCTAGGCGTGTTTCCTGGTCGGAAGATCTACTCTAAGTAGATATACTCTAAGTAGATCTTCCGACCAGGAAACACGCCTAGAAGCACTCGCCACTGAAGATACCCTCCGCAGTTGAGGGCGAAACGTCTGGTATCAACACCAACTATGGACCACGGCCACATAACCCGGAATCACTCAACATTATGATTACCGGCCGTGAAAGCCTGCATTCAACTTTAATTCCTGGGTTTACTATTTTTTTTTCTATTCATTTAGATTTTGAATATTATCCATGTAGCTATATATTAAACAAAGTCGGCGATAAACTGCACCCTTGACTTAAATTAGATTTAATACTTATAATTCCTGCCATTTTAAAACTAATACAGCAAAACCTGTCTATGAAGGAACATGACGGTTCCTTAAATATATTTCCGTCTTGGCAGTTTTCCTTCTTATAAAGGGTTTCCAAATTACAAGTTTCAATTTTCTCGCGCAGTGTAAGGGTTTTACATGCACGCTTTAAAGACATAACGTATCGACTGAAATACAGACAAAATAGTATATGTAACACAGCTCAGTTTGCACGTCAACACAACACAACTTTATTACACAAAAGCGAGAAGGAACTCAACTACAGGAAGACTGAAGAGTTTCCCAACTCCCTCGCAGGTAACGTAAGCAGGCAACGAAAAGCGAGGGATTCCCCGCTGTCACACATAAGCGAGGGTATCCCCGCAATACAATGGCAACAAAAGAAGGTAAAACTTTGTAATGCAGAAAGCGTCATATGCAGAATTTTCACGTGTGGTCATTAATACAGTTATTAGAATGTGCTTAATAATGATTTTCCGTCTTATTGAGGTAAAAATTAACTATTGGTACTTTAAAAATCATTTCGTTTCCGCGTTATGAAGGTTTCCGGCTTATACAGGACGATTTTACATATAAAATCCTGCCGATTAGGAGGTCTTTTATCGTCTCTACAGGTTTCCTTCTTATAAAGGTTCCGGCTAAGACAGGATTTACTGTACATGTAATTATATATATATATATATATATATATATATAATTGCTTAACTGTTATGTTAGCCACTAGATGTCAGTAGGAATAAATTTCCGCTACCTCTTGTGTGAATTGAGAATACTACATGTATAAAAAAAATGTATGTTTGTGTTGGAATAGTTGGGTAGCTCAGTTGGTTAAAGCGCTAAACGTACAGAGTTTAGAGACTCGGGTTCAAATCCCGACAAAAGCATTCATTTTTCTTTTCATATATATATATATATATATATATATATATATATATATTAAATATATTTTCTTTCATACTTCTCAAGGCATGGAGAATAAACTCTATTGAATAATATTTCCGTAGTTTTATGTCTAATGGCTATAAAATACTTTGTCAAAATCTAATCAATTTTGTTTCTGTTCTTTTTTTCTCTAGTTGTATCAGTGTAAATGCAATGTATCAATAAATGCTCTTCCTTTTTTTTTAAACTTGCTTTGATTTTCTTGTTTTAATTCTTCTTCTTCTTCCTTCCAAGTATTAGGCCAAGGCCTGTTACGATCCTATAGAAAATTTTCCCTCCAGCGTTTCATAGGACGGCCCAGTGATCTTCGTCCTCTTGGTATATAATTATAAACAGCTTTGGGGATCCGATTTGAACTCATTTCTTCAAGATGGTGCTTCCAATTTAGTTGGTACTGTTTAATATATTCCAAAATTGGCGTAGTCTTCAATTCCTTTAAGATATCGGTGTTCCTTTTCCGATCCCATCTGGTGTAACCCGCTGTTCTGCGCATGAATCTCATTTCACAAGCCGTTATTCTGCTTTCATGTTGTTTTCCTAGTGTCCATGCTTCACTACCATAGTTCTTGTGTTATATTCCTTAATCCGTTATTTATTCACTAAGCTTATTACTCTATAACACACATTTCCTTCCATCGCCTTACTTAAATACGTTTTTTACTGAGGCAGTTGACCAAGAAGTTGGGATTCTGTTAAATAAATGCATTAATCGAAGTTTTTCACATCAGTTCACCATATTTTTTTTTTATAATTCCATTTTAATATTACCTAATCCAGGGCTTTTCTGTTCTTAATAACCTCTTCTAACTTCTAACTATATCCATCCATAGTAATTATGCCCGAAGGCAGGTCCTTCACTGCAATCATAGCATTTGAATGCTATGCTTGCAGCTTTACTAGGGAATTGTAGATGTAGTAGCTTCCCGATGCTTTCCATACCGGTGAAGGATGATGATGATGATGATAATGATAAGGATGATGGCCATATGATTTCGGGGACCGTTTGGGCCTTAAAGTTTTCCTGTCATTTGTCTTACAGGTGCGGAAAAACCCCGATAAAACCTCACCCAGAAAAAAAAAATATATATATTTATTCATTGTCATATTCATGTTTAGCAGGTAAGATGAGAACAGATAGAACGGAATCCCGCATGACACCAGATAGTACGCATAGCAATAGACAAGTTACCAGAAGTTGGGAGAAGGACACCTGGAAGACCAAAAAAGTAAAGATGGAGGGACTCTTAATTCTGATTGGAACAGGTCATGGATCTAAAACAAAGAGAAGAAGAAGAAAATGATGATAATGAATTGTAAAAAAAATAATATTTTCATGAGTACAACCTCAATAGCTGCATTCCTTTGAAATTTGCAAACAGAACATTCAGAAATTCCATCTAAACTTTCTATATTATAGATTTGCACACGACATTTATGCGTTCGTTGATCAAGAGGTATCAAATGCATGGTTGACAAATGGTAGGTACAGGTGCCGCCATTATATCAGAAATCATAACTGACGTCAGAGCCTAGTAGGCGTTTACCTCTGTTTGCCTCTGCCTCTTTCCCATGCGTGCTAATAACCAAACTAAAAGTATCGGTCGCTTACATACACTTCGAACAGCTTGTCACAGAAGACGTTTCGAGAGTTAGAATAGTACCACAAGTGACGCAGATGGTCCGCGCATATGTAAGATTTAAGGTTTTCATGCTTTCAGCTATAAATCTAAGGGACAAGTGATCCGGGAGGGACTTGAAGCCGTGGGCCCCGAGTCTGAAGATTTTCATACTCGTAAAAGAATGACAAACCTGAATAAAAAGGCCTCTGTACAAAATTTATTGAATGTTCTCATCCCAGTACTACTTTGGTTTCCTAGATGCCACTATGAGTAGGGAAGCTGATACCGGGCCACTCAATGACATCTATCCGAAAACTAGTGTAATTAAATTAGTATCGTTGAATTTCTCCCCTGTTGGGTGAGAGCGCCTAAATCTCGTGTGAGACATAAGGGCTTACTACTACAGCCATTTGATACTCTCTATATTATCTCAGGTCAATTCAAACCGAGAGTGGAAGGCTATAAATTTTGTGTCTTTTTCCAGGTTTGAGGTTCTTTTGTAAACGTAATGGTAAAGTGATCTCAATTACAGACCTTAAAATACCTTTGCGAATGAAGGAGATTAAAGCTTCCGCTTCCACGTGACTATAGCTATGAAATATGACGGCCCCCTTTACCTCCAGAATACATGGAATATGTCTGGAGGTCATTTCCAATCTTCTCTGAGTCGACTCTAGGATCATGATGCCGCCAGAACGTTTAGTTCAGTTTAAAATTCCTGACTTCATCGGGACTCAAACATGCGACTTTAAGGCATGTAACATATTGATATACGTTAGGAATTGAGATTACTTTACATGCTAAAATCTACGACACAGGCCTCAAAGTTCCCTTTCGAAGGCAGGCATTCTTTTTTCATTTATTTAATTGATTGGTTAATTAATTAATTTTACCTGACGGAGTTAAGATCATAAGGTCTTCTCTTCCACTTCACCAGGGTTAAATTATACAAATAATAACAATATTGAATTATCTACTAGTTGATTAATGATATGCATGGTCATAAAATATGATTTTATGCTTTTAAAAATCCATCCACCATGTCCTAGCTTGAACCTGCAAACTTTGGAACCAGTGGTGGTAAGTCCACCAGGACTCGACCATTCAGTTCTGATTCCACAGTGAAATACGGACTGTCTGTCAGATTTGTCATTACTCATTGGGGGTAAAAGTGTAGTTTAAAATTTTATAAAAATGCTAATAAGACAATACTTATGATCCAATAAGTAAAGTATGTAAATTGCAACAAAAATAATGTGTTAAATGACCTTGTATGCACTTACTTGCCGTCACTGATGTCTGCGCCGAAGCTGACCGTTTTCTTTGGGGCCGGCTTAGTGTCAGGGTCCTCATAGAAGAGAGTGACGTCATCTCCCAATGACACGGCTAGTTGCTCATCTCCTGTATCGCTATAAATGGTGAAAAGGGCAGCTCTTCTTGCTCCTAGGACATTATTTCCAATCTTATTTAAGACATTACTCACAGGCATTTCTTATAATGATTTTTTGAGACGCGTTTCGATCAGTGGCGGATTTTCAGAAGAGCATGCAAACACGGACCTCACTAACGTTCTCGACCAGAATACAATAATTACGGATTTTTTCATATATAAATATCTTTTCGTGCATTGAGATAGGCATCCTGAATTGAGTTCATTGTTCCGGATGAGATTTCCAAAGCAAATGTATACATTTTCATTCTACATAAAAACGCATATTTTCAATTTATCGTAATATAGGGTCTATGCAAATAATTTGTTTAAAACACACTTTATTAACTTTTGCAGGAATACAATTTTCAAACGTTACTGCTTTATTTAACATTTTCCAATATTATTATTTTAACACAGTTCCAATAATGGATCATATTATAATATTATAATGTTATTGTGAAAAGAAAAATTAATGTCTGAACCAGGAATCGAACCGTGGACCTCTACTTCTCTAGACTAGTGTGCAGCCCACTACACAATTCTAGACTTGTGTTAAAATAACAGTATTGGAAAATGTTAAATAACATCGTTTACTGCTTATAAAGTGGTGGTGTAAAATTCTCAAATATAGATAGGCCTACTTCTAAACGAAGCCGACCGTTGGCGGTGGCAGTGACACCTACCTTCAGCGGACGAAACTAGAATTATATATTTGTTTATGTGGAAAGAATTATTGTTAATGTTTGTGCCAAGTCTAGAATGGTGTAGTGGGCTGCACATTAGTCTGGAGAACTAGAAGTCCACGGTTCGATTCCTGGTTCAGACATTAATTTTTCTTTATCATCATCATCATCATCACTCCAAGGATTAGGCAATTGCCCGTTCCGACTTCATATTGCATCAGCCCAACGTCTTCTAGGTCTTCCAACATCACGCCTTCCTCTTGCTTGATAATTTCTGGCTAACAATGGATATCTCTCCTTGTTCATTCCATCCATGTGATCAATCCATTTCTGTCTGTAATTCGTGACTTTATCCAATAAAGGCTGTACTTTCAATTCTTCTCTTATATCCTCATTTCTTATTCTATCAAGTCTTGTACATCCTTTTACTTGTCTTAGGAACCGCATCTCTGCCGTCTGTATTCTATCCTTCTGTCTTTTCACTGGAGCCCAAGTTTCACATCCATACAATATTGTGGGAACCGCCATAACATTATACATTTTTATCTTGGTTTCTTTTCTAATTTTATTTTTGAATGTTCTCTGTATTGTTCCACACACCGTCTGAAATTTATTTATTTTGGAGTCAATATCTCTTTCCACATTGTAGCCAACATCACAGCCCAAATATTTGAAACTAGACACCTGTTCTATACTTTGATTTTCTAAAATAATTTTGGTTCTCACTGGATCTCTTCCTCTAAAAGCCATGGTCTTCGTTTTCCTTACAGAAATTTTTAGATCGTATAATTTACATATTTCATTTAATGCATGCATTGATTTCTGTAAGTCGTCTTCATTTTTCTGTATTATGATTACATCGTCAGCAAATAAAAGATTATTTATGCACATTTTATTATCCATTCTTATTCCTGGATTTACTAAAACTTTCCATTTATTAAAAATATCGTCTATATATATATTAAACAAAGTGGGTGATAAACTACATCCTTGTCGTAATCCAGTATTTGTTTTGATTGCATCTGTTCTTTTGAATCCGGTATCTATAATATATTTGTGTCTTCATATAATGTCTTTATTGTTTCAACAAGGCACAGCGGGTATCCTTTCATTCGTAATATTTCCCATAATTTTTGTCTGTTTACTCGATCGAAGGCCTTATCCAAATCTATAAATCCTATGTGAGTTTCTAAGTTATGTTCTCTTCTCTTTTCTATGAGTTGTTTCAGTGTAAAGACATTGTCTATACATGACCTTCCCTTTCTGAATCCACTTTGATTTTCACTTATTATTACTTCTGTTATGTTTCTCAATCTATTATTTATTATTTTCGTATATATTTTGTAGCCAGTATTCATTAAGCTAATCCCTCTGTAATTCTCGCAATTTCTCCGGTCTCCTCTTTTGAATATATTCTTGACAATTGCTGTTTTCCAAGTGGTTGGAATCCCATAGGTCTGCCAACATATATTAATTAGATGAAGTATTCGTAGTTTACACAATATTCCACTATATTTGATTAATTCCATATTTATATTATCTAATCCTGTTGCTTTCCTATTCTTAGTGGTTTTCAAAGCCATTTCTAATTCATTTATGTCTATTACATCAATATTTTCCACTTTTATTTCTTCCTCATTGTTCTCTTTTCCTTCAATTTCCTCCTTTTTCCAAAGTTTTTCATAATGCTGGATCCATTCTTGTTCTGGGATTATATTCAATCTGGCAGAATCTTTCTCAGTCTGATTTAGATGTTTCACTAATTTATAACCTATTTCTTGTCTTCCATACATATCATGTTCTACTGAGCTTATAAATTTATCCCATGACTCCTGATGGGATTTTCTTATAATGCTTTTAGCAATTCTCCTTTTCATTTTATATTCTTCATAGGATTCTTCTGTTTTCAGTCGTAAGTATGTATGATATGCTTTTTGTTTTTCATTCACTGCATTTTGTATATTCGCATTCCAAGTTCTCAAGCCCTTCCTATTCCTTATTCTATTTTTCTTTCCTAATATCTCATTTGCTGTTTTATGTATTACATTTGATATATTTTCCCATTCAAATTTTTCTTTATACAATACCATTAGGCCTATAATGTTACTGCTTTAGCCAATTCACTTGGTTACTTTTTTATTTTTTGCTTATATGTATACTGGATATAATGGGTTTCTTAAAGCAACTCTTTTTATTCAATCTATTACATTGATGCTATTTTAAAAACACCTCCATGATGCAAATAGTTCGACATCATTTCCAAAATTATAGTTCATTATCTACTAAATTTGGAGATTAATAACACAATAATAATAGCTTAATGCATGACCTCCCGCAAGAAATATTTTTTCAATTGGCCTAATATAGTCCCTAGATATGAAAACAAAACACGCCAAACAAGACAAAGAGAATTTGTAACTTAAAACTATTATCAATTTTCTTTTTATTTTTTCAGTTACAACTAATGCACCAAAAAAATTTGTATGAACCTCATGCGAAATTTCGCGTTTAAACCGCGGGTCACTTGCATCGTCGGGAACAACCCCTTTAGCCTTTGGTAAAACATATTTAGTTTGTCCTTGATATATAAAATACTATACAGAGAATGCTCTAACTAAAAAGTGATGCAACAATTAAATCAGTTGATTTCAATTGTTTTTATTTTTAATTTTAGTAAATAATTGTTGCATTTGTTTGTATATATATAATAGAGTATAGAGTATCTTGAGATTAATATTTTTTTACAGCAACACAGTAGAATTCTTTTTTTTTTTTTTTTAACTTTTCTTCAATTCATGATTTTCGAACCGAGGCCCATTAGAAAAGTAGAGATTCATTATTTAGAGTTTGATATTAAAGTTGGACTACCTTGAGTAGGGCTGACGACTAGGAGAATTGAGAAGTCTGTAGGAAAGCCCAGGGGAAAGAACTGGGCTGTCTGCACTGTGAGGATGGTGCGTTCACTGATACTGTACGCCACGTCCGCATCTCCCGAGACCCTCGACGTGCACATCCCGGTGGTCCTGTTCACACCCAGAGGCAGGTTCCTGATTCGTGTCGCCTGCAGCAAGTCCACCACCTCTTCTATAACATAATATAATATTTTATTACTTTACTAGTGTCTATACAGCTGGAAGATAACTTAATATACATCGTATTCTTCTTATTTTTAGTTTAACCTTTACCTTTTATGTATTTTTAGGTGACCCATGACACCCGTGTTTTACAGTGACACGAGCTGTCGTGAGAAGACGTTTAAACTTGGATCACATACATACATTTTTGACCACATAAGGGATAGGGACTTCCCGAATGTGGGACTTGTATTTATTCAGAGTAAAAAATGAATATTTACAGGGTTATGTCTTTAACTGTTTTGATATAATGAATTCACGATTTCCTGGTAAAGCAATAGTAGAATATATTGGCATTTTGTATTTGAAAAGAATGGGTAATTATTAGTTATCTAATTTTAGGTTTTATGTCTGCTTTCCTGAAGGAATAGATACAACGAAGTATGTAGATACATATTTCATGAATATTATACCACCTGAAACAGTTTTAAAGTGTATTTAAAAATACATTTTATGTTAATTTTAATAGCCCAAAAATGCCTATTTTATCCATTAATATCAATTTCATGTCTTAATCTAAAATCGACTTTTTAAAATTTTACTATGTATAAAATTGTTTATTATGTCAATATTATTGTCTATTTCGTGTCTTTACCGTAAATTGCTTTTTTTAATTAAATTTACACACTTAATCCCAGTTCAGTTTTATCAGAATTACAGAAATTTACGGAGATCAATGGAATTTCGTTAGAACTTTGAAATAATGTTAAACATGACAATAATATTACTTTGTGATCAATAAATGTGTTTACTATAGTTAATTAACTTGTTTTGTATTGTCTCGCAGGTAGCCCTAGATTTGAACTGATCACTCATCCAGGGATGTTCTCCATGTCCTTGTTAATGTGATTCAGAGTTTACAATTTTCATCCTACAGGCCGTGTCCTGGCGTGGCGTGGGACACGTTGAAGAGGTTAAATTAAAAAAAAAAAAAGAAAAAACTTTATTCATTTTATATTTTTAAGAGTAGCCTATATTTAATGTGATTTTTTTGTAAATATAAACCCTATACTCGTGTTCGGCGTAATGCTTAGTCGAGTGATGAGATGAGATGAAGCCATAGATCTTGGATAATAGGACTTCATTAATTTTTTTTATTCAGAATAAATCTTTAAACATGGTATTGATACCCAAATGAGAGAGTGCTCATGCTCGGTTTCAGTTCAATGATAGAATTTAATACGTATGGAAATTATACATTATGGAGGTATAGTTAATGAGAGAAGAAAAACAGAAAAAAAACATATAAAGGAGTAAATTTCATAAAAGAAAATGCGCGAAAAAAATTCAAAGGAGACAAAATAAAACAAAAACGAGATAGATTCATATAAAACTGAGGTAAAATGATAATACAGGAACTAATATACACCAAGTTTAAAATATTTAATTAATTAATTTCAATATTCTTAACATATTTTTTGTTATTAGTAACGATATTATGTTATATTGCCCATTTTTAAAAGCCTAAAGTAGTATTTTATAACATATTTTATTTTTTAAGTCTATTTTATATATTCAATTGAGTTGGTATTTACTTGATGAAAATCCATATTTATCAATTAAATAAAAATAAAACTTAGTTTTATTTAATTTTCATATTTATTAAGATATAATTCAGTGACAGCTGTTTCGGTACACTGTACCTTCTTCAGACATGTTAACAAACTGATAATTTGTTAACATGTCTGAAGAAGGTACAGTGTACCGGAAACAGCTGTCACTGAATTATATTTTAATTTGTTAACATGTCTGAAGAAGGTACGGTGTACCGAAACAGCTGTCACTGAATTATATCTTAATAAACATGAAAATCAAATAAAACTAAGTTTTATTTTTATTCTATTTTAGATATTCTGAATTATCCCAACGGCAGAGAAGACGGATGAAACGGTTCGAGAACTAATATCTCCATTCCTATAAAACTGGACTTCAATCCAAATCTTGTGATAACCAAATACTATGAAACATAATCCATCTATCCATAGTAATTCTGGCCGAGGGTAGGTCTTTCACTGCAATCATAGCATTTTCATACTATGCTTGCAGCTTTACTATGGATTTCAATGTTGGCGGTGAAGGATGATGATGATAATGATAAGGATGATGATGATGGCCATATGATTTCAGGGACCGTTTGGGCCTTAACGTTTTCCTGACATTTGTCTTACAGGCGAGGAAAACCCCCCGATAAAAACCTCACCCAGAAAAACTGTCCCGATCGGGGATCGAATTCGGGCCCGCTGCGTGACAAGGCAGCACGCTACCTCGAGACCACAGCGGATGAAACATAATAGGAAACATAAATTCAGTATGGACTACTCACCAAATTGCAATGGTCAGCATGATAAACTAATGACCGATCTGGTATTTCTTCCACTTACTTATCTTTATCCGTTACAAGAACTTCTTGAGTAAACTAGAGGCAACAAACTCTACTAAAATGTTCATGGTGAAGATAATGATGCCATCTTTCTGTGCTTAAAATTTGTGGTCTAGTAATTATGAACTCATTTATCGACAATAACAGTGCACGCGGGACTGTTTGACCGTTTGTGCTTACTCCTGTTTGAAGAATATGAAACATATAGACCTGTACTAAATTATATGCATTCTAATCTACAATAAACACATTCTCTCTCCGGCTGCCCTGGCGGATATACTTGCCTTTGGCCGAAATTCATATTTTATCTTTAACCTTTAAATTCGTAATGTATCCTTACTAGAGTAAACTAGAGGCAACAAACTCTACTAAAATGTTCATGGTGAAGATAATGATGCCATCTTTCTGTGCTTAAAATTTGTGGTCTAGTAATTATGAACTCATTTATCGACAATAACAGTGCACGCGGGACTGTTTGACCGTTTGTGCTTACTCCTGTTTGAAGAATATGAAACATATAGACCTGTACTAAATTATATGCATTCTAATCTACAATAAACACATTCTCTCTCCGGCTGCCCTGGCGGATATACTTGCCTTTGGCCGAAATTCATATTTTATCTTTAACCTTTAAATTCGTAATGTATCCTTTTGGATAAATCAGTTGGTTTAATTAATCTATCATTTTAAATAAATCAGAAGGAAACGAACAAAAATAAACCACTTAAATGTGTATCTAATTATACAATATACATAACAATAACATAAACAGTTGCACAAGATTTCGTTTTCACTGCGGTCCGCCATATTCAATTAACTGACAGAAGAAATATGTTAAATTGAAGTCACTCTGCCAAGGTATTAGGTGGTTTCCCTTGGCGTGAAGACAAATGTCGGAGTGGTCCCCTAGAGTCCAACAGTAAAATATAATTATCCAAATTTTTCAAAATTCTAAATTATTCAACAGATCAGCTAAATCCGAAGGAAGCCGTTTCTGGTTGGAATGGCGATCTACCCTCCCGCTCTTGTCCCTTCGGGGCTCGGCGGCTTCTGCGGCTGTGGCGGTCTTGCTCTTGGCGGCTTGGAGTATCGGCGAAACAACAAGATCATCAGCTTCGACCAGCGTCATCAAGGCTTGGCAATGTCCGACCACTGGATCTTTGTCTCTTGATCTGCGGCTAGTTACGACCGGCGGAGGATAATCGCTCAACCAACGATAGATTTAATACCAAAGGGCATTTAAGACCCTGAATCAGCCGGAAGTGCTAGGTAACCACTGGCAAACCATCGGCTGCTGAGCGATGCACGCGGGAAACCGGGTGCTTGCTTGGCTGGCTGATAGGGGAGCATTACAGTTGGTCCTGCACTTCCAACACATGAGTGAGTGAGAGAATGTTTTGCCAATTAAGGGTTAAAAATGTTTCTTTAGTTTTAGCGATATTATATTTAAAAACTCTCTTCAATAACTTAGGAAATTATCATCGGATTTCAATGTTGGCGTGAAAGGGTCGTTAAATTGTTATTAGAGGCTTGAGATTCTTTTAAGCGTCGCGTAGTAGACCTACAGTAGCCTTACGGGGCGACTGCTATATTACAAACTTAACATGTTAAATACAGTAAATGCTATTAAGTAGGGCTACTAGCTTCTTACCCGGGGTTGCCCTGGTGTTTATTTATCCAAATCCCTTTGTTACCAATGAACTTAGTGACTCCGAAAACTATGAATTCGACATCTCGATCATTTCGAACATTTTATTTTTTCACTCCTCACCCTAATGCCAATGTATATTGGAATTGGACTTAAAGTATAGGGAATGTCACTATTTATCGCAATAATTCCAGATACTATGGATTCGACACTAATATAGGTTCTTTTTGATCATTTTTATGTCACCCCCTCTCATCTCTCTAGAAGTCCAAGGGGCAAAACTTAGGCTTATAATATTATCGAAAATGTGACCAATGAGCTTAGCGTCGCTGAAAAGCATTCATTTGACATTAATCTCAGTCATTTTGAGCGTATTATTTTTCACTCCTTCTCAACCCCTTAGTGGTAAACTTCGCTTAAATGTCATTGGAACAATCGCCAACGATAGCGATTCCGAATGCTATGGGTTTAACACTAATCTTGGTATTTCATGTCATTTTATTTTTAATATTTCTTACACCGTCATCCCCCTTAGAGGTCAGTGAGATTCTTGATATTATTAAAAATAAATCTTGGATAAATTGATATAAACTTCATAATCTAAGTAATTATTTTATATCTCTAACATCACAAATTAGAATTTTAATTGAACTACTAATATAAACATAATGTTATTACATCCCCCTTTATGATCAACAAATTTAAAGCAAATCAATGTAAAAATAATAATATGTGTTCACAAGGGTTCAAAGTTGGGTTTGCATGTGATCACGATTGTCACTAATCAGCTGAGAGATCTCAAAATTAAGGATTGGACACAAATCTCGGCCAATTTTGACATTTTATTTTTCACCTCTCGACACTTACCTTTAGGGATGAAAGGGGTCAAACTTTTGCTTATATATCATTGAGAATGTCACCACTATATAATGACCCCGTAAACTTGGAATCGGTATTAATATAGGTATTTTCTATTATTTTTCCCTTCAACATCTTCTCATCTCCCACCGAGGGATAATATGGGTTAAAATAAGATTACTATTGTGATTTAATCTTTTTACACTTAAGAATCTGAAAACTATCCGTTACAGAGTGTAATCTCTTTTCCATAACCTCACTGCAGGGTCTGTGAAGCTCATCTAACAAGTAACACTGTTGAATATAATTTTTTGCCTAACAAATATGTGAATCTATATTTAGAAAACTTTGCGCTGATACACTTAGATCTGCGTATGATGGACAGGGCTTTGAACTTGTATATGCCATGATCTTCCCATGCTTGCAGTCCGACGTCTGCTAGCATTTATCACTCCACAAATCACCAAGCATTACAAGTAGGCCTTAGCATAATATTTCAATAGCACAATATATAACTTGCCTGTAATGGTGAAAGTAAGATGCTTACACTCGTTTTATTATTTTCACACGAGCGTCTTAATTTTAGTATTATAATAGAAACCTTAATAATGTATTTTAGAAATAAAGCAGTAGCGGCTTGTGGTTTCAGATAATGGTACTTGCACATATATGTAAACAACTTTTTGCAACGTTTTTCATTAATATCTACATGTTCAAAATATACTTGTTCTGCACACTTTTTAACTATATAAAGAATCTATATTTCTGGTAAATTCTGTCAAATCTTTTAGCTACATTCGTAATACACAAGAATGCAAAATTAGATAGTTTTGATATGTTCTTTGAATAGATTTTTTAAATGATTCATTCGAAAAAATGTCCATAGATTTTTTCTAGTAAAGTAAATGCAAGAGAAACAATAGACTGCCTTTGTTACTTCAGAATCACGCAGCCAGTTATGCTATTCATACCGGTGCACCTCCCGGCAGAAAATCATGTGAACTGTTTGTATTTGTATTGATATTTCTGTTTTATATTCAGATCAGGCGTGGGTCTTCCTAGCTTTTATTCGCAATTTCTCTATAGTGCAAAGTAATGAAGATGGCTTAGGTTGCAGAGGAGTTATTGTATTAAATAGTTTTAAGTCCTTGCCTCTGGTCCCGAGGGTTGAGGGTTAAAGCCCGGTCGGGGTCATTGGATTTTTTAGAATGGAAAAATCCAAGGAGCAAGTCCACCGGAAGGGACTTTAAGCCGAGGTCCTGAGTCTGAAGATTTTCAGAATCTAAACAAGTCCTTTGGAGAGACTTTGAGCCGCGGGTCCCGTGTCTTTAAGTTATTCAGGATCCAAGGAGCAAGTGCTCCGGGAGGGACTTTAAACCGTGGGTCCCGAGTCTGAAGATTTTCTGGCTCATAAAAGATCATTAAGCCTGATTAAAAAGGACTCTAAGCTAAATTTACCAAATATTACCATCCTAGTACTACAATGATTCCCTAGATGTCGCTATGAGCGAAACGCTGACTCCGGGTCACTCAATGTCATCTCTCCATGAACAAGTGTAACTAAATTAATATGATTGAATTTCTCCCCTGTAGGGCATAACGCCTATGTCTCGTTAAGAGACACAAGGACTTACAAGAAATTCTTGGAGAAAGCAGTAATATACTCCATATGACCTGGCGTTCGCAACAATCCGCACTTGCATGGAGAATGTGACTTAAGATTGCTGCTAAGAACCAGCTTTTACGAAGGGGAAGCGACCAATGCACGCGCAGAAAAATCAACGAAGATTTGTACTGTCCACGTTGCAGGAGATTTAGAAGGTCACGATTCGTTTTATGTTGGAAGTAACATATCGAGAGCTCATGTAGAGTAAAAACAAAACATTTTAAAATATTATTAAGAAATTATAGGCTATTCGAAACTGATGGTTGTACAAACCTGCAACACCCCATCTTCCCTTATGTAGAGTTATACATGGAGGTAAGATTATTGAGCCCTTCACATTTAATTCCGGAATACGCCAAGGTTGTATTTTATCGCAAATTATTTTTCTCCTTATAATGCATGATAGAATGAAGAGAATAATTCAATGGGAATTAAGTGAGAGTCTGAAAGATCTGGATTATGTAGACGACATTTCTCTCTTTGCACAGAAGCATGTTGATATGGAGGAGGAACTAAAAGATCTCGAGTATAAGCTAAAATGGTTGACTTGAAAGTGAACGAAGTTAATGGAAGTTAACTCAAAGGACTGGGGTATCATAAGGGTAAAATATGAAAATACAGAACCAACACAATTTACTTATCTTGACAGTGTTATATCTCAGGCTGAGAAGCAACTAGTAATCTAAAATAAAGAATTCACAAGCAAAATGCAGTTTTTATTCAACTATACCCTCTGTGGATATCCATAGATTTTTCAACAACGACCAAACTTCGTATTTTCAGGTCAAACATCAACTCGATATAATTATATGGACACGAAACCTGGAAAGTCACCGCTGAGATAACAATGGTCTGTAAGTTTTAAACAGGCGTTTGAGTAATATTCTTCTAATGTTTTGGCCAAATATTATTTCCAATAAAAATGTGTAGTAACAAACGAATGGAAAACCCATTGATATCCAAATAAAAAGGAGAAAATTAAGATCGATTGCCCACACTCGTAAGAAAAATCAATATACAATTGAGAGACAAGCAAGCCTCAAGGCCAGAGGAAAAGAAGAAAACCACAAGTGTCATGGAGAAGGAGAGTGGAACATGAAGCCAGAAGGGAATGAAAGACACGAGAAGAGTTGAATGTTTTTGGTCGAAATAGGAGCGCGCTAGAGTTGCTTCTTTGAGGCCCTATGCTCTGGGTAAGAATAACAGGAGATACTATTACTACCAGCGTCTTAATATATACAGTTCTATAAGCAAGATGCACATGACTATTTTTTTCAACCGTACATAATTGTATAAGTTTTGAGTTTTCACATATAGGCAATTTTACCTTTAGTTATCATCACCACCACCACCACCATCATCATCATAACTGTTGGCACTGCACCCCTCTCTGGGCTACGGCCTTCACCTTAATTTCCTGCAAGCTTCTCTATCAATAAAACAATACAACTAAAGAGAAAAATATCTACCTGAATCGGAATTTGAACCGAAGATCTCCAGCTTTATGCACTGGCGCACTAACCAATTGTGCTACTCAAGTAATCCATGAGGAGACACAAATTCCTCTTCATTCGAAATCCCCCTACACCCTGTAGTGAACTTATATTGACATTACAATAGAATTGCTTCTACTGAGAAGACATTATGATGGATTTATTCCATGCCATGCCACCTAATTGTAAACGTAATATTGAAATTAAGTTACCCAGGGAAGCTATTCACAATAATACAACAACTAAAGAGAACTAATTCAGCCAAAACCGGGATTTGAAGCCAAGATCTCCAGCTTTGCGCGCTGGTCCATAAACTAGTTGTGTTACTGACAATTCAGACGTAGACACACATTTCTGTCTAATTGAAATTCCCTTGTACCCTTAGGAGTGAATTTGCATTCACATTACAACAAGATCTAGACATCGCTGGTTTATTTTGTCTAGAGTTCTTATATTCTTTATTATTCCATCATCCCGTTTAAGTTTGGGTCTTCCGTTGCGTCTTTTTACCTTTCACAGTTGCAGTGAGTATCTTATACCGGGCTTCCAATATAAACCCGGACCGGCCTCACGGGGTTTCACCCGTCAGGCAGCGCTCTCTCCTCATCCGCATTTCACTCTGCCAGCCGCTCGTCCTTGAACTAGTCAGTTTACTATCGTTCGACAAGATGAGACGTCAGCTGACATTAGAGCAGCGCATTTATGTGTGTAAATGTTATTATAAATACGAATCAGCTCGTCGCGTTCACGAGGAATTTATTCGGAACTTCCCTGGACAATTACCTCCTTCCAGATCGACAATCCACGATCTTGTGACTAAATTTGAGATCACTGGTTCAGTACAAAATAAGAAACACACGCGAAGGCGTACGGTTCTCACCGAAGAAAAATTAGACGAAATTGGCGAAAATTTGGAACGTTCACCACAAAAATCATTACCGAAATTAGCACAACAAGTTGGGATTTCAGTATCTTCTGCACATACAGCAACAAAACTGTTAAAACTCAAACCTTACAAGTGTACACGTGTTCATTGTCTAAACCAAGGTGATCCCATAGCACGTGTGCGGGAGGACAACATTTTCAGCATTTTCTATAAGGTAAGAAACAGTTCAAGGACGGGTGGCAGGCAGGGTGAATTGCGGGAGGAAGAGACAGCACTGCGTGCCGGGTGAAACTCCGTGAGGCCGGTCCGGTTTTATATTGGAAGCCCGTTATAAAGTTAATTGATCATTAGACGCCCTGTCTATCTTAGTATTTGTGTTTTGTTATATGTGACAATATTCACATTTTATATAGATCAGATAGCACCTTGTTGTGTCTAATATAATCCGTCAATATTTATTGGAACTTAATATATTTAATATCTGTGAAATAATAAAATACTATCAAAATGCTTACCTACAGCACGTATTGCAATGAATGAACAGCGCATACCAAGAATAGTGTATAATTATAAAACAAAAGGGAGAAGATTGTTGGGAAGACCATTGAAGAGAAGGAAGGACCAATTCGACCTATAATGAGATCGGAACAGGCCATTGGGCTTAATCCTTTTTGTTGTTGATGATGATCAAATGTGACTCTCGAAATATTTATTTCCAAAATACCAATACTTTTTCGTCATTTTTGCTTAGAACTCGTGTCTCGAATACTTCAGTTAGTACAGGATTAATCAGAGGTTTGTAAAATTTAATTTTACTCTTTGTTGTTAATAAATACGATCTTCATTGCTTTCTTACAAGGGAACAGTCAACAATTGCATGTCGAATCTACCTTGATTTTTTTTTTCCAGCGGAGCGTTGTGATGTATCAAGGTCGTGTCCAAAAAAAGTCTGCCTTTTTAACTGCAAGGCATTACAATCCAGCGACAAATATCTTATTTAACCTTCAGGAAAGTAATAAAACGTGTGAATTGGTAGATTGTATAACTCTCACTACCTGCCGTCCGTGCCGTATCCCGCATCGCTCCATTCCGCTCTTACTCGTGCAGGGAATCTATCTGCTGTGTATAGTTTAAAATTAATATAAAATTATGGAATATTCACCTGAAAGGTCCGTCTCCTCAACTTAATTAAAATTAGTACATTTAATAGCTTAGTCAGTAGAATGTTGAAACTCCCATTAAGCAAAGACAATTATATCCAAGAACTCAACTACATTAAGTATATGGCAAAAACCAATGGCTATAATGAAGAATTCATAGATAAGCTCGTAAAAAAACAAAAAAAGGAAGAACAACATAACCAACATAACTAAACTAGAAAAGGAATCTGACGACAACAACAAGAAAACATGGATAACACTTACATACACAGGAAAAGAAACGACAAAATTAGCCAATGCACTAAAGAAAGCCGATAAAAACGTAAACCAATGCACTAAAGAAAGCCGATAAAAACGTAAAAATAGCATACAGAACCAATAACAAATTAAACAACATAATAAACAATAACATTGAAGAAAATAACATTTTCAACAGCAAAGGAGTTTATAAACTGACATGTAAGGACTGCAACAAATTTTATATAAGAAGGACAAACAGGAGTTTTAACATCAGATTCAAAGAACATTTTCGAGACTTCATTCACGCAGAAGGGAAATCAAGCTATGCAAAACACGTTATCCATGAAGGACATCGCATGTTAAATATTGAAAACACCCTAACAGTAATGCACAGAGAAAATAATCCAGCGAAGATAAACGTACTCGAAGAGATGGAAATCATGAAAGCAGCTCACAACGACAGCCTGATAAACGAAAACGAACACAATACATGCAACCTCCTCTACCAGATCTTCAGTGAAACACCAGTTTTGAATCCTGCCGATGATGGGACAAGTCCCGAAAGCGCTACAGTTAAATGATTAATTAAGTTGAGGAGACGGACCTTTCAGGTGGATATTCCATAATTTTATATTGATTTTGAATAAACCTCAACGGAACACATCATGAATCTTATAAAAGTTGTGTATGGTTGGTTGACATTGCTGGATTTTAGCTTCGATTTTTGTGCCTTGGCGTTAAAAACTGTAGATTTTTTTTTGACATGGCCTTGATACATCACGCTTCTCTGGGAGAAAATTCATGGTAGGTTTAGGCATTCAATGGTTGTCGTCCCCTTGTTAGTCTATAAAGAAAGTGTATTTCTTAATTTCTTCTGAGATGTCATTATTTAATGTATTAACAAGAACCTAAAAAGTAACATCATGTACAGATTTAAATTTATAATTATTATAAAACAAAATGGGGCATATGTCCATTGGCCAGTAGTCATATATATATATATATATATATATATATTACTATCTTATCTTGATTAAATTATATACCCATATTTTTGGCGGCCAATTTCAAAGCAACAGAAGTTTTTTTAATGCAGGAAGAGATCTTGCAACCAAATTAATTTTATCTGTATAAACCCTTACTTTTAGTAGGTATAATTTTTATTTATTATTTTTTTCAGGGCATTGATTTGGAGATTTCAAGCACTGAACAACACACATTTTTCACCGCTACTGTTTCTGGATAACGTCGATACATCGAATGAAGCGGGCTCGGGTTCGATCCACGGTCGGGAAACGTTTTCTGGGTAAGTTTTTTTCGGGATTATTTACTCACTTATACGATAAATTTCAAGAAACGTTAAGGTCAAAATATTCCCCGAACAACATTTAGCAATCATAATCATCCATATCTTATTCGCTTTGTTTAGTATGAAGTTATGATTTGATGGTTTAGAATCTTAAAAGTTCGTGTTGATTCGGAGGTGGCCCTGGCATTAAGCTGGTCACTCATCAAGAGACGACCTTCACGTCCTTGTGTAAACAAAAAAGTATGTGTGATCCAGAGTTTAAAAATCCTTTCCTTGCATATCGTGTTCCAGTAAGTCTCAACAGGTGTGTGGGCATCTACAAAGAGAGAGTTTATACTAAGGAAAAGAAAGAGAGTGTAAATACAACACAAATTAATTACATTTTTTAATATTAAAATTAACATGAATAGGCTACTTACTTCTATTTAAAATAAACGATGTTGATTGTGCAATTTTTATAATTTATTTAGATTACCGGTACTTATGGAGTTTCATGATAAACATTCAAAATAAATATTATTTAGATTGACTATTTAACTCATGCTCCAAATGGGAGTCAATGACCAATCACGTATCAATAAATTTTGTTTTACAACCAATGACAGTCGTGTTTCACCTCGATAATTATCTAATTCTGTTTTACCAAAATAATGCAAATTTCTCCTTTTTAATATTCTGAACAGGTCAGAGCATTATTTTGCAGTGACTGACTCTCGAACAAATACGTCGAATATAGCAAATAATGAACATATTTCTTTGAGCTACATGTTTGTGTTTTTAAATAACGATTTTACGGAGTTTTTTCCTAAAAATAATTAATAACCTATAATGTTGGCAATAATATACAGTTTGATGTGTTTCATTTTTTCTCCACTAGGGTGTATTTCTTACAGTATTGCGATCTTATTTGACAATAAATAATATGATCTAGTTGCAGTGGATGAACAAATGAAACATAACCAAACATTTCTCAATATGAAAATCATATAATTAACATAAACATTTCTCGTTTGTTTTCAAACATCACCGTTTACATTAAATATATACTACTTTAAAATACATATATTTAAATACTTATTTGTGAGTAAACAGCTTAATTGTATTCGTTAAATGGTTCTAACAAATGCCACTCTTGATTTCCAAATCCTGTAGATACATTGGAAATCTCTCGTGGCGTTACTTATGAAAACTTAATAAACTTAAAATTATCTATGCTATCATGAGCTAATAATACATCTACAAGATAGTGCTTCCCCTATTATAGAACAGTTGATTTTATTTGTAGTCGGTTAAGGCAATACTCTACAAGTCGGAAGATCATGGGTTAGAGTCCCGATGGGTCAGGATTTTTAAACTGTTCCAAACCTTTGGCGGCATCATGGCCATGGGGTCGACCCAACCCTCTAACGGAAATGAGTACCAGACACTTGTTCTGGTGGTAAAGATGACCGTCACGCATACTTTCAATAGAACAGAAAAAAATTAACACCAGGAAAAAAGAGAGAGCCCGTGGACTTTATTAAAGGATGCGGTTTAAGATATGATGCCTTGGCACAGAGCAAGAGATATGCGCTAGTTCGAGTCTCCATGAAGGAAGAGATGTTCACATGGAATTTGGGCCAGTATGGGACCGGTGTTCAGCCATCATCATGAGGAATTTGAGTAGCTACAATAAGTAGTTGCTCCAGGTTGAGGAAACCAGCTTTAACGACTGAAGAGGCTCGATATATTTACTAGTGGGCCTTGGCCTTGTCTCACCATAGACAGAAAATTAATAGACTCCCAAAGTTAGTGTGACAGTATAAACCAAAAGGAAATGGAACTATAGGAAGATCTACAAGAAGGTCTAAAGCATGTAGAAGATATTGATCTAGGGACTGACCATGTTAGTAATTTGCTGAATTGAGCGTTAAAAGTCTTTAGCGTTAAAAGCATTAGCTTTCATTAGAGCTAACTTATATATTTTTTTAATACGACTAAAGGAAAAGCATATCCTTTCTTTACTCCGTTATAATCTTACTTCTTCACGGCGGTCCCCGAAGGAATAAAGAATTCTGAATCACATGTATTTGAACAAAAAATACAAGGGATTTCTGTTATATAAGATGAATACAACTCGTAAGATCCATTTCTCAGATGAAACAAGGGACGGAGCGGTTTAAAAGCGTATTGCGATATAAGTGTTTTAAGAACACTCTAACAGGATCGAGAAAATGTTTTAAAAATGTCCATCCTCGTTTTTTGTAGACTATATTATAGATGTATTATGCAGTTTATTATTTTGAAAACACCATCGCGCAAAAAATAATGTACAACGCATGTTTGTGAAGTGTTTTACAGAATCTCGGCAATGCATAATATTTGTTGCCGACCATAATTTACCGTAAATATAGTATATTATGATGCGAGGTTTGAAAGTTGTTTTTACAGAAGCGAGGAAATGTTTAAAACCGAGCGATAGCGAGGTTTTTAATTTTCGAGATTCTGTAAAACCTTCACAAACGTGCGTTGTATATTATTTTTTGCGCGATGGTGTTTCCAAAATAATACATAATAGTGAAATAATAACATATTTGTTGGAAATATTTGCGTCCATTATAAACAACTGACTAAAGTTAACAGTGTGGGTAATATTTATTATTTGAGACTACAGCAGGCCGTGACACCAATCATTCATAAAATGGCGACAAGTATGTATTTATTGTTTTATATTGTTTCAAACAAACTTCAGTTTATTTAAAATGCAGTGATTTGTTGCGTATAATGTATATTAACACTACCTTTTAAATATATTTTGTATATACATTATATGTAGTATACATAGAGGGCTTACTTCCCGCACGAGGTTTGTAATATGTGATATTACAGTATAGTTATTTAGGTTGGCAACCCCGAAATGTAGGAAGTTAAACTTTCAGTCATGGTCGTCATTGCCGTAAGTACGACAAAACGCATTATCGCGCAAAATAATTGTTTTAACGAATCCCTAAGGAATGTACAATTGAGATTGTTCCCGTGAAAATATTTTGAAAAAGTTTACAAATCTTCATCTATCATACTTAATAGATATCGAAAATTAACATGACAAAAAATATTATATATATATATATATATATATATATATATACTAGCGGACCCGGCAGGCGTTGTCCTGCACGCGTTCAATTCTCTTGTCATGGCCGAACGATAAAAATGCAAGCTACTTTTTTAACATAAAATTCACCCTTGAAGACGTAATTAGGTATTATTAAATAAGTTCGCAAGAAAACTCCTCACTGCCGTCTGTTGTGGCTTAAGAAGTGTGCATGATGACGTTATATTGTTGTCGTGCGAAATATGTAGATAATGCAGATGACTAAACATCTGACATAAAAATTAATTCCTTTAACCCGATCGCAACGCCACCTACCGAGTCATTGTGAATCTGAAACATATAGGGACCCACACAAACACACAAAATTGGCCCAGTCGTTTAGACAGTTTTTAATTCCGAGTTTCAAGGAAACCTCCATTTTAATTGTCGGATTTCGCTCATTTTTGGATAATACCTATATATTTATTTTAATAGGATATACTGTGTTTCGTTGTGAAACATGAGAAATGTGACCGCTTGAGTGATTTTTAAGTTTTCACTTCGGTGAACTCCTACACCTAATGGATTTAGAAGATCCAATTGTGAATGTAAACCATAGAGGGACCCAATCAGACACACTCAAAAAATTTCATGAAAACCGATACAGTTGTTTAGGAGGAGTTCAGTGACAAACACACGTTCAGAAGAATTTATATATATTTGTGTGTGTCTATGAGTGTGTGTGTTATTATGCTCTAGCGTCCACAGTTTTTGTTTTTTTAACCAAACGCATCATATAGTAATAAATTAAGGAACGTAAGGTCGATTGCGTTAACCTACTAAAATTGACCACTAGGAAGGAGTGCAGATTATAGCGAAGATATATAAATCGCAATTTTCGATTTTCGAATTTTTTTCATTTTGTTTCCGATTGATATGAAATGAGATAGGATTCTCCAGGAAATAAGCGAAATCCGATCATTAGGAGTGAGATTTTGAATGAAAAAACGAAAATCATAAATCGTTCTAGCGGTCGCCACTTTTTTCTCTCAGAACTTAACTGCATATATATGAATTAATTATAAAAATAAATATGTATTTCGTAAACCAATAAAACTTAATTTTGACAAAAAAGAGACAAGCTACCTGACAAGTATATTACCGGTACTTTGAATGATAAAGTAGTACCAAATGCCCTATAAATTTTTATTAAGTACTAGCTAATACATGACGTGCGTTGCTACACCTAAATAAATTATAATGTGTTTTTGCATTTAGTTGAATAAGTAAAATGAAAAATAAACATAAATTTATATCGTTATTATTTTTAGATACCCCATGCTGTTTACCCGGCATTCCCCGGGAATCTACGCATCTCGATGTACTTGGCATAAATGAGCTGAAAGACAAAATTCGTTATTTTGAGTTATCCATAAAGGAATACCCGCCGTGCGCTGCTATGCTTGCCCGGGAATCTACTTATCCAGCTCCTATCCACACCAACTCCTTCCAGATAAAAATTCTTCTTTTCCTATATAATGCCAATCGACGTTAAAATATCCCTGGACCGCATTACAACTAAGACACAAGGTATAGACAATATAAGTATCGACTTTTTAAAGAAAATACTCCATGTCATACTCCCAACTGTAACCCATATATTTAATGCCTCAATCATGACCTCAACTTATCCCGAACTCTGGAAAAAAGCTATAGTCAGACCAATCCCTAAAATTAAATTACCTGTAACACCAAACAACTTTAGACCAATCAGCATCCTCCCAGTCCTATCTAAGGCCTTGGAGCGCATTGTTCATGGACAATTAACTGATTACCTTAACACTCATAACATACTCGACCCATACCAATCAGGTTTTTAGAACAGGCCATAATACGGCAACCAAACTTCTTAAAGTAAGATGCGCGTGAAGCAATGGACAGTGGCCATATGACAATATTTACACTCTTGGACTTCAGTAAAGCTTTTGACACTGTTGACACTGATATATTATTAGCAAAATTACGCACACTGAATCTTTCGGACAATGCTGTTAACTGGCTTCGATCCTATCTTCATGATCGCCAGCAATGTGTATCCAATGCGGAACTTTCCTCGTCCTGGCGTCCAACAAGGTTCAGTGTTCTCTATCTATATTAACGATATATCCACTAGACTTACCTATTGTCGACATCACATATACGCTGAGGATGATGTAGATGACACACTAGACAAATTAAATAGTGACCTAGACTCAATTTCCCAATGGTCGAGGAAACATGGACTTAATCTAAATGCTGACAAGACACAGTGCATAATTATAGGACATCGGCGAATCCAAAGCATTATAAATTACGAAAATATCCCTTCCATCTCCTAAATGACAAAAACATCCCCTACAGCTCAGTAGTAAAAAATCTGGGTATCTACATGGACCAACACCTAGACTGGAAAATCCAGGTGAATAATACCTGCAAGAAAGTGTTCTCAATTCTTCACTCCCTAAATAGTTTTAAAAACTTCCTTCCTACAAAATTAAAACAAATACTTGTACAGACTCTTATAATGCCACACTTCGACTACTGCGACATATTACTGACTAATCTGACAACTGATCTATCTGACAGACTACAGCGTGCTCATAATGCGTGCATTCGATTTATATTCAATCTCCGTCGTTATGACCACATGGCTACGCCTAAACGACAGAATAACTTTACATTCACATACCTTACTATTCCAAATTCTGCACACATATTTACCAAGTTATTTAACACCACGTTTTCAAAATTTATCGGCTCATCACAATTTAGGAACAATATCACAAGACTCTTCTTTACTTTTGATACCACAACACAGGACCTGTCTATACTCTGAATCTTACACAATATCTATGACTAGAGCATGGAACTCACTTCCCAGTCATGTCAGGGACTGTCAATCGCTATCATTATTTAAATCCAAATTAACTGATATCTTAAGTTCGACACAATGCAAATATGAACTGCATAACAACTATATAGAGCATTCCATTAATAATCACCTAGGAAGCTACTTACTTTATTTTATATCATTTTAATTTTATGTTTTTGTTAGTATTAGCTAGTATTAGATGACATCATCATTGTATTTTGTTTAGTCTGTATTTTAATAATATCTTAAAATTGTAATATGTATGTAATTTTTGTGTAATTCTACTATTCGCTGGTTGAGTGGAAGAGAAGGCCTTATGGCCTTAATTCTGCCAGCTAAAATAAAGCATTATTATTATTATTATTATTATTATTATTATTATTATTATTATTATTATTATTATTATTATTATTATTATTATTATTATTATTATTATTATTATTATCTTCTTGGCATCAATCAAAGACAAAAATGGTTATTGTGAGTTATCCTTAAAAGATAAATATATGCTGTCGCGGACTTTTCTGTAGAGTTTTTTTTTTTAGATATTAAATTCTGTGTACAATAATTTTGTGTATTTGTTATGGCTAAGGCAGCGTAAGCCATTTAAGCTTATAAAAAGCGACATTTTTTCACGTTTTTTCACTACAGAAGGTGATTTTTAAGGATGAAAGGCTTGAGCATTAAAGCTCTCTTATAACCTATAACCTTCCCGGGAAGATCCTGAACATTTTGCAAAAAGACCGATGACAATAGGATGAATAGTATGGCAGCACATGCTTTCCCGAGAATCTACTTATCCCGATCTCCTTGGCATCAGTAAAAGACAAAAATGGCTATTGTGTGTTATCTGTAAAAGATAAACATACGCTGTCGCAGACTTTTTTGTAGAGTTTTTTGAGGTATTCAATTCTGTGTACATTAATTTGGTGTATTTGCTATGGCTTAAGCAGCATAATTCATTTAAAGGTAAAAAAAAAATACCTTTTCACCACAAAGGGTATTTTTTAAGGGTAAGAGTTGAGTATCTCAACTCTCTTATAGCCTATGTTCATCCTGCGAATCTCATGAACATTTTAAAAAAAACCCATCACAATAGGATCATCGGTATGGCCGCTCATAAAGTGCGAACAAACAAACAAAGAAACAAACATTTTTTATATTAGATTTTAAAATAAAGTAGATAAACATTGTACTATATACTACTACTATAATGGCGCAGTCCAATGTTGAGCATTAGCTTCTCCTTTGTTACTTTGTTACGAGTTACTAGACCAAGTTAATTTAGTTAAGCTTATTTGCCCATAGCTGTCATGAATGGTATGCGATCAACATGCCGATCCATTGAGACATCTAGCAGGCAATTAAGGTATTACTAGGATAATGAGGAAGGTAAATTTTGCTTAGAGACTTCTTTATTCAGGCTTAAGGATCTTTTACGAGCATGAAAATCTTAGGAATCCACGGTTTGAAGTCCCTCACGGAGGACTTGCTCCTTGGATTTTTCCATTCTAAAAGAATCCATCGACCCCGCCCGGGTTTGAACCCGCGGTACTAGAGGCAACGATATACATATCTTAAATAACTATAGCCTAATCTCTTATACCGGTATGTTTTTGCTGAACTCTTAGTTGGGAGAGGAGAATAATTCGCAATGTTTTAAGGAAACAAGCATTAAAAAATGTATTCGCTTTGGATACATCGGACGTCCTTTCACAGAGTATTGGAATGCAGATATGCGAGGTATTGCTTTGACATGTGATTCAACTTTGCGTTTCAAATGTCAATTCTATTGATTCCAATTGAAGCATGTGATTTGCATGCCGAGTGATTAAATCTCTGATAGTGTTCATAAATAATATACGAATGCCTAGACTTTGCAATTGTACGGGAACAAATAACTATTTCAAAGCTCTCATATAAATAACATAAGAAAATTATTAAAAGGCTTTTTAACAGGATTTCATTAACAATGGCGTGACTTTATGTCAGCTGAGAATCGTTGAAATATTATGTACGATATAAAGGATATTACGAAAGTAAGTGAGAGGGCAAGTGGGTCTCTGTTGAGAATTGTAGTTGCCATTTACGTTTAAACGATGATGTATTAAGAGTATTTTGACAGTAAGTGAAAGTTTTTATATACAGCATGCATACAGGGTATATATATATACCGTTACTCTTATAAAGTAAAATATTATGTTACATAATTTATATAAGAAAAGAAATATAAATGTTTGCACTGGCAGCCTGAGTGAAGAAGACGTTACTCACTAACGTATAAAGTTAAAGGTCTCAGATTCAAATCCCGGTTCAGACGTTAATTATTCTGTCCATGTAATATATATATAGTCTACCGCTGTGGTCTCGAGGTAGCGTGCTGCCTTGTCACGCAGCGGGCCTCGGGTTCCATCCCCGGTCGGGGCAGTTTTTCTGGGTGAGGTTTTTATCGAGGTTTTTCCTCACCTGTAATACAAATGTCAGGAAAACTTTAAGGCCCAAACAGTCCCCGAAATCATATGGCCATCATCATCATCATCATCATCCTTATCATTATCATCATCCTTCACCGGTGAGGGAAGCTACCACAACTACAATTCCCTAGTAAAGCTGCAAGCATAGCATGGACATACTATGATTGCAGTGAAGGACCTGCCTTCGGGCAGAATTACTATGGATGGATATATATATATATATATATATATATATATATTTATATATATCAGTCCATTTTGCCAGTAAGTTTAAACCAGATTAAATATTTTGTACCTCTGGCCACATCGGTAATCGAATCTGCGACCTTCCGGCTATATAGTATTGGCTTAATTTTTTTTTAATCGTGGAACTAGAAGAAGCACGAACGGCTAAACAGACCCACCCGCACATTGTATTGTAAATATGTTTATTTTTAAAAAAATGTCAAAAAAATTCCAATATATTTATTATTATTATTATTATTATTATTATTATTATTATTATTATTATTATCATTACCATTATCATTATCATTATTGAATACCAATTTATTATTATTATATAGCAATTGGCAAAATAATCTTAAAAAAGCCAACAAGTTGGAAAGACAAGTAAAATAATAGACACATTATTTTTTTCTTTTATAAACGGAACGGGTGAATGAAGCATATATATATATATATATATATATATATATATATATATATATTGCGGGAAAGACATCTGCATTTCTGTCATAAATTGTATGAATGAAATATTTGCATAATTTTGTTTATTTTAATTTTGTCTGACATCATACGAGTCTTCTTCTTCTTCCTCTGACTCATGGAATTAGACCGTTGACCTGTTTCCACATCAAGATATTGTGCCCTTCCATGTCATTAATAATAATAATAATAATATTAATAGTAATAATAATAATAGTAATAATAATAGTAATAGTAATAATAATAGTAATAATAATAGTAATAATAATAGTAATAATAATAACAATAATAATAATAATAATAATAATAATAATAATAATAATAATAATAATAATAATAATAATAGTAATAATAATACTGTTTTATTTATTCTGGCATTATAGGGCGACCAACATTTTTTCTTTGGTTGCATAAAATATGTGGAATTCTATTTTGCGACTTCTTTCAGTGTGTTTGAACCAACTATTTTTTGATATTTCAATATTATCAGTTATCACTATAGGACAGAATATTCTTAATTCAATTCTCATATCTCCTTTTTAATTTTTATCCATGCTTTTGTAACCTATTAGCTGTAAAAACTTCATTTCTGCTGTTTCTATTTTCTTTCTGTCTGATTTATTTAATGTCCAATTTTCACATCCATGTGTTAACGTAAGTATTGTTCTTATTCTGCTAAATTTCAGTAGTGTAGATTTTTAATTTTTATATCTCAATATGTACTACACATGTCATAAAACCTATAATATATGAGTATTTTTATCTTATTGCTAAAAGGGAAAGCGCGATGAGAGAAGCATTCATGTTTTTGCTGTAGGAAAGGAATTTAGAGAGTCAATTCTCTGTACTTGTGACCAGTTAAAGGCACTTGCTGTAAAGTATTGACACAACTTAAAATTTATGAAATAGTACAGCCTGAGATACAATTTATTATATTTAGAAACGCAAAATATTCTTTGGTGATCCCCTTCTTTATTTCCATAGGCCTCAGGTTCCGCGGGCTACAGATTTGAAGACGTTTATCTACCGCAAACTTTGCTGCACTGTTAGGTTAGTTAAATACAAAGAGTAAATCGCGCGTGACGTAGTCGGCAAATTCTCATACACAGGAGGTGAACCACCGCGGGTGTCTAGAAGGGAGCTATGCCAGGCGATGAATTAATCTTAACGCTAAAAAAGAACAGAGAAGGGAATATGTTTTGGGGAATTGAACGCACATAGGAATTAGGGTTGCGTTTGCGAGGACGACCACGGGAAAGAGGAAAATTATAAATGTTTGGAGCGAAAGTTACGAGAGAAATTTATTTATATGGCAGGGGACAGTACCATAGATGCAAGTCAGCGGCAATAAAGAAAAAATAAACTTTGTGTAGCCAGAAAATATCGTTATGCCCATGCAGTCAGAAGTTTTAGTAAATGGCCTTGGTGGAGGGAAAAGTGTACTGATGAATGATGAGGACATATGTAAATGCTGTTGCCATGCTGTTCTATTTGGGAGGAGATGGATAATAATTTAACCATTGAAGACGGCATTTAACATGTGTTCCTTATGCCAAGAGCGGGAAAATGGCAACATAACAACGTTTTATAGAGAGACAGAAATAACTTACATTACAGTTGTTTGCAGGAGAAATTTCTGAGATCGAATGTTCATTGGAGCAAAATGGGTGTTGGAATTAGGTGAGTTCGAGCGCGAAGTGAAAACGCGTAATTTTTTGGGCACAGCAAGGAAATTGATGAATGGGAAAAATCGGGGATCAATGAACAAATATTTTTTAATAATAATGTAAACTTCAATATGGTATTTGTCTCAGCTCTTCAATTGTATTAAGCCTATATATATATATATATATATATTAGTTGAAAAACCTTGTATTGCATTTGCTATGTGCGATGGGAGCAGGTAGTATGCTTGCTGTTGTGTGTTTTTTTATTATTGTACAAAATGAGATTATGTTTTATATTTTTATATCTATATACTGGTAGTTGTGTGCCATCGTGTATATACTGTAGATGTAGGCTTACATATACTCAATATGTTATACTTTTTTAAGTATACATATAGGTATGTAAGTACTTTAGCCATGTATGTATTTGTTTATGTATTCGTATGTTTTTTGTTCATGGAACAAAAATATGCACATACGGCCAAACAGATCCGTGCGCATTTTTATTGAAAATATATGAATTTCCTTTACTTCGAAAAAGTCAGTAAATTTCCACTACTATTAATGAGCTGTCCTAGGAGAAATAGTTTGATGTTTTATTTAATGTGTGTATTGTGTGTGGATGAGGCGTATGTGTGTTTTGATTTTGTAGATTAGGCCCGTAAATGTTTACTGTGTAAAGGGCGAAGTCGCCTGCAATTAAAAACACACAGATAGGTACATTGATGATTAAACATATTTTATAGTTGTTATTTTTATGTAGAAGCATATTTGGTGTGTGTAGACATGTAAGCATTTCTTTATTTGATAATATATTGTTCGTTCTTCGTGGAACAGGAATATTAACTTACGGCCAGAATGGCCCATACGTGTAGGCTATGTCATTGCAATTGTGTATTTCCTTCTCTCTCTCTCTCTCATTCTCTCTCTCTCTCTCTCTCTCTCTCTCTCTCTCTCGGAAAAATCAATTAATTTTTACTACTTTGCACTTTAAACTTGTGGGAATGATTTGAAAATCTTAAGTCAGGATAGGGATATTTGGAGAGCTTATGTTCGCGCATACAAGAACTTCTGTGTTCGATGGTGTGAGTGAAGTTAGTATACATTGTTCTTATTTTTCTATACCAGTTTCATAACTCAGGGTGACATCTTAGCAATACACTTCCATTCTGCCTTATTCTCAGTCAACGTTTGTATCCTTTTATTTTCATTATTGTCAAATTAATCTCCACATCATCAGCCCATCGGGTTCTTGGCAGAGATTAGCCTCGAATCCATGGTTTTCTGGTAGCTAAGCTGGTTGATGACATTCACGATCCAATTTAAGCCCAATATGATCCCACTTCCTTAGAATAACAAAATACTGCACAAGATTGGATCGGATAAAGAATGAAGATATAAGAACAGAGTTAAATATATATCCATTGAATCATAAAATCAAAGAATATAGAGGTAAACGGTTTAGACATGTAGAAAGAATGAATGTAACAAGATTACCAAAATCAGCATTTAATTATAAGCCAAGAGGTTCAAGAAATGTAGAAAGGGCAGTGAAAAGATGGACAGAACAACTGTGAGGCAGAACAGATAATTTTCCTAAACCGTGAAGTGAAGAAGAAGATGATCCCACCGCCCCTAAAAGATTGGAGAAGTAATGAAAAATAAAAAAAAGTGATTGATATTAGAGTCGAAACCATGATTTTTGGGGTCGCATATCTGGTTGGCGATAATCCCGATGACATTCAAACCCAATTTTGATCCCCAAATTCTCAAACGGGATGAGCGGAGTTGGCATGTAAATGTAATCATAATGAAGTATCGATTTTAGTATCGAATCCATAGTTTTCGTGGTATCGAGATGCATAGTGACACTGCCAATGTATTTTAAGTCCAAATTTCTCATTGGATGGGGAATGAAAACGGGTGAAAACTGAAATTTCTAAATTGATCGACAATAATGTCGAATTCTCAGTTTTCGGAGTCACTAAGCTAACTGGCGCCAAGAATATTGTGGTATGTATTTATCCGGACACGGCCGAGGCAATCAGCTAATTAATAATAAAACAAAAATTAAAACACATAATTATAAATGTAACTAAACTAAAAAATAACCCACAAGACTAAAAATAATTGATTTGATTTAATTTAAATTACTTGCACAGAAAAAGAAACTATAAAATTAATAAAGCTGTCAAAATAGACAAAAGCATTATTTATTGCATATCCATCCATCTATAGTAATTCTGCCCGAGGGCAGGTGTTTTACTGCAATTGTAGCATTTTCATGCTATGCTTTGCAGCTTTACTAGGGATTTATAGGTGTGGTAGCTTCCTGTTGCTTTCCACACCGATGAAGGATGATTATGATAATGGTAAGGATGATGATGAATGGCCGGATGATTTTCGGGAACCGTTGAACCCTAAGCTTCCTGACATTTGTCTCACAGGTGCAGAAAAAAACCCGAAAAATAACCTCACCCAAGAGCCTGTCCCTATCGGGAATCGAACCCGGGCCCGCTACGTGACAAGGCAGCACGCTAGCTCGAGTCCACATTAGTATATAAAACTAAAAAAAAGCAATAACATAGTACTAAACGAAATAGAAGATTTTTTTATTTAGAGATATTCCACAATACAGTGTTTCTCCTTCAACCCAAGGTGATTTATAGCCAGAGGTTCCTGTCTAAAGCATATTCTTCCCTCAGACCTCTAGCTTCCATACTTCTCTTCACTCCATCCATCCATCGTTCTCTAGGCCTGACTCTTCCACTTCTTCCATTAGCTTTCCAATGAAGGATCTTCTTTGGTATTCTCTCTTCTTCCATTCATATGAGGTGTCCATACCATTTCAAACGTTTTTCTCCTATTTTTCCTAATGTTTTTTTTTTACTTGCATTATTTTCCTTATTGTGCTGCTTCTGACCTTATCCCTTCTTGAAATTCTTGTAGATCGCCTCCAAAAATCCATTTATACTGCTAACAGTTTGTTCGCTTGTTTTCTATTTACTGTCCAGGTTTTGGACCCATATAATAAAATTCTTTGTAACAGAACTTGAAACATAGTTTTCTTCGTTCTATGTATTATATTTCTATTCCAAAGCACTGAGTTCAACATACCAATGATTTTTTTGATCAGTTATTCTTCTTTCAATTTCTGTAGTTGAATTATCACTTTTATCTAAAATAGATCCTAAATATTTAATTTTTTTAACATTACGTATTCTTGCCGAATTACATTTTAGCTCAAATAGAAGATACAGACAAATATAAATAAATTAAATTGGATGCAGTAATTTAGTAGTTATGTTGCTTTCCCCTAGTCCCGAAGGTCATAGGTTCAAAACGGGCCGGAGTTAAATTTTAGGATGGGCAGTTTCAAGAAATAAGTCCTCTGGGAGATACTTTATGGTCGTGAAGCCAAGAGTAAGATTCAGGAAAGAAACTTACAGTAGTTGTAATAAATTACACTGAGCAACATGATTTTTGTCTCATGAGTACCAATAGTTGTACTTAATGCAGTTTTTATCGTGTTTTCAAATATGTGTTCGGAATTTCTCCATCACCCACAGTTTTTTTTTTCAATTTCAATTAATGGATTTAAATAACTATTTTTTTTAATAAACCTACATTTCTTCCCGGAAAATCTTGGCGCAGTGAGCCATGAGCATGGGGAACACTTTCATCAGGAAATTTCAGCTATGGAAAAGAGATATCAAGACAAATGGAATCCTAATAGGCTGGCCGATTATTGTTGGATCATCAAGAGGGATGCTCCACAGGCGAAATATAGTAGAAAATCGCCATTTCTTACTTTCTAGATGATTCCGAATCTTCGAATATTGTGTAGTTACGAATGTAGAAAATATTAAAGGGTTTGAAATTATAAAGACCTGTCTCTCGGAAACCTTGCATGATGGAGAAAAACTGATATCATATTTGAATTCAGGAAAAAAAAAATACTATCAGAATCACATATTTTTTTTCTTTCTGAGACAAAAAAAAGTTTATTTTTTGTTGCTCAGTGTTATACTAGGCTACTATAAGATACAACGAACGTTCCAAATATTAATAATAGGCGGAAGGAAAATTACGTGGACTATGTAAAACACATAATAGAAACAGGTCATTAAATATATACAATTGATAACACGTTTTCGATAATACAGATAGACTACAATTGCAATACAATAAATATTCTGCAAGGAATTAAAATTCAATAGAAGCCGGAAACGTAAGAATTATTAAACATGCCCCTCCAAAATCTTCACAACAAAAATCGGTACTTGACGAACGCTGTAGATGGATGTCTGATCAGTGACAAAGCTGTGAATTTTAAATATATAGGAACTTTTTTACTTCAGCGAAAGTAATAGAGGAGGACATTTATATGCTAAAGAATTAAGCGCTGACTGATACATCAAGGGCTCTGAATAAAATGCTGATAAGAAGATATATAATTAAGACATCAATATTAGAATACAGGGTGTAACTTAACTCAACGGCAAAATTTCAGGAATGAGTTCCTCATATGGAGGGAATAAAAAAAGTGTATTACAATATGGGTCCGGAAATTGGTAATTACAGAGTTATTCGAACTTTTATGAATGTTAGGTTATTAAGGTTTATAGTAGTTATTGGAAGTCTGTTTTCTGTTGATTGTAGGCTGCTGTGATGTACACAAATGAATATGCCTGTATTGAGGTACAAGGAGGCCATTTTGAACATTTCATCTGACAGAACAGAGGGCACCAACAAATCCCTTGCATTTTTGTCCCCATGTACTAACATTAATAAAAGTTCGAATAACTCTGTAATTATCAATTTCCGGTCCCATGTTGTAATACACTTTTTTTATTCTCTCCATATGAGGAACTCAATTCTGAAATTTTGCCGTTGAGTTATGTTACATCCTGTATATAAGAATATTATTAGACCAAGAATCCCTTACAGAAGCGAGGCTTGCACACTATGAAAGAGGGAATCTTGTCTAATTTTATAGGAAAGGAAAATTCTGAAGAAACTTTAAGGGAAAATGGAAAATAAAACATAATATGTTATTAGAAATACAATATGTTACGATATTTTAGGTGAACTTAAGGCACAAAGTTTGGAATGTTTGAGACATGTTATTAGGATGGAAGAGGACTGTATTAAAAAAGTCTTGAATTCAAAACCGGAAATTCGACGTAATGTGAAGCGACATAAATTGAGAAGGTTGGGTGGGGAATTAAAGGATAGAGGAATAAATAAAGTTCAGCAGCAGGCAATCGTCTCAGAGCCTTAGATAAACTAATGAAGACCAGATTTATCTCCAGGAAAGTAAAACTACATTTATAAAGCTATAATAAAACCTGTTGATTGAGCCCTGGATTCTATCTGAACTAGTTATTGTAATGCTAGATAATTGAGAAAGGGACATTTTGAAGAAAAATATATGGTTTTGTTTGTGACCAACAGAACAAATTTAGAATTACAACTGTTGTACAAAGATCATGACATTTTTACTGGTATCTGAACTAGGAGCTTGGAATGGCAGTGCTATGTTCTACTAATGAATAAGACTAAAATTTCCCGAAAACTCTTAGATGATAAACCTGGTTGTAGAAGTAAGGTCGGCAGATCCAGACTAACAAGGGAACTGTTAACCATTGCATACCGAAACATACCTTGAAATTTCTTACAGGGAAGCGTTGTGAAGTACAAAGGCCGTGTCCAATATATATATATATATATGATTTTTAAATGCAAGCCACTAAAATCGAGCGCCAAATATTTCATTTAAACTATAGAGAAGTAATACAACACCTGAATTGTTAGATTGATAAAAAGAAAAACGAAGATATAAGAACAAAACTTAATATAATTAATCTCTGTGAAAGAATAAAATATTATCAATTCGGCACGTATTACGAATGAATGAACAGCGCATACCATGAAGAATGTATAACTATAAACCAAAAGGGAGAAGAATGTTGGGAAGACCATTGAAGGGATGGAAGGACCAATTCGACCTATAATGAGATCGGAACAGGCTATTGGGCTTAATCCTTGTTGTTGTTGATGATGATGATGATAACTCTCACTACCTGCCGTCCGCAAGTGTTCCGTCTCTAAACCACTCCGCTCTTACTCATGCAGGGAGACAATCTGCTCCGTACAGTGGGTTGACATTGTTACATTATGGCTTAATTTGTGTGTTTTGCAGTTACGAACGGCAGATACTTTTTGGACACGACCTTGGTACATCACAACGCTACTCTGGAAAAAAAAATGAAGGTAGGTTTTGGCAGGCAATGGTTCGCAGTTTCGTCATAAGATGTTTGATGATGTCCAGGTTGATCTTACAGAGGGGCAGGCATAAAATATGGAAACTGTAGGCTTTGGATCGGAATTATTGGTCGGCTGTCATGAGGGAGAGTAAGGCTAGACTTAAAGGATCGTAATGCCAATGATGATGATGATGATGTTGAGGAATAAAGCTCAAGACAGAAGGAAAGGCAATGGCTTCATTATAATATGAATGTTAATTATATCCAATAAATTGTTGAATTGAAGGAAAAATAATGAATTTTTACTGGGTTTATTCCTGCGAGCGAGTGTAAAATATAACCGGAATGGAGAATGTGCAGTAAACCGTGTAGAGAATGTGTTATGGTTATAGTGATTGTTCAGCTTTGTACATTAAATGCGCCGGAGTACATGACGGGTAATGGATTAAATAAAAGTGTTTAATGCGTTTTGAATGAAGCTTTCAACATTAACAAATTGACTTTAATGCTCGGCTTATGTTTGGTAAACAGCAAAGCAACAGGTTTCTCCATTGCGGAAATGCGAGACTGTTGCGAATTTAATACGTGTGAGAGGTTTCTTCTGCTCTGCATTATATGTTACGATAACGTATATATGCTATAGAGTTAAGGATTATTCACAATGGAAAATAAACGTAAAAGATAATATAAACATTACACGCGAATTTATTACGTGATTGAAATGCTCATAAAAACTGAAACGTTGGAAATAAGCAGAGCCCTAAAACGTAGGCCTACAGTTGGTAGATTCGTAGTTAGACGCTAGTTATGTTCCGTGTAATGGAAAGCACATTGTGGCCCGCTCAAGAATGAGATAGGGGCATTTAAACTTCCTGTAGGAATACCAGAGAGAAAACACCGAGTTCTTAGGCCAAGAATCAGATGGAAAAATGACATTAACCATAAAATCCTGTCTCCATCGAGACTCGAACCCTCGACATTCCGGTTGTAGCCTATTACATTAAACAACTAGGCTATGGCTTACCCCTCTTCATTTTTGTATGATATGAGGGAGATGAGTTATACAGAGATGATTAGAAAACGTTAGCTCATAGAGATGTACGCATGTACGCACAGCCATTAACCTGTTGGTAAGATGGATTCATTATGTTAGTTAATCTGCTATTGTTAACTCTTACTTACTTACTCACTGGCACTATCGAACCCGTAGGTTCATGGCCGCGCGGACATAAGCTCTCCATACATCCCTATCCTGAGCTAATGCTTTCCAATCATTCCCTGTATAATCTACTTCCCTCAAATCAAAGTTAATGTTGTTCTCCCACCTCATTCTTGGTCTACCAACTGGGCGTTTTCCCTCTGGCTTTCCTACAAGAAGCTTCCATGCACGTCTTTCATTCCCCATACGTGCAACATGTCCTGCCCATCGCAGTCTACGAGACTTAACTGTTCTTATTATATCTGGCTTCCTATAAAGACCATGTAGTTCATTGTTATGTAGTCTTCTCCATTCACCTGTCTGTTCATCTCTCTTTGGTCCAAAAATTTTCCTAAGAACTTTATTCTCAAATACTCGTAATCTCCTTTCCTCCCTTAAAGTAAGAGTCCATGTTTCGCACCCATATAATATAACTGGTAGAATAATAGTTTTATATATTTTCAGCTTAACGTTTTTTGAAAGGAGTTGGGACATCAAAAGTCTCTGCAATGCATAATAGCATGCATTTCCAGAATTGAGCCTATGTTTAATTTCTTTGTGCATCTCATTCCTATTTGTGATTATTGTTCCTAGGTATTTGAATTCAGCCACTTCCTCAAAATTTCCCTCATTTGTCATTAGCTGTCCATTTCCATTATATACTGAATTTCTACCTGTGACCATATATTTAGTTTTACTGATATTTACTTCCAGTCCTAATTTCTTAGTGTTACTCAATAGTGTGTGCGTGTTGGCCTTTAGTATCTCCTCGCTATCGGCCAATAGTACTACATCATCAGCATAAACTAACAGCTTATTAATACCATTCAGTTGTAAGCCTTCCTCATTCTCTAAAGATTTAATGGCATGCTCTAGTACAAAATTAAATAGTAGAGGAGATAGTGCATCTCCTTGCTTCAACCCATTCTGGATTTCAAAAGTGTCTGAAAACTGTTTTGCCTACACGCACCCTACTATTTGAGCCATTTAGACCATTCTTATAAGTCTAACTAACTTTTAGGAATTCCGAACTCCAGCAGGATACTATATAACTTCTCCCTCTTAATTGAATCATATGCTTTTTTGAAGTCTACATATAGTTGATGTACAGTGCCATTATATTCCCATTTCGTTTCTAAAATCTGTCTTATACTAAAAATCTGATCTGTTGTAGACCTGTTTCTTCTAAATGCACATTGATGATCTCCTAGAATGTCATCAATGTAGGGAGTAAGTCTGCTTACTAATATATTTGTAAGAATTTTGTATGAAGTTGAAAGTAATGAGATGCCCCTGTAGTTGTTGCAATCAGTTTTATCTCCTTTCTTATAAATTGGTACGATAATTGATTCCTTCCATTCATCTGGAAGAGCTTCTTTTTCCCAAATCATACTAAGCAACCAGCGTATTTTGTCTATCAATTTTTCTCCTCCTGATTTTATGAGTTCTGCTGGGATCTCATCTGAACCTGATGCTTTATACATCTTCAATTTTTCAATCGCCATTTCAACCTCTAATGCACTTGGCTCTGCGACTAGCATTTCTGCTGTCTGTAACTTATCCTCCTCAATGTCCTGTTCTGTATGTATTGTTAACTCTTGAATTGCTATTTATCCTATAATATACACTGGATTACTTTAACATTTTTAATAAAGCATTAGAAAAACAAAATTAGTATAAATTGCAACCAGAAAGAGAGAAAGGCACCGCTGGAAGAATGAGGTGGGTTGAGAGATTTAGTGGAAGCACTGGATCGTGTTAATTGAAGGAAGCTGTTAAGAAGGCCAAGAGTCAGAGATGACTTATTTTTCAAAGATTATGATGTTGATGATAAATTACTTAAATCTGCGTTGAATTAAACAATATATATAGTCCATCCATAGTAATTCTGTCCGAGGACAAGTCTTTCACTGCAATCATAGCATTTTCATGCTATGGTTTGCATATTTAGTAGGGAATTATAGGTGTGGTAGCTTCCCGTTGCTTTCCACACCGGAGAAGGATGATGATAATGATAAGGATGATGATGATGGCCGGATGATTTTCGGGGACCGTTGGGCCCTAAGCTTTCTGACATTTGTCTTACAGGTGAGGAAAAACCCCGAAAAAACCTCACCCAGGAGCCTGTCCCGACCGGGAATCGAACCCGGGCCCGCTGCGTGACAAGGTAGCACGCTACCTCGAGACCACAGCGGTGGACATATATATATAGTAATCATTTACAATTACATATGCTTTTGTTTTCAGTGTTGTCAGGCATGTAAATAAATGGAACAAGAAATTAGTATTTATCCAGTTTAAGGACAAATGTTAACTTGTTTCTACAGCCTCCGCCGTCACAGAGGTCCTCTCCAATCATTGTCCAGAACCATCAGTAGGCCAGTCAGAATTTTTAGTACTAAAAAGTAAGATTTTAACTCAGTATAATGAGAAGTTAGACTTACGACTGTCTTTTGTTTTGATTTCACACAGAAACAGTTGAATAATATACACTACATGTATTGAAATCTTATTTTTTTTACATAAAAATCTGACACTATCCATCAGTTTAAAAACTGTATAAAATGTTCTGAAATAAGTTTACAAGAAAATGCTCCCACTATTTCCAGGGTTATTAAGTCTAGGAGATGGGAGGTCGCAGCTCGAATGAGTATTGGTAAATGTTTTCAATTATTTTCAGAAATTCTTGTGGAAAATACCGTAACATTGAGAATAGGCCTGTGTGGATCTTACGGGTATGGATATCGGAGATATGGACTAAATTCAATTGACTGAGAATAGGAGGACCTACGGGTTACATAAGCTATTAATTGAGATATCGCAAGTAGGAACTGTGTAAACTTAGCGGATTCCTCAGCATATTTATGGTTCTATTTAACTGGCTAACCGAGTATATATTTCTTTTATTAATTAAATCGTATGTATACAGTTTCGTTAGCAATAAAACAAAGAAGAGCAATTTTAAATGTTGACTTTTAGTTCCTACTTCTAATGGTCATATTTAATTGATTTTAGGATAATAGATTTATTGATAATTGCAAGTTAAATATATTCCAACTTAAATTCTACCCCCCTTAAAGATAAAACTTTTAAAGAAATCTATCTTTTTTCTTTTATTTCAATGTCGTATACCGATTTTCGTTGCGAAGATAACAATTAACGGTCGCTAAATATTTTTAAACTTGTACAATTATCAGCCGCGGTGGACTAGTGGTTATGCTACTTGCCTCTCGTCCCGAGGGTCGCGGGTTCAAACCCGGTCCGGGGTCGATGGATTTTTTAGGATGGAAAAATCCAAGAAGCAAGTCCCCCGGGAGGGACTTTAAGCGGTGGGTCCCGATTCCGAGATTTTCAGGCTCGTAAAAGATCCTTAAGCCTGAATGAAAAGGCATCTAAGCAAAATTTACCGAATTTTCCCGTCCTAGTACTACCTTGGTTTCCTACATGTCAGTATGAGGCAGAACGCTGACCATAGACCACTCAAATGACATCTATACGAAAACAAGTGTAACTAAATTAGTATGGTTCAATACCATCCCTGTAGAGGGAGAGCGCCTAAATCTCTGTTAGGGGAAACATGGGCTTACAAGACAAGACTATTAATGGTCCGATTTTGTTGGTTAACGATCTCGACTTTACGTGTATTAACTGATTGATCCATTTCGAGTTTGGTTCCAAATATATATATATGGCCTATGTGTGTGCATGTGTCATGATCAGTTTCGATGTCTAATTGGTGAGATCGATGAAGATTTCTAAAAATGTTTAAAATATGGCATACGAAAAGTTAAGTTTAGTAGACTGCAATGTGTAGGACATATAACACGAAATGGCAAATGAAAGAAGGTTATGGAAACTTCTTGTAGGACAACCAGTGGAAAATGTGCAATTGGTAGACCAACAATGAGGTAGGGGGAATAACATTGGCCATAATTTGAAGGAAGTAGCAAGGAAACTTCTTGTAGGAAAACTAGAGGAAAACGTCCAATTGGTAGACCAAGAATGAGGCGGGAGAACAACATTGATCATTATTTGAAGAAAGTAGATTATATAGCTTCCATGCACCTCTTTCACTCCCCTTTCGTGTCACATGTCCTGCCCATCGCAGTCTACTAGACATAGGCCTAACTATACTTATTATGTCTGGCTTCCTATATACTATTAAGTAGTCTTCTCCATTCACATGTCTGTTCATCTCTTTTTGGCCCAAAAACTTTCCTAAGAACTTTATTCTCAAATATTCTTTATCTTATTTCCTGCCTTAAAGTAAGAGTCCATATTTCGCAACTATATAAAATAACTGGGAGAATAATAGTTTTATATAGAGCCTATATTCAGTTTAACGTTCTTTGAATGGAGTTGGAACAACAGGAGTCCCTGTAATACATAATAGCATGTGTTTTCAGAATTGAGCCTAAGTTCAAATTCTTTGTGCAACTCGTTCCTATTTGTAATTATTGTTCCTAGATATTTGAATTCAGTCACTTCTTCAAAATTTCCCTCATTTTCATTAATTGTTCATTTCCATTATATAATACATTTCTATGTGTGAATATATATTTAGTTTTATTGATGTTTACTTCCAGTCCCAATTAGTTAGATTATATAGGGGATGACTGGAAAACATTAGCTGAAGGTAGCGATGTATGAAGAGGTTATGTCCACGCGGCCATGACTCTACAGGTTCGATAATGCCAGCGATTTAGTTCATGGCTAGACTGTCAGTTGCTTCATTCCTAAGGAATTGGCTAAAATGCAAAGTGAAGTGTGAAAGTTGATTGATTGGATATTTATTTGCACCTGTGATATGTAATGCTCATTTAGTTACTTGGATGTGATGCTAAACACAAGAGAGGCAGCATGTGTGTGTATGTGTTACAAGAAGCAGGATACAGATGATGGGAATAACACATGTGCGCTCCGGACACTGACTGCACAATCACTCAACACTACAAAATGCCATCCTTCAGCTCCACCAAATCTACAGACACTGTCTTGTCTCTGTTTCCTACTGCGCTTATAAAGCTCACTATGATTCCCTTTATCGTGTCTATTCCCTGAGATGGTAGGCCTACACGTTTCTAATTACAATTTTATTGGTTTGTAATATGTATAGGACATATGGAAATTACCGTAGTCAGAATGAACTCCTTTCAAAAAACGTTAAACTGAAAATATATAAAACTATTATTCTACCAGTTATATTATATGGGTGCGAAACATGGACTCTTACTTTAAGGGAGGAAAGGAGATTACAAGTATTAGAGAATAAAGTACTTAGGAAGATTTTTGGACCCAAGAGAGATGAACAGACAGGTGAATGGAGAAGACTTCATAACAATGAACTACATGGTCTTTATAGGAAGCCAGATATAATAAGAACAGTTAAGTCTCGTAGACTGTGTTGGGGAGGACATGTAGCACGTATGGGGAATGAAAGAATTGCATGGAAGCTTCTTATAGGAAAGCCAGAGGGAAGGCGCCCAGTTGGTAGACCAAGAATGAGTTGGGAGAATAACATTAACTATGATTTGAGGGAAGTATATTATACAGGGAATGATTGGAAAGCATTAGCTCGGGATAGGGATGTATGGAGAACTTATGTCCGTGCGGCCATGAACCTACGGGTTCGATAGTGCCAGTGAGTAAGTAAGTAAGAATGAAGAGTGAGCTCTAACTTCTTAAATATAGAACAATGAAGATTAACAACTACAAAATCATAATGGTACCAAAATTCTTATATGCAGCTGAAATGTGGACTCTCTCACAAAATAAATAAATTAAATAAAATTTGTACCCGATATTTCAATATATACAGAGCGTAACAGGACCTCACCGACAAAATTATAGGGATGATTAGGCCATGCAGAGATGATCATTTTTTGTGAAGGAACATATATTCGCAAACACGTCGTTTATGAGTTATGCACAGATGAAGGTGTTCACCCGTAAGGGTCGGAATTGATTACAAACAGTTGAACACGTCTAGTTTTATTGAAAATAGACATGTTTTTACAATAAGTGTTCAAACAATAAGTGTTTTGACGACGTCAAAAAGAATCCTGCCATGATCAACCGTGATGGCCGATCGTTGCTGCGACGATAACAAACATGCGAGACACAGTGTCGACTGTTTGAACACTTATTGTAAAAACATGTCTTTTTCAATAAAATGATACATGTACAATTGTTTGTATTCAATTCCGATCCTTACGGGTGAACACCTTCATCTGCGCATAACTAAGAAGAGCGAGGATTTTTATCAAATTTCATGTTTTAAACTATTAGTCAGAGAGCGCTGAGACATAGTATCTTTACATTTTATGATCTGTAGTATCAAATAAGACCAACGTATTTTTTTCATATTCATAATATTTTGGCGAAATGTTAATATTTTAGTAAAATTTTAATATTCCGTCATATTTTTCAACTTTAAATTTTTTAAAAATAAAATTTCTAATAATTGGTTAAAAACATTTTTCAAGTGACTGTAATTTAAAGTTTTTTGACAATATAATATGGTAGACAAGTGCAAATTCTTCAGTATCCCATTCGGAACAAGATAAGTAAATTTGATAAAATAATGAAGGTAAGGAGACATGGAATGACCAAATGAATGCTTTTGTCCGAAACAACAGAACAGGAACAGGGGTGTACATGAATCAGTAGAACAACAATGTTAGAATAATAAGCACCTGCTCTACCTATCAGATAGCAACTAGTTCCTTTTTGCTACTTAAGGACCGTCCTTATTTTGTAAATGGATTAGAGTACTTAAATGTAGGAAAGACTGCTGCTGCTAAACTTGAAGCTATGCTGTGAAATAAGGTCTTACTCCACAGTTTATGAAATTAGTAAAGTTCTTGCAGGCAAGGACAATATTATTCTCACTTACATCAAACTATCAAATATAGGCGGTATATGTTTGCTCCCATAACATCATATGGTGTGGAGCGTATTTTTGATCGTACAAAACATTTCTGACGGACTGGCGTTAAAAAATGTATAAAATGTAGAAAAAGCTCCTAACTGTGTTTACCAACAGAATTGATAATTAGATTCTTCAAAGCATAAGTAGACCAAGACTAGGTACTGTGCGCAGCCAATTTCATGAAAAAAATAATGTTAAAATAATTCTAACTACATTTCACCATATTCATATGTGTAGCGTATAGGATTAAAATAATTGTAATTGCAAAGATAGTTTTGAAATACTCCCTAGAATTATTTGTGGATTAATTCTTTTTATCAACTTGTTTTTCCAAATATGACATACTGGACTTGGTATACTTGTATCCTGATTCATCCAATCTAATGTTATTGTAACATCTACATATACTGGAGTTCATTATCTTTAAGCAAGGTAAATAGAAGATATCCAAACAGTATTCCCTCTAAATTTTATCAGTGCTATATTTGATGGAAACATGTTTGTTTCGGTTACTATGCTTCGTTTTTTGTTTAAGTTTGGATTTCGTAATTAAACATCATTGGATAAATTATTTGATCATGATATATATATATATATGTATGTATGTATGTATGTATATATATATCCCAGCATTAATTTATTAAAATAAAGTGTCAAGCTACAGGCTTAGGAGGCCCTGAGTAGATGGATGTTGAGACTTCCACCTTTCTAGATAATGTCAAGGGATGTCCACTGGATTCTCAGTCCTGCGTGACAGCCGCCTTTGTCCCAGAACATCCGTCTGGTACTCATTTGTGTGCTGCTTTGTATACCCATACATTTTACACGGCTTGTGTATATAATTATACCGGTACGTAAAAAGTTAAAAAATAGTAGCTTCATAATATTTTTGTGTCCTAATGTTTAAATTTTTCATATTTTGTTATTATGATTTCATATTTTGGTATAATTTTCTTCATATAATTCCTCGCTCTACTCATAAACGACGTGTTTGCGACTATATGTTCCTTCACAAAAAAATGATCCTCTCTGCATGGGCTTATCATCCCTATCATTTTGTCGATGTGGTCCTATTACACCCTATATATATATATATATATATATATATATAATTCTTCTGTGTGTCACTGAACTCCTTCTAAACGACTGGGTCTATTTGGATGAAATGTTTTGAGTGTGTCTGATTGGGTCCCTCGTTGGATTAGATTCACAATTGGACCCTATAAAACCATTAGGTTAGGAGTTCACCTGAAGTGAAAATTTAAAAATCATTCTAACGGTCACATTTTTTCATGTTGTACAACGAAACTCATATTAAAATAAACTGAGGTAGGTATTATCCAAGAATGAGCGAGATCCGATAATTATATGTGGAGGTTTATTTGAAACCCGAAATTAAAAATTGCCTAAACGACTGACTCGACTTTAATGACATTTTTGTGCGTGTTTGAATGGGTCCCTAGATGTTTTATATCCACAATTGGACTCTTTAAAACCATTAGGTGCAAGAGTGTATCTGAAGTGAAAATTTAAAAATCGTTCTAGCGGACACAATTTTTCGATGTTTCATAACGAAACTCTGTATATCCTATTAAAATAAGCCGATGTGGTATTATCCAAACATGAGCGAAATCCGACAATGTGAAGTGGAGGTTTACCTGAAATCTGAAATTAATAACTGACTAGCAACCACCATGTTTGGTTCATCTCAGCGTATACTATACAATTTAATTAACTTTTAATATTTCGTTTATTTAGGTGTAACAATGCACACCGGGTATACCGATTTTGATGAACTTTTTTGAGTGTGCTTGTGTGGGTCTTTGGATAGTTTAGATTCACAATTTGAGCCGGTAGGTGGCGCTGCGATCGGGTTATAGGATTTTTTGTACCATAGGTGGCGCTGATGTCGAATTCTGTGGTGTTTGACGTACGCCACTGGCGTCGTAGTTTGATGTTAAATCAGTCTAACCTGCAACTTTTTTTAAAATGCAAATTATATTTTTTAAATAAAAAATAATTGGCAATTAAAACATTCTGAGAAGTTCATGAAAATAACCTGCACTTTTTATTTTTAGTGCTTATTTATGTTAATGATTCTATAAAATTCACGGAGTGTTGAACGGTTCATGGAGAATATATAACGTTCGGACAGGACAACGTCTGTTGGATCCGCTAGTATATATGCATAATCTAATGTTTAGCTCACTAACGTATAAGTTAGAGGTGCTACATAGGGACTGGGTACTCCCATTCTTATCAATGTTAAATTTGTAATTTTCTGGTGCGCTCATTTCCTAAACTACTCAAGATAGGTTAATATTTTTACTGCTTTCAGAAACAACCTTTATTTAGCTATTACAACAATTTTAAGTAATTTGTGATTCATAGTTTAGTTACAAAAAAAAAATCAAACGTTAGGAAATTTTTGCAAACATTTGAATGTGAAAAAAAATCCATACCAAAAATGTGTGGGTCAAACTTGTTTCAAATTGTTTTAATAGCTAAATAAAGTCTGTTTCTGAAAGCAGTAAACATTTTATTAACCTATGTTTAGTAGTTTTAGGAGATGAGCGAACCAGAAAATTACAAACTTAACTTTGGTAAGACAGGGAGTACCCAGTCACCTTAATGCCAAAATTTAATTATAACATCGATATGAAAAACCGTTAATAATATAAAATAAAATATTCTCATAAAAATGCTTTCATGTTCTAGAAGTCATAAGCAGGCACTGAGAGAATTGTCCGCTGCTTCTTATAAATGAGAATTGTATATAAGGAAAGAAAAATCAATGTTTGCACTATATGTGGAATAATGGTTAGCTAACTAACATATGGAATTAGAGTTCTCCGGTTCAAATCCCGATTTTCTTTTCATGTCACATTTGGACTTCACTGCTTACAGTAATGTCAAAGTTTAATTATAATAGGCCTATATATATATATATATATATATATATATATCCATCCATAGTAATTCTGCCCGAAGGCAGGTCCTTCACTGCAATCATAGCATTTTCATCCTATGCTTGCAGCTTTACTAGGGAATTGTGTAGGTGTGGTAGCTTCCCGTTGCTTTCCACACCGGTGAAGGATGATGGTGATGATGATGGTAATGATAAGGATGATGATGATGATGGCCATATGATTTCGGGGACCGTTTGGGTATGTATGTATATATATATATGTATATATATATATGTATATATATATATATATATATGTATTTCCTCTTTCAAGTAAAAATGACATATTTTTTTTAAGATGTAATGTAGAGTTCACTTTCATTGTAACTAACTCACTGGTCCTATCGATTACGTAGGACATGAGCTCTCCATACACCCCTATCCTGAGCTAACGTTTTCCAAGCATCCCCTGTTTAATACACTTCCCTCGAATCATGGTTGATGCTATTTTCCACCTCATTCTTGGTTTATCAACTCAGTGTTTTCCCTCTGGCTCCCTTACTAGAAGTTTCCATGCCCTTCTTGCATTCCCCATTGGTGCCATATGTCTTGCCCGTAAAGATAAAAGCTATGGCAATGTGCGAACAAAATATCGCTAATTAAAATATAATTGGATGAAAATATTGTTGAACAAGTATCCGAATTTAATTACCTTTTACAGTTAATTTATAAAATAAAAAATAGTGTATATTTCAAATTACAGAAATATAATACTAAGATAAATGGAATCATTCAACCACATTTTGGAAAACAAACGCCCACAGAAACTGAATATAACAACAAAAGTCTCCTTAAAAAAGCTGTGAAAATTAGATTTTGAATTCTTCTTCTGCTTCATGAAATTAGGCCTTTTGACCTGTTTTCACATGAAATGGCATTTAATGAATCCTCCCATCTAGTAAATGGGCGTCCAACATTGCTATGTCCTATTGGTTTGTACTTTAGTAACAGCTGAGGGATTCTATCTGTAGGCATTCTCTTGACATGTTCATACCAGTTGTTTCTCATGTTGTCAATTCTATTTGTTAAATTAAAAATATTTAAGTCCTTCCTAATATCCTCACTTCTTTTCTTGTCCAAAATTGTCACACCCGCTACTGAACGTAGGAACTTCATTTCTGCAGTTTCTATTTCCCTTCTGTCTGAACGGTTAAGAGTCCAATTTTCACTTGCATATGTTAAGACAGCCACTGCCATAATTTTGTAAAATTTTAGTTGTGTGCTCCTCAAAGTTTTATTTTTCAGTGTCCGTCTTATAGTGCCACGCATTCTGTAAAATCTATTTAATTTAATATTAATATCTTCCTTCTGGCAGTATGATACGTTGCATCCTAAATAATTAAAATTGTTCACCTGTTGTATTATACTGTTATTAATACTGATTTTACACCTCATATGGTCTTTCCCGTCGAATGCCATTACTTTCGATTTACTTTGAGATTGTCATATTGAATTTATTTGCTATTTCGTTTAATTTATATGCTGCTATTTGTAAATTGTCTTCTGAAGAGCTAAGGATTGTCTGATCGTCTGCAAACAGTATGGTATTTAGAATCGTACTGCCAACTATAAACTCTGTGGTTAAATTTGATTGCCATTGTACAATGATCTCGTCTATAATATATATATATATATATATATATATATATATATATATATACACACACACATACTAAAGAGTGCAGGAGATAGCGGGCATCCTTGTCTGACCCCTTGATTAATTTCTAATGTATTATCGCTCATTGTACCTCCTTTATCAATCATTATTTCTGATTTAAAATATAAGCTTTGCACAACTTTGACAATGTGTCCTGGAAACCCTTTGTCATACATTATTTCCCATAGTTTATTTCTTGACAGTCTATCAAACGCTTTTTTATAGTCAATAAAAAGTATGCGAGTTGGCAAATTAAATTATCTTCTCTTCTGAATAAGTTGTTCTATTGTGAAAATGGCACCTGAACATGACCGACCTTTCCGAAAGCCACACTGTTCTTCACTTAATATATACTCATTTATTATATTTAATCGTCTAGTAATAATCTTAGCGTATATCTTGTAAGCTGTATTCAATAAACAGATTCCCCTGTAACTTGTGCACTCGTGTCTACTTCCTTTTTTAAATATGGGACATATAAGTCCTTTCTTCCATTCATCCGGGATTATGCACATCCTCCAGCACACATTTAGTACATCTAATAAACTCTGTTTAATTTCTCTTGGAGCATACTTTAAAAGTTCAATATTTAAACAATCTATTCCTGGAGTTTCTAGACATAAAACCAAATTACAAGCTGCAAAGTTGAGATCTGTGCGTCCTCTTTTAAGTTAAGAAGATTGGATAAAATGAGAAAAAATTGACATTCGTGAACTAAAAGTTCATAACGGTAGAAAATATAAAAAAAATATCAAAATATTTTGTTAAATTACCTCCACTGAATTAATTAAATTCATTAGACAAAGAAAAGGTATTCTAGTATCAACCTATAGGTCAACATTATTATTATTATTGTTATTATTATTATTATTATTACTATTTTTATTTATTTCCCCTTGTCAACTCTATACTTATTGTGTAGCCTATTACGTATCATTAATCAACATATAGATAATTCATAGGTGTTATTATATGTATAATGTCCACCGCTGTGGTCTCAAGGTAGCGTCACCCAGAGGGCCCGGGTTCGATTCCCGATCGGGACAGGCTCCTGGGTGAGGTTTTTCGGGGTTTTTCCTCACCTACAAGACAAATGTCAGGAAGCTTAGGGGCCAACGGTCCCCGAAAATCATCCGGCCATCATCACCATCCTCATCATTATCATCACCATCCTTCATCGGTGTGGAAAGCAACGGGAAGCTACCACACCTATAATTCGTTAGTAAAACTGCAAAATATAACATTAAAATGCTATGATTGCAGTGAAAGACCTGTCCTCGGGCAGAATTACTGTGGGTGCATATGTATAATTTAACCCTGGTGAAGTGGAAGGTAGGACCTTACGATCTTAACTCTATCAGGTAAAATAAATAAACAAACAAACAAAATAAAGATCACAGAGACTCAGGAAGTCCTAAATACGAAACTATATACATTTGAAATATAGAAAGAGGCTTAACTGAGCCTAAATCTGAAATGTTTGTGATGTTGATGATATGTTATAAAAATTATTTTCGGGTCTAATATGTAGGATCGATGAAAATCATAAGTAAACATAAAAAAAAAACATTTTTTCCATGGTTATAATGCCAGTAGCTTCATTCTTTCGGGATTCATTAATAAGGGAAATAAATCAGAATAAAAAAGATATACAATCTGTTGAGGAAACAATCGTGGGGAGGAAAGGAAATAGGTGAATGATGAATGAATGTCAGAAAATATATCTTCATAATTGCTTGTAAACACAAATGAACCAAAGCGTTTTAAATAATGTTACATAATGTAATGTGGAGTCAATGCCATTGGATCAAATGAAGTGTCCTTAACCCTGCTATAACGTAAAACTAAATCATTGAAACTAAATATCACAGTTTGTTTTTAAAACCTTGAGAACATTAACGCTGATTGTGTTTTCTTCATAGCAATGAAATATTTTTATTATTAACGTATACCACATAAGTGACCTGTATGATCTTTATGGGAAACCAAATGTGTATCAGATGTGGAGTGATGGGGACTGGAACTCGGAACTCAGAACTGAAGGACACGTGAGCCAAGAGCAGTCTGTCAAATACACCTTACTCCTTTCTTAAAACGAGATTATGTTTTCCATCCATGCAAAAAAAAAAAAGTAAAAAAAAATGTATGTTTCTAGTCGAACCTCTTTTTTTTTTACAGCAATTGGGATTACAAGTGCCCTTTCAATGCACAATAGCCTAAGATCTTTAAAAATAAGATTATAATTTAAAATTGTATTAGTATTAAAGTCATCTCTATGGTCTCGGGAAACGTCGTGTCGTTGCCTCGTACGCAGAGGGCCTAGGTTCGATCCCCTAACGGGAGGATATTCCTATGTGAGGTTTTATTAACGTTAAAATATTGAAATGCTTACCTGAGAGCTGTCGTCCTCGGTTTAAACGCCTAACATCCTTGAATAAATCGAAATTAAAAAAAAAGCTAACAAGGGAACTGTCAATCATTGCATACCGAAATCTACATTAAAATTTCTCCCAGAGAAGCGTTGTGATTTACCAAGGCCGTGTCCAAAAAAAAAAAATCTACCGTTTTAAAGAGCAAGGCACAGAAATCGAAGCCAGAATGGCAGCCCACGAGCAGATGTATGAGTTAAACAAAGAGTGGATTGAGGAGGGACGCCTCCCTATAGTTTAAATCAGAGATTTGGCGCTTGATTTTAGTGTCTTGCAGTTAAAAACGGCAGATTTTTTTGGACACGGCCTTTTGTAGATCACAACGCTTATCTGGAATAAATTTAAAGGTAGATTTCGGTGTGCAATGGTTGACAGTTCCCTTGTAAAAATGAAAACCTATTAAACGAGAACACACTCAACGGCCTGAACCCTCATTATAGAACAATTGAAAATATCTATTAGAATTTTAAATGGTGATGATGGAACTTATTTCTGAAAGGCTTTCAAATTGATTCGACTGAAGATGTGATTAAACTCGAATTTTAATTAGTTGAGTACGACCGAGATCTCAGGTAAGCATTTTTACCATTTTTAACTTTTTACATATTAACCACAATGGCGGTTCGTTAAGAATTTTAAACGTATAGTTTTATTCTATGTATTCCCTCATCCGTAAGACATTCGTCAGGAAATATCAAGGCTCAAATAGTCCCCTAATACTATTAAGCCTTCATTATCAGTAATAACTAGAGCGAGGATTTTTATGAAATTTCATGTTTCAAACTATTAGAAAGCGCTGAGGCGAAGTATCTTTACATTTTATGATATGTAGAATCAAATAAGACCTACATATTCCTACATATTTTTTCATATTTCATAATATTTTGGTAAAATGTTCATATTTTAGTAAAAATTTAATATTCCTTCATATTTTTCAACTTTCAATTTTTTTAATAAAATTTTTACTAATTGGTTAAAAACATTTTTGAAGTGACTGTAGTTTAGAATTTTTTTGACAATGTAAGATGGTAGACGTCCCGCGCCGTAGCCGAGCGGTTAAGGTAGGAAGCCTTGGCGCAGAGCTACGGGACTTGCGCTGGTTCGAGTCTCCATGGGGGAAGAAATTTTCTCATGGTATTTCGGCCAGTATGGGACCGGTGCCCACCCAGCATCGTGAGACAATTGGGTAGCTACAATAAGTAGCGGCTCCAGGTTGAGGAACCAGCTATAACGGCTGGGGGACTCGACATGCTAACCACATGTCACCCCTACACTGGCTGTTGATCATCTACCTCTGTGATTGACACATGTGGATGCGAAGGGCCAGCAGCCGGCTGGTAAAAGGGCAACCGCTGAAAAGTGGAAAGACCCTCAATCGAAATCGGAGATGGTAGACAGCCGAAAATTCCTCAGTATCCCATCTGGAACAAGATAAATAGATTTCATAAAAGAAAATAATTGAAAAAAGGAGACATGGAATGACCAAGTGGAGGCTTTTGTGCGAAATTACAGAACAAGAACAGGGATTTCCTAATCTGTGACAAAAACATGAATACGTAGAACAACAATGTTAGAATAATAACCACCTACTCTTTCTCTCAGGTAGCACCCTGTTCCTTTTTGCTACCTAAGGACATTTATTACTTTGTGAATGGATTACAGCTAATCTCGAAGCTGTGCAATATTATTCTCACACCAAACTACCATATATAACGCAGTACATGTTTGTTCCCATAACATCATATGGTGTGGAACATACTTTTGATCGTACAAAATAATTCTGACAGACAGACTTTAAAAAATATAGAAAAACCTCCTAACTGTGTATTACGAACATAATTGATAATTGGATTATTCAAAGCACAAGTATACCATACTGTGCTCGGGTAAATTTCATGTAACAACTAATGTTAAAATAATTGTAAGTATATTTCACCTTGTTCTTATGTGTAATGTATAGGATTAAAAATAATTGTAATTGCAAAGAGAGTTTTGAAATACACCCTAGAATCATTTGTGGATTAAGTTAATACATTTTACATATTGTTTCTCCAAATATGACATACAGTACTTGGTCTACTGCGATGGGCAGGACATGTGGCACGAATGGGGGAATGAAAGACGTGCATGGAAGCTTCTTGTAGAAAAACCTGAAGGAAAACGCCCAGTTGGTAGACCAAGAATGAAGTGGGAGAATAATATTAACCATGATTTGAGGTAATTAGATTATAGAGGGGATGATTGGAAAATTAGCTCAGGATAGGGATGTATGGAGAGCTTATGTCCGTGCGGCCATGAACCTACGTGTTCGATCGTGCCAGGGAGTTAGTTAGGACTTGGTCTATGTGTGTCCTGATTCATCCAATTTAATGCTATTGTGACATTTACATACACTGGAATTCATTATCTTCATGTAAGGTAAACAGAAGTCAGCCAAACTGTACCTACTCTAAATTTTGTCAATAGTAGGCTATATTCAATGGAAGCATGTTACTACGGTTACTATGTTTTATTTTTTGTTTATGTTTGGATTTCGTAATTAAATATCATTGGATAAATTAATTGATCTGTCCGAATATTGCTTTGGGAAGTTCGAGTTTTTTTATAATTCCTCGTAGCAGGTAACCGGCCTGCTGCCGAGTAGTCCAATGGTGGGGCTGCCACCTCAAAGCATTTGAACATGCTTCCATCTGTAGAAACCCCAGGTGGAGGGCTGCCTCTTCCGCTTGTCTCGCCTTTATTGAAGCTTGTTCTTTTTGCCGATCCAACCGTTGAGGTCTTCACCCGTATCCCTGGGCAGGGGCCCTCGTTATACCCCGAGAGATTGGGTCCTTGACAGAACTTAGTCACTAAGATTCTTATAGTGTTCACCCCCGCGACGAGAACGCGCCTGTCAAGAATTACCCAGCTGCGTACAGTTCCGGCTTATGCCCCCTGAACACACTGGGTCGGGTTAATAGCCTCGTCTAAAACCAAGGCTCTTATATATAGGATATTAAACTTCATAAATATCTGTTGGCAATATGGCTGTGTACCTGAAGATTGGATTGAAGCTATTGTTATCCTTATATTAAAAAAAGGTGACAGACAACCCAAATAACTACAGAGGTATAAGCCTTTTGGGAACATGCAGCAAAATCTATGCTAAAATATTATCTAGAAGAATCGGAAAGATAAGTAATGAAATTATTTCAAATTAACGACATGGGTTCAGAAAAGGCTCTTCTACAATAATTGACTGTATATTTTCACTCTAACAGTTGATAGAAAAAAGAAGAGAATTTATTCTTGAGACACACAAATTGTTTATCGACTATGAGAAGGCTTTTGATAAAATTATGCGCTCTAAATTATGGGATATACTAAATAATAAAGGATATCCACCTCATCTAATTAAAGCTATAAAAAGTTTATACGAAAGTACAAAAATTCGTATAGATAAAGGAAATGGTCCTGGAGAAACTTGCGTAGAAATCAACAATGGACTTCGACAAGGTTGCCCTCTTTCGCCAATACTTTTTAATATATATTTAGATGATATCATTAGTAGGCCCTACATGGCAAACTTCTTTAGATGAACATTTTATGATAAACGGTACAAAAATGAACTGTCTTTTATTCGCAGATGACCAGATCATTGTAGCTTCCTCAGAAAATCAACTACAAAGATCAGTTTATAAATTATGGAAACTAATAAATGATTATAATTTAAATATATCAACAGAGAAAACAAAGTCAATGGCATTTATTGGAACTCAGCATAAAATGACAAAAATTGTAATTGGAGCAAACATAATTGAACAAGTAACTTGTTTCAATTATCTGGGATGCATGATATCGTACCAGCAAAATTTGGACATGGAGAAGAAATTAGGGAAATTTCAACAGATATGTGGTTCGATAAGAAGATATTTGAGAAATAAGAGCACAAGGGAAACTCAATTAAAATTTTACAAAACAGTAGCCGTTCCAACATTAACATACGGGCCTGAGACTTGGCCTTTAACGATCTCTAATAAAAATAAAATTGAGACAATAGAAATGCGATTTCTCAGATCAGTTGCAGGTGTATCTCTAAGAGCTCAAAGGAGAAGTCAAGATATCAGAGATGAACTACAAATCTATAATATAAACGAGAAAATACACATAAATAAACGTAATTGGTTTGAACATAAACAAAGAATGCCAAATAATCGTTTATCAAAACAGCTGCTTAATTATAGGCCTCTAGGCCGAAGAAATGTAGGAAGTCCAAAACGTCGTTGGAAGGACGACCTGCGCCTGCGGCATGTAGTGCGCCGGGGAGCGGAACGGGCCAACAGGCCCATACCTTGAAGAAGAAGAAGATGATGATAAATTAATTGATCGTATTTTATATATACCCGGTATTAATTTATTGAAATAAAGTGTCAAAAGGCCCTTGGGGTAGATGGATGTTGAGGCTTACCACAATATTGATACTAGCTCACAAGTTAACAGTCTGCTAACAATCTCTCTCCATAGCACTTATAGCACATATTCTACTTCTTTCATAGTAGCCATGGAATTCCCTCACTCAAGATATCAGGGGTTACCGCACACTTAACACTTTTATGTCGCTCTTATACAATTCCTTGTTAAATAATTAAATTTTATCCACAACTAAATTTATTATATGTCATCAATAGTATTTTGTCTACCGCCCTGTGGTCTAGAGGTAGCGTGCTGAGGTTTATTCCGTATTTCGGGTTTTTTTCCACACCTATAAGACAAATGTCAGGAAGCTTAGGGTCCAACAGTCCCCAAAATCATCTGACCATCATCATCATCATCATCATCATCATTATCATCATCCTTCACGGTGTGGAGAGTAACGGGAAGATACCACACCTATATTTCCCTAAAAAAGCTGCAAAGCATAGCATGAAAATGCTATGACTGCAGTAAAAGACCTGCCCTCGAGTAGAATTACTATTGGATAGAATAATATTTTTTTTCTAATTTTTCTATCTTGTACATTTTATATATCATTCGTTAATTGTAGATTATATCAAAATACATTAATTAACTCACTGAACTCACTGGCACTATTGGACCCTAGGTTCATGGTCGCGCGAATATAAGCTCTCCGAACATACCTATCCTGAGCTAATGTTTACCAATTATTCCCTATATAATCTGCTTTCCTCAAATCACGGTTATATATAATATATAAAAATGAATGTTTGTTTGTTTGTTCGTACTTTATGCGCGGTCATACCGTTGATCCGATTGTGATGGAGCTTGTTGCAAAATGTTCAGGAGATTCCCGGGATGAACATAGGCTATAAGAGAGTTGTGATACTCAACTCCTACACCCTTAAAATTGTCCTTTGTAGTGGAAAACGTGAAAAAGATAACTCTTTGGACGTTTAAATGGCTTATGCTGCCTAAACCATAACAAATACACAAAATTAATGTACATAGAATTGAATATCTCAAAAAGCTCTACAAAAATGTCCTTGACAACATATGTATATCTCTTACGGATAACTCACAATAACCATTTTTGTCTTTCGCTGATGCCAAGAAGATCGAGACAAGTACGTAGATTCCTGTGCAAGCATAGCAGCACATTGCGGGTATTCTTTTAACGGATAACTCACAATAACGAATTTTGTCTTTTAGGTCATTTATGCCAAGAAGGTCAAGATGAGTAGATTCCCGGGGAACACCGGGTAATCAGCACGGGGAATGTTAAAATAATTACGATATACATTTATAATTATTTTTCATTTTACTTATTCAATTAATCATAAGAAGTACATTAACTTTTGTCTTTCAGCTCATTTATACCAAGATGATAGGGATGAGTAGTTTCCCGGACAACGCCGGGTAAACAGCACACGGGTATCTAAAAGTAATTACGATATCAAATTTTCCTTTTACTTATTTAACTGAACATAAAACACATTAATTTTCGTATTTCAGCTCATTTATGTCATGAAGAACGGGATAGGTAGATTCCCTGGAAACGCTGGGTGATTAGCACGGGGTATCTAAAAATATAAATTTATAATTATTTTTCTTTTCACTTATTCAAGTAATATAAAAGCACATTAATTTTCATTTATTTATTCGTAGCAGCGCACGCCGGGTAACTAATAATAATAATAATAATTATATTTTAGATATATCATGTAATATTTTATGTTTATTGTTATTTAGATGTAAGAATAATTTTTGTATTTTTTTAACGTGGTTGAGTGGTAGAGAAAGCCATAAGGCCTTAACTCTGCCAGGTAAAATAAAGCTATTATTATTATTATTATTATTATTATTATTATTATTATTATTATTATTATTATTAAATGTTCGTTTTCGGAGTTGGCCCCGCAGTAAGGTGATCCCAAAAGTACTTAAAAGGGATCGGTTAAACTAATACCAAGAAAGGAAAATTCATCTTATCGCCTGTCAACATTTTCATCCAATTTCTTTTCCTCGTTTCATAATGTTCTGCAATTCTACATTTAATCGGAATTCTGGGATTATACAGTGTCTAGTTTTACAATAAGACACTCGTAGTAATCACGTGACGGTAGCTACTTCCCCAAGTTGTTATGACCATCAAGGGATTAAACGAAACGCGAGCATTGCCTTCTTTAGGTCCTTTGTACCATTTATTGCTTACTGCAATCTCAGACATAGGTTGCATTTCCATTTACTAAGTACCTCACATATGTAACATCTCCTTCAGTAGTATTTAAATACTTCCAGTGTGTGTGATAGCACTGGAGAACCTGGAATTCAGATGAGAGGAGCAATATTTTTGCACGATATATTAGCGAATTTCGAAGGAATTATACTGTTGTGGTTATTGTCATGAACATATTTTTGAAACAAAAAATTACATATCTTTACCGAGCCTAACTAGTATCTATTCATCGAAAACGACCATAACGAATAAGTTATACAGGGTGTTTTAGAATAAATATTACAGACTCCTAGGGGTTAACAGATAAAGTTTTGATGAGGGACCCATGTCCTGAAACGTATAATTTACGATGTAAAATAACTTTGAAGATCAAAACTGAATGGGCTGATATCGTGTGTGTTGTGTTTCAGAATAAATAGGCTATTACAGACTTCTAGGGATTGTACTACACCTGTCGAGTCGGAAAAAGATCTTGCATGAATTCTGCCGGAGCAGAAATTATTGAGCGCACACCAGGTCTTATAGGGCGTGTGTATGAAAACATGCGTCGCAGATATACTATGTGCAACGAACAACAGGGTCGCCACGTGGAACCACACTTGTAGTACAACCCTTAGAAGTCTGTAATACTTATTCTGAAACTCAAGACACACGATATCAGCCCATTGTGTTTCCACCTTCAAAACTAATTTACATCGAAAGGTACGTTTCCGGACATGGGTTCCTTATCAAAACTTTATCTACTGAGTCCCCTCTACAACCCCTATAAATTTTTAATACTTATTCTGAAACACCCTATATATATATATATATATATGTGTGTGTGTGTGTGTGTGTGTGTGTGTGTGTTTTAATGCTGTAGCAGCTGCAATTTTTTATTTAGCAGAAACAAACTTGGCATATAATAATCAATTAAAAGAGTATGATCCTGTTCTTTAACCAGCAATGTCAGACTATTGAATGTAGGAGTTCACCTGAAATGATAATTTAAAAATCGCTCTAGCGGTTGCAATTTTAGATGTTTCTCAACAAAACTCTGTATATGACATAAAATTAAAAAAAGGAAGGTATATCCAGAAATCAGTGAAATCCGACCATTAGAAGTGAGATTTACCTGAAACCTAAATTAAATATTTGATATATCAAGCGCTATATTTGCTTGTCAGAATATATACTATATAATTTAATTAAATTGACAATGTGTCCTATAAGATATTTCGGTTTAATTAATTAAATATTTTTAGTAAAGTAATGTAAAAATTAATCAGTAGATACTATTTAAATCTGCGTCATATTTTATACAATAAGCAAGAGGTAATAACATTGGTGTTGCATGATGGTATTTATTATATAAAACTTTCCTCATTAGAGAATTGCCACAAGGACAAAGTGATATAGACAATTAATTTTCAAAATTGATGAAATACATTTTATAAATATATTTAAAAAATTGAAATTGTAATTGAAGTATATTATATAAAGTAGAAATTTTATAATACTTTAGTAATATTTTTAACAAAACTTTTTAATAAAATTGAAATTGGAGACGATAAACCAGAAGACTGGAATTTATCGTATATTACTCCTATTTTTAAAAAAAGATGATAAAAACTGTGTTCCAATTATAGAGGTATAAGCGTTTTACCTTCAACAGCTAGGATTTTTAGTAAAATTATAAATTTTAAACTTAAGGAGATAAAAGATAACTTAAGAGAAGAAAAATGTGGATTCCAGAGTGGAAGATCATGTATTGATAATATTTTCTGCATTAGACAATTTCAAGAGAAAATCCTAGCAAAAAATAAAGAACTAAATATGAGATTTACACATGGAATATGATAGTGTACCTAGACAATTATTATGGACGGCAATGAGAAATATGAATATCTGTGATAGGCCTAAATGGATTAATACTGTTAGGAGGATCTATACTAATACAAAAGCTAAAGTAAAAATTCAGAATAATTTAACAGAGGAATTCACAGTGAATAAAGGCCTTAAGCAGGGATGCAGTTTGTCACCAATTCTTTTTAACATTTATTTAGACCAGGCTCTTAAGTTGTGGTATAAAAAAATGTTCTGAAATGGGTATTCCTATAGGAGGAAAAGTACTGCATTCATTTTTGTTTGCAGATGATCAAATAATTTTTGCAGGGGATGAAGATGATATGAAATATATGATCCATCCATAGTAGTTCTGCTCGAAGGCAGGTCCTTCACTGCAATCATAGCATTTTCATGCTATGCTTGCAGCTTTACTAGGGAATTGTAGCTGTGGTAGCTTCCCGTTGCTTTCCACACCGATGAAGGATGTGATTTCGGGGACCGTTTGGGCCTTAAATGTTTCCCGACATTTGTCTTAGAGCTGAGGAAAAACCCCGATAAAAACCTCACCCAGAAAAACTGCCCCGACCGGGGATCGATCCCGGGCCCGCAGCGTGACAAGGTAGCACGCTACCTCGAGACCACAGCGGTGGACAAATATATGATAAATAAATTAATGGAAGAATATAAAAAATGGGGTCTGAATATAAATTTACAGAAAACAGAATATATGTGTTTGGGAAAGGATGTGGATGACCTCATACTCGAAATAGGGAAAATAAAAAAATGTGAATTTTTTAAAATATCTTGGGTCAATAATTACAAGTTTAGGTACCTCTGAGAGAGATTTACAGACTAAAATTGCAAAAAATGCAACTAAGACATTACATGGGATAATTTGGAATAAAAATATTACAAAGGTAACTAAAATGAAAATTTATAAGAGCATAATACAGAATATTTTGTCACATGGAAGTGAAACTTGGTCTTTGACGGAATTACAAAAGAATAAAATTAGAACAGTTGAATTTGATTATTTTAGAAGAAGCTTCCAAGAAACAAGACAGGATAAAATAAGAAATGAATTCCTTTGGAGAGAAATGAATGTCACCACATCTGTTGTTAAGAGGATGGAAAATGAAAGATGGCCAAAAAATATATACCAATGGTCACCCTTGGAAGAAATAAACGTGGCAGACCAAGATGGAAATGGAAAACCTACGTCAGAACTATAATGGATAATAGGAATTTGGAAGAGGGAGATTGTAATGATAGAGATAAACGGAAACTGAAGACGGCAAACCTATAAGTGGGGGAAAACCGAAGAAGAAGAAGAAGAAATTTTATAAAGATGGTTTCTTAAAATTGAAATTGACCTAATGGCAGCGTTGGCAATTTTAGAAAGATACACTCTGTCCAAATGTAAGGAATTCCAAAATTTAGCTAAGAATCCCGTACCTTTTGCCCCGATTATCAATCCTGTGACAGTTATACTATCTAATTGGTGTTTATCGTAGTAATAGTCAACTGTTGGCTCATATATGGCTTACTTTTCATAGTCAACTTCCTGAGGTTGGCCACTATGTGTGTCAAATCGAATTGTGGGATCTAATATCATGCCAATTTTAGAATATAGTCTAAATGCAATAATATCTGTTACTTCTGTGCAGTTTTTTTTAACCACGATCTGCCAAACCATTTTTGTGGCGTCTTATTATTATTTAACCTCGTTCTACTCCCATTTTGCACCCACGCAGGGTTATATTGTTGATCACTATTTTGATTGAAAAGCATAGATTGTTCAAATTTGTGACTTTCTTGCCCGGGCCCATAGACGCAAAGAGGAATTCAACTTTCTTTACTAAATTCTCCCAATATGCAATGTTTACTGACTTATAAAATACAATCGTGGAAACTTTGGGATAAAGGAACTAACACACGCTTAAGCAAGCTTTTGGAATTTGACTTTGATATCTGACTTACGCTAACTACTGAATGAATAAGCATAGAGTAAGTAAAAAGCACAACTAAAGCTTTCAATGCGAGTCAAAATATAGTCAGATATAATATAAAGATAAATAAATAAATATTCAATTTACAAAGAAAAGAAATCATAATAGATCATCTATACAAAAAGAAAATATGATACAAATCAACATACATACATACATTATCACTCACTCTAGTCCAGCCTCGGGTTGGGGGAAATACTGTCTTAGCGTCCCCACCCTGGCTTACTGGACTAAACAAAGAAAACCAGCTCTCCTGAGGTGCTCTGACCAGACTCCAATGGTGACTAAGTAGATGATAATTCGATGTTACAAAACACAGCTATTTATGAGAGTTCACAGGGAGAGGGGGAATGCGCGATAGCACAGGGTGCGCACTAGGAAGGGAAGGGATCGATAGGAAAGCATTTGGCACTGTTCATAAAGATGACACTCGAGATGGAGACGCAATGACGTATAGTTTGTGCAGTAAGATGTAATTCATGTATCGAAATGTCCATTTCGGTACACTTCAATTAGTGGCCACACCATGAACTTCCTCATAAACTGTGTATCCATAATCTCGCAAGGCTTCTGCCATCATGTTTCGAATAGTGTGGTGCCGAATGTTTCTCAGTGATTCCCCTAACTGACAAGCCCCAAGGAAGTGTGCAAGGGTTTCGTTGTAACAGCACGTACGATTACCAACTTAATACCTTAGAAAGTAAGATTCTTAAGAAAATATGTGGACACATTTCGGAAATATGAAAATGAAAACTACGATGGGACCTATAACAACGAATTATATCACATTTATAATTCAGTTAACATTATATGAGATAGGACATATCCAGTGAATGGATAATAGTAACACAGTAAGAAGATAATCTATATAAATAAAAATAAATGGATGTATGTCTGTATGTCTATTTGTCTGTTTGTCTTTTATGCGTTACCAAACCGTTCATCAGATTATGTTGCGGCATTTTGCAAAATTTTCTGGAGTTTCCGGGAAGGTTTTAGGCTATAAGAGAGCTGTTACAATCCCTTCAATCCTAAAAATCATCCTTTCGCAGTGAAAAACATGAAAAAAATAGTTTTCTTGGATGTTTAAATGGCTTACGCTGCCTAAACCATAACAAATACAGCAAATTAATGTACACAGAATTGAATATCTAAAAAAAAAAAATCTACAAAAAAGTCCCACTACATCTTTTACGGATAACTAACAATAACCATTTTTTCTTTCATTGATGCCAAGAAGATCGGAATAAGTATATTCCCGGGCAACCGTAGCAGCTCACGGCTGGTAATTCTTTTACGGATAACTCAAAATAATGAATTTTGTGTTTCAGCTCTTTTATGCCAAAAAATACCAGGATAAATAGATTCCCGAACAACGTCGGGTAATCAGCACGGGGTATCTAAAAATAATTACGATATACATTTTTAATTATTTTTCCTTTTACCTAGTCAAGTAAATATAAAAAACACATTCATTCTTATTTATTTAGGCGTAGCAGCGAACGCCTGGTATTAGCTAGTGAACAATATCTTAGAACTGAAAAGAAGTGTAGGAAGACCTGAATATAAATGGATCGATGGGTTCTGGAAGTTACAAATTACTTAAGATTAAGAAATTAGTGGATTGTTGACAAGAAGAGAGTTTGGTACAGGATTCTTTGGGATGCATGACCCGACCTGAGCTGGTGAATCAAATTTGACTTATGGTGTATGAAAACATTAAAAATATTAAATAAATGTAACTAATGTATTTTGTAGGATATATTGTTAATTTAAAGGTAAATTAATCATCATCATCATCACTCCAGGGATTAGGCAGTTGCCCGTTCCGACTTCATAATGCATCAGCCCAACGTCTTCTAGGTCTTCCAACATCACGTCTTCTTGTTTCTTGATAATTTCTTACTAACAATGGATATCTCTCCTTACTCATTCCATCCATATGATCAATCCATTTCTGTCTGTAATTCGTGACCTTATCCAATAAAGGCTGTACTTTCAATTCTTCTCTTATATCCTCGTTTCTTATTCTATCAAGTCTTGTACATCCTTTAACTTGTCTTAGGAACCTCATCTCCGCCGTCTGTATTCTATCCAGTTTTTTCACTGGAGCCCAAGTTTCACATCCATACAATATTGTGGAAACCGCCATAACATTATACATTTTTATCTTTCTTTCTTTTCTAATTTTATTTTTGAATGTTCTCTGTATTGTTCCACACACCGTCAGAAATGTATTTATTTTGGAGTCAATATCTCTTTCCACATTGTAGCCAACATCACAGCCCAAATATTTGAAACTAGACACCTGTTCTATACTTTGATTTTTTAAAATAATTTTGGATCTCACTGGATCTCTTCCTCTATAAGCCATGGTCTTCGTTTTCCTTACAGAAATCTTTAGATCATATAATTTACATAGATTTCTGTAAGTCGTCTTCATTTTTCTGTATTATGATTACATCGTCATCAATATATATATATATAAAACAAAGTGGGTGATAATCTACATCCTTGTAATCCAGTATTTGTTTTAATTGTATCTGTTCTTTTGAATCCGGTATCTATAATTATATTTGTGTCTTCATATAATTTCTTTATTGTTTCAACAAGGCACAGCGGGTATCCTTTCATTCGTAATATTTCCCATAATTTTTGTCCGTTTACTCGATCGAAGGCCTTACCCAAATCTATAAATCCTATGTGAGTTTCTAAGTTATGTTCTCTTCTCTTTTCTGTGAGTTGTTTCAGTGTAAATACATTGTCTATACATGACCTTCCCTTTCTGAATCCACTTTGATTTTCATTTATTATTACTTCTGTTATGTTTCTCAATCTATTATTTATTATTTTCATATATATATTGTAGCCAGTATTCATTAAGCTAATCCCTCTGTAATTCTCGCAATTTCTCCGGTCTCCTCTTTTAAATATATTCTTCACAATTGCTGTTTTCCAAGTGGTTGGAATCTCATAGGTCTGCAAACATATATTAATTAAATGAAGTATTCGTAGTTTAGACAATATTCCACTATATTTGACTAACTCCATATTTATATTATCTAATCCTGTTGCTTTCCTATTCTTAGTGATTTTCAGAGCCATTTATAATTCATTTATGTCTATTACATCAATATTTTCCACTTTTATTTCTTCCTCGTTCTCTTTTCCTTCAATTTCCTCCTTTTTCCAAAGTTTTTCATAATGTTGTATCCATTGTTGTTCTGGGATTATATTCAATCTGGCAAAATCTTTCTCAGTTTGATTTAGATGTTTCACTAATTTAAACCTATTTCTTGTCTTCCATACATATCGTGTTCTACTGAGCTTATAAATTTATCCCATGACTCCTGATGGGCTTTTCTTATAATGCTTTTAGCAATTCTCCTTTTCATTTTATATTCTTCGTAAGATTATTCTGTTTTAGGTCGTAAATATGTATGATATGCTTTTTGTTTTTCATTCACTGCATTTTGTATATTCGCATTCCAAGTTCTCAAGCCCTTCCTATTCCTTATTCTATTTTTCTTTCCTAATATATCATTTGCTGTTTTATGTATTACATTTGATATATTTTCCCATTCAATATTTATATCTTCTGACGTCGCTATCTCTGATATGTATTTATTCATTCTGCTTTCATAATGTTGTCTAATACTTTGATCTTGTAATAAATATACTTTATATACTTCTTCTTGGTTTCTTTTGTTCTTTATGTTATTTTTCCGCCATTTAGCTATTATGTTTATTTTACTTATCACGAGATAGTGATCAGAGTATATATCGCTGCCTCTATGTACTCTCACATCTGTAAATTAATTTGTATGGTATTCATTACGACTAACAGAACATGGCGGTTGCTAAAATAAATTTTTAATTTCGGGTTTCAGGTAAAACCTCATTTCTACGAGTAATACTCGGATTTCGGCGATTTTTTTAGAGAATTCTCTTCTATGTTTATTTAAATAGCATATACTAAGTTTCGTTGTAAAATATCGAAAATTGCCACCGCTAGAGCGGTTTTTAAATTTTCGTTTTTGGTGAACTTTTACACCTAATGATTCGATTTTGATAGTTAAAAAACTAACCTTATTGTTATGATGATCTTGAAGAAGGTTTTTGGGCTGTAGGCCGTGGTCGTGAGGCTTGTAGTACATTGACCTTATTTTTTAAAATTAATTTCTGTATGCCAATTTTGGTTTCGATGAAACAAAATTCTCGACCGCTAGAGCGGTCACACTCATACACATATACATATTTATATATAAGTTTATATTTATAATTATAATTAATCAAAATCATAAAATGAAATGGAATGACATAAACATTTTACACAAAGAAAATAATACCAAAAAAGATTAATAGCAGAAGCGGACTATATAAAAAAGAACAAAATAAAGTATTTAATAAACAAAACATTAAATGAATGGTGTGGAACATATGATTCATTGCTAAAATATTTTAATTATAAATTGGAATTTTAGATTTATTCATTTAAATTTGTAAAAGAAAACTAAAATTGTCTTGGTGATGGTAACTATGCATTATAAATTTATAAACAACAATGTCTTAAAAGTGATCTCACACAAGGAAATTGAAACGTCGGCTTAATAAATGTATGTTTTGACTGAGATAACGTTTATTTATTTATAATTATGAATATTAATTTCTCTCAGTGAAAAATATTAAAAAAAGTATTATATAATTTATACATAAGTTTTGATCATGGGTATTCATAGTGTCTCCAGATAAGATCGGTGGATGTACTGTATATTGTTAAAAATCTTTTCATGAGACAACTTGAAAAGCTTCATCTCTCGGAATTCGTTAAAAAAGAACATTGATATGCATGCTGAACATAGACCCATGAAATAGGACCATTCTTAACAAAACCAAAGATATTTAATTCAGACCTTCATCCCATAGGGAGGCACAGTGAATCGTACTTAAAGCAATACGCTACATGCCGGATGGTTAGGAATTCGATTCCCTATAGGGTCAGGATTTTAAGACTAGCCTAAACCTTCAGGCTGCACCAAGGTCATGATGGGGTTGACTCAATTTCTAACGGAATTGAGTACCAGATGCATGTTCTGGTGATAAATTGTCAGCCACTTTGGGATTTGCAACCCGACTGATATCCCATACTGATCATCTAGAAATTGGGAGCCTTATCCTCGTACTATCTGTAGGGCTTCCCAAGCTTGTAGTGGGATCACTGTACCTTTACCTTAATCATTAAGTCATAGTATTCTATGGCGTAGAAACTTGGACGATCAATGAACAATATAATACAAAATTGAGATTTATTGAAGTGGAAATTTTAGGATCATCCAGAAAATCGAAAATAGAAAGAATGATGGATACAGAGGCAAGAAAAATTATGAAAATGAAGGATATAACTTCTTATTCTTTTTATGCTTCCGCTTTTTTTTTCTTCTTCGACCTCTTCTACTTTGACACTACAATCCAGGATGTCCCTTAGCCTCCTCCCGAGATTCTGCCATTTGTCTCTATTTTTTTCAATTCTTTCCTATTTCGTAAATCATGCTAATGAGGCATCTTCTTTAATTTTCCTACCGCCGTAGCTTTGGTACTTATACAGCACTCTATTCCGAATCTGATAATAAAACCTCGTTTTTAGACATTCGGATGCCATGGCCTGCCCACCTCAGTCTACTTGGTTTTATATACTTAGCATTAGCAACTCATACAGCTAGTTAAGCTCAGAATTTGTCCAATGGCGCCATCTTCCACCATCTAATATTGCTCCACAGATTTTCCGAAGGATCTTACGTTCAAAACAACCGAACCAGACGTCATCATGTTTTCATACAAGAGCACTGGATCTAATGAGAGTCTTATATAGAAAAATCTTAATTTACTTAAAATAATATTCTTGATTTCAAGTGCTTTATAATGTCATTATAACATCTACTGATTGACAAAAATAGAATGTAATTTCCATAGTGCTGTAACTACAATAGTATACAAAAAAACCTCAGTAGTACGGACATTCATGGAGATTACAACCCTAAATCAGTACATGAATGGAAAATGAACGGAAGAAGACAGCACGGTATAACAAATAATACTTGACGGAACAATGTTGAATATTCTATGCTACATTTTTATCTATCTGATAGACTCCATGAGAAGAAAATACATAAAATATGCAGAAAATAGTTCATATAAACAATCGAATGTCTTTGGCTTCGGTGGTTTAGGGATTAAGTTCCTTGCCTTTAGTCGCGACGGACTAGGGTTTAAACCCGTCCGGGTGTCGTTGTTCGTTTTAAGGATGGAAAACTCCAAATAAAGTCCTCCGCTAGAGACTTTAGGTCGTGAGTCCCGAGTCTGATAACTCTTGGACTCTTAAAATAACTCCAAACCTAAATTAGGGACTCTGAACAAAATTTAATCGGCCTTTCCGATGGATTTATAATTATAAACATCATGAAAAGCATTGCATATTGGGAAGAAAAAAAATCTTCTGAAAAGTTAGTAAATTAAATTAATTTTTTTTATTGCCTATCGATATGTCGAAAATGAAAATTTATCTAAGATTAGTAATACATCTTATTGATGAAAGGTTGGTAATAAATTCCAGGTAACTTTCATAATAGCCGCTTTAAAACTAATGCTATCTTAGTTACTGGGGTTAGTCACATGATTAGGCGTGACTTGTTAGCGTTACCATGGAAACTGGCGTACTTAGATAATTAGGATAATTACAATCCAGGACTAGTTCTGTAGTGTCGTGGCAACCTGTTTCATTGGACAAGTTATCGCGGCGCATTCCATGTCAGTCCCGGTCAAATTAAAGATCACGACACACCAGTGCCTCTCATGTAGTGGAACTTTGTTCTGTTCCTCGCGGAAGACAAATACCACGAAAATCTATTCACAACTTCGTTTTAAAATACAGTAACTTACTTCAGAATCAAAATCAATCAAAATCTATATAAACAAAATAATCAATTTGGTTCTGTTTTATAAGTCGTATTATTTCTTTCAGTTATAAGAAAAATATGATGTTGTTACAGTTTTCTTTATTTTCAGGCACTCAAAATGAGCAAAGATTACTGCACATGAGCTGATAATGGAGTGAAAGGTAATACATGTATTTATTAGAAGTAGTAGTAGGAATTTATTAGATACAATGTTATTTACAAATATGGGTAGCACGGGCAGTAAGCCATACATGCTGTTGACAGTCCGTTACAATAAAGTAATGTTTGGTAATAATCCTAATAATATAACGTAAAACAAAAGAGAAAACACAATAATATTACAATTAGATATTAATACAATACCATTATACATTAATTACGTTATATAGAATTGTTAAGAATGAATGGTATTACATTTTGATAACATATTTATTTATTCATGAATGAGTGTTGTTCTTATTTTCCACGTTTTGTCCAGAAATTTACCCAGATTTATCCAATTTTCTGGATTTACCATTGACTTGTAGCATACCAATCTTTCACGATTTGAATTTAGAAATCTTTCCGGTAATAACTGACGTCTCCAATATTCTAAATCGTTACATTTTCCTAATATATGTATATCGTCTTAAAAGCTCTCGCACATTGGACATATTCGCATAACATGAACGTCGCTAATTTTTAGAAATTTCCATGCCCCTAGCCTACTGCTTTATTTATTAGTAAATGTCAACAGTCCGCGCCATAGCAGAGCGGTTTGAAACATCATACCTAGTGAAAAACTGTGGTACTTGCGGTTATTCGAATCCTCGTGGAGGAAGAAATGTTATGTAATTATGGTTTTTATCGACTCGATGCCCACCCAGCATCGTGAGGAATTTGGAAAGCTACAGTAAGTAGTTGCTCCATGTTGAAAAAAATAACTATAACGGCTGCTAGACCCGACATTCTGACTCATTTCATCCCTATACAGGTTGAATAATCGCCACCTCTATGAATGTGGATTCAGTAGCCAGCTGGTAGACCAAGGTAGGTCTGTCACGCAATGGAGAGTATATATTAACAAAAACACATTTAGTCAAGGGATAGGATATTAAAATAATGTTGAACATTTATCAGAAGATGATTTGACGAGTCTTCTCTTCACAGTTGAAATAGACTATTTCTTCTTTTTCTTCTGTGCACAGTTATATGCTAGGCTTCCAGCCTATTTAATCCACAAACGAATAATCTTTCCACTTCCTTTTGGTCTTCCAGGTGATCTCCTTCCATCCGTCGTTAGATTATCTCTTGATTAAGAACCATATCTCCTCTTATTCATTTATCAATCTCTTGCTTGAATGTCCATATGTCTCCTTATTTCCTCATTTCTAATTTTATATCCCCTTATTAGCTAATTCAAAAGAATGAAACTATTGAGGTTGTTCTCCTGAAAATATATTTGAAAAATGTTACTTATATTCATCGATCGTATCTAGTAGATAAAAAAAATACCATGACCAAAATCTATATATATTCAGGCATTTTTTTTTCTTTTCATAACATATCTGGCTTTAATTGCTTTATGTCAAAGATGAATTGTAACATCGAAATATATATAGCAATATTAATTTTCATCATGTTTGATGCTATAAACTATTGCAGGCCTTGACCGCCCCAACTATGCGCCTCCATCTATTTCTATCTTCTGCCTTCCTTCTCCATCCCTGGACTCCTATAATCTTCAGATCCTGTTCCACGCTGTCTACCCAAAGAGGTCTTCCAACTTTTCTTTCCCTTCTATTTTAGAGAATGTAATTCTATGGGCAATGCCTGTTTCTATCAGTCGATGTAAATGGCCCAGTTATCTCAACCTTGAATATTTGATTATTCTGACCATGTCAGTGCAATATTTGTTTTATAAAAAAGTAAATTTGGCATATAATAATTAGGTTACAAAAGTAAGGTCGAGTTCTTTAACCAGCAAAATATGTTTATTACGTGTTGGAGTTTACTTGAAACGAAAATTTAAAAATCACTCTGGCTCCCGCAATTTTTTTTTTATGTTTCGCAGTGTACACGGTATTAAAATAAACTGAGAAAGCTATTCTCAAAAACTTAGCGAATTTTTTAACATTATAATTGGGATTTACCTAGCAACTTTATTGTTTACTTCGTCCCAATGTATACTATACATTAAATTAGCCCTTAAATCAACACTGTATCCTATATAATACATTGATTTAATTAATGAATTCTTTTTAATAAAGTGTGTGTATTTCGAATACCACCCACAGCTTCGGTTTCCGCGCTGGGTGGACAGGTGTCATCATTAATGTGGTCTATTTTCAATTTACACACTACTTCGTCAGACCACTTAATGTAGATGATGTATTCTTGTATTGTGTATAGAGAGAGTGTAGGATGAATGTATATTTACATGTCTATGTAGTCTAAGGGTCCTGTGTGAGGAATTGTGATGACAAGGGAGAAAATTAAGCCCGGTGCCGGCACGTAGCTTACTCCTGTCGAAAAATATCAAGGTCTAACGTGCTCATCCAACGGAAGAATCGCTGTCAACGGTACCACATATCAAGTAATAGAAAAATGAATCAGTAGATATTATTTAAATCTGTGTCAAATTATACAACAATATGCAATAGGTACTCTTACAGTTATGCATGATTTGTATTTCATTGTATTCCGACACTTTTATGGCATCAGAAATTGAGTTTCTCCGATTTAACAAAAGAAATATCTTTATTTCGTAAACCATTAAAATCAGACCATACATTCGGCTTGCTGAGTAGTTCGCTTATTTTACGCAGTTCCTGCGCAACACAATTTTTATGTAGGATTTTCTTTAGGTTATCCATTTCATGTTTCTGTGGTCTGTTTAGTTTTTATAGTTTCAGCTCTAGTCACTGAGACATTAGTAATAGGACTGTGACATAAATATATTTCGACTCGAAATAGCCTCCGATTGTCCTATACTGCTAATGTTACTCAGGCAGCGCGCGAAACTGAAAATAGCACGATTTTTGGAAACTTTTTAGGTGTTTAATTGTATTTTACGTACTTTTAATTAGGTGCCCGTTGTAAACCAATTCATCAAGAACTAAAATAATTTTAAACATTTGCTATGGGACCGATATTGGTCATATGCACGGCATATTACTGGCACAACTTTAGCCAATTTTGGAGAAAGTTATAGATATTTTTTTAACAAAGTTGTCTTGATAGATAGGTGTAAAAAAAGGCTGGAATTTAAGCGCCGAAAAAATATCTACAACGATTACGGGGCTAGTAATACAATGGTGAAAAATTACACTTTGTCATCGTTTTTAATTTTTTTAAAGTTGTGAACCGATTTTTATTTGTTCAGGGCTATTTTATTTTCTAGCGCTTTAACGTACTAATTTATTTTTTTTCCAAACTAATTTTTCTTCATACCTGGAATAGGAAAGAGAAACACGTTTTGGCACCTTTATGAATTTTTTGTTCCTAATTGTCCCGCACCGATTTTTTCAAAACATATGCATTCCCTCGAATTTTTATATTCATTATCGTGAGAAAAAGTTATCAGAGGTTCTTATCACTAATTACCCTGGCCTAATATTGTCGGACGTTTCTTCGATATTATAGGCCTACTTGGAAACCTGTTGTGCTAAGCGTCGGTAGCATTATTTGTGGGAAATTCATAGAATTCTTGCTAGCGGCTTGAAATAGATTTCACATTTTTGTTCAATATCGTGCTGAAGTAGAAGGCCAACGTCCTTAGCAGGCAATCAGATATGTTTTTTTAAACTATTTTACGGCATTGTTAAATTTCCTATGGAATTGTTGGTTACACGCTTCTAATGACGTTAGGGATATCTTGTTCGGAAACAAAAAAAAAAGCTTAATAGTTCTCCGAATGAATGTTTAATGCTAGGATTATATCTCCAATGTAAGGAGCGCGTAGCCCCAATTCCTGCATTTTTTTCATATGCATATAATTTATAAATGTTAAGAAGCTGAATTAATTTAAGTAAAATATAGTTTTGGATGGGAAATTTTGGGTGATTTTTATTGGGCAAATTATTGGATGAGAGTGACAATGACAATAAGTTGGTGAATTTTTCATGAACGCATTTTTCTGGGTAAAATATCTTGGGTAAAATTGTTTGAATGAATTTTCCCTTGGTGGTTAGGTTTGAATGAAATGCAGCGATCTCTAAATAACAAAGTGAAAATTTAACTACAAGAAACAGTACATAAAAATCTGCCCTAGCAGTTATATTGTTTTATCAGTACCATTTTGAATGCAGGAAGTGAGTGAATTTAAATTTGATCTTTTAAAATATAAACTATTGATAAAAATTTAGGTTTTGAATGACTATTTTACTAAATCAGAGGAATTATTTATAAATTAATTCAGACTAAATGATTTACGATATCTAAAAAATACATACAAATCGCGCGCGCGCGCACACACACACACACAAACACAAACATATATATAATGGACATTTTATTTTTTATTTACTTACTTACTTACTTACTTACTTACTCACTTACTCACTGGCACTATCGAACCCGTAGGTTCATGGCCACGCGGACATAAGCTCTCCATACATCCCTATCCAGAGCTAATGCTTTCCAATCATTCCCTGTATAATCTAGTTCCCTCAAATCATAGTTAATGTTGTTTTCCCACCTCATTCTTGGTCTACCAACTGGGTGTTTTCCCTCTGGCTTTCCTACAAGAAGCTTCCATGCACGTCTTTCATTCCCCATACGCGCAACATGTCCTGCCCATCGCAGTCTACGAGACTTAACTGTTCTTATTATATCTGGCTTCCTATAAAGACCAAGTAGTTCATTGTTATGTAGTCTTCTCCAGTCACCTGTCTGTTCATCTCTCTTTTATTTTTTATTTTAATATATTAATTGACTTATCCAAAATAGGGTCAACGAAAAGTGACAAAATATCTTGATTATGGAGAAGAAAAAAGATAATACAGAGACAGAACATAATATTTTTGTATTTATATAATAGGCATAAATCAACATGAAACTAGAGTAGGGGCGTCCATTCGTTCCCGGAACAGTCCTGTTTTTTAGAAAATGTCCCACTGTCCCGAAAATTTTCTTGGGGACGCTCAAAAGTCCCGCTTTTGACATGGTGCTTTGTTAGTGTATTTATGAATGGCGACTTCTTTTGTTCTTTATTATGTAATTATAAAGATGAACGTTAGAAAGCGCCAGCTGTATGACCACAATGCACTGTATGGTCTATAATCTTTGTTTTTTACTTTTATATATTTGGTAACTGGCACATTTTTCAAATTTCCATGGTCAGTGCAGCCCACGTCGGGGATTTCATGCTGATTCTGGTATTTTGGCGGTGGAGAAATGCAATTTCAACTTGGATGAAAGAGATTTAGTTAGTGGATTTTTATATCCCTTGCAGCGATAAATAAATATTGTTAAACGTTAATAAACATTGACTAGTGGTTTTTGATTAATGTAGCTGAGTAAGTAATTTTAATGGACAATAAAAATTAGGTATAACGTATTATGTGCAATTTGTATAATTTGTTACATGCAATTTTTTAAACTTCCTTTTATATGTTGTTAATGTCCCACTTTTATAAAACGTCCCAGTTTTTCCTTTAATTTTTTGTACATATCCCCTTTTACATCGAAAGTGTTATGGACACCCTAAACTAGAGTTTAAGGGAAAGTATAATTCTGAATGAAGGGGAAAATAAGGAACCAGGATTTGAAGGTTGACCATATAGATGATTTCTGAGGATGGAGATAGAGCCCTCAAGCGTGGTTGTTACAATTTGTGTTATGAGATCTTTCCCTCTCCCTGGAAGCTTAAGGGATGACTCTGGTGTTTTAGATATTTTACCTCTAACGAGCCTTCATACAAACCGTGAACGTAGATAGTGTCCAAGTGGTATTTATCATAAGTAATGTGACGAGTGATTTCCAAATCATCGATAAATTCAAGAAATCACGTGTGAATTTATCTAGAGGATTTGGAAATCAATAATGGTATTTATTAGGACTATTTAAAGAATGAAAACTAAACTGTTTACTAAAAAACATTATTTAAATATAGTTATTTTAATATATATATATATATATATATATATATAATGTAAACGGCGATGTTTGAAAACTAAACTGTTTACTAAAAAACATTATTTAAATATTGTTATCTTAATATATATATTTAATGTAAACGGCGATGTTTGAAAACAAATCAGAAATATGTAGTTGTGTTTGATTTATCTAGTTTTTTATGTTAATACGTAATTTCGTTCTTGTCAAAATCTTTCGAACTGGCTCCAAATATATTTCCTATTATTTTGAGAGTTTTGAGGCTGAGATTGCTAGATTATTTTGTCTATATCTTCATTTGTTTGTCATTTGCCTGCCATTTTATACATTCAAACCTGACGGCTTTGTTGGAGAGTCAGTCATTACAAAGTAATGCTCAGAATATAAAAAGAGGAGCTTTCTTTATTGCAAAAAGCAGGAGGTGGCAAAGGGAATTCGGTAAAGAGTGAGGCGAAAGACGACTGTTATTGGTTGTAAAACATAATTCATTGAAACGTGATTAGTTATTAACTCCCATTTGGGACATGAGTTACACAGTCCTTACAATAAGGAATAGTAGGTAAATATATTATCTTCTTCTCCAAGCTCATTTCATCTGATTCCTTACGGTTTGATTCAAAATGTATTTTAGGGTACTCGATGATGAGAGACTTTAGAGATGGTTTAACCCTTTATGAGATCATAATTCATCAAACCATAATGTGTGGGCATATACACAGTATATATATATATATATATATATATATATGGTATGATAAGAAAAATAAATGCCTGGACGCGATTCGAACCCGGATCTCTGAGTCTGTACCTCAGTGTGATATCCATTACACCACCAGGCGAATCCAATTCAAACATTTATTATATATATATATATATATATATATATATATATATATATATATATATATTTATTTATTTATTTATACACCGTGTCCTTAAAGTCCGGTAACACTTCTCTTATTTAATTAATAAAAAAACGAAACATCATAGAGGTTTCGTTTATATGTCATATGAAATAGCATCTCAAATGGTTCTTTGTGCAATGTCTGGGCTCACAATCCCTCAGTATGAGAACCACGTATAACTCGGCACGGTAATCCAGTTCTTGCCATACTCTTTGGAGCATATCCTCAGATACACTGGTAGCAATTTCTTCAATCCTGCGCTTGAGGTCTCGTACATTTTGTGGTAAAGGTGGCACATACACATCCTTTATGTATCCCCATGCACGAGACTTCAAGCGCAGGATTGAAGAAGTTGCTACCACTGCATCTGAGGATATGCTCCAAAGACTGTGACAAGAACTGGATTACCATGCCGACATATGCCGAGTTACACGTGGTTCCCATATTGAGGGATTGTGAGCCCAGACATTGCACAAAGAACCATTTGAGATACTCTTTCATATGACATATAAACGAAACCTGTATGATGTTTCGGTTTTGAGTAATTAAATAAGAAAAGTGTTACCGGACTTTAAGGACACGATGTATATATCTTCCAAACAAGTTTAAGACTCAAAGTCTGTTACGGTTTCAGTGAAGCGTTCTCCGTCCATCTTTTTCCAGTACTCGCAAAAAAAAATCTATTCCCTTGAGGACGGTATTGAAGCATGACTTTTGGAAGTATATTACGATTCATTCGTTGCACATGAGTTTCCCACTGTATCTGATATTTATTTATAAACTGTGAGATTAGTTGTAATTGAAGTGCTTGCATGATATATTCATTTATTTTGCGATCCATGCGAGTTTATCCTAGTGTTGCTCTAAAAAATCTCATTTTACTAGTCGTTATTCTGCAAATATCGGTACTCTTCATTGCACATTGTTCGTTTCTTTAACATAGTACTTGTCTAACTAAGGTTTTATATGAAGGCATTCTTGTGTGTCGCTCGCTGAACTAATTAAGGCTTCATGATTTCTTTTAATTACTCCTATTGTTTTATTATGTATATACATTTTAAAAGTTATGTCTGTTTCACCAACAAACGTTAAATTATAACCAGGATATGTAAACTCATTGACCCTTCTATTAACGTATTGTTTATACAAATTTTGCTTCTAAACGGAAATTTTTCACAAAATTCCATAGGCCTATATATATATATATATATATATATATATAACTGAGAAATATTTGTATTACAATGGGTAACAAATTAATTTGAACTGGAACCAAGTTTTATATAATTACGGATTAACGATAATCGTTTACTGAATTTAGAGCAACAACAAAAATATTCCTTCAAAGAATGAATCAAGTAATGAATGAATGAATGAGACATTTATGTCATGTTAAGGTCTCTGGATTCGTTTTAAGGTTAGTTTAAAGAATCGTATGTGACGAGCTAATCCACATAAGCTATTGTCTTACTAGTGTTGTGGTGACACTGACATTCTGCAGGATCATACCAGCTGCGGCTCCTGTTAATGGATTGTTTCATAGCAGATTCGTAAATGTTTGTACTATAGTTAGGCGTCTAGTCTCTCTCTCTCTCTCTCTCTCTCTCTCTCTCTCTCTCTCTCTCTCTAGTTCATATTTTTAAATTAAACCACACTCATATATGTATTTATCTGTTTAGAAATTAATTGTAATTTCATAGCAAATTGATATGATACTTTTCTTCGTCTAATGTTTACTATATAACCTGCTGTACACCCCCTGCAACATCCAGTTTTCACTTTAAATTACGAACTTATATTAAAGAGCGGGGATTAAATATATGCTGGTTTTAAAAATGATGTTAACATCCGGAGTTTGGTACAAGATATATTTATGTCATGTTGAAATATATAACATTTCATAGAATTTAATATGGCATGGTTCAGTAGCGGCCTATTAACATATCCTTCAAGATAAAAAACAACTTCATATAACGTCAAAAAATTAAGCATATTATGATAGCGATTGACTAAGATTAGAAAAAATGAAATCTGGCTACTTTATCGCATGAACAAGCTGAATTGTTTAGAGTTATCATGTAGACTTTGAGAAGTGTTATAGGCTTGCATTTTTGCATCTTGTACGGAATATTTTTCACGACATTTTCTCACCCACAATGGTACACTTTACCTAGAGGGAGCATTGCAATTCTGAAAATCTGCTGAATAGATTAACGGAGTTTGTTCTTACGCCTGAATTCGTTCCAGTACAGGCCTGTACTCCATCGCACTACATTGTTAGATGATAATCACTACTGTCACTTGTGTTACTAACTTTTAAAATAAGCACTAAAAAAGGTAGGTGAACAATGCAGTCTTTAACTCTTTAACATTTTATGTATTTCAACATTACCCAAATATATCTATATGGGACATGTGGCACGAATGGGAAACGAAAGAGAGGCATGAAAACTCATGTTGTAAAAGCAGTGGGAAAACACCCAGTTGATGTACCAAGAATATGGTGGGAGAATATCATTAACAACGGTTGGAGTGAAGTAGATTATACAGGGGATCATAAACAAAACATTAACTCAGGATAGATATATATGGAGAGCTTATGTCCGCGCAGCCATAAACCTACGGGTTCGATAATCCAATAAATTAGTTAAACACCGTTCAATTATTTATTCTCCTTAAATCTATGTCAAAGAACTCAAAATTTTTAATCTAAATGAAAAAAAATACAAAACTATAAACAAAAGTGGCATGCACATATTTTAAAAATTGACTCTTCTAGGCTAACAAAAGAAGCACTGTTGTACCAACTCCAAGGCTATAGAGATGTGGGAGACGATGGAAATATGAATTCTGAGAGCGGAAGGGGCCGATGGCCTATCATGAAGATGATGATGATGAAATTTATGTTTATTCATGTGCTAGTGCAGCGGTTCTCAACCTTTTTCGATTCGCGAACCCCTTCCACAACGATCTGAGTTGGGTGAACCATTGACGTTTAAATATACATACAGTAGACATGCATAAAAATTAATTCGAAGCATAAGGTTTAATAACCTTAAATTATCTTAACCATTAACGGTTAAAACCTAAAGTTACTCTAGTTGCGGCTTAAAAGTTACACAACGTGTAGGCCTTGTTGCAATAATAAATACACGTTTTCATAAGTAATGCCACGAGTGATTTCCAAATTATCGAAGTGAATCGCGAATTTATCTAGAGAATTTGGAAATCAAAGTGGCACTTGTTAGGACTATTTAACAAATAAAATTAAGCTATTTTCTCACAAATAATTATTTAACTATAGTTATTTTAAAATATTTATATATTTAATGTAAACGGCGATGTTTGAAAACAAATGAGAAACGATTGGTACGCTTCATTTCCTTCCTTTGTTCATCACTACAACCAGATCATAATATTATTTATTGCCAAAGGATCGCAATATTGTAAGAATGCACCCTAGTGGACAAATGTATAACCAACGTTATAGGTATTAATTAATTTCTGATGTCCTATGATGTAAATATGTCAATTATATTTTTCTGCAAAATCATTTCCTGGAAAATAATTCGTTTAAGTAAGTGCAAACAGTGTTTTCTTTTTTTTTGTGGTATAATCAATTGTTACAAATGTTTTTATATTATCTATCGCATGCGCTTTCTGCTGACATTCATGCACTATATATACAATCTGCTAGCCGTATTCCTTGGAGCGTCAGTCACTGCAAAATAATGCTATGACCTATTCAGGATGTTAAAAAGGAATGTTTTTTTATGATAAACTTTAGTTGGTAAATTTTAGGCGAAACACGACTGTGATTGGTTGTAAATAAAAAAAACCATTGAAATGTGATTGGCAATTGACTCCCGTTTGGGACATGAGTTAAATAGTCATTGTAATTACTCACCTCTTCCTTGGAATTCAGTGAGAAGGTTGCGCCTGCTTTCCATGGCACAGATCTTTGAAGTCAGGAACCACAGAAATTAAATAAAGTCTCAAATCATTTTCAATACAAAGTCTGTTTCTATATATATATATATATATATAAGCCTATTTTAAATAGACATACAACGAATACGAAGCCGTTATGGCTTTATTTGCTAACACTGGGAACTCCTTTAAAATTAATCAAAATCCAATTAATGACAAATATTTGTTATTTTTCTGTAACACCCTGGGGGTTCGCGAACCACAGGTTGGGAAACGATGTGCTAGTGTAAGTTGCGTCTGATTTTGAATATAACAATGCTACAATACTATATTAGTTGGCTATTTCTAAGATTATAGGTAACGAAATTTATGTTTGCCGGCTATATCTAAGATTATCAGTAATGAAATGAAATAAAGTATTTGACAATTATTATACAAATCAAATTATTTTAATAAGAAGTTTGCCTCAATCCCAAAATATAATATGATGGCAGTATCACAGCTGATTGCAGAACCACACTCATTGTGGAAATACGACAGAACCTACGTTCAACTGAATAATAGGATTTTTTATTTGAATAAAACTGGGTTCTCAGGTGTTCATTGATGACATACGTTGTTAGAGAACGCATCATTATAGCATTACGAAATGACACATATTCGCTTCATAGTCTACACTTAAGAGTTTCTATATAGATCGTTTCCCAAACCTATAAGCCTCTCCTAAAATTATAAATTGACACAAGAATTAAATACGTAAATTAAATTTATATTTAATATACAGAATAGAACAAAACTCTACCAACAAACTTTCTCAGATTATTCAGATATATTTTGATATAAGGAATCCATGTTCTCTTATGACTTATTACAGAGTTATGTGTTCTTGACATTTTAGACAACATATAACATGTTCTTTGAATTATATAATCATTGCAGAATTGTGTCCAATAGCTGAGGTATTAAATATGTTCCATATTACGCATTTGGGCCGTGATAAGATGGGTATTGGTGGATTACGATTAAAATTCAAAGTTAATCAACTAATTGTCTTCTGAAGTAGGTCTGTAAAATTATAATATAAAATTGCGTGTATTTTAAGTCCGTCTCCTCAACTGATAAAATTATTAATTCACTGCAAGTTATGTAAACTCAATAACGAGTACATTTTATTAATAATACTCATCATCATCATCATCACTCCAGGGATTAGGCAATTGCCCGTTCCGACTTCATAATGCATCAGCCCAACGTCTTCTAGGTCTTCCAACATCACGCCTTCCTCTTGCTTGATAATTTCTGGCTAACAATGGATATCTCTCCTTGCTCATTCCATCCATGTGATCAATCCATTTCTGTCTGTAATTCGTGACTTTATCCAATAAAGGCTGTACTTTCAATTCTTCTCTTATATCCTCATTTCTTATTCTATCAAGTCTTGTACATCCTTTTACTTGTCTTAGGAACCGCATCTCTGCCGTCTGTATTCTATCCTTCTGTCTTTTCACTGGAGCCCAAGTTTCACATCCATACAATATTGTGGGAACCGCCATAACATTATACATTTTTATCTTGGTTTCTTTTCTAATTTTATTTTTGAATGTTCTCTGTATTGTTCCACACAACCGTCTGAAATTTATTTATTTTGGAGTCAATATCTCTTTCCACATTGTAGCCAATATCACAGCCCAAATATTTGAAACTAGACACCTGTTCTATACTTTGATTTTCTAAAATAATTTTGGTTCTCTCACTGGATCTCTTCCTCTAAAAGCCATGGTCTTCGTTTTCCTTACAGAAATTTTTAGATCGTATAATTTACATATTTCATTTAATGCATGCATTGATTTCTGTAAGTCGTCTTCATTTTTCTGTATTATGATTACATCGTCAGCAAATAAAAGATTATTTATGCACATTTTATTATCCATTCTTATTCCTGGATTTACTAAAACTTTCCATTTATTAAAAATATCGTCTATATATATATTAAACAAAGTGGGTGATAAACTACATCCTTGTCGTAATCCAGTATTTGTTTTGATTGCATCTGTTCTTTTGAATCCGGTATCTATAATTATATTTGTGTCTTCATATAATGTCTTTATTGTTTCAACAAGGCACAGCGGGGTATCCTTTCATTCGTAATATTTCCCATAATTTTTGTCTGTTTACTCGATCGAAGGCCTTATCCAAATCTATAAATCCTATGTGAGTTTCTAAGTTATGTTCTCTTCTCTTTTCTATGAGTTGTTTCAGTGTAAAGACATTGTCTATACATGACCTTCCCTTTCTGAATCCACTTTGATTTTCACTTATTATTACTTCTGTTATGTTTCTCAATCTATTATTTATTATTTTCGTATATATTTTGTAGCCAGTATTCATTAAGCTAATCCCTCTGTAATTCTCGCAATTTCTCCGGTCTCCTCTTTTGAATATATTCTTGACAATTGCTGTTTTCCAAGTGGTTGGAATCCCATAGGTCTGCCAACATATATTAATTAGATGAAGTATTCGTAGTTTACACAATATTCCACTATATTTGATTAATTCCATATTTATATTATCTAATCCTGTTGCTTTCCTATTCTTAGTGGTTTTCAAAGCCATTTCTAATTCATTTATGTCTATTACATCAATATTTTCCACTTTTATTTCTTCCTCATTGTTCTCTTTTCCTTCAATTTCCTCCTTTTTCCAAAGTTTTTCATAATGCTGGATCCATTCTTGTTCTGGGATTATATTCAATCTGGCAGAATCTTTCTCAGTCTGATTTAGATGTTTCACTAATTTATAACCTATTTCTTGTCTTCCATACATATCATGTTCTACTGAGCTTATAAATTTATCCCATGACTCCTGATGGGATTTTCTTATAATGCTTTTAGCAATTCTCCTTTTCATTTTATATTCTTCATAAGATTCTTCTGTTTTCAGTCGTAAGTATGTATGATATGCTTTTTGTTTTTCATTCACTGCATTTTGTATATTCGCATTCCAAGTTCTCAAGCCCTTCCTATTCCTTATTCTATTTTTCTTTCCTAATATCTCATTTGCTGTTTTATGTATTACATTTGATATATTTTCCCATTCAATATTTATATCTTCTGACGTCGCTATCTCTGATATATATTTATTCATTCTGCTTTCATAATGTTGTCTAATACTTTGATCTTGTAATAAATATATTTTATATACTTCTTCTTGGTTTCTTTTGTTCTTTATGTTATTTTTCCGCCATTTAGCTATTATGTTTATTTTGCTTATCACGAGATAGTGATCAGAGTATATATCGCTGCCTCTATGTACTCTCACATCTTTTACCAAGGCTCCTAGCTTGTTGTTTACGATTAAATAGTCAATTATTGATCTTGAGTTATATCCACTTCTTGTATATTTATGTATGTCCTTTTTTCGGAAATAGGTATTCATTATTTTTAATTGATTATAGGCTGAAAACTGTCTCAAATCCTGTCCATTATCATTTATTGTTATTTTCTCCATTATTTCCTATTACATTAGGTATAGGGACATTGCCTACTCTGGCATTTAAGTCTCCACTTATTATTAAATGATGATCTTTTGTATATTTATCAACTAATGTTTGTAATGTTTTATAAAATTTTTTTGTTTCTTCTTTCTTGCCTTCCTCTGGGGCATACACAGCAATTATCATCATATATCCTCTTTCAATTTTAAATCTGGCTATCAGGATTCTTTCATTTATAAACTCATAGCTATTCAATTTGTTCTTCCATTTTTCATCTATTAAAATTGCTACTCCACACTGCGCTCTTGTTGTCTGTTCTACTCCGCTATACAACATAGTATAGTGTTGTAAGTCCTTTGTTCCTTTTAGTTTCTTTTTTGCTTTTTTTTTTTTTTTTTTTTTTTTTTTTTTTTTTTTTTCATGGAAATCAGCCGGATTAATAATACTACAAATAAAATTTACAGCCCCTAGAATAGATGGTACTATGGTTATTGTTAAATCCTTAAAAATGTATGATTAGATATTATTTTTACAATGAAAATGCCCGCATGTTCCTTACATCAAAACACTAAGCGAACATTCTGAACAACGTGTGAAAGTTTATCGATAGAGTTCTATTCATATTTCTATATGTTTCAAATTAATTGAACTGAATAAGTTTACTTGGTTAAATAGTTGCAGACAATCAATTTGATATAGAAATCCTCAAGTTTCAGACAAAAAATAAACCAAAATAAAAAAAGAAAAATTATCATGTGTATATAAATTGAAGTGTGGCACATGTGACAATGTCTATATAGGACAAACTGGTAGACCATTTATCTCTCGGATAAAGGAACACATGAGAGCATATAACATAAATTTAGAATATTCAAAATATGCTAACCACCTATTCCAATTTAATCATTGTTTCGATCCAAATTTTGAAATTTTACATGTTTGTGATAAGGGTAAAAAGTTAGATCTTTTGGAGGCTGTAGAAATTAATAAATTGAAAAGTAGTAACAAACTGTTAAATTCTCAACTTGATTTAAATGAATCCCCTTTGTTAAATTAAAAAAAATAAATAAATATTGTTGTATTGTTGCTTAGATCAGTTGGAACACAATTCATAATTTAACATGTCTGAAGAAGGTACAGTGTACCGAAACAGCTGTCACTGAATTATGTAATAAATATGAAAATCAAATAAAACTACGTTTTATTTTCATTTAATTAACAAAAAATATTAGTTATAGGTCGATACAAATGTTTTTCATTTGTTCATTTAATCCAGATTTATTTTAATATAATGATATTGAAGGTAAAGTTATCGGGAAAAAATACAAATTAAAAGTGTGTACTCCCAAAATCCCGTTCAACACAGTCTATCATCTGACGTATATATTTTTCTTAATGTGACTTTTCGACATAGATCCAATTCTTTCTCTCTGTAAAGATGATCCAGTCATCTAATCCACAATGTTTTAATTGATTTAACTATGTCGGTGACTCCAGAACCTCATATAATTCATATATGTAATTAACAAAATTGTCATTCTCATCTATATAAGACCAAAAATTCTATTTCATTTTATTCTTTAAAATATTTTGAGCATTTTTTCTTGTAATTTTGTTAGGGTTCAATTTCAGAGCCTTAGGTAGCTATAGGTCTGAAAATTGTTTTATATTTTTTATCTTAGAAAACTAATATATCGAGAGCTAAATTGCTTAAAAATTTATTCTTTTGCCTAATATCAATCTCTGATTAAATTCCTTATCAACCTCATTTTCATCTGTAGCATTTTACCTAAATATTTAAATTATTATGAAATCCAACTAATAAGTTATAACTTAATTAATAGCATTTTTAATATTTAACTTTCAAAGGACTACTCATAATTATTTTAAATAGGCATTCCCTGATCTTACAAGGGAATTGCCAACCATTCCATACCGAAACCTACCTTACAATATCTCTTAGAGAAACGTTATGATGTACCAAGGCCGTGTCCAAAAAAAGTATCTGCCGCTTTTAACTGCAAGGCACATAAATCGAAGCCAGAATCCAGCAGTGGCATCACACTGTGCGAAACAAATGGACGTCCCTACGTGAGTAGAGTGGAGTGTTGTGTAGTGGGACGCGGCGTGGGGGGGGGCAGGTTGTCAGGGTTATCCAATTCACCAAGTCAAGAGTTTTATTGCTTTTGGCCCTTGATTTAGTGCCTTGTAGTTAAAAGCGATATATATATATATATATATATATATATTTTATTTTTCGACACGGCATTGGTATAGTCGCCTCACTCATTTAGTTTACAGCTGGCATCAAAGGCAACTTTTTCCCTCTGAATTAAAAAAAAAAAAAACACATTGTTACTGGTAGGTAGAGCCAGAGAGTTGCCATTAAAGGCTTCTAAGATGCTGCTCCAATGTCCAGAAACTGAAAACAGTTTTCTGTCAATAATATCTTCACATTTTAAAATGACGTCACCATGTCTAGTCCACATGGATACAATTATCTTAACAGTGTTGTAACTTTTGTTTCTTGCAGTATCTTTAGTTGGTAAAAATGTATTCTAGTGAATAAAACGTGATAATGCCGCTCTATATGCTAAATATTTATGCGTGCAAAATAGACCTACCGAATCATAAAGCAAACTAAATGACTGAGCAGACTATACATCACCACGCTTCTCTGAGATACATTTCAAGGTAGCTTTCGGCATGCAATTGTTGACAGTTCTCTTGCCAAGTTAATTATATCTGAGGTATAAATTATGAACTTATACTCATAATAAAGTATTAAAATAAAATAGGAGTGTGGAATGGTTTGAATTATCTTCTGTTGAGACCTTTATTACGATGATATGAAAACCCAACATTGAAGAAATGACCATATTTCTAAAATTTTACTTTTGCACAAAGTGTAAAATTGAGATTACTTCAAAATACTTTACAGTGTTTTATCTTGTTGAGGATGACTGAGATCTTAGGTACTAATTTTATATTTTAACTTCTACATACTGACCTCAACGGTGCTTCGTAATGAATTTTAAAATTATTAAAATTAACTAGTTCAGAAGCAGTACGTTTCTGTATCATTAACCAATATTTCAGTAAATATCAATGATAATGTTACATAGGTTCTCGACTGGGGAATCGGATATTTGACCGTTGCATTCATTTTAAGCTCTGAATTATTAATGTTCAATTATGTGGAATAGTCAAGTTAATAATATATTGAAAATCCCGTCTGAATTTATTTTATAGCAATATTAAGCACACTGTTTTTGTCGGTGTTACTTGCTGATGTTACGGTGGCCTAACAGATCTATCCTGACATGGGAACTCTCAACCATTGGGTGCCGACATCTACTAGAAAAGCGTTGTGATGTACCAAGTCCGTGTTCAATAAACTATCTGCTGTTTTTAACTGCAAGGTACAGAAATCGAAGCTAGAATCCAGCAACCGTAATCCTCTATGCGAAGTAGATGGACTTCCTGCATGAATAAGAGCGGAGTCAAATAAGGCAAGAAGTGGTGCGTATGCCAGATGAAGGTTATCCAATCTAACAGTTCACGAGCTGTATTACTTCCCTATAGTTTAAATGAGAGATTTGGTGCTGGATTTTAATGCCTCGCAGTTAAGATGGCAAATATTTTTTTGGACACGGCCTTGGCGCACTGTTTCTCTGGAAGAAATTTTAAAGCAGGTTTCTGCATGTAATGGTTGACAGATCCCTTATAAATATCAACAAAAATTCTATGAAAAGATCTCTACCTTTGAACTTTCACACATTGTCGATTCCCAATTATTTATCATCCCGTTTCCAGTATCTATCCTCAAACCATAACTTAAACACAAGATCACAACATAGTCTCTTGCTTAATAGGACCGCAACATAGGACATCACATCACTCCATGTCATATACCATCTTCACTTCTCGCAACTGGAATTCCCTACCACAAGAAATAAGGGGCTGCCGGACATTGGCATCTTTTAAAAGAAATCTAAATTTACATTTTCTCTAACCTCGACTTCATTATTACCCAGCGTAAGGTATACATATTAATTGGTGTTTCTCGTATAATTTATCACATTTATATTAGTATATTATTATTATTATTATTATTATATTATTATTACTATTATCTTAAGTATTATTATTGTTATTATCGTATAAAATGTTGTTTGTACATGAAATTTACATTGCTACATTTAATGCATCTTTAACTGTTTATAATTAGTATAGTGTATATCTATATTTGTCAAATATTTATTTGTATTTGTACTGGTTGAGTGGAAGAGAAGGCCTTATGGCATTAACTCTGCCAGAATAAATAAATAATAATAATAATTATTATTAATATTATTATATTATTATTATTATTATGAATGTTGCTGATTTTGTTAAGTATCCATGATAGGTAATTATAATAAAATCGAGGTATGGTGAATCTACAGCAATTATAACTGTTACAGTATAACAGTTACATATGCCGTCTTCAACCTAAAAATATAATAAATAACTTTTACATTAATACATTTGTTCTTCTTGTCTATCACAGGTTATTTGTCAGGTGATATTTCGATTTAAAAACTATATGACGCGACCTAGAAGGCCCTTGGTCTTCCAACCGGCTGCTGACCTCACATCCACATATGTTAATCATCACAGAGGTGGACGATCATTAAAAGGGTGAATGATTATCTGGCCAATGTAGGGGTGACATGTGGTCAGAATATTGTGTCCCCCAGCAGTTAAAGCCGGTTTTCTCAACCTGGAGCCGCTATTTATTGCAGCTATCCATATTTCTAACGATGCTGGGTGGCACCGGTCCCTTAATGGTCGAAAAATTCCATGAGAAAATTTCTTCTCCCCTGGGAACTCGAACGCGAACCAGCTCTGCAACAAAGCACCATGCCTTAAAACGTTCGACTAAGGCATGGGACGACATTTAGGTTATATTCAATATTTCTAACTTTCCCAGTTATATGGATGCGAAACATGGACTCTTACTTTAAGGGAGGAAAAGAGAGTACTAGTAGTTGAACATATAGTTCTTAGGAAATTTTTTGGACCAAAGAAACATGAACAGACAGCCGAATGCAGAAGACTGTGGTACGTAACAGTGAGATACATGATCTTTGTAGGAAACTTGATACAATAAGAATAGTGAAGTCTCGTAGACTGCGAAGGGAGGGACATATGGCACTAATGAGTAATGTAAGAGGGTCGTGGAAGCATCTGGTAGGAAAACTGGAGGGAAAACGGTCAGTTCATAGACCAAGAATGAGGTGGGGGAATAACATTAAACATGTTTTCAGGGAAGTAGATTATAAGGGGATTATTGGAAAACATTGGCTCAAGATAGGGGTGTGTGGAGAGCGGCCATAAACCTACAGATAGTGCCAGTGAGTTAGTTATATGTTTGTGTTGTATAGTTGTGATCAGACCATCTTCTAAAATTGGTATGACATTAGATCCCACAATCCGTTTTGAGACTCATAGTGGCCAACCTGAGGAAATTGACCCTGAAAAGAATGCCATATATGAGCCAGCAGTTGACTATTAGAAAGACTATTTAACTCATGCCCCAAATGGGAGTCAATGACCAATCACATTTGAATGATTTTTTATTTACAACCAATCACATTCGTGTTTCGCCTAAAATTTACCAACTAAAGTTTATCATAATAAAGAAAGCACCTCCTTTTTAACATTATGAATAGGTCATAGCATTATTTTGCAGTGACTGACTCTGTAAGAAATACGGCTACCAGATTATATATATAGTGCATGCATATCAACATGTAGCGCATACGAGAGATAATATAAAAACATTTGTAACAATTGATTATACCACAAATAAATAATAGCTTTAAAAAACTAAAACAACTCGCTTTATTAGAAAATTGAAAAATAATTTTAATTTCCAACACGCTTGGGATAAAATTAAAGTGGCCAACAAAAAAAATCATCTCCAACACATATAGAATAAAACTAGAATTATCAACAAAAAGAAAATCATTTTACCATCAAAAGCATGGGATGCTCTATATCAATTAATATATTTGATAATAAACATATATTGGTAAAAGTAAAGTCTCTAAGAAAAAAATGTAAACATCGTAAAAAGCTTTTGATGGTAAAATGATTTTATTTTTGTTGATAATTATACTTTTATTCTATATGTGTTGGAGATGATTTTTTTGTTGACCACTTTAATTTTATCCCAAGCGTGTTGGAAATTAAAATTATTTTTCATTTTTCTAATAAAGCGTGTTGTTTTAGTTCTTTGAAACTATTATTTATTTTTTAGTTTTTAGTTTTAATATTTTACAGAATAAGATAAAAATGTAAATATCTTTAAATTCGATACTATTGTAGTATGAGCTAAAAGTAATACTCTTCTAAAAAAATCCTCCCAGCCGGATTTGAACCAGCGACCTATGGATTACTGAAATTATATACCACTACAGTACACCGCTCTACCAACTGAGCTCTTACAACGATTGGCTAAAAAGTCGACAAGTCCGCAACCTATTATACCAGTTTTCATTTTTTTTCTGATGATTCTGACCAGGATTTTAGAAACAAAGTATGAAATTATTGTATTGTCACAGGTCCTTTACAAGTATACAAAGTTCCAAGTCGATCCAATGTTTCTAAGTGGGTGAAAACCGTGTTCAAAAATTCCGTTACATAGATACAAAGTCACTTTTTTTGATTTTCTAATGATTCTGACCAGGATTTTAGAAAAAATAAAATTATTGTATTGTCACGTGTCCTTTACAATTATACAAAGTTTCAAGTCTATCCAATGATTTTAAGTGGGTGAAAATCGCGTTGAAAGATTCCGTCACATAGATAGATAGATAGATAGATAGATACAGGTCAATCTAATATAAAGCGAGTAAAAAAAAAAGAAACGTCTGTTTGCACTTTCTTAAACGAATTATTTTCCAGGAAATGACGCAGAAAAATATAATTGACATATTTACATCATAGGACATCAGAAATTAATTAATACCTATAATGTTTGGTTTTAAATGTATCCACTAGGGTGCAATCTTACAACATTGCGATCTTTTGGCAATAAATAATATTATGATCTGGTTGCAGTGATCGAACAAAAGAAGCAAATTAAGCGTACCAATAGTTTCTCATTTGTTTTCAAACATCGCCGTTTACATTAAATATATCAATATTTCAAAATAACTATAGTTAAATAATGATTTGTGAGTATACAGCTTAATTTTATTAGTTAATAATAGTCCTAACAAATGCCACTCTTGATTTCCAAATTCTCTAGATAAATTCACTCCTCACTTCGCGAGTCGTGAATTTATCGATAATTTGGAAATCACTCGTGGCATTACTTATAATAAATACCAATTAGATAGTATAACTGTCACACGATTGATGATCGGGGCAAGAGGTGCTGTACCAGGTTTCTTAGCTAAATTTTGGAATTTCTTAGATTTGGACAGAGTGTATGTTTCTAAAATTGCCATCGCTGCCATTAGAGGATCAATTTCAATTTTAAGAAACCATCTTTACAAAATTTCTACTTTATGGAATGTACTTCAATTACAATTTGAAAATTGTTAATATATTTACAAAATGCATTTCATCAATTTCGAAAATCAATTGTCTCTATCACTTTGTCCTTGTGGCAATCATCTAAGGAGGAAAGTTTTAAGAAAAAATAAAATTATGTAACTACTGAAATATGTTCACTAAATAATAAGAGAAATAAAAAAAAGCTTAAACCCGATAAAGAATAATAAACATAATATATATTTTAAAAATAAAGACAATAAACTCTTTCACGCTATAAAAATATAACATATTGTCCATAACACTTGTCAGCATGATTTTTGTCTCATGAGTACCAATCGTACTTAATGCAGTTTTTTTATCGTCTTTTCATATGTATTCGGAATTTCTCCATCACCCACAGTTTTTTATTTCAATATCAATTAATGGATTCAAATAATTGCTTTTTAAATACGTTTTTTCGTCCATTTATTATCTTGGTGCAGTGAGCGATGAGCACGGGGAACACTTTCATCAGGAGATTTCAGCTATGGAAAAGAGATATCAAGGCAAATGGAATCCTAATGTGCTGGCCTATTATTGTCGGACCATCAAGAGGGATGCTCCAAAGGCGAAATATAGCAGAAAATCGTCATTTATTTCTTTCTAGGTGAGTCCGAATGTTCGAATATTGTGTAGTTACGAATGTAGAAAATATTTAAGTGTTTGAAATTATAAATACCTGTCTCTCGGAAACTTTGCGTGATGGAGAAAAATCGATATCATATTTGAATTCAGGAGAAATAATACTATCAGAATCACATATTTTTCTTTCTGAGACAAAAAAGTTTATTTTTTGTTGCTCAGTGTAATTACCCCGTAGTCTCTGGTGACTTACTACAGACTTACTACATTAATGCATTATAATTATATTGATGTTCTTTGATCTTGATAAGGTAGTTTATGAACTCTATTGGGGCACAATTTCTTGCTATTTAACAATGTACCATTTTTAAAACAATCTTACGTACGATTCGAAAATAAAAATGCGCTGACACATGTTGTATTCAACCATGGTAAATGGGTCATTGAACTCATTGTGACTATATGGTACAGATGACGGGAAGGCGACTGGAAACAAAGCGCCAATGCAGTCTAGCGTCAGTTCCACAAAATCCTTTAACGAGTCTCGGCATATGGTTACCTCCTACCTGGTGACGGGCGAATTCCGAGTAGGGCCTGCGTTGAATGTTTGGTAGCGCCTTCTTTGCATCTTTCTGTATTAAAATTATTACATATTAGCCTCCCCGTGGCGGAAATGGTTAATCACTTGCCCTCTATCTTGGGTCTTGAGTTCGCTTCTCGGTGAACCCCATGTGGGGTTCATGGTGGATAAATTGGAGCCAAGACAGGGTTTTCTCGAAGATTTTCTCATTTTCCCATCCAGAAGTTATTTATTCCATCATTTCTCCATACTCATGTCATCCATTCAGTTTCATTTAAATTTATATGCTTCTGTGATGGTGCGACAGACCTGTTAAGCCTATATTCATGTACATCAGAAACCATCAATAATAGGGGCTTAATTTCATCTCATCTCTCGACCTTACATTACTGCCGGACACGAGGAGATTGCAAATATTGTTTTATATAACATAAATGTGCTGTCAAGAGACATGCTCTTTATATACAAGTTGCGCCATAAGTCAGTTCCCCACTGCACATGGTTGCAATGAAAAAAAAAATCAGATTGGTTGAAACTGGGTTTGAATACGGGACTTTCAGAATATAATCTTAAACACTACTGCTTGAAGTAATTTGATAACTAGGGAACAGTTTGGGTAGTTGTTTTTTGTATACCAGATGTTGTAAGCTAACTAACTAACTAACTAAATAACTCACTGGCTATATCGAACCCCCAGGTGCATGGCCGCCTGGACATAAGCTCTCCATATATCCCTATCCTGAGCTAAAGTTTTCGAATCATCTCCTGTATAATCTACTTCCCTCAAATCATGGATAATTTTATTCTCCCATTTCATTCTTGGACAACCAACTGGGCATTTTCCCCTGGTTTTCCTACAAGAAGCTTTCATGAACCTCTTTCATCCCCCATACGTGCCGCACGTACAGGAGACTTAACTGTTCTTCTTATATCTGGCTTTCTATACGTATCATTTAGCTCACTATCATGTAATTTTCTCCATTCGCCTGTCTGTTTATCTCTGGCCCAAAAATGTTCGTAAGAACTTTTGCATTTTCGGTTAACTGACTTATGCTGCACTCCATTTAAAAATCAGCCAGCGTATTTGTGCTGACAAAACTCGAAAAGTAATCGGTCGATTGTTATGAAAATGTGTAAATATAGGTTTTCAGGCACGGAGAGTGTTTAGTCGCTATCTATTATTCTCTAAAACTGTTGGGTGCATCAGTTTACCTGAAACGAACATTTAAAAATCACTGTAGCGATCGCAATTTTTATGTTTTACAACGAAACTCAGAATATGCTATTAAAACAAACCGAGGTAGATATTGTCCAAACATCTGGTCATTACAAGAGACGTAATGTTGAGTGATTCCGGGCTTTGTGGCCGTGGTCCATTACTGGTGTTCCTAACTACGTTTCTCCCTCAGCTGCGGAATGTGTCGAGCCTCCGACCAGGAAACAACACCTAGAAGCACTCGCCACTGAAGATGCCCTCCGCAGCTGAGGGAGAAACGTCTGGTAGGAACGCCAGTAATGGATCACGGCCACAAAGCCCGGAATCACTCAACATTATAATTACCGGCCGTGAAAGCCTGCATTCAACTATTAGAAGAGACGGTTTACCTGAAATCCGAAATTAAAAATTGTCTCTAGCAACTTTCATGTTTGGATCGTCGCAGTGTTTACCATAACCTGTTTTTTTTTAAGTTATTCAACTAAAAATAAAAACACATATTTCATTTATTTAGGCGTAGCAGGGTACGCCAGGTATTCGCTAGTATGAAATAAAATAACTTGAATGTTTTTTTTGAGTGACAAGGTAAGACCTTATGATATTGAAGGCCAGACTATCATGTGATAACGTGGAGGACAGCGTTATCACATGTGCGGGTGGTTTCTTACACGTAAGTCAAGTTCAATCGTGGCTTCTCTCCTTTCCGGTTTACATGCGAGTGTTTAGTGTGCTCATGGACGTACGTTCAAGAAAACATGTGGAGCGTGGAAGATTGCAAAGATAGTGGGATAGAGGTACGTTATATACTTAATTTAATGAACTTCTAAAATGGAAAATTGTTGTTATAAAAGTTATCGTTACGTATTTTTGCTGACTATTCAACTCATGCTCCAAATGGTAGTCAATGACCAATCACATTTAAATGATTTTTGATTTACAACCAATCACAGTCGTGTTTCGCCTAAAGCTTACCAACTAAAGTTTATCATAATAAAGAAAGGATCTCCTTTTTAACATTCTGAATAGGTCATAGCATTATTTTGCAGTGACTGACCCTCTAAGAAATACGGCTAACAGATTGTGTGTATATATATATATATATATATATATATATAGTGCATGAATGTCAGCAGAACGGGAATGCGATAGATAATATAAAAACATTTGTAACAATTGATTATACCACAAAAAAACACTATTTGCATTTTCTTAAACGAATTATGTTCCAGGAAAAGACGTTGCAGAAAAATATAATTGACATATTTACTTCATAGGACATCAGAAATTAATTAATACCTACATCGTTGGTTATCAATTTCTCCACTAGGGTGCATTCTTACAAAATTGCGATCCTTCGGCAATAAATAATATTACGATCTGGTTGCAGTGAGGAACAAAAGAAGCAAATAAAGCGTACCAATCGTTTCTCATTTGTTTTCAAACGTCGTCGTTTACATTAAATATATAAATATTTAAAAATAACTATAGTTAAATAATGATTTGTGAGTAAACAGCTTAATTTTATTCGTTAAATAGTCCTATTAAAAACCACTCTTGATTTCAAAATTCTCTAGATAAATTCACTCCCCACTTCGTGAGCCGTCAATTTATCGATAATTTGGAAATCACTCGTGGCATTACTTATGATAATCTCATCAATCGACAATAGGCTACTTACGTAAGAGATCATAAAATTATAATTTATTTAAAGAAGCGGAACATGTTTTACGAAGTGTGTTGATATACTCACTCAAGTCTACTGTCGTTGGTGCATGAGATAATGTCCCTCGGGGAACAGCATATGTGACATGTGTTATTCACCATTCAAAAGATATCGTAGTCCTACACAAATCTTATGCTTTTTATGGACTGTAAAAGTAACTCTAAAAATAAATGTGACTGTAAAAATCTTTAGTGAATTAACTTATTACAAGATTTGGAAGTAAAGTAGTAAATCCTTGATCGTCTCCGATGCAAAAACAGGTCGACGGATGTGATGAAATGAAGTCTCTATACAAATTCCGAACTAAGTTCCAGTTGTACTCTGAACAAACTTTCACATCGACGGTAGGCAAAAAAAAAAAAAAAAAAAATCTCGTAACTCCATCAGTCATTGAAAACCACACAACTCCAGTAGCCCGCACAGAAATATGTGATGCATAACCTGTTGAGAACGCGGACTTCAAACTTATTAATAACTTGGTTTGTATTCTGTAGTAAAATATGTGGGAACTATTGCTTATCAATTTTCATAATTATTTAAAACAGTTATTTGTTTCTCCTGTAAAATGTACAAAAACGGAGTTACGAGGTTTTAATTGTCCACCATCAATATGGCATTACTTCGCCGACACTGTCTACTAATAATTTTGTTTAAATCATGTTCAAAAAGAGCACCAGGGCCAGCTATAAACATTGTTAATCCGGAAATAATTAAAATGAAAGTATTTAATTAATCTCCAAAAGATGAACTAAATCGAATTAATAAACATACCCCCGCTGTAACAAACTTTTTGAAGAACTACCAAATCCGAAACCATGGTGGTACTTTTACCCGCCATATAACTGAATTGTGCACGGAACAGCCATTAATAGAAACATGTTCTTAGGCAACAACGTATTTTAAGAAAAATAAGACTGAATACAATGTATGATGATATAAATAATTAGAATCTTCCATTTCTTATTTATTTATTTATTTATATGTGTGTCTATCTAATCAGAAATTTACGCTTTTTCAATAGTGTCGATACATATAATTGATTTATAACTATACTAAGAGTACACATTTAATTAGAGAATAAAATAATAGAACAAGTGAGCAATTTTACTTATCTGGGGTACAATGTATCATATAGAAAAAGCAAAAACATTGAAAATAAAATAAATAAATTTAATTATATGTGTGGAACCATAAAACGAAGCCTCAAAGGAACTAGAAAGCAGACACTTTTAAAATTGTATAAAACAATGGCATACATATATCAGACAAGAAATGGATGCACAGGAAACTGTTATCGATAGGATAACAAAGAGAGCTCTACAATGGTATGGACATGTACAACGGATGCCGGAAGACCAGTGGCCTAAACAGGTGTTGGATTGGATGGTACCAGGCAGAAGGAGAAGGGGAAGAAGTAGAAGAACATGGTATGAGGGAATATATGATGCCATGATGAAGAGGGGTATGGAAGATGGACAATGGGAAGATAGGAATCTCTGGAAAGCAGGAATCAAGGGCAAACTGCTGTAAAGCGGAAAGCCTGTATTAAGTATTAAGTAAGTATAAAACAATGGCGGTACCAACACTACTATATGGATCGGAACATTGGGTCTTAACCAAAAACCAGGGACGAAGAATAGAATCGTCAAAAAATGAGGTTTCTGAGGAGTGTGGCTGGCTATACAATAATAGATCAAAGGCGAAGTGAGGATATACGAAGAGAACTGAATATATTCAAACTATTAGATAGAATTACGCAATACAGAGATGAATGGATGGACCATACCAATAGAATGGATAACAATAGAATTCCGAAACAGATTCTTCATTATAAACCACTAGGACGAAGAAATGTTGGAAGACCCAGTAAAAGATGGATAGACCAATTCTAACATGAGATCGGAACAGACTAGCAGGTCTAATCATTGATGCTGATGATATAACGAACTCCATGCATCCTGAAAAATGAAAATTTTACAATTAAATTAAATTAATTTGCAATTAAAGTTTTCAACTCCGCAGGATACCAAACCAGGTCTCGCAAGCCAGTCATGCTACTGCCTAAGCCCTAAGGCAGCACGGGGAATTACATCTTGATAATAGTTTCCTTTCTAATTGCAAATAATCAAGATCAAAATTTCGACCATGGCTATTTAAACAAAATAACACTACATATAGTTGGCTCTGATTAAAAAAAAATAGTGAAGACAACAATGCCAATCGCATTTGATAAATAATTGATACACACATTCTTCTATTCACAATTATTTAACTACGTTCTTAAACAGCTAATTTCATTAGCTTCCCAGTTCATGTTTAGGCGTTAAAAGGCCGACAAAATTTGCACAGAGACCTCTTTTGCAGCCTTCAAGTTATTTTACCTGGCGTAAATCTAAGTATTTTATTCCACTTCTCAAGGAACTCTGCATTTTTATTGAAAAAACTTATATTTAGAAAATCGCTTATAATCGTTCTCAAACACAAGAATATATGGCAGTGCGGACACTTATTATCACTAAATTAGTTATTCATGATTTAGGAGAAATAATTAATAGATAATTGTAAATTATATGTTTACGTATCATGTTTAAATATCTTGTATTAATAGAATGAGAGAAACCCTTGGAATTGATGTTACAATATTTATACTAGGAGAGATTCACTGAATGTGGAAACTACTGAGTTCTGTTCGCCATGTTAAGACCATGTTTTGATCTCTCTCCATTGTGCTAATTAAATATTGATAGAATATACAATTTTTGGAAAGGATTTTAGGTTCTTGCCTTAAAATCCTGCAATTCTATTCATCGCGGCCGGTTTGAAACCAAGGACCAGATGCAAGCAAGTTGATCACTGGGATTATTCTTCTTCACTTCACGTGCCAGGCAAATTGCCTGTTCCGCCTCAAAGTTGCTCTGTCCAAACTTTCACTGGCCTTCCCATATTCCTTGAACCTTCTGGCTTGTAGTCAAATGCTGCTTTTGATAATGTTATTACATTAATTCTTTCTACATGCCATTTATCTATATATTCTTTGATTTTGTCATTCAGTGGATATAAATTTAACTCTGTTCTGGGAGTATAAACAAATAAATAAACGTGAAATTTTGTTTGCTGTTCGGAATCGAAATATAAAATGATTTTTTCTTACCGGATGAAGTTCTTAATGTAGTCAAAGATGGCATATTTAGGTTACTTCTGCATAAACTTTCATATATTTATCAGAGAGAATATACTTACGTAAAAATATCAGTACCTAGATGATACAAAAAAATCATTAAATTCGTTATTCAGATAGCTATGAACGACAAACCAAAGCCCAATGTATAATGTTTATAGAGTACTGAACAATAGTATAACGTGAGTCATACAGTGTAAAACATATTTTTTTTAATTTCACACTAGTTAATGCGCGGCGTGCGCTGCTACCTCTAAATAAATGAAAATTAATGTGTATTTATTTTTAGTTAAATAAATGAAATAAAACATAATTATAAATTTATTTCGTAATTATTTTTAGATACTCCGTGCTGATTACCCGGCGTTATCCGTGAATATACTTATCACGATCTCCTTGGCATAATGGAGCTGAAAGACGAAAATTAATGTATTTTTATATTTAGTTGAATATGTAAAAGGAAAGATTTATACTGTAATTATTATTTAGATACCTCGTGCTTATCACGCGGCGTTGCACGTGAATCTACTTAACCCGATCTTCTTGGTATAAATGAGCAGAAAGACGAAAATTAACGTGTTTTATATTTAGTTGAATAAGGGAAAGGAACAATTTATATCGTAATTATTTTCAGACACCCCCTGCTGATTACCCGGCGTTGCCCAGGAAAGTACTCATCCAGATCTACTTGACATATATGAGCTGAAAGACGAAAATTAATGTGTTTTTATGTTTAGTTGGATAAGTAAGAGGAAAAAAAATATCGTAATTATTTTTATATACCCCGTGCTGCGTACCTGACTTTGCCGAGAATCTACTTATCCCGATCTTCTTGGCATAAATAAGATGAAAGACAAAAATTAATGTGTTTTATGATTAGTTGAATAAGTAAAAGGAGAAATAATTATAAATTTATATCGTAATTATTTTAAGATATCTCGTGCTAATTACCCGGCGTTGCCCGGTAATCTACCTATCCCGAACTTCTTGGCATGCATGAGCTGAAAGATAAAATTCGTTATTGTGAGTTATCCGTAAAAGAATACCCGCCATGCGCTGCTACGCTTGACCGGGAATGTACTTCTCCCGATCTTCTGGGCAAAGACAAAATTGGATATTGTGAGTTATCCGTAAAATATGAACCTATTCTGTCGCGGACTTTTTGTAGAGTTTTTTTTAGATATTCAATTTTGTGTACATTAATTATGTGCCTTTGTTATGGTTTAGGCAGCGTAAGCCATTTAACCCTTTGACCGCCGAGTTTCCCTTTTGCCAGCTGGGCTGTGGGTGCCAGGTTTTTTAAATTTAAAGTACTACGCCATACTATATAATCTAAACCTATATAAAGTACAATTAACTGTCTACATGCCATGCTAAATTGAATTTAAACTCACTATTATACATTAATTTGAAGGTTAGGCGGTGTTGCTTCCACTTGTAAAGATCCCAGGTTCGAATTCAGCACGGTGTCTTCATTGAAATTTGTTATCACTATCACTAAAACATTTATCCCATTGAATACTTTTGATGGCATTATCATTAAACACTTATAATATTCAAATTGTTGAACATTTTTTATGGTCCTGGCTTCGAATCCATTCCAGTCAAACAGCTGTTTTATGCCACGTGTTTCGTCTGGTGCGACACGCCCACCACTGTCACTCACACCCTGTTCATTTAGGTCTACATCACTTGCTTTACTATTTACAGGCTTAGATTGTAATAATATTCTCTCAGAAACAGGGCTACTATCACATTCGTTAAACGAATAACCATTTGATAAACTGTTACTGTCACTCTCATCATCTGATAAAACTGACACAATAAATTCGCATATTGTATTTTCGTCAAGTTCGGGACATGAATCACTGTGTGTCACAGCACGACCTACCCCTTGGTCAGGTATCTTTTCAACTAAAAATAAAATAAATAAAGAGAAAATCCTGAAATTTCAATATTCCATAGCAAAAAAAAAGGCCTTCAAACATGAATGTACTCCATCCTTTAGAAAATACCATTTACAACCAGCCTGTACCGTTATTCTGTAAGGGATGTGCAAAGTATTGCTAAGGAAGGATGTACAAACAGAGAACGAAAAATAATTTTAATTTATTGAAGTAAAGACTTCGGGAAAAAATTATTTAAAATAATAAGATTTAACACCGGAGCTTGCCGGGCGTGGCGTACAGCTGTACACACACTTTCACCGGCGCACGCCGGGCATGGAGTACAAAAGGTTAAGCGCACAAAAAGCTATTTTTTCACTCCAAATGGTAATTTTTAAGGGTGTAGGAGGTGAGTAGCACAGTTCTCTTATAGCCTATGTTCATCCCGGGAATCTGTTGAGCATTTTGCAAAAAGCCCCATCATAATCGGATGAACGGTATAACAGCACATAAAATACGAACAAACAAAGAAACAAACATTCATTTTTATATATTAGATTTCATTACGAGCCGAATTTATACTCAATGCTGACTCACCTGAAAATTATGCTGTTATTTTCACCACATCCTCAATGGTTAATGTAAGATATTTTTCATCAACTGTTTGAAAACATTCAAAATAATTTGTTTCTCTCCGATTTTCAAATGCTTTATTATTATTCAGAAGCGGCCATTTTAAACAACTGAAATTCCATCGTATTCTACATTGCGCTTGCGTATGAATATAGCAATGCTCATTTAAACTATTTTAAAATTCTCCAATATAACTTACATAGACTTGTGCTAGATAATACCTGTTTTTATTTATTTATTTTCTCTATTTCGAGTATTAGGGAGAGGAAATTACGTTTTCTTACATGCTTAAGGTAAACTCGTTTGTCGACCAATGATAATACAGTCGTACATCTGCTTTGTTTACATTACAACTGGAACATAGCTCGGAAGAGGTATAACGTTGAAGTTATGTGATATATGAAGATGATGAGGCCTGATGCACCCTGAAGCTGTTTTACTCTGATTCTTTTCGGGCCACGTTACTGCGCCGATATTTGTGACTGTTGTTTCACTGGTAATGAATTTCTTTCATTAAATTTATTATTTCGTCCATTTATTTAACTTTGAACCGGCATGTAGATCCCTTCAGGGGAGTCGCTGATCAACACAATCATGGTGAGAAGCGCTAATATTTGTTACTATCGCAAATATGACGAGTGAAGATATTTTGTAATTAAATAAAAACATTTACTTCTTCAATATGTAATTTATTACACAATTATAATTGTTGGAAGCCAATATTTGTAACACTTCGATGTAAGTTATTTATTTAAATAAATAAATATGGCAATAAAGATGAAAATTACATACATCGTTTCGATCATTTTATCAGACATATATTTAGCTTTGTAATATTCGCGATTTTATTTTTTTAGTTTTAAGTATTTAAATTTATATATTTTTTAAATATATTTGTTTCCTTAGACTTATGTCGTTTATATTTACGTTTTCTACGTAGATCAACCCAACAAAATTCAATATAAATAATAATGTATAGCGCACAATGTGCAAAGATTAGTTAATCTATATTAGTTTATCTGTCCATAAAGAATCCTGTCAGAGATTGCCCTCTGTTTTTGCACTTTAGCACATGGTATCTCTCGCATAACATGCCGCATCGCTCGCACACGCATTCTGGTCCCGGGTCATGAAACTGTTTCGTTTTACACAGTCTGTGATGGAAGCCGTGTACTGCTAGCCGGGTCACTAGGTGTCGTAGTTCGTAGTTCGACTTCTTCCAGTCTTTAGAGAACATGGCATCGGTGTTGTAGAAATCGGTCCAAATGGATTCTTTTTTCAGCTGCAGCTCTCTTAGTACAGTATTATAGCTCGCTGTAGATGGCAGGAATAGTTTCAATCGGAGCTCTTCTATGAGAAATAACTCCTTTGTCAGTTCATAGACCGTGGGGGAGGGTACGAATTTTGACAGACCCGCTGCCTTTTTCAAATACATGGATTTCACTTTTTCCAGGAGTCTAAAGCTGTTGGTGTCCAGATGATCCCATATCAGTTGAAGACCGTATGTGGCTATGGGCACAATCTTGGTGTGGAAGAGTTTTATTGCTGCTTCCATGGACATCTTGGTTATGTCTTTTATTTCGTGCATGGCTTCGACCTGTCCGATATATGCAGGTTGAAGGAGTTTCCCTTAGGCTGGAGAGTGATACCTAGGTATTTGAAACTGTTGGCTGTGGACAGCGCTCGGGTATTCAGCATAACCTTGTCCTTTCCCGCTAGTCTGCCTCCTCTCCTGAAGGTCATATGAACAGTTTTGTCCTCGTTTAATTTCAGGTCGTTCTCATCTGCCCATTTTGCAAGTCGGTTGAAATTGTCTTGCAGTGTATCGCAGCACGGGGATGTCAGGGCCATGTCGTCCGCATACATGTAGAGCTTAGAATTTCCCTCCAGGATCTGTGTGACGTCAGCTGTGGCGATCGAGAATAGAAGTGGGCTCAGGGGGTCGCTTACCGGTCGTCTGTGATATTTGCTTTGAGACGGAGGTCCCGTCCTGGACGGACACCTCGTTCCGGGCTAGAATATCTCTTATTGTGGCCGTCAGGAAATGTTCGTCCGATTAGGCATTCCAGCTTTTCCACTAGCAGTTTTCTGTTGACAGTGTCGAATGCTTTGGGGAAATCAATAAATATTACGTACAGTTTTCCCCTTGGCACTCTCAGTGCCTCCTCTACATCCTGTAGTAGACAGTTTACAGCGTGCAGTGCTGATCTCCCTCTTCGAAATCCAAACTGTTGGTCTGGGATATGGTGATCTGTTAGTTCGGTCAGACGTTTTGTTAGGATGCCTTTCATAATCTTGAATAGTGTACATTCAAGAGCGATCCCTCTATAGGTATTCGGGTCCCCCACGTTGCCTTTGCCCTTATATAACGTTTTGATGTCTGACCTTTCTCCAACCCTCCGGTATTCTCCTTCTCTTCAGACATTCATTTATCAGGGATGCCCAGGTCTCTTTTGGCAATGGTAAAGCCGTCTTGAGGTGTTCATTAAATATTAGGTCCGGTCCACAGGCTTTCCCGTTTCGCGAGTTTTTGATCGCCTTCTCTATTTATTCTACTGTGATGGGCTCGAAATGTGTTGTTCTTTCCTCTTAGAGATGGATGACTCTCGAGGGTCTTGTATCGTTCGATTGTAGGACTTCCCTCATGTGGTTTTCCCACATCTCCATAGGAATGTCTCTGGGAAAGATGGGCTTCCAGGGTTGGAGAATCTTATATGGGTGCCCCTCTGCTTCCTCGAACTATCGTTTTAAAACACCCTTTATATCACTTGCTGTATTATTGATAATGAATGACTTCAATATGGCAATTGTTAAAATTCTCTACATTGCTGGGAATCGTTCATACATGATTGTTCAGCATTTGTCTCATTTTTTCACAAGAGCAAAGTTTATTCTGTATTCACGCCACCATCTTGAACGGAGAGTAGTAAGTTCAAAGTCTCGTAACCGGTTAATTTCCGGACCCATTATTTACTGGAACTTTATACCTTTTCAGATATACTTCTTATTCAAACATTTTGAACTATTGTTTTGAAACAGCCTCTATATTACTTTCTATATTATTGATAATGAAGAACCTCAATATGGTAATTGTTTTCCCCTTCATTTCTTATTATCTGATATACAAAAATTAATGTTTGTTGGTTTGTTTGTCTGTTCTTACTTTATTCGCGGCCATACCGTTGATCCAATTGTGATGGGGCTATTTGCAAAATGTTCAGGAGATTCCCGGGATGGACATAGTCTATTATAGTGGCGGTAGTCGGCATCATTGTATTTAATTACGTATATATATAAAACAGCTGCGGGGAATAAAGCGAGCCACTGGACAACCATCATAGTGAGGCGATAATACATGCATATTGAAGTGTAAAATAATCTGATGTACACTAACTTGTCTCATCGGAACCTAACGAAATGAAGTGAGTAAACATCCATTTCGTAAAATATACTTCTGAATGTTAGTCATTCCGATTTCACAGACATTTCTGTCATTTAGCGGAAGTTTCATGAATCGTTCGCAGAAGTTTGAAGAAATAATTGCGTCCGTAAATAAATATTAAATAAATGTACGAAAATATATTATAAGTATTGTTGCAAAACATTAAAAATAGTACGTTGTATTAGTAGAAGTGCGTAGAGCAACAGTAATACAAGAATATAGTATGGAAAATCATAGTAAAGGTATTCTAAAAAAATGTAGTTAAATACATATTTTGATTTTCTTAGAAAAATTAAATAAATAGATCTAAGCAGATTAACAGCTGAGTTAACATTAATACTTGTTCCGACATTGTCATAATTAGGTCTAAACGAAGGCGAATGAAACATTCATACCCATGTAAGAAATACTACGATTAAAAGCGAACTGTATTTAAGAGAAGTGAATAAACTATAATTCGAATTTAAAACTGATGTATTTATAAAATAAAATAAGTTAAAATGTACCTTCTTAGGTCAGAGCTGTCGTCCTCAACTTATAAGAAGGTACATTTTAACTTATTTTATTTTACGCCTCAACGGTTGCAGATGACCAAATAATAATTGCAAATTCAGAAGATAATCTGCAGAAAGGTCTGTATGAACATAACAAAATTACAGAAGAATATGGATTGAAGATATCTAGAGAGAAAACGAAAGGTGTAGATCCTGTCAGAAGTAAAATTGCACTTGACAATAACATTTTGGAGCAGGTGAATAATTTTATATATCTAGGATGCAATATCTCATATTAAGAAGAAAAGGATGTAAATGCAAAAATATCAACATTTTTAAGAATTTTAGGATTAATAAATTATATCTTCAAGCCACAGATAATCCAAAAGCATTCAAGACTAAAAGTGTATAAAACACTGGCTCTTCCAACTCCTTTGTATGGTAGCGAAGTATGGACGTTGAAACAGAAGGATATACAGAGACTTAGATCTGCTGAAATGAGATACCTTCGGAGGACTGCAGGATACACACTACTAGATCACAAAATAAATGAAGACATCTTAAAAGAATTACACTTAGAACCTTTGGAAAACAACATTTCTGATTATAAGGCAAGATGGATGCAACATGTTCATCGAATGTAAGATCACAAGATACCCAAACAAATGTTAAGGTATCAACATGCAGGAAGAAGAAGACCAGACGTTCACTGAAAATACTTCTGGATGGTGTATCTCTTGAGGCCGAAACAGGTCAACAAATGACCTAAATTCGTGAATGTACTATGATGATGATGATGATGATGACGGTTTTAACAATGAAGTTTATTAGTATTGATGTATTTAGGCTAAGTGTGCAAAGTGTGCGGGTATAATATCAATAGTGTTCTTAATCTAAATATTCCGTGGATTTTAGGAAAGTTACGTAATGGCATAAAGTGAAATTACCTATCTTATGAGTGAGTTTAATTTCTTCAATTCTCCAAGATTTCTTCGTAAACTTCCCTTAGAAGAGAGAACCCTAATATTAACTCATATTTTGAGATATGGTAAGTGTAACAAGGACTTGCATTTTCTTCTTCCCCATGCTCTCCTCTGATTCCAAGGTTTGCGGGTTCCAACCCGACCAGAGTGGATAGGTATTTCAGAGGGAAAACATCTTGAATGTGGGTTCCTTCGGAAGTGAACTAAAGCCGTGGATCCTATGTCATATATTTACAGAACATATAAATATCTTGGATCCATAGCGAATTTTAATAATAGTATAGAAGAGGAGATCAAAGAGAGAATCGCCTTAGACAATAAAGCTTATTTTGCAAATATAAAGCTTTTTAAAAGTAAATTTGCATCAACACAAGCGAAATTAAGATTATTTACACAATAATAAGACTAGTGATAACCTATGCAAGCGAAACCTGGGTCTTGAATGAAGATGCTATACAAAAACTCCTAATCTTCGAAAGGAAAATCCTAAGAATAATATTTGGTCCAATTAAAGAAACAGATGGCAACTGGAGAATTCGAAGTAACATCTTAACACAAAACCATAACGTATATAAAATCACAAAAACTAACTTGGTTTGGACATATCAACCGCATGAATGACGATGGATTAGTCAGAATATTTTATAACTGGAAACTCATTAGCGCAAGAACCAGAGGTAGACCCAAGAATAAGCGGAAAGGTGACATAATTAGATATAAGGATCTGACCAAGGCTAATCCAAAATCGAAACGAATAGTGGAAAATTGTTGAAATGGTAAAAACTTCTAAGAAGCTGTAGCGCCTAGTGAAGAAGAACAAAAAAAAGAAGAAGAAAATGTACACCCTTTGACAAAAAAAAATGAGTCATCTCTTGAACGCACATTTCTTCTAAGTCATACTCGGCACAGCGCTGGGTTCAAACTAGGAAACTAGTCATAATTGTGCAGTACCTGAACTACTGTGTTATGTGGCATGAACTGAAAACTCTTCTACGTGTCCCGATAGCTCAGCGGTAAAGCACGCGGTCACTGGTTCTGTTAATAAAGATCGCAGGTTCGCGTCTTCAATTACGCAGTTTTTTTTCGTGATATTTGTATTAAAACGTTTTATGAATTAAATACATTTTATTTCCACATTTGAATTAATCTATACTTTTTAAGTTCATAATTTTTTATACTGTTGAGGTTATAACAATATTAAATTATATATCGTATTTTTACACGCTTGACCTGTACATGTCTTTCTAACGAACCTGTATCTATGTAACGGAATCTTTGAACACGATTTTCATCCACTTAAAAACATTGGATCGACTTGAAACTTTGTATACTTGTAAAGGACCCATGGCAATACAATAATTTCATAATTTTTTTCTAAAATCCTGGCCACAATCATCGGAAAATCAAAAGAATAAAACCTGTATAATAGGTTGCGGACTTATCGACTTTTTAGTGAACCGTTGTAAGAGCTCAGTTAGTAGAGCGGTGGACTGTAGTGGTATATAGTTTCAGCAATCAATAGGTCACTGGTTCAAATCCGGGCCGGAGGTTTTTTTTAGAAAAGTATTAAGCAATTAAATTTTCATGGGATTCCGGTTTATGACAATCAATTAAACTAAAAATAAAAAAAATAAATAATAGTTTAAAAAACTGAAACAACACGCTTTATTAGATAACCAAACCAAAAAAATAAAAACAATAAATAATAGTTTAAAAAACTAAAACAACTCGCTTTATTAAAAAACCGAACTAAAAATAAAAAAAATAATAATTTTAATTTCCAACACGCTCGGGAAAAAAAAATTAAAGTGACCAACAAAAAAATCATCTCTAACACATCTAGAATAAAACTAGAGTTATCTACAAAAAAATTAATTTACCATCAAAAGCGTTGGGTGATTTTTATGGTTTTTACGTTTTCTTCTTAGTGACTTTACTTTTACCAATATCTGTTTATTATCAAATATAAGTTTTAATTGATATAGAGCACCCCATGCTTTTGATATTAAAATTATTGTTTTTGTAGATAACTCTAGTTTTATTCTAGATGTGTTGGAGATTATTTTTTTATCCCAAGCGTTTTGGAAAATAAAATTATTTTTAATTTTTTAGTTCGGTTTTCTAATAAAGCGTGTTGTTTTTTACCGTATTCCTCAACTATCTAAAACTTTCGTTGATTTCACTCTAGGCCTTTCGATGCATGCTTCATCTTCTGGAGTTGTTGTAATAACGTTGAATTAACTGTATGTCTAATAGAGGGTTTTGCTTATTAGGCACATTTTCGTTGAGAATGTTTGTATTCTTGGCCTTCTTGATAATTTCGATTTCTTGTAAAATGTTAATTTTGTGTCTGTTGTTTTCTCTGTGTATAATTTACATTGTATTATCGATATTGTTGAAACTGTGGCCGCTTTCTGAAATATGTTTAGCGAAATTTTATTTCATTGTTAAAGGAGAAGAACAACCAAATTTCGCTGTTCACCAGGTTGACTCCAATCGAAAAAGTATGGGCTAAGATGAAAATAGAGATGAACTCTAATTGGCCTGCAGATGCACGAAAAACGAAAGATGGCTTATGGGCACAAATTAAAGATGCCTGGGATGCTCTAGCCGATCGTCCACGTGCCTGTAGAATTTTTTTTGCATCAATACCCCGCAGATTGAGGGCGGCAATAGATGCTGAGGATTCATATACCCAATATTGATTTTGTTTTTGTTAAAGTTTTTCATTTTAGAAGATATTATTTCCTTTCTTCATTTAATTATTAGAAGGTTTTCATTTATGTGTTTTGTGTGTGCATTAAAGCCATAAAACTCAAATATAAAATTAAATATGAAACTATATTACAGGCGAAATGCTATCCTAACATTCAGTAACAAAAAAAAAAAAAGTAAAACGGGAGTCGAACCCGTCAGGTTACAAACACAGATGTTGTGTGTTAAACCGCTCGACCACGGAAATACACAAAGGCAAGCTCTGTCTTTTATGTTACTTGAGTGTGCACTACGTTAACTAGCAAACACCACAGTACAATTACTTAAAACGTGTTAATGTGAATAAGGCTTCTGCGAGTGCTCATGAAGTTCCCCGATCGGTTGATAGAATCAAGAGATTACTTTTTTTTTTGTCTAAGGGTGTACATCAAGCTTGAAAAAATATGTTTCTAAGCAAAATTGTCAAGCCTTTCAAGCCCAGTTTTCAATTTCGATTCTAGTGATCTGAGTGGACAAACAGCGTCGATAAAAAAAATAACATTTTTCGCCTCTTTAAAAGGTTACTGAAATTATATCAAATTTGTTTGATTTTTCTTCTTAATTTATTTCAATACCTCGGAATTCAACAAAAAACGTTCAAATTGGCAAAAAACGAATTTCTCGAGTTAGTTAGGCCTACTTAAATGTAGCGGATCGCAGTGAAAACGAAATCGTGCATAACTGTTATTATTAGGTAGTCCTATATTGTGTATTTCTATACACATTTAAATAATTTATACACGTTCGTTTTCTTGTGTTTTATTAACAGTCTTAATTTAATTAAACCAATTGATGTATCCTATAGGGTGCAGTGCCAATTTAAGGATTAATAGTAATCATACCCTTTTTCAAAATGGTTATATTTCTACCCGAATATCTTGAATGCATTGGAAACTGTCATGGATGTTGCACTCCAGTGAATATAAATATTACGATTTGAAGTTGCGTATGAAAATATTTGATAGCAGATCACGTGGTAGAGGCAAGTGTTCCTCTTTTTTTCTTCTCTCTCTTCTCTATATGGCGCCAAGTCTACAATGAATGAAATGCATTGTAATACCACTCATTGCTAATTTGTACATTTCACATTCGTTATTTTTCTTCATATCATGTTACCATCATTTTATTAATAGGCCTATTCCTACTTTATTTTCAGTGGTATATATACTCCTAAGCTATTATTATATTGGAATGGACACATAACAAATGACAAAATTTTGAAGAAGTCGCGGAATTAAAATGGTTTCAGGAATATCGTTCAAAAAGTTTAGTCTAGTACGTATTTTGTCCATATTTGTTTTCATTCAATGTACTTAGGTGCATCATAGAAGGGCCACAGCTGTAGGGTATAGGTTACATTTCTATAAGATAGTTTAGTCCATGTTTGAAGATGATAGACAGGCGAATGGAGAATATAAGTGGTCTGCATCATATTTGTAGGAAACCGGATATAATAGGAATAGTTAAGTCTCGTGGACTGCGATAGGCATATTATGTGACATCAATGAAGATTGAAAGAGCGGCATGGAAACTCCTTATAGAGAAAACGCTAGTTGGTAAACCAAGAATGAGATAGGATAGTAACATTAACCATGATTTGAGAGAAGTAGATTATACAGGGGATGACTGGAAAAAGTTTAGCTCGGATTAGGGATATAAGGAGAGCCTACGTCCGCGCAGCCATGAACCTATGGGTTCGATAGAGCCAGTGAGTTGGTAAGTTAGATAACTAAGCAGGGTTGAATTGAACGAATTGTAAAGGACCTACACTCAATATTAAGAGAACAGAAATACAAAGACATAACCTTAGAGCATCTTTTCCCAACATATGGTTCGCGAACCCCAGGGGGTTCGCCAAAAATTTTCCGTAATGCGGGTTTCGAGGTTAGGTCTATTATTGTTTCCTTCATTTCTGCAGCATTGTAATAATATAATGATAATGATATTAATAATAATAATAATAATAATAATAATAATAATAATTATTATTATTATTATTATTATTGTTATTATTTTAAAATTAAATTAACCCTATAATGACCTTTGTTGCATATGTGTAACATCGGGGGTATAGATCACATTATTTTCACAATACATTAATATTTACCGCGAATGCCTGATTTACAGTTAGCCTATATGTATAACAACGGTAGGGATGCATTTGATTTCGATACAGCTAGGCCTACATGTTGTGTAACTTTTAAGCCGTAACTAGAGTAACTTCAGGTTTTAACCGTTAAGGGTTCAGTTAATGTAAGGTTATTAAACCTTTTGCTTGGAATTAAATTGTATGCATATCTACTGTATATATATATATATATATATGTATATTTAAGGGCACCCAGTACTTATTAGGGTTTAAAAAAAAATTTTTTTTTGCTTAAAAAATCCAGGAAGGTCTGTTTTATCGTTGTGTAATATTATTTTGTCGATTTTGGACATTTAAACCCATAAAAATTTATTTTTAAAAATGACATCTCTGTGTCCTGCTAATGTGCACATTTTTTTGTTTTTTGTGTTTTCCAGTAACTTGTATTTTTTCATATTTTTGTACACTTTTCTCTAAAACTATGAAAGATAGGGGAATATTTTTTGGCATGGATATGTAGTTTAAAGACCTCTATAATAATAAGATAAATTCATATTTGTGTTATTGATAGTGTTTGAAATTTAAAAAAATATTTGCGCAATTTTTAACATAAAAGATTGGTCTTTTATTTTTTTAATAAATCACAATCCATATCTGAACACAAGCAAACCTTATTATTGTGAAATGAACTATGGAGAATAACATAGTCTACTAAATTTTGGAAACAATTGGATAAGTAGTTTTTGAGAAAATTGTACCAAGACAACACTTTCAAGAAGTTTGATTTTTATTTTCATTTTTTGTATTTTAAATTACTCATGAAGAAATATGTCTAAAAAGTTAACCAGAGTGTCATTACGTTAAGGAAGACTTGTTTACTTAGTGAACTAATTTTCATGCACATAACTTAAGAATAAACTGAAAAAAATTGTATGTTGCATATTTTTAAACCAAATTGCAAGGAAATTAGCACCGTGTGCCCTTAAAAGTCAGTGGTTCATCCAACTCAGATCGTTGTGGAAGGGGTTCACGAGTCGAAAAAGGTTGAAACCGCTGCCTTAGAGCAATATCTTGCCATTTGAAAGCTCACAGCCATGACCAGGGCAATGAAAATACGTGGCATATATATATATATATATATATATGGGTGAGTCTTAAAATATATAATTACAATTTTAATGGATTAAATCAGCACAGAGGGCAGATCCCTCAAGACATGTATTGAGATTTAATCATCATTAACGTAGTGTGTGTAAATAAATAGGCTTATGCCTATAGAAAAGAAGAAATAAGCCCTAAGCGCTGTTATATTCTTAAGCACGCATAGTGCAGAATACATTGGGATTTCTAATGTTTAAAAATGACCGCTTCTGTATAATAATAACATATTGGGATGTAAAGCAAAACGGAGAAAAACAAATTATTTTGAATGTTTTCATACAGTTTAGTGAAAAATATCCTACATTAACCATTAAGGGTGTGGTGAAAATAACAGCAGAATTTACAGACGAGTCAGCATGGAAGATAAATTCTGCACGTAATGAAATTGTAAATAAAGGATATCTCCCGACATCATGGAAAAAGCGTAAACATATGATTAGGTAAACCCATATAGAATTATTTGTCATTAATGCATAAGAAATGGAAATCCCTAATTTTTATTGTATTCAGCCTTATTTCTCGTAAAATACGATGTTGTCTAAAAACAACGTTTCTATCGATGGCAGTTCCGTGTACAATTCAGTTATATGGCGGGTAAAAGTAACACCACGGTTCCCCCAATAGACAGTAGAAGCAATGTCTTATTCAAGTTTGTTTACAGTACAACTGGAACTTAGCTCGGAATTTGTATGGAACATAGGGTAGAGCGGGGTTATTTTAATAGTGGGGCTATTTGAATAATAGCTTATGTGCGTGTGCAGCGAAGTAAACAATTCAACTAAAATTCTTTTCCTTGCCACATTAATTGGTGCCCTCCTTATTACAATCTCATCAAATTATTGAGTTGGGGCAGACGACATTTTGTCAGTGGTTGTTGTTAGTGAAATACTTTTCTATTCAGTGAAGTAGTTTATTTCGATTTTTGTCTACAGAAGTTTAGTCTAGATTGATTTGAAGTACCAAAGGTAAGTGGCTCTGGTGTCCTGATTGTTGAGTATGTATAATATTCTTGGTGACGTTAAGTTTTATTTGTGAACATTGATAAACGTGGAAACTGAAAGACATACAGAAGTGATTGTTGATCTTTCCTCCAATAACCTTCCAGCTTGTTTTGAAATCTATGCTCTTATTTGGAAACTACGTGGTCTTGAAGTGAACATGCCACGAGGGGGCTATTTGAATACCTGAGAGCGGGGCTTCTTGAATAGTCAAAATTGTGTTTTTGTATTCGCTTTTCTCTTTCTTCTAAATGCATTTTTCACTTTTATTGTAGATACAGTAGAATAACTGCAATACGAGATTTAGGACCTAGGCATTATTTTATTATTTAATTTTTTGAAAATTTCAAATAATCTTTTAAGAAAGACTACAAAAATACTGCTCATACATCAATTAAATAATCCGATATTACGCAGTTGGACCAAACTGCACATTGCCCCTTTATGGGCCTAATTTTAGAATATATGATGCAGTTTCTAATGCAATTACTATATGTTTTACTTTAAATATAAATTAAGTATAAAAAATGCCACATTAGAGTGAACTGAATGTGAATTGTTTAGAAATTAGTCACTGGTATTACGGTAATTTTCATTTGCTTCAAATGGTAAGAAATTATAAAAGAAAAGAGGGACCAATGGAGTGGGATGAGGAGTCTATGAAGAAGGTTGTCGACGCAACTATCGAGAATTGTCACTACTGGAAGCCAATAAGCCAATAAAACATATGGGGGTCCCCTTCACGACTCTTTACCACCGATATCAGCTTGAAAAGCACAAACTCTTCCAACTGAATATAAAAGTGAGAATTCCAGCGGCCACCCTACAATATTTACTGCAGATCGGATAAAACTATTAGGGAAACGTGATTTCGGACTCACGCCGAAAAATGTTCGAATCACAGCAGTCAATCTTGCCGATAAGCATAAAATAGATCATCCCTGGAAGGACAGCAGGAAAAGACTGGTGTTCTGCATTCTGCAAACAAAATAGCATATCCTTAAAAACAGAAATATTGTCAAAAGCAAGAGCTGCAGCACTAAATAGAGAGACAGTTCAACAACATTTTAGTCTCTTGGACGAGCTCTTTACTAACTTACGTTTGCATGATAAGCCAACGCATATCTACAATGTAGATGAATCAGGATTGCCTCTCAACAACAGACCTCCGAAAATGATCGCAGATTAGGACACAAAAGAAGTTCTGGCTTTGACTACTGCTGAGAGGGGCGAGAATGTGACAGTTGTTGCCTGCTGCAACGCTGCACCACTAGTCATCTTCAAGGGTCTGAGGCGTAAACCAGAATTCTCTGTTAATTTGCCGCCTGGGTCTATTGCTTGCATGACTGAGGGTGGGTGATTTAACAAAGAGATACTCTTGAAATGGCTTCGCCTTTTTCAAGAAAATCGTGTACCAGGAAAGTTCTACTGATTTTGGATGACCATCTCTCACATTCCTCACTAGCTTCATTGGAATTCTGTCTGGAAAATATTATTGAATTGATATGTTTACCAGCACACACTACTCATGCTTTACAACCATTAGACAGATGTGTGTTCAAGACCCTCAAGACGGGATATTTTGCGAGGGCAACCAAATGGCAGCAAAGAACACCTCATGAAAAACTGGCAAAAGTTCATTTCACTGGAATTTTCACTGAAACGAAGATGGACACTGCATCTGTTCCGTTGGGAAAGTAAAAGAGAAAAGTAAGCCAGGCAGATGATGGGAATGTAAAGAAGAGGCTCATTGCTTCCAAAAGGACAACAAAGCGAAAGAAGATGGACATCGACCTAGATTCGGATTCCAGTCTAGATGACCCTGTACCTCAGACTGACTCTGAACATGAAGATGCTGAGTATAAATTTGGACTATTACAGGGGAAATGGTCCCACATAGTATCTGAGGAAGAATAGAAAGAGTAGATACAGTGCCAAAAGTGTAAGACATGGTATCTCGAATATTGTGTGGGCACGAAAGTTGAAAACAATTTCATTGTGGACGCTGCAAGTAACTTGCATAGAATGTGTTTCATATATTTATTTTTGTTTTAGTACTTATGTATTGATTCTCTTTTTTATATTTATCTTATGTTCTAATAACAGTTTCATGAAAATTGTACATAATCTTGGGTTTTTCTCCAGTTATCCAAATAGCCCCATCCATTATTCAAATAGCCCCGCTGAATGTTAGATACTTATCATGTGGAGGGTAAATAGAATAATTGCATAACTTGAATAATTTAAAAGGTAATTCACCTTTTTTGATGGAATCAGCAGGTGATTTGATTAGAATGTTTTTATTTAAGAATAATTCTGGCATCCCTGGTAAAAATACCCATGTTGTCTGTTCATTTATGACTCTCCAAGGCCCATAAACTTAGCAAGTGAGGAAAACGATATGTCGAACAATGTTACTGTATATTTCTATTCTAAGGATTGCACGTATTTTTACGATAAATTGTCAACAAAGTTGAAATTATTCAAATAGTCCCGCTGTATCCTAATCTAAATAACGAAGAAAAATAATTGAGCAATATTCATGGTTATAACTAATGAATACAGCTAAAACAACTAAAGACAAAAATGTATGCCTGAATAGAGATTTGAATTGAGGATCTCCAGTTTTGCGCGCTACCACTCTATGAAGTGGAAGAGAAGACCTTACGGCCTTAACTCCATCAGGTATAATAAATAAATTAATCAAATAAATAAAAAATATCTTTTAGTACCCAAACATTCACCGAAGACAAAAATTTTCCTCACTTTAAAAACCTCGAACACCATATATAGTGAACACTATTTATATTACAGTAAGGGCTGGTTCAGCAAGAAGACACTTACGGGATTTTTTCTCCGTGCCATATCATCTAATTATAATGTAGGTCTAATACTGAATTCAATGCATTCAAGAGATCCATCTGCATGCAGTAATTAAAACAACTAATTACAAATGTTTGTTAACTAACGCATGCAGATGGCAAGCCTGAGTGCATTAATTTCAATATTACAACTAATAAATGTTTAAGATAAATAAAGAAATAATCATGGAAAAATATGAATTTTGTTCATCCAGTATATTATTCTCAGATTCTATAAATTCTTCAATAATATTATAAAACAGAATTCAAGTGCAGAAAGAGATTAAACAAAAGTTCAACTCTAGAAACGCATGTTGTTATGTATTATAGGAACTCTTACATCTAACGGCTCACAAATTAATTTAAAACTAATATATATATAGTCCACCGCTGTGGTCTCGAGGTAGCGTGCTGCCTTGTCACGCAGCGGGCCCGGGTTCGATCCCCGGTCGGGGCAGTTTTTCTGGGTGAGGTTTTTATCGGGTTTTTTCCTCATCTGTAAGACAAATGTCAGGAAAACTTTAAGGCCCAAACGGTCCCCGAAATCATATGGCCATCATCATCATCATCCTTCACCGGCGTGGAAAGCAATGGGAAACTACCAAACCTACAATTCACTAGTAAAGCTGTAGGCCTAGGCATAGCATGAAAATGCTTTCGTTTCAGGTAAACTCCTACACCTAATATTTTAGAACAAAAATAGCAGCTGAACACTCATCGTACCTGAAAACGTGTACACAAAGTTATAAATTGCGATGAACCAAACATGGCGGTTTGCTAGAATCAATTCTTATTTTCGGATTTCAGGTAAACCCCCACTTCTAATGGTCTGATTTCGCTGAGTTTTGGATAATATATATCTCTGTTTATTTTAATAGCACATACTGAGTTTAGTTGCGAACGCTATAGCGACATTTTAATGTTCGTTTCAAGTCAACTTCTACACCTAATAGTTTTAAAGCATAATAGATAGCGGCTAAACACTCGATGTATTTGAAAACTTCTATCTACAAATTTTCGTGAGGATCAGTTGAGGGGTTTAGAAGTCTATAAGTCACGAACATACGCAGGCTGAATTTTTGTATATATATAATAAATTAAGTAGCCTACTTTACGCCCGCACAGTCTTTAGGGATTTATAACACGCCCACGGTTCTATAAAGTTGCCATGGTTGTAGCAATTATTAGAGAGTAATGCTTGTAATTTACACAATTTCCCAAAATTAACATACATAATACAAAAATGAACAAAATGAAACATGTATTAAGTTGGTTAGTTCTATAATGTAACATGCTTATAAAAAAAGTTAATAAAACCTGTGTTCTTTATGGAAGAATGAAAATAAGTTTTGTTATAGCATTTGTTGTTGAATTCACATACAAACACGCATCCGTTAACGTTCTAGTGGTGGTCGTAATGTTTTTATTGAAACCAAACTTGGCATATAGCAATTAATTAAAAGATTAAGATCTATCCAACCATGGCCTATGTGTAGGAGTTCACTTGAAACGAAACTTTAAAAATAGCTCTAGCGGTCACAATTTTCCATGTTTCATAATGAAAACTCAGTATGTAGTATTAAAGTAAATCGAAGATGGTATTCTCCAAAAATTAACGAAACCTGACCATAAGAAGTCGGGGTTTACCTGAAACACAAAATTAAAACCGATTCTAACAACCGCCATGTTCGGTCATCCATCACAATGCAATTTAATTAACACTTAAATTGGGAATGTATCCGATAGTAAAGGAAAATGATCGGTAGATATTATTCAAAGTGATGTCAAATTATACAGCGATATGCAAATAGGTAATAACATTCCTTTATGCATAATCTGTCTTCATTGCAGTCAGTTACTTTTAAATAAGTTCCTCCAATTTAACAAAAGAATTATTATACTCCGGCAAGAATAACGTCACAACTCAAAAATGGACGAATTTGAGTTAAACCCCAATTCAAAACAACACGATTTGTTTAAAATGTATAAAATAAGCCAGTAACTTAATTCATAACTACTCAAGGTACACGTTGCACATAGCCTACAGCTATTCCTAAACTATTTGAACTGTGATGTAAGTGAACTTTCCTTTTACTGTACTGGAAAATGTGGTTTTTCATTGAGTTGTGACGTTATTCTTGCCGGGGTGCTATATATATTCCATAAACCATCAAATTGAAGCCATACATTCGACTTGCTAAGGAATTCGCTCAGTTTACGCAGTTCCTGCGTGACGGTCATTTTATAAATAAATAAATAAATAAATAAATAAATAAATAAATATATATATATATATATATATATATATATATATATATATATAGTAAAATTTGTTCAAAGCGGAATCGATAGGACCCATTTTTTTCCACATTAGACAACATTCCGTATTATAAAAAAACTAAAAAATATTAACCAAACTTAGATCATAGAGTCTTTTTATGTACCTTGGATTAAATATAGTTCCACTGCCGTTGGAAAGTGAAGTATAGTATGTATTAGCAACTTCGCCGGTAACACTCGAAAAAACAGTCCCGTTTCGTCGGCGTTAAAAATGTGTCTTAGGCGCGTATCCTGAAATTAAAGTATGCAGTTTCGGTTTCCACTCACTAACCATATTTTCGTCCACATCCTTTGATTTCCCGCAAAATTTAATTCCACACTACACTGTTTTGTCTTTTAAAACTGTCCACAACCAACCTTAAGATGCATTGAAATCGTTATTTATTAATTTTTTTATTAGGAAATGTGCACTCAGTTCAGCATTAATGGTGGGACAGGACACACACCCAGACCCAAGGTGGATATATTTTTTTAAATCCCTTACCTCGCCGGGAATAGAACCCGGGTCGCCGGAGTGGAAGGTAGGGACTCTACCGACTACGCCACGGCGACGGATTGAAATCGTTATTCCCTAGGGATATAACAACATCTAGAGCTTGGCTTTGGAGCATCGGTCCGGAAATCTGGAGATTTTGTATCGTGGACTTGTAAAACACTCCCACATCTCGTTGATTTTTCCATTTCCTGTCTTGTTTCTTCTTCATTTGACCGTTTCCTTGGATCCATTCATTAATTATTTTTTTGTGTTTTAAATCTCCTAAACTTGGGTCTTTCCACATTTAAATTTAGTCATTATTTCTCGTATTGAGAGTTTTTTCTTATCTTCAATTGCTTTCACTTTCGTTTAATGACAATGATACATACGATTTAGCCATCTTTATATTCCGGAAATTCAGAACGCTATCTATGAAAGTTACATACACAATCGGTCACAGATCTTAAACTAATTTAAGATTTTACAATGCACTGGTTATATGTAAGACAAATGTCACAGGCCAAATATTTGTTAAACAAACCTGTATTTCGCAAAACGCGTATGCAGTAAGGCCGAAAGAAAATTTCAGATACAGGTAGAAACTCTACTTTACCCTTCGGCAGGAATCATCACTTATTGTTAATTCGCCTAACGGGAATTCAATGAAGCGGAAACTAATTTATTTCTCTATCTTTCTGCCTTATAAACATTATTTTCCATGAATTATGTAGAAATATCATTCCGTTTCCGCGTTCGACAGATTCCGTTTTATATAACATAAATACACGTAAAATTACTATATTTTGCTGGGACCAACAAATTTGTTTACAATGGACAGATTTCTGTCCCGGATTAAACAAGTTTTCCTGATATATATTTGTTCAATCTCACCATACTCTCGTATAACCTTTCTGGCACTCTCTGTCATCTGTAAGATCGAATTGAGATTTAGGCTTTATATATTTTTAATTTAATTGTAGCCTAGTATATCAATGTTTTATTGTTTAAGTGCAATATCATATGTCAGCTTATTTAAACATGTTAGACTGGAGTGAAACAAATCATGCTTAATCTAAATCGTTACCCATATTGTTATACAATATATTTTAAGATATACTGTAAATTCAAGGATTAATTAAATTATGTAGTTTACCGTTACATTTTTTTAAAATTTGGATTTCAGGTAAACCCCTATCGGATTTTATTGATCGGATTTTTGGAGAATACCTTTCTGACTTTATTTCAGTAGCATGTACTGAGTTTCGTTGTGAAAAATCGAAAATTACGACCATTGGAGGGAATTTTCCTTTTTCGGTCCGATTTTGTAGGTTAATGATCTCGACCTTATTTTTTTAAATCGATTTCCATATCCCGAGTTTGGTTCCGAAGAAATTCGACTGCTACATACACACACACACACACACAAATAAAAAAATATATATCACGACTTTAAACCACTCGATATTGCGTTAAACACCATATATATATATATATATATATATATATATATATATACCGTACAGGCCACATGGCCTAAAACGAATTTGTTCATGATGATGATGATATATATATATATCATAATCATCATCATCATCACTCCAGGGATTAGGCAATTGCCCGTTCCGACTTCATATTGCATCAGCCCAACGTCTTCTAGGTCTTCCAACATCACGCCTTCCTCTTGCTTGATAATTTCTGGCTAACAATGGATATCTCTCCTTACTCATTCCATCCATGTGATCAATCCATTTCTGTCTGTAATTCGTGACTTTATCCAATAAAGGCTGTACTTTCAATTCTTCTCTTATATCCTCATTTCTTATTCTATCAAGTCTTGTACATCCTTTTACTTGTCTTAGGAACCGCATCTCTGCCGTCTGTATTCTATCCTTCTGTCTTTTCACTGGAGCCCAAGTTTCACATCCATACAATATTGTGGAAACCGCCATAACATTATACTATATATATATATATATATATATCAGTCCATAGTAATTCTGCCCGAAGGCAGGTCCTTCACTGCAATCATAGCATTTTCATGCTATGCTTGCAGCTTTACTAGGGAATTGTAGGTGTGGTAGCTTCCCGTTGCTTTCCACACCGGTGAAGGATGATGATGGTGATGATAATGATAAGGATGATGATGATGATGATGATGGCTATATGAATTCGGGGACCGTTTGGGCATATATATATTCTCCAACGCAATAGCCGTGAGGGTTTAAGCCATGATGCCTTGTTTAGAGTTACGGGATTTGCACGGTTCGATTTCCCATGGGGAAATATATTTTCTCACGATATTTCGGTCAATATGGGACTGGTATCTAACCAGCATCATGAGGAGTTAGAATTCGTAGCTACATTAAGTAACGATTCAAGGTTGATAAATTACCTATAACGAATAGGGGATTCGACATGTTGACCACATATCACATCTATACTGGCTAGATGGTCGTGAATCTTTATAAATGACAAGTGGACGTGAAGCCAGCATCCGGTTAGTAAGCCAAGAGCCTTCAAGCCTGGTTGCGCTCTGAAGTTTTGTATATAAATTTTGTTGCAGTTATTTTCGGTGTCTACTATATGATATCCATGAAAATATGATTTTTTTTCTGACATTTTTTCATGAGAAGAATATCAATAGCTTTATTCCTTCGTAAGTCTGTAAAAGTAGAATTTAATACGGACCTGTGGGTGTTCTAATAATTGTTGTAGGGAGTAAATTGCGTAATTCAATTATCTAGATATTATGTTGCGCACAAGAAAACGAAGCGAGCTGTTGAACTAATTAAAATTTAAAAATACACTAGGACACTTGTTAGCAATCCATCAGGCTCTGGAGGTCATGTTAGTTCCTTCTTACATTCTAGCACCGCGGCGCGCCGGTTCGTACTGCTCTAACATCTTCAGTAATATCCACCTACAGATCATCAGACTTTCCTGACCTGTGTTATTATTAGAAAGTTATTTTTCCGAGATTAAATACGGTTCTCTTATTTATTTCTGATTTTTCTTTTCTTCTTCATATTCTTGGGGATATAGGCCTGTATCTTCTACTTTACTCAGTCTGATCCAACTTTTTTGCAGTCACAGACCAATTTTTTTTTCTAGACAGATTCCATCCATCCATAGTAATTCTGCCCGAAGGCAGGTCTTTCACTGCAATCATAGCATTTTCATGCTATGCTTTGCAGCTTTACTAGGGAATTATAGGTGTGGTAGCTTCCCGTTGCTTTCCACACCGATGAAGGATGATGATGATAAGATGAATATGAATGATGATGATTGCGATGGCCATATGATTTCAGGGAACGTTTGGGCCTTAAAGTTTTCCTGACATTTGTCTTACAGGTGAGGAAAAACCCCGATAAATACCTCATCCAGAAAAACTGTCCCGAGCGGGGATCGAACCCGGGCCCGCTGCGTGACAAGGCCGCACGCTACCTCGAGACCACAGCGGTGGACTCTAGGCAGATTGAGGGTCAATAATATATTTTATAATTCGGAATTATTATTATTATTATTATTGTTATTATTACTATTATTATTATTATTATTATTATTATTATTATTATTATTATTATTATTATTATTATTATTATTATTATAGTTAGATACAATACTACAGTACGTAAAATGTACAGTTTACACATAACTTTATTTGCAGTAAAAAAAATAAAAATTGAAACTTATATATACAATGGATCTATTGTCTGAATTTGTAAATCTTCAGGTAATGTTTTCAAATAATTCCCTATCTAATTCATCCATATTACTCAAAACGTGAATATTATTCTTGCACCTCATTCTACTGGTCGATTTTCCATCAGTTTTCCTACAATGTTTCAATGTCTTATAGAGGAAAACAAGACAGCACAAATTTCTCTGACTTTAGAATCGGTGCCACTAAAATTCATGGAAAAATGGAGAAATGTTATCATATATATATATATATATATATTTGATCATCATGCACATAATTTCCTCTGTCCCGAGGGTCGCAGGTTTATACATGGCCGGGATCGATGGAGTTTTTAGGATAGGAAAAATCCAATTAAAAAGTCCTCCAGGAGGGACTTCAAGCCGTGGATCCCATTTCTAAAGATTTTCAGGCTCTTTAAAGATCCTTAAGCCTGAATAAAGAGGCCTCTAAGCAAGAATTTATCGACCTTCTTCATCATTCAACCATAGTTGCCTACTAGATGTCTCATGTTGACAGCATACCATTCATGACATCTCCTAACAAAGAGAGACTGAAACCCAACATTGGGCTACGTGAGGAGAAGGTTGTGGTGGTGCATTAGTTATTATTTTTATTTAAAGGCGCATGTTGAATAGACCTAACTCTGTTCCGCTGGGAGAGTACTTTGGAATAATGCAATTGAATTTCTGGTTTGCGTGTGGCAGATTAAGTGTCGTAATTGAGATCTTCAATGTGAAAAGTCCGACAAATTGTGCTCAGAGACTTCTTGTTTGAGGTTCTTTCACATGTCGTCAATCTTGGAGGTGGGATCATAGCATTCTTTCCCTTTCGAAGGAAGCAATACTCCGGATTTTTACGCTCTTAAGTAAACAAAAACATCACAAAGGAAACTAAAATGAAAATTTATAAGAACATAATACAGAATATTTTGTCATATGGAAGTGAAATTTGGTCTTTGACGGAAGTACAAAAAAATAAAATTAGAACAGTTGAATTTGATTATTTTAGAAGAAGCCTCCAAAAAAAATACAGGATAAAATAAGAAATTAATTCCTTTGGAGAGAAATGAATGTCACCACATCGGTTGTTAAGAGGATTGAAAATCAAACGCTTAAATGGTATGGCCATGTACAAAGAATGGAAAATGAAGGATGGCCATAAAATATATACCAATGGTCACCCCTTGGAAGAAATAAACGTGGCAGACCAAGATGGAAACGGAAAACCTACGTCAGAACTATAATGGATGATAGGAATTTGGAAGAGGGAGATTGGAATGATAGAGATAAATGGAAACTGAAGACGGCAAACCTATAAATGGGGGAAAGTCGAAGAAGAAGAAGAAGAAGAAAATGTCAATCGACTCTCACCTGTTCTGAATTACCAAACTTAGTAGGCTACTAGAGGCGATAATGTAACCAAAGAGTTGGGGTTACGCAGGTACGTACACATAAACATTGCCACATTGACTACATGTAAGATGAAATATAAACTAGTTAAGTGCTGTGCCTATCAAAATGCGTATTCCGTAGTAGAAATGTGGTGACGTAAATTGCATTGTACCTCGCCGAATGCGCAGCTAAAGGATCGAAAGCTGTACAGAGGCGCGCTCACAATGACGAGGGAACTGGCAACCAATGCATGCTTAATCTACCTTGAAATTTCTTCCAGGGAAGCATTGCGATATACTAAGACCGAGTCCAAAATAGTATTTGCAGTTTTTAACTGCAAGGAACTAAAATCCAGTGCCAAATATCTAATTTAAACTCCTGAATTGGTATATTGGATAACCCTCTCTACCTGCCGCCTGCGCCGCTTCCCGCCTCACTCCACACCGCTCCGTATAGTGGTTGCAAATACTGGGTTATAGCTTCGATTTCATTGCCTTGCAGTTAAAAACAGCAGATGATATTTGGACACATCCTTGGTGCATCACAATGCTTCTCTGGAAGAAATGTCAAGGTTGGTTTCGGCATGCAGTGGTGGACAGTTCCCTTATGAGTATCTAGACGCTCGGGCCTGATATAATAGCTAGTCCACTAGGAAAATTGGAGAATTCAACACAACCGAGAATCAAACCCGGACATACTAAAGAGAGGTAGCTATGTGCCCTTAGATCCTGATGATGGTCGCTGTGGTTATAATTAATTAGAGCTGTACAGATGAAAGAGAGCAAACAAAATGACAACATATGAGAATTTAACAGGACAAAAGGATAAAATAATAATTAGCAAATGTAAAATGATCTGTCTCCGGGCAACAATAATACATGAGTGAGAATGTTTCCACATAAGAACACAAAGGGAGGCCTGGAATCTGGGTAACTTTGTGACAGTGGTTTGTTCGAATTACGCTCTGAAAATGTCTGGCCTTTTATTTATATCTGACTAGAATCCGATTGTATAAAGCGTTTGAACTGAGGTTATTGATAAAAATGACCGACAGCCACCTTTAATTCACGTTTTGTGTTGCATAAACGCTAATCTAAGGTTTTTAATCCTAATCTATATTTATTTATATTATTTATTAAATAAAATAAACTCTCATAAACTTCAAGTAAGCCAAATGCGCTTCTTACGATCATTGTTAGGAGTTAATAGACTGGATCACCAAAGGAACACTATTATCAGAGGAAAACTTGGAGTAACAAGTTTAAATGAAGATATACAAAGATACCAACAAGAATGGAAAAATCATCTGAGGAGAATGGCAAGAAATAGACTTCCAAAATTGTCATTCCAATATACCCCAACTGGACATAGGGACCAAGGAAGACCAAAACATCGGTGGAAAGATCAAGACCATCTTCGCTAGGTTTACCGTACAGGCCACATGGCCTAAAACGAATTTGTCCATCATGATGATGATGATGATGATGATCTATATTTATACTTGACTCTCAGTTTTTTTTTTTTTCAGATTAGGTCTACTGCCACTGAATCTCGATTAGAAGCATTCGTATTTAATATTAACAAGGGAATTGTCAACCATGCATGCCGAAACCTACCTTGAAATTTCTCCGAGAGATCCGTTGATATATTAAGGCCGTGTCCAAAAAGTGCCGTTTTTAACTGCAATACACTTACATCTAGCGCCAAAACTCTCATTTAAACTACGCATACGTAATACAACTCCTGAATTGGTGATTTGGATAATCCTGACAATCTGCCTGCATGCCGCGTCCCGCCACATCCAACCCTGGCAACCTGCCATGCCGCGTCCCTCCACACAGCATTCCGCTTTACTCACGCAGGGAGTCCATCTGCTTCCCACAGTGAGTTGTTATTACTGGATTATAGCTTCAATTTCTATGCATTGCAGTTAAAAACGGCAGATTTTTTCTGGACGTGGCCTTGGTACATCACAACGCTTCACTGGGAGAAAATTTCTAGGTAGGTTTCGGCATGCAATGGTTGACAGTTTTCTTGCAAGTTCATATTAATAAAATTCATAATAAAATTCCGTTGAGGTGAATAATCATGAAGTAAAATATTAAAATAAATAAATACCTTGGCAGGTGACATCGTTATCAACTAGATTAAATTTCTTAAAACTAGGTAAGTAGCAGACACCCTTCTGCTGAAGATGGAAGTATGTTTCTGAAAGGCCTACAGTTGTGGACGACGACACCTGCCAATGTATTTATTTATTTTGCTACTTTACTTTACATATATTTATTAAGTAGTTCTGAAGTCTTAAAAGGAATATTTCTTTACATTCTAACTAACTAGCTCACTGGTATTATCGAAGCCGGAGGCTCATTACCGCGCGGACTTATTTATCAACAATAACCCTATACTGAGCTAATGTTTTCCAATCATTCCCCGTGTAATTAATCTCCCTGATATCATGGTTAAATTATTCTCTCACCTCATTATTGGCTTACCTATAGGGTGATCAAAACTCTTAAATATATTGGAAGACAGAAATATACCAAATTTACTTCGGCAGAACATACAAAATATTTACAAAGACAACACCATAAAGATTAAATTAAATAACAGATTTTCTGAAGAAGGAATTATAAATCGTGGTGTGAGACAAGGCTGCCCCCTATCCCCAACACTTTTTGCAATTTATATCAATGAAGTAATATGTTGCTGGAACAAAACATATAAATTTGGAATAAGAATATCAGAAAATAGAAAATTAAACACCCTATTGTTTGCAGATGACCAAATAATAATAGCAAATTCCGAAGATAATCTACAGAAAGGTCTGTATGAACTTAACAAAATTACAGAAGAATATGGATTAAAGATATCTACAGAAAAGAAAAAAAAATATGGCATTTCAATTTGTAGATCCTGTCAGAAGTAAAATTGTACTGGACAATAAAATTTTGGAGCAGGTGAATAATTTTACATATCTAGGATGCAATATCTCATATGAAGAAGAAAAGGATGTAAATGCAAAAATATCTAAATTTTTAAGAATTTTAGAGTTAATAAATTCTATCTTCAAGCCACAGTTAGTCCAAAAGCATTCAAGACTGAAAGTGTATAAAACACTGGCTCTTCCAACTCTTTTGTATGGTAGCGAAGTATGGACGTTGAAACAGAAGGATATACAGAGACTTAGATCTGCTGAAATGAGATATCTTCGGAGGACTGCAGGATACACACTACTAGATCACAAAAAAAATGAAGACATCTTAGAAGAATTACACATGGAATCTTTAGAAAACAAAATTTCTGATTATAAGTCAAGATGGATGCAACATGTTCATCGAATGGAAGATCACAGAATACCCAAACAAATGTTAAGATATCAACCTGCAGGAAGAAGAAGACCAGGACGTCCACTCAAAAGACTTCTGGATGGTGTTTCTCTTGAGGCCGAAACAGGTCAACAAATGGCCTAAATTCGTGAATGTACTATGATGATGATGATAGGGTGCTTTCCCTCTGGCTTTTGTGCAAATAGTTTCCATGCCCTTATTTTATTCGCCTCACACCTCCTACCAATTGAGTGTACAAGACTTAACTGTTCTTATTATGTCTAATTTCCCATAAAGTAAATGTAGTTCACTGTTATGTAGTTTTTTCCATTAGCCTGTCTAATCTTCTCTATTTAGTCCAAAATTGTTCCTAATAATTTTGCTCCCAAATACTCGTTATCTTTTCCCCTCTCTTAAAATAAGAGGCTTATGTTTCGCATACATCCCTCGTGGTTGAGTGGCTTGCATGCTTAAGTGATGCCGAGAGCTAAGCCTTCGGTAGTATTGCTGCCAAAAGTGTTATCCACGCCCGTACAGGTCGTAGGCGATAAGCCAGATGAAAAAAAAATATTGGTCAAAAGAGTGACGATCTTTCACCGTGAAAATACAACCGTCAAGAAACGCGGACATGAGTTCCACTGGGGTAAAATTTTCCGGAGGTAAAGTAGTCCACATTCTGTTCTCTGGGCGAGGACTTCTTCAGGGAATCCATGCCAAAGGTTCAAACACAGGGACATGTTCCTAGGAGTATGGTATGTTAGGGCATTATAACTTATAGTAATTGGAAAACATTAGCTCAGGACAGGGATGTATGGAGAGCTTATGTCCGCGCGGCCATGAACCTATGGGTTCGATTGTGCCAGTGAGTTAGTTAGTTAGCTATGATGATCTTGAAGAAGATTTTCGGGCTGTAGGCCGTGGTCGTGAGATCATCATAGCAACTCCGGTCGTGAAAGTCTACGTGAATACATTAGTTAGCTATGTTTCGCATATATATATATATATATATATATATAAATCAGTAATATTCTTGTTCATACAGCTAAGATTTTTTTATATAAAGTAAATGTTCTATCTTCTGAAATGTGATTTATTTCTGATTATCATTTCAGAGTATCATAACAGTCTAACACACCTATACTAAATAAAATAAATTATCTTTTGCAACTATTTCTCTTCAAAATATAATTAAAACTAAAACCAACGAAATTAAACATTCACTTGTTTACAACGTTTCTGTTCACTTAAAACACAAACCAAAACACAGACCAATGTCTTCATTTAATACTTAGTAGAGTACCCGTTAGCTTTAATCACTGCTTGGCATCGTCATTGCATTGAATTTACCATTTTTTTTATTGTCTCAGGTATGAATTTACCTTATTCTTCTCTAATGAAATGTTTTACCTCTTCTTTTGAAGTGCCTTCCCTTTTACGGACATTTTTCTTCAACTCGGCCCAAAGATTCTCTATTGGATTTAGATCAGCTGACTGTGGAGGTGTTCTCAGCTGCTTCGGAACGTTCCTGATTAACCAAAGCTTGTTAATGTCTGCAGTATGTTTACTGTCATTGTCTTGTTGGAATATGTAATTCTGGCCCATTCCCATTTTTATGACACTTAGTTTTACATTTTCCTTCAATATCCTGTTGTAATGTCACTTATCCATTATTCCGTCAATGAAGTGCAGGTTTCCAACCCCGTTGGAAGACAAACAGGCCCAGATCATAACTGAACCTCCTCCGTGTTTCACAGTCGGAAGAGTATTCACCTTATCATCAGCAGTGTTGTGTTTCCTCCAAATCCTTATCATACCATCTGGTCCGAAGATATTTATTTTGCTCTCATGGGACCAAATTACACGATCCCATAACTCTTGTGATTTGTTTACATGCTCTTTTGCAAAGAATGATCTTGCAGCATATTTTTTTTACATATATATCACCTTTTTCGCTGTATGCGGTCATGATAATTACGCGACCACAGTACACGACGAACAGTCTGATTGCTCATTTGGTTTCCGAACACTTCTTCCACCATGGGCCTAAGTTCCGGGACACTAATCCGAGGATTTGGTCTAACATGTCTGAGTATAAAACGTTTTTCTCTTTCGTTGATTATTTTTTCCTATCTTTAAGCTGAAAATTTTCTATGGTACCTTCATATGTGAACTTGTTAACTATGTACTATACAGTTGCATGTGATTTGCCCACTATATTGCCTATTTCCCTCAGTGATTTACCTCTTAAAGTAAGGTTGACAATAGTTCTCTTTAAGTCTGAACTTAACTGCATTCTCTTCTCCATTGTGTACACAAATGAAGCAAGTACGTCAATGCTATGAAACAACCCCCTCTACTCGTTCACTTGAGTAGGTAGCGCAACATTTGTTTACAAACACACAAAGGATAGAGACAGCATTCTTTGGGTGTATGAGCAAGACTGTTACATTCCAGTCTCATCCATGTTGCTGTGCTAAAGTAATTATTGGTTTTCCAAATTAATATAAACGTGCTACAACATAAAATTAATTTTCATACATTTCCTTAACACAGCTACTACTGTTACGTGGCCTAATATCAATTTTAAAACTTATATATATATATATATATATATATATATATGTATATGATAGGAGAAGAGATGTCAGAGGGAAGAGAAATTGGAAGGGGGGTAAGGCAAGGATGCCCTCTATCACCTACTCTTTTCAACATCTACCTGGAAGACCTAATGAAGAACTGCTTCAGCAATACGGGAGGCGTAAACATGGGAGGAAGAAGAATAAAGTGTTTAAGATTTGCTGATGATATGGCTTTGCTAGCAGAAGGTGCATTTACACTGAGGAACATGATGATAGAGCAAAATAATAAGTGCGAGGATTATGGGATGAAGATAAATATAAATAAGACGAAGGCCATGATTATAGGAATGAAACCAAGGAAGATAAACATGAGGATTAAAGATGAGGCCATTGAGCAAGTGGAGAGTTTGGGTTGTACTATCAGTAGTAACATGAACTGCGGTCAAGAAGTAAACCAGAGGATAGCAATGGCAAAAGAAGCTTTTATCAAGAAGAGAAGCATTTTCTGCGGACCTATGCAAAAGAATTACGGAAGAGGCTAGTGAAGTGCTTTGTGTGGAGTGTAGCATTGTATGGTGCTGAGACTTGGACATTACGACGGAATTAGGAAAAGCGACTGGAAGCTTTTGAGATGTCGATATGGAGAAGAATGGAGCGTATAAAATGGACAGATAAAGTAAGGAATAAAGATGTGCTAGACAGAGTGGGTGAAAGAAGAACAATGCTGGAACTCATAAAGAAGAGGAAAAGAGATTGGATTGGCTAAGAAGAAATTGCCTGCTGAAGGATGCTCTAGAAGGAATGGTCAACGGAAAGAAAGTTAGAGGCAGAAAAATACATCCGATGATAGACAATAATAAAATAAATGGTTTGTATGCAGATACAAAAAGGAAAGCTGATTTAAGGAAAGAGTGGAGAATGCTGAGTTTGCAGTGAAAGACCTGCTATTGAGCAGAACACTATGGCTATATATATATATATATATATATATATCCATCCATAGTACTTATGCCCGAGGGCAGGTCTTTCACTGCAATCATGCTATGCTTGCAGCTTTACTAGGGAATTGTAGGTGCGATAGCTTCCCGTTGCTTTCCACACCGGTGAAGGATGATGATGATGATGATAAGAAGGATGATGATGACGGCCATATGATTTCGGGGACCGTTTGAGCCTTAAAGTTTTCCTGACGTTTGTCTTACAGGTGAGGAAAAACCCCGATAGAAACCTCACCCAGAAAAACTGTCCCAAGCGGGGATCGAACCCGGGCCCGCTGCGTGACAAGGCAGCACGCTACGTCGAGACCACAGCGGTAGATATATATATATATATATATATATATATCGTATGATAAGAAAAATAAATGCCTGGACGGGATTCGAACCCGGATCTCTGAGTCTGTACCTCAGTGTGATATCCATTACACCACCAGGCGAATCCAATTCAAACATTTATTTTTCTTATAGATGTATTATATTCTATATTATTACTATATATATATATATATATATATATATATATATATATAGTTTAATTTCTAACTTTTTTAGAGGAGTTTAGATTTTGCAGGTTATATCCTAACTATGTAAAACATTTTTTTTTTCTCACGATGGTGCGTTATGTCGTACTTACAGGAATGGCGACCATGATTGAAATTTCGGGGTTGCCAACCTATAAATAAATAAATTACTGTACTGTAATATTATAAATTGCCTATCTAGGGAGATAAGTAAAACTTCTGCCCTTTATATATATTACGTACAATGTATATACAAAAATGTATCCAAAAGTTAGTGTTAATATGCATTGTACGAAACAAATCAGTGCATTTTAAATAAACTGAACTTTATTTGAAACAATAAAATCGTACTTGCCGCCATTGTATGCTGATTGGTGTCACGGCTTGCTGTAGTCTCAACTAAATTATTTTCGGCACTCAGCGTATATACATTGACCAGACTGCTAACGTAGTCAGTTGTTTATAATGAATGTAAATATTTTCAACAAATATGTTATTATTTTACTATTATTTATTATTTTGAAAATACCATTGTACAAAAAAATAATGTACAACACACGTTTGTGAATTGTTTTACAAAATCTCGGAAATTAAAAACCTCTATCGCTCGATTTTAAATCATTTACTCTTTTCTGTAAAAACCACTTCCCATCCTCGCACTGAAATATACTATTATTGAAGTGAGATACATTTATCTTGAATGATAAATATTAAAATAATATATATATATATATATATATATATATATATATATAATTTCGTGTCACGTTGTTTGTCCGCGATGGAATCCTAAACTACTGAACCGATTTTAATAAAATTTTGCACACTGTGTGCAGTTTGATCCAACTTGAGACATAGAGTAGTTTATAACTAAATTTATAGTCACATTATTTTTTTATTACAAATTATTTGTTTATTATTTAACAAAGAGTTATAATTATCTGTGAGTTCCATACGATTCTAACAGATGGCGGTGTAAGGTAATTTGGTAAGGTAATTGGTTTATTATTTAACAAAGAGAGATCCAGATGGCTGTGCTTTTTGTTGCAACCGCGAATTTCAATTCAGTTACAAATATTGATTATTTCATAATGTAAGTGTGTTTGTGTTTATTTTATTTTCAATATATTTTATTAATTATAATAATTTCGTGTGTAAGTATTAGTTTTAAGTAATCTGGCTGAAAGACAGCAACTTAATTTAAATTTGACTGGACCGAGAAGGAACATTGAACAATATGGCGACCATGAATGATAAGATATTAAGTGAATTTCCGCAAATTGGTATAGGCCTATGTAACATAAATCTTACATTTAAGAAGATGTCAATTTAAAAACATATGAAGGTCCTAAGGAACGGAATAACAGAATTGTAAGTAAGTCTGTTAGTTATAATAATATGCCTAATATTACAGAAACAATCTCCATGCCTCAATTAAATGAAAAACAAGATGACTATAATATATCACAAGATGATATTACTGTACAGAGACTTCTTGATGATGATGGGAATCCAAACTGGCAACAAGTTCGTAGAAAAAAACGAAAGTATAATGAAATCAGCAAGCCTCATCAAAATATTCCATCAATATATGTATATAATCCTTATGATACACTTATGGATGATATTGAGAATGCAGACAACATAAATTCATCTCAATCAACAAAACCACTTCCACATAAAACACCACCCATATTTATACCGGGTGTAGTTAACGTACCAGAACTAAAAAATTGTGTAAAACAAAAACTTTCTGATTTAGATTTCTCACTTAGTTTACTAAAACATAATTTAACGTATACCTTAGCCACAGCAACGCGCGGCCGGGACTTCTATGTATATATATATATATATATATATATAACAAAGTCGGATTAGTTACACTATTTATAACTCAAGAACGGCTGGACTGATTTTTATGATCTTTGATTTGTTGGATTTGTTTCCGCCCCGAATAGCAGATAACTATTAAAACATCGGAAAAATTAACGTACAAATATTTAAAGGCGATACGACGTTCGCCGGGCCAGCTAGTATATATATATATATATATATATATATATTATATATATATATATATGCTGTCATACGAGAAAAAATTAATTAAAAATATTCAATAATAGATTATATAAGATATAAGCACTAAAATTGGTATGGGCACGTACAACGAATGCAAAAAGAAAGGTTACCCAGAAAAACGTTGGAAGAAGAAGGAAAGGAAAACCTCAAAACTCGTGGATGCAAGAAATAAAAACTGGAATGAGAACAAGAGGACTGGAGGACATGGAGTGGATGGATAGAGACGAGTGGAGAAGAAAAATGAAACTTTAGGCACAGAAAGATGTGTAAACATTAAAAATATGTATATAAATAAATAAAATATTGAGTGATTGTTAGATTTGTTGTTTTGCAAACATTATATTATAGATATCAACACTTATACGTATTGTAATATACATTGGGTCTAAAAGTAATCGTACAGTGTGTAATTTGATAAATTAATTTGTTTTTTTTTTTATTTCACTAAGTACTTCCTTCAGGCGACTCTTCCATGGTAACAATTTTATCTAAAGAAATTACGAACTGTAAAATCACTTTTGATATTTCTGTATTGATTTGCATTTATTTTGCAACCGGACAATGTTAGATTCTTCTTCTGTTGTTTTATTCCCTTTTGAGCCATTTTACTGATTTGTGTATTCTGCACAACTGTACTGGCTACACTGTTGATGTTGGTATTGTGTATGTTGTGTTTATGAATGAACGGAAAGTACGTATACCGTACACTCATTTCTTACTCGTAGAATAACGGCTAGATTTTTATATTAATTTATTTTCATGGTTTATATAGCATGGAAATGTATTTTATATATTATTGTTAAACATACCATGAAACATACGAATAATATATATTTTGCACGATAGTGCGTTTTATCGTACTTACAGCAATGGTGAACATGATTGAAAGTTCAACTTCCTACATTTTGGAGTTGCCAACCTAAATAACTATACTGTAATATTACATATTACAAACCACATTCGGAATTAAAACCACTGCCCTCTATGTATACTACGTACAATGTATATACAAAAAAAATATCCAAAAGGTAGTGTTAACATACATTATATGAAACAAATCACTGCATTTTAAATGAACTGAACTTTATTTGAAACAATATAATACAATAAATATATACTTGCCGCTATTTTATCACTGATTGGTGTCACGGCCTCCTGTAATTTCAACTAATAAACATTTCCACAACGTTAACGTTAGTCAGTTGTTTATAATGAAGCAAATACTTCCAACAAAAATGTTATTATTTTACTATTATTTATTATTTTGAAATCACCATCGCGCAAAAAAAAAAAAAGATGTAGGCCTACCACTTCCCTCGCATCGTAATATTCTTGTTTTTAGGGAAGTAGGTTAAATTTACCAAAGAGGCCTTGGTATCCATTGACAACAGGATGTAATTGCTCAACTTACTTCCCTAGGGAAGAAAAGTAATTGACTTAATTAATAATGTAAGAAGTTACCTTAATTAGTATTTTTCATATATATTTTTCGACTTTGCTGGTAATAGAAAATGAACCACAGCATTCGTCGCTTCCTCTACATCACAATTATTGATCACATCTGTAATTAATATGCAGTCTGAAACGGTTATTTAAAATGTCTGCCACTAATTCAGACAACAATAAACAATTATAGCTGTTTTATCAACTTTCACTTGCTATCAAACAACTAAACTTTTCAAACCAAAATATAAATTCACACGAAATTAAAAATTGAACGTAACACTGGTCAACATGATTTTTGTCTCATGAGTAGCAATAGTTGGACTTAGTGCAGTTTTTATCGTGTTTTCAAATTTGTATACGGAATTTCCCCATCACCCGGTTCTTTTTATTTCAATTTCAATTAATGGATTTAAATAATTATTTTTTTAATAAACGTCTTTTCGTCCATTTGTCCATTGTAAAATAAAACGGGGAACACTTTCATCAGGAGATTTCAGCTATGGAAAAGAGATATCAAGGCAAATGGAATCCTAATATGCTGGCCGATTTATTGTTGGACCATCAAGAGGGGTGCTCCACAGGCGAAATATAGCAGAAAATAGTTATTTTTTACTTTCTAGGTGAGTCCGAATGTTCGAATATTGTGTTGTTACGAATGTAGAAAATATTAAAATGTTGGAAATTATAAATTCCTGTCTCTCGGAAACCTTGCGTGATGGAGAAACCCCGATATCATATTTGAATTCAGGAGAACAAATACTATCAGAATCACATATTTTTCTTTCTGAGACATACATAACTATTATACTAATTATATCTATCGATTGTCAAAATTTTGGAATTTTAGTAAAAAATGTTAAACTGTACGATCGGTTTTACACTCATTGTGTATCTGTGTTATTAACTATTATTATTATTATTATTATTATTATTATTATTATTATTATTATTATTATTATTATTTACTATTACTATTATTATTATTATTATTATTATTATTATTATTATTATTATTGAAAATATAAATTTCAACAATGGAGAAGAACTAAAACGTAGTATTGAATGCACTTATTTAGGAACAAAATTAGATCATTCAAGCGATAACACAGTGGAAATTAAAAATAGAATCGCACAAACAAAACAAGCAATAAATGCTTTAAACTCGTTTGGTGGAGCAAAAATATTACAAAAAAAAAAAGAAAATTACAAATATATCAATCCATAATTCAGAGCACTTTAACGTATGGTGCTGAAGTCTGGTAAATTCCTATCCGGGAAATGAAAAGAATTTTAAGTACAGAAATGGATGTTTTAAGAAGATCAGCTGGAAAATCTAGAATGGATAGAATACGAAATAAAGGAATGGGGGAAATTATGGGTATACAAGGAAGCCGGACATCATAGACATTATAGAAAAGAAAAGATTACAGTGGTATGGCCATGTCAAAAAAATGCCAGAGCAAAGATTGCCTAAAATCGTTGTGGCATTGATCCCAATAGAAAGGAGAAAGACCGAATAAAACTTGGATAGAAGGGGTAGAAGCAGCTATGAATATCAGAGGATTGGAGGAAGATCAATGGATGGACAGAGAGGAATGGCGTTTGGTTTCCGGAAGACAGCGGCAGCTGCCATGATACCGGATTATTATTATTATTATTATTGTGATTATTATGATTATTGTTATTATTATTATTATTATTATTATTATTATTATTATTATTATTATTATTATTATTATTAGACAGTTTTTATTAATGTATCATTAAAATAAGCATGCAAAAGTCTTTAACGATTCGAATGCATTTGTAATTTCTGAAGCTTTTACGTTTGCAGTAAAGTGAATTATTAGTGCAATTATGACATATTATTCCAATTATTACATCATACTAACATTAGTGTAATACCATTTGTCTTCTCTAGTCTTCAAACGGCCACGGTCTATTGGAACGCATAGTTGTGTATTATTCAATGGGCACACACATTTGGTTTCTCATTTGTTTACAATGCTACCAAGTTCACATTGCAGAACTCACATTAGATATTTTGACTGCGCTGAAGAAAAGCTACTTCTTTTTCATACAACACAACAAAGTCATAATCTTAATCTACTTTCTAAATTTGGTTTTAATTAATTTCCAGCGTAAGTTTTTATACTATCTAATCGAGGTAAATCTTAATTTTTGTTTAGAAGTATCTAGAGAAAAAAAATTACAACAATTACAGGGGAGGTAATATGTATGTAACAAACTAACAAAAAGTTCCTATGAAATTACTCCTGATTCGTATCTTTTGAGGTACAACTCACTATTTACCACAATGATTTAATTTTGTTCCTTGTACTTTTTTTTGTCATTTATCCTTTACCTGGTATCCTGTACATCAGGTGTGACGAAATCAATTGGCCCACGTGCCATCTCGTATAATATTACAACCTCTTCCAGGTCACACATTACACTGGTCAACATGATTTTTGTTTTATGAGTACCAATAGTTGTACTTAATGCAGTTTTTTTATCGTGTTTACAAATATGTATTCGGAATTTCTCCATCATCCACAGTTTTTTTATTTCAATTTCTATTAATGGATTTAAATAATATTTTTTTTAATAAAACTAGATTTCTTCCCGGAAAATCTTGGCGCAGTGAGCGATGAGCACGGGGAACACTTTCATCAGGAGATTTCAGCTATGGAAAAGAGGTATGAAGGCAAATTGAATCCTAATATGCTGGCCGATTATTGTTGGACCATCAAGAGGGATGCTCAACAGGCGAAATATAGCAGAAAATCGTCATTTCTTACTTTCTAGGTGAGTTCGAATATTCGAATATTGTGTAGATACGAATGTAGAAAATATTAAAGTGATTGAAATTATAAATGCCTATTCTCTCGGAAACCTTGCGTGATGGAGAAAAATCGATATCATATTTGAATTCAGGAGAAAAAATACTATCAGAATCACATATTTTTTTTTTGTTCCTGAGACAAAAAAAAAAGGTTTTTTTTGTTGCTCAGTGTTATCCGAAGACCTTCTCAATGCTAAATCAGTGTTTTTAGCTGATATCTTATTTGTTTTCGAATCATACTTACAATTGATAATGCATTAATAATTTTAAATTGAAATAAAAATATGTTGAATGTTTTACTGTGTCTATAAAACATGGGGTAAGGGTGTTATTTTACTGGACTTAAAAAATCATATTAATTTAGTTACTCAATGGTTTTAAATTCATTACGAAACACCATTGCAGTCACTATATAGAAGATTATAAATAAGATTTATTTTAAAACATCTTGTAGGCCTTTGGGAACATGTTCGTCATCAACTGTACAATAAGTCTATATTCTTAAATAAGGAAGTAAAAACCGCCTTAAAAATTAATGGTTAAACTTAAAGAAATAAAGTAATAAAGAAACACGTAACTGGGATCTCAGCTGTCCTCAACTAAGTTATATGTTTTAAATCACCGTGTAGGCCTTTCGGAACATATTTTATAATCAGCTGTTAATAGGTACTTTATTTAGTTACACTTATTTCCCTACATATGTCATCGCTTGACAAGTTGTTAGTTCATCGCTTCAAAGATATACGTACCTAGTAGAGAACTACTTACTGTCTTATTTGGATTGGAAATGTCTATTAATTTTGTAGGCTTGCGGTTCTTTTATGAGTTCAAAAATATTCAGCCAGAGCTTAAAGTCCCATCAGGAAGATTTTTCCTTGATTTTTTCCCAAAAACGTTTAATTTTTAAAAAGGTACATCGATCCTGGTCGGGTTCGAACCCATGACCCTCGGAATCAGAAGCAAGGAAATTAACCCTTCGACCAACGAGACCGTTTGTTATAATAATGCAATGTAAAAAAGTTATAGTTGAGACCAGCTGCATGGGCTAGTGGTCAGCGTTTCTGAGTACGGTTCATGAGGTCCCGAGTTCGATTCCCGATCAAACCATAGGAATGTTTCCTTAAAGGGAATAATTCACTTGGTTTCCCATGGTCTGGAATGTAGGTTAAGGACTCCCCTGGCACCTCATTATCATTTATCAACCATCATATCATCAAGATAACGTAACTCCGCCTTCCAGGTCTCCAAACCTAAGACATGATTACAATTCTGCCAAAGCCAGGGAACATTCGAGAAATGTCATAAAAGATAACCTGGTGGCATTAGAAAAAAAATTCAAATGCCCCGGGTTGTCTTTCGACATTCCTGGTTTCTCTCTTGGCATGGCGTACTTGTAACCCACTTCTGAGGTTGGGGTGCCTGGAAGGCGGGGTTACGTTGCCCCGATGATATGATGGATGATGATGATAACGGTGCGCCAGGAGATTCCCTAATCCTAAGCTTTAACCTAAGATGAATATGAATGATGATGATTGCGATGGCCATATGATTTCGGGGACCGTTTGGGCCTTAAAGTTTTCCTGACATTTGTCTTACAGGTGAGGTAAAACCCCGATAAAATCCTCACCCAGAAAAACTGTCCCGACCGGGGATCGAACCCGGGCCCGCTGCGTGACAAGGCAGCACGCTATCCCGAAACCACAAAAAATAATAAAACGCAGTATTTCATCAGAAACACAACAGGTCAAGTAAAAATATTGTACGATCATTGGCATACAAAAGCTCGTTTGCAGCCAGATTTGGAAAATTCGCAGTACGACATAATCTTCGTAGGCCCTATGGAGGAAAATTTGAAAATTTCTTATCCCTGCTCTTTGAACAGTTTTTTTAGCATTCGATTGCGGTTAGTGCGGAAAATACAAAATTAAATTAAATTGTGGTTATATTTTTTGAAGGAGCGGCCCGCAAACAAACATGCAAAGGATTACTTGCGGGCCGCCAGTTTTAACACCTGCTGTACATATTTATGTTATACCTGTGGAGTCGTCATGTTGAGAGGTGGACGTCCCTGCCATCACCATCAGGATGAACCCCATATACCACCAACACCTTCTAGTCCTCATGATCACCACTTAGCGTAACACCACTATCACCATCATCACACTCGTGCCATATTATCACAGTCTCGCAGCTCTCTGCGATGTCTTCAGCATCTTCTCTCAACACATGTTAAGTTATCAAACGCATGCGCATCGGACGAAAAAATCTTCAAACTTTTTCTGGTACATCATATCTGCACTCTAGCTCAAAATTATAGTACGTAAATTGTACTGATTTTTTAAAACATATTAACTGTCACGGTACCCAGTATTGTGGCATTAGGGTAAAAATTTGTAATCCAATTTTAGTGGTTTTTATTTTGTATATTAATATGTTAGAAAGACAGCATTTTTTTCCCTCTATCATAAGGGTAAAGTTCTTAAGCGATAGCTAATTTCTTATGGTAGATATCTCTTGGACAGAAGTAATGCAAATCTACGATTATTAATATGTTATTTAAATATTAATAAGCTCTTGTGAAAAGTGTCCCGCGCCATAGCCGAGTGGTTAAGGCAAGAAGCCTTGTCGCGGAGCCACGGGACATGCGATGGTTCGAGTCTCCATGGAGGAAGACATTTTTCTCATGGAATTTCGGCCAGTATGGGACCGGTACCCACCCAGCATCGTGAAGCATTTGGGTAGCTACAATAAGGAGCGACTCCAAGTTGAGAATACCAGCTATAACGGCTGGAAGATCCGACATGCTGACCACATGTCACCCCTACACGGGCTAGATGATCGTCTACCTATGTGATTAACACATGTGGATGTGAGGCCAGCAGCCGGCTGGTCAGCCAAGGGCCTTCTAGGCCTGTCGCGTTTGGAGTTTTTTTTTCTTGTGAAAAGTTATGTTTTTAGACTTATGTGTGTTTACCCTGTGGCCATAATTAAGGACCACGTCTCTTTTTTTGTGGATCTGAACACTAGGTCTAAAACAAAAATCAGGAACGAAGATTAGATACTTCATAAATGAGGTTTTTGAGGATCGTGCTTCGATATATAATTGCAGATCGAAAACAAAATGAAAATATACGAAGATACCTAAATATATTCAAAATAGTAGATAGAATTGCACTATACAGATATGAATGGGTGAACCACATCAATAGAATGGATAACAATAGAATTGCGAAACGGATTCTTCATTACAATCCGCTAGAAAGAAGAAATGTAGGAAGACCTAGTAAAATATGGACAGACCATTATTCTAAAATGAGACCGGAACTAACTTTAAGATCTAATCCTTGATACTGATGACGATTTATTTTCATTGTTCAACTATTATATGATATTACGAGTATTGAATAAACTTCACCTTCTTCTTCACTTCCTGGTTTAGGCATTAAATGCCTGTTCCGTCTTCACTAATAGATCTAAGATCATCTCTTCCGAGGACGTTCGACATCTCTTGAATAAATTTATTAATTATAATTAAATAGTTCACTTAAAAAAAGAGGTAATCAACAATTTCTGTGAAGATTATAATTTTTTTATTCTCATGTTTTACAGTGGCTTTGACATCATTCTATGGCCATTTCAATATTCTGTAGCCAATCTCCATTCATCTTTACATTTCCACGCCCATTCTTTCAACCCTCTTTCTTCTATTGTTCTGACTACTCCTTGTGTCCATGTTGTGGCCTTTCCATCTGCCTTCTTCATGTTGGATTTCATCTATACATCTTCTTCGATAATCTGTATGCCATCTTTTTCTTATGTCCAAACCATAGAAGGTTAATTTAAAGAGTTAAAATGAATGTTATTTATTTTAAAAAAATATTCCGACAAAATCTAAATGACAACATCAGTTAACTATTGAACTATTATATGAACTATCACTATGAGGTTTAATTTAAAATTAATATAAAATAATATATGCCTCACCTCATTTATCCAGTCTTCTAATTAAACCGGTTTGAAAACCTAGACGGTTTCAACATCAGTAATTTCATGACCGACGTTCTGTCGTGCAGGAGAACTGCTTCTTGAACTGAAGAAGCAGTTCTCCTGGACGACAGAAAATCTGTCGGGAAATTACTAATGATGAAAGCACCTAGGTTTCGAGGTCTGGATATGAGATGATGTGTAAAGAATTTTATTTTAAACCAATTAACTAATTTACTCTCTGGCACTATCGAACCCATGGCTCACAGCCGCGCGAACATAAACTTTATATACATATGTGTTCTGAGCTAATATTTTCCAACCACCCCCTGTATAATGAGTCTCCATCAAACCATGGCAAATGTTATTCCCTCGCCTCATTCATAGCCTATCTACTGATTTTCCTACAAGGAGTTTCCATGCCCCTCTTTTATTCCCCATTCCTACCACATGAACTACCTATCGCAGTCTGCGAGACTTAACTGTTCTTATTATATCTGGTTTTTATATAAAGACCATGCAGTTCACTGTTCTATACAGTCTCCTTCATTCACCTGTCTGTTCGTCTCTCTTTGGTTCAAACTTTTTTCTAAGAACTTTATTCTCAAATACTCGTAATCTTTTCTTTTCAATTAAAGTAAGAGTCCATGTTTTGCATCCTGGTAATATTAGAAAATTCGAAATACCAATTAGATAACATTAATTAATAATTACAACAACAATAAGAGAACTGATTAGGTGTCCATAGTTTCTTTTTCGGATTGACAAAAGATAGTGAAGTTAGGAGCTATAATTGTTATTCTCGGATTCCAATACCTATCAACCAAGTTGGAGGCTGAAAAGATTAGTACTGTAGGTGGTCATGCTCTTATATTGCTCGCTGCTGTAAAGAAGACATTGGGAGTATGCAGGATAGTCATCATCATCATCATCTTCTTCTTCTTCTTCACTTCACGGGCTAGACAAAAATTGCCTGTTCCGCCTTATCAATTGTTCTGTCCATCTTTTCACTGACCTTCCTACATTCCTTGAACCTGTTGGCTTGTAGTTGAATACTGCTCTTGGTAATCTTGTTACATTCATTCTTTCTACATATGTAAACCATATCTCTGTATATTCTTTGATTTTCTCATTCAATGGATATATATATTTAACTCTGTTCTTATATATTCATTCTTTATCCGATCCAATCTTGTGCAGCCTTTTGTTCTTCTAAGGAAGTTCATTTCTGCGCTTTGTATTCTACTTTGTAATTTTTTGGTCATTACCCAAGGTAATGCAGGAACTGTCAATGTTTTATAAACCTTCAGTCTAGTATCTCTTCTTGTTTTATTATCTTCCACATAATCATTAATACCATGTACGTAACATTTTACAAGTTACGCAGTAGGTTGTTGGCAAACTGCTAAACAGTGCTTTAGCTGAAAAAAAAGGCTATATATTTGGGTGAACTTACCCTTGTAGGAGCTTCCATAATGAATGGTATTGTATATCGGTATGTGAGGGAACGAGAGTTTTTAAATACATTTTGACTAAAAAAAACATATACTGATGATTCCGGTAACACTGTTGTAGCGAATTGTAAGGAAATAACTTCTAATGCCGATTGCCTAGAAAGGTGGGAGCCTTAACCTTCTATCCCAGAGACCTCCTAAAAGCTTGTGTGAGACCGCTTTACCTTTTTACTACTGCTATTACTACTATTGCTATCACATTCTGCATACTAATAGGTCTATAACTAATCGAGTGAGGTAAATTCGAGGACACGCTGTCCTTCAGTGGAAAAGATAAGATAGCCCGGTCTCGTGTACAAAGATATGTACATGTTAATGTGATCCTACCATAGGCCTTTGCGGACACTGAGAAGGTCAAGACGCCCACTTTTCGAAGATAATCGGTTGAATAATAATAATAATAATAATAATAATAATAATAATAATAATAATAATAATAACAGAACATGTAAAATATTTACAAAGACACACCATAAAGATTAAATTAAATAACAGATTTTCTGAAGAAGGAATTATAAATCGTGGTGCGAGACAAGGCTGCCGCCTATCCCCAACACTCTTTGCGATTTATATCAACGAAGTAATATGTTGCTGGAACAAAAAAATATAAATTTGGAATAAGAATATCAGAAAATACAAAATTAAACACGCTATTGTTTGCAGATGACCAAATAATAATTGCAAATTCAGAAGATAATCTACAGAAAGGTCTGTATGAACTTAACTAAATTACAGAAGAATATGGATTGAAGATATCTACAGAGAAAACGAAAATTATGGCATTTCAAGTGTAGATCCTGTCAGAAGTAAAATTGTACTTAACAATGACATTTTGGAGCAGGTGAATAATTTTACATATCTAGGATGCAATATCTCATATGAAGAAGAAAATGATGTAAATGCAAAAATATCATAATTTTTAAGAATTTTAGGGTTAATAAATTCTATCTTCAAGCCACAGTTTGTCAAAAACATTCAACACTAAAAGTTTATAAAACACTGGCTTTTTCAACTGTTTGGTATGGTAGCGAAGTATGGACTTTGAAACAGAAGGGTATGCAGAGAGTTAGATCTGCTGAAATGAGATACCTTCGGAAGACTGCAGGATACATACTATTAGATCACAAAAAATTAAGACATCTTAGAAGAATTACACATGGAACCTTTAGAAAACAAAATTTCTGATTATAAGGCAAGATGGATGCAACATGTTCGTCGAATGGAAGATCACAGGATACCCAAACAAATGTTAAGATATCAACCTGCAGGAAGAAGAAGACCAGGACGTCCATTCAAAAGATTTCTGGATGGTGTTTTTCTTGAGGCCGAAACAGGTCATCAAATGGCCTAAATTCGTGAATGTACTATGATGATGATGATGATGTTGATAATAATAATAATAATAATAATAATGATATTAAAATATACCACACTAATTCAGGTAGTAGTATGCCTGCTTTCTTACTAGAGGGTCTGGGTTCGGCACACAGAGAGATTGGACATTTTAATTACAAAATTTTCAATCCCAGAGTCAGGAATAGTGATGATGTAAAATTTTGGCTAATCATTACAACTTGTGATGCGACTTTCTTAATTTCTTCATAAACTCCTGTCAAAATGTATTCTTAGGGTTTCATTTTTCAAATTATTTCCCACCATTTACAATGATTTTTACATTTTTTAACGATTATTTCAATATATTTTTCTATGATATTTAACTGCATATGTACCATGAAGACGTGGCAGCCATATTTATTTTAAGGAATGTTCTATGCAACAACAAATACGTGTTCAAATGCAGCCAACATAGAGTACGTACTAATTAACTGTACACATATACTTCAGAATTTCAGAACTTACTATTTATTTTTGGAAGTTGCGTCCTTTCAGAGGTAATAGTACTTAAATTGCGTCAGGTTAGCTTTTAGGTTCGTTAAATATCGTGTATATGTTGGCTGCATCCCATGATTGCATAGTGTAAACCGCTTCGCGTTTTTTGGCACAAGCGCATGGTGTATCATTGGAACTTGAAAATATTTTTCGCATCGCATGTTGTAAATTATTTCCAAAATTTGTAATCGATAGATTGTGCAATAGATACCTGGATTAAATTCCAAAACCCTACACAACGGAGCTATGTGGTATTGTTGATAATGGTAACTGTTCATCCGTCGGATGGAGGTTTTAAACATGGCGCTCCCATTACTTCTCTTCAACAGGAGTAAACTATGGGGGTATTCAGCGGCCAAAGCACTGCAAAAGCGCTTTAGCGCTTTATCTGCAACATACCATTCAGCGGGCAATAAAGCGCTCAGCAGCTATTGCAGCGAAGTAAAAGTAGGCTGCAGACAGAAGAAACCGCTGCATCCATTGTGATTGGCTGGTTCATTCAGTTTAAACATGGCGCCTTTGTCTACAAACAATTTATGTTTGATGTATAAATTTTGTATTATTTACGTCTGGACATTAATATATGAGTTATTCGAGGCGGATAACCTTTTTAGACAAACATAAGTGATATATTAAGTAAAACTAAAGACAGTGATAATTATAAGATTGTTATCAACATCAAGAATTTACGATTATAACCTCTACTTTTCATGTAGATCATTGTGTTATTGACGAGTCAATGTTTTTATTGTGAAAATTATATCCCCAGATAATGCATTCGGTAATACCTGGTCCAAAGGTAATTATAATTTTTAATTTCAAGATATAAATAAAATAAATTAGAATCTTATGATTGTGTTCATGGGGTCATTTCTGGAAGTGCTACAGTGGTTGTCGAACGAATTTTCTCTACATTGTACTCTTATTTAAATGTGTAACACAATACGAAAATGGTGGAATGGACAAAGAGATGTTTGTAATCTTTTCTGAATAAAGAGCTTTGTGAAGTATCGGCCATAACTTAAATTGAAATATTACAACATTCTAGATTTCTTATATAAATTTGACCAGTGAAGATACAAATATTCTAGTGTGATGTGCATTAATAAAATTAAATTACAGCTAGAGTTGGTTAATGTATTAAGAGAAAAATTTGCACTCAACATAGGATTTTATTTTATTTCTCTTATTATTTAGTGAACACATTTAAGTTGTCACAAAATAATAGCTGATCCATTATTTAATCTCCAACTTTATATACTATGTCCTATCATTGAGATACGGAGAGCCATTACTAGAACCAGATATGAATAATTTTCAATTTTCACTTTAATTCCCAATTTTTCGTGAAATAAAATTTGGTCATATATATTTTAATTCATTGCATGTAGTCTCTCTTATGGGATATTGTTATTCACTGTATACTACCATTAATCTTAGTGGTAAATGTTTTTCATATATTATAAATAATTCAGTGATATACTATTTAGTGTAACACTTAACTTTACTAAGGAAGTGGCATTGCTAATGTTAGAGATTATATTAAATAATGTCTTTAAGTATGGTGAGTGGGAGGTTATCTATAATTAACTGCTGTTATGACAGAATTTCAAATATATGGCTGGAAATTACATATAATGTTTTGGTTTTACTTTAGCCATAAATATTATGGTAGTTACTCTTATAAGTAATTAATATTTCCAGATGATGCAAAAAAATTAAATTAATCAATTATTAAGAAAACTGTATTTAAATTATTATAAATATATATTCTTCTTTGTTTTCATTCCTATTCCTTAACAATTTTAAAATAAAGATGAAGTATGTTTGAGGTTGAAAAAATACAATGATGCCTTCCTTTATACAATTGTTTGGTTGCTGTACTTAGGCCATGTCTTGTACTACTTACATTCATTTTGCACATTTGCCTAATTTCCTGTGTTTTCTAATGTAACCCCTAATCCTCATAGATTTAAATATAGGCCTAAATGTGTCAAATTTTATGTAAGAAATGGCTGAACAATTGAATAAAATTTGCCCTACAGCCCACCTGGCATTACTTTAATGTGTGGTTATTAAATAAATAAATAAATAAATAAAAATATAAATATATATATATATATATACATGTGTGTGTTATGTAATGATGAAGGAGCATGGTTTGCATCACATAGGGAATTCGCAGGAGTGATATTTTAATATAATAAAATAATATCAAGTTGTGTCCAACTCAGGGTCAGATCGAGAGATTAGATTAAACCCCTATATTATTAGAGGTCTGTACTTAACAAGGGTGCAGGCTGACTACATCTGATGAACGAAATGGATGAAATGAAAATGGAGAAAGGTGGAATGAAATTGTTGTAGGGGAAAATGCGGGAAACCCCGGAAGAACCTGCCGTAGCTCCGTTTCAATCCATGTATAGTGACCGAGACTCTAATGAAGTTAAAAAAGCTACTCTTACTAAAACACAAATTAATAAGATTAAACTAATAATAAATATTATAAATAAGGTTCTCGAGAAACCAGCGGTGAGAGGCGAGCATCTAATCGTTTGCGTCACGGAGCCGCCTGATATATTAATAATTAAAAAAATAGAGTCCCGCGCCGTAGCCGAGCGGTTAAGGTAGGAAGCCTTGGCGCAGAGCTACGGGACTTGCGCTGGTTCGAGTTTCCATGGGGGAAGAAATTTTCTCATGGTATTTCGGCCAGTATGGGACCGGTGCCCACCCAGCATCGTGAGGCAATTGGGTAGCTACAATAAGTAGCGGCTCCAGGTTGAGGAACCAGCTATAACGGCTGGGGGACTCGACATGCTAACTACATGTCACCCCTACACTGGCTGTTGATCATCTACCTCTGTGATTGACAGATGTGGATGTGAAGGGCCAGCAGCCGGCTGGTAAAAGGGCAACCGCTGAAAAGTGGAAAGACCCTCAATCGGAAAAAAAAATAGAAATTTTCTCGTTATAATAATATTCTATTTTAAACGATATATTCGTCAGTTTCATAAATTACATACATTAAAATAAGTCGTAAATTCTGCATATCCTTATTAGTATTATGATTAATTTCAATAGCATCGCCTAGTAATATGAGTAATGAGCCAATGGACGAATTGAAATTTGGTGGTTCCGCTGCATGCAGGCGGTTCATTCAACAAACTCCTTAAATTTCCGCTGAAAATGAGCCATTTTTGCTAAAGTGCTAGAGCGCTTTATTGCCCGGTGAATGCGCCCGATGTGTCGACACCTTCTCCCTTCTCTTCTTCATCATTATCACCCATTTAACACACCTACACTACACACAGAAAAGCATACGTAACCGTCGTTTTATGCACAATGCAAGTACAGATCACCTACGTAACGTGATCTGCCAAACTGGTGTGTAAATTAAGCCCTTTCAAATCCGTTTTCTTATTTGTTATTGAAGAGAAGAATATATTTACATTTCAGAAAAAATATCCTATAGAATGCGTTTCTGGTGTTTTGCATCATTCACAAGTTTTAATAATTTTTGGGCGTCTAAATATATTTTTCCCATTAGTAAAAATCAATACATCACTCGCAGTACTTTTGAAAGTAAATATATTTAAAAAAAAGCCGTCCAGAACAAGTTGTAACTTTTTAAAAGTTGTCTCATGTGCCATTGACAATATTTTTCCATGTACGTATACCTTGACACAGTGAAGTTTATTTATATTTCCCTTGACATTGGACATTGTCACGAAATTAGTTAATGTTGGGTTGTATAAATGTAATTAATTAAGTCATTAAATTACTATCGATTTATTCCCGGCAAACGCGGAGATTTAAATGCTCAATGTGAATTTGTACCTGTAATACGAAAAGAGTACCTTCCGGAGAAACGTTCATATTCAAAAGTTATCTACTGCTTGGGACCCAGCTCCGTGTGTCTGAAAAGAATTTGCTGTCTCAGCTGTTAGTACTATGTTAGTGTACCTCCTCCCACTCCCCACATTTCTCCCCGCAAACACACACAGCTTGGTCTCGAGCTGTACACAAGTCCCCTCTATAAGCCATAAAAGTTTTAGTGAGAATTTCCGAACATTCTTTGTAGTTAACAGGTTATTAAAAAGAAAATTGAATCATATTGATTATAAAAGACACGGTGTTTGTAAGGGATAAAATATATCGGATAAGATCACGTGTCCACCTAGCACATATTCTAAAACACGAAAAGTGCAGTGGGTGATACTGGAACGTACATAACTAACTAACTAACTAACTCACTGGCACTATCGAACCCATAGGTTCATGGCCGCGCGGACATAAGCTCTCCATACATCCCTATCCTGAGCTAACGTTTTCCAATCATGCTCTGTATAATCTACTTGCTTCAAATCATAGTTAATGTTATTCTCCCGCCCCATTCTTGGTCTATCAACTGGACGTTTTCCTTCTGGTTTTCCTACAAGAAGCTTCCATGCGCGTCTTTCATTTCCCATTCATGCCATTTGTCCTGCCCGGAACACACATAATAGCGTTACTAATTAATTAAACGCAGTCGTCGCCCCGAGCTATTATCCGCAATTTGGAATGGGCCTAGGCTTGCTGAACATATTTTCTTATTAGAGGATATCATCAGATGAGATTAGATGTGGGAACTATCTTTTTTTTCTGTTGACTCACTAACAAGGAGTGGACACGCACTGTGTTTCGCCAAATGAAACTAAACTTTGTGAGATAAAAGTTCAACATCTAACTTACTAACTCACTGGCACTATCAAATCCCTAGGTTCATTGCAGCACGGGAATAAAAAAATATTAAGGTATTCCACTACAGACCTCAGGAAGCTCTTCGGGTAGTGGGAGGTTAGGACTCCCACTTTTCTGGATAACAGGCACTTGATGTCAGCCGGGTTGTCAGCCCTGCGTGACGGCCGTCTTTATCCCCTGAACAAGCGTCAGGTACTCATTTCCGTTAGAGGCTGAGTCGACCCCAGGGCCATAGTGCCGCCAGAGGGTTTGGGTCAGTATAAAAATCCTGATCCCACCGGCGCTCGAACCCTCGACCTTCCGGCTTGTAACGCAGTGCCTTAACCACTACGCTACGGCGTGCCCCGCCCACGGGCATAAGGTGTCCATATATCTCTATCCAGAGCTAATGTTTTCCAATCATCTCCTGTTTAATCTACTTCCCTCAAATCATGGTTAATGTTATTCTCCATCTCATTCTTGGTCTACTAACTGGGCGTTTTCCTTCTGGTTTTCCTATAAGAAGCTTCCATGCACATCTTTCATTCGTGTCACGTGTCCTGCCCATCGCAGTCTATGTGTCATGACTGTTCTTATTATATCTGGCTTCCTATAAAGATGATATAGCTCACTCTTACGTAGTCTTCTCCGTTCATCTGCCTGTTCATCTCTCTCTTTGATCCAGAAATTTTCCTAAGAACTTTATTCTTAAATACTCGTAATCTCCTTTCCTCCCTTAAAGTAAGAGAGTCCATGTTTCGCATCCATATATTATAACAGCGAGAATAATACTTTTATATAATTTCATTTTTTTTTAGAAAAACTTCAATATTTCCGATTGGGGGTCTTTCCACTTTTCAGCGGTTGCCCTTTTACCAGCCGGCTGCTGGCCCTTCACATCCACATCTGTCAATCACAGAGGTAGATGATCAACAGCCAGTGTAGGGGTGACATGTGGTTAGCATGTCGAGTCCCCCAGCCGTTATAGCTGGTTCCTCAACCTGGAGCCGCTACTTATTGTAGCTACCCAATTGCCTCACGATGCTGGGTGGGCACCGGTCCCATACTGGCCGAAATACCATGAGAAAATTTCTTCCCCCATGGAAACTCGAACCAGCGCAAGTCCCGTAGCTCTGCGCCAAGGCAACTTCAATATTTGCTATTCAAAATTATGTAGGGTGAAGGGGGTCATCAAACCTTAATTTTGAAATATTATGAACTTCCTCTTATCCGTAATTTTGCTTGACATGTCTTTCAACATAGTTACAAACCCCATCCGGTTCTTATAGAGTCACAGTCTGGTTTTTAACTCACCTACATTATTTTTAGACCACATAAGGACGTGGATGACTGGGGATCGAACACTGGCAGCTTACATCTGAGCTGCTAGATAGTAATGGATGCGTGGAGTTAAAAAGAAGGCGGGATGGAACATTTAAGATGAATCACGAGTCACGACAAATGTCTATGTTTTGTTCCATAAGGAAGTGAGATGTTAAAGGTTGCAATAGTTTATAATGGTAATTGAAATAATGAGAAAAGTTTGATTGTACTTGCTGACATATAAGTGTTGATTATTCATTTAGATCGTAAAGGGCCCACTGCTGAATCTTGGAGTAACGTCGTTGCCTCGTTCGAAATGGGCCCGAGTTCGGTCCCCAGTCGGGACATGTTTTCTGAGTGAGTTTTTTTTAGAGATTTTTCCTCACCTATAAGACGAATGTCGGGACGTTGAGGCCCAAATAATCATCGAACATAATCTTGTCATCACAATTATCCATGTCATATTTGGTACATATATGAGCGAGTGAAAACGGTGTACTTATCTTAAATGTTTGAGTTATCTCGGAGGTGGCCGTAACATTAAGCGGCTCATTCATTCAAGGAGACCCTCTATATCAGTTTGTAGTCAATATAGTTGTGATACAGAGTTATAAATCTTCTCCCAAGAGGACGTGTTTCTGTAAGGCCCTAGTGGCGTGGAACATGCAAATGTACCTATAATAGAAGTCGAACTAGAGACAGAGAGTGAGAGTGTGTGTGTGTGTGTGTGAGAGAGAGAGAGAGAGAGAGAGAGAGAGAGAGAGAGAGAGAGAGAGAGAGAGAGAGAGAGAGAGAGAGAGAGAGAGAGAGAGATCTTAAAGAATGCAATACCACTTAACAAAATGTTTAACTTTCCCAATGGAAAATATGTATAAAATCGTGAACATCGTTTCGACTTTTACTAAAGTTATCATCTGATCAGGCAGCCTAGGTCCGGTATTTATATATTTTTTTGTGTTCTGCTCTACAACTTTTGATTCCTAGATTTTTTATGAGAATACTTGAAAGAAACGCAGCATTCAATATATTGGAAAATGTATCACTGAACGGAAAAGGGAATACAATGAAATATTATAAAAAAAGAAAAAGATTGTGAGGACTATTAAAGATGGCAAGCCTATAGGAAAAAGAAGACGAGGAAGATTCGGAAAAAGTGACTGGAGTCATATGAAGGTGAGCAGGCCTAAGGCCTACTAAGGGTGAGTACACGCTAGAGCAACGTTAAATATCGCCGCTACACTAAAACAGGCATTTACATTAAGGTGATAATTTTAGACCAACGATAAAAGAACGACAAAAGTGATGAGAAAGGAAATATTTTATATTCTACGCTTTCATAACCATAGATTACAACTATTTTTTTTCGTCGTTTGTCATTTTAATAGATTATTAATCGAACCATCACAAGTTTTACTCAAAATCCCAGTAAATAAACTTTTTTTTACTTTAAAAACCACACAGATTATAACTTCTTTATTTTTTATCGTTGCCTTTCATTATAATCGATTATTAATCGAACCATTACAAGGTTTTACTCAAATTCCCAGTAAAGAAACATATTTTTTTACTTTAAAAACCACAGATTATAACTTCTTTATTTTTTATCGTTGCCTTTCATTATTTAACTTCTTTATTTTTTATCGTTGCCTTTCATTATAATCGATTATTAATCGAACCATTACAAGGTTTTACTCAAATTCCCAGTAAAGAAACATATTTTTTTACTTTAAAAACCACAGATTATAACTTCTTTATTTTTTATCGTTGCCTTTCATTACAATCGATTATTAATCGAACCATTACAAGGTTTTACTCAAATTCCCAGTAAAGAAACTTATATGTTTTTACTTTAAAAACCACAGATTATAACTTATTTATTTTTTATAGTTTCCTTTCATTGTAATCGATTATTAACCGAATCATTACAAGGTTTTACTCAAATTCCCAGTAAAGAAACATATTTTTTTACTTTAAAAACCACAGATTATAACTTCTTTATTTTTTATCGTTGCCTTTCATTACAATCGATTATTAATCGAACCATTACAAGGTTTTACTCAAATTCCCAGTAAAGAAACATATTTTTTTACTTTAAAAACCACACAGATTATAACTTCTTTATTTTTTATCGTTGCCTTTCATTATAATCGATTATTAATCGAACCATCACAAGTTTTACTCAAAATCCCAGTAAAGAAACTTTTTTTTTACTTTAAAAACCACACAGATTATAACTTCTTTATTTTTTATCGTTGCCTTTCATTATAATCGATTATTAATCGAACCATTACAAGGTTTTACTCAAATTCCCAGTAAAGAAACATATTTTTTTACTTTAAAAACCACAGATTATAACTTCTTTATTTTTTATCGTTGCCTTTCATTATTTAACTTCTTTATTTTTTATCGTTGCCTTTCATTACAATCGATTATTAATCGAACCATTACAAGGTTTTACTCAAATTCCCAGTAAAGAAACATATTTTTTTACTTTAAAAACCACAGATTATAACTTCTTTATTTTTTATCGTTGCCTTTCATTACAATCGATTATTAATCAACCATTACAAGGTTTTACTCAAATTCCCAGTAAAGAAACTTATATGTTTTTACTTTAAAAACCACAGATTATAACTTATTTATTTTTTATAGTTTCCTTTCATTGTAATCGATTATTAACCGAATCATTACAAGGTTTTACTCAAATTCCCAGTAAAGAAACATATTTTTTTACTTTAATAACCACAGATTATAACTTCTTTATTTTTTATCGTTGCCTTTCATTACAATCGATTATTAATCGAACCATTACAAGGTTTTACTCAAATTCCCAGTAAAGAAACATATTTTTTTACTTTAAAACCACACACAGATTAAAACTTCTTTATTTTTTATCGTTGCCTTTCATTATAATCGATTATTAATCGAACCATCACAAGTTTTACTCAAAATCCCAGTAAAGAAACTTTTTTTTTACTTTAAAAACCACACAGATTATAACTTCTTTATTTTTTATCGTTGCCTTTCATTATTTAACTTCTTTATTTTTTATCGTTGCCTTTCATTATTTAACTTCTTTATTTTTTATCGTTGCCTTTCATTATAATCGATTATTAATCGAACCATTACAAGGTTTTACTCAAATTCCCAGTAAAGAAACATATTTTTTTTACTTTAAAAACCACAGATTATAACTTCTTTATTTTTTATCGTTGCCTTTCATTACAATCGATTATTAATCAACCATTACAAGGTTTTACTCAAATTCCCAGTAAAGAAACTTATATGTTTTTACTTTAAAAACCACAGATTATAACTTATTTATTTTTTATAGTTTCCTTTCATTGTAATCGATTATTAACCGAATCATTACAAGGTTTTACTCAAATTCCCAGTAAAGAAACATATTTTTTTACTTTAAAAACCACAGATTATAACTTCTTTATTTTTTATCGTTGCCTTTCATTATAATCGATTATTAATCGAACCATTACAAGGTTTTACTCAAATTTCCAGTAAAGAAATTTATATGTTTTTACTTTAAAAACCACAGATTATAACTTATTTATTTTTTATAGTTTCCTTTCATTGTAATCGGTTATTAATCGAATCATTACAAGGTTTAAATCAAATTCCCAGTAAAGAAACATATGTTTTTACTTTAAAAACCACAGATTATAACTTCTTTATTTTTTATCGTTGCCTTTCATTATAATCGATTATTAATCGAACCATTACAAGGTTTTACTCAAATTCCCAGTAAAGAAACTTATATGTTTTTACTTTAAAAACCACAGATTTTAACTTATTTATTTTTTATCGTTGCCTTTCATTGTAATCGATTATTAATCGAATCATTACAAGGTTTTACTCAAATTCCCAGTAAAGAAACATATTTTTTTACTTTAAAAACCACAGATTATAACTTCTTTATTTTTTATCGTTGCCTTTCATTATAATCGATTATTAATCGAACCATTACAAGGTTTTACTCAAATTTCCAGTAAAGAAATTTATATGTTTTTAATTTAAAAACCACAGATTATAACTTATTTATTTTTTATAGTTTCCTTTCATTGTAATCGATTATTAATCGAATCATTACAAGGTTTTACTCAAATTCCCAGTAAAGAAACATATTTTTTTACTTTAAAAACCACAGATTATAACATCTTTATTTTTTATCGTTGCCTTTCATTATAATCGATTATTAATCGAACCATTACAAGGTTTTACTCAAATTCCCAGTAACGAAACTTATATGTTTTTACTTTAAAAACCACAGATTATAACGTATTTATTTTTTATAGTTTCCTTTCATTGTAATCGATTATGAATTGAATCATTACAAGGTTTTACTCAAATTCCCGTAAAGAAACATATTTTTTTACTTTAAAAACCACAGATTATAACTTCTTTATTTTTTATCGTTGCCTTTCGTTATAATCGATTATTAATCGAACCATTACAAGGTTTTACTCAAATTCCCATTAAAGAAATTCTATTTTTTTACTTTAAAAACCACAGATTATAACTTCTTTATTTTTTATCGTTGCCTTTCATTATATTCGATTATTAATCGAACCATCACAAGTTTTACTCAAAATCCCAGTAAAGAAACTTTTTTTTTTTACTTTAAAAACCACACAGTTTATAACTTCTTTATTTTTTATCGTTGCCTTTCATTATAATCGATTATTAATCGAACCATTACAAGGTTTTACTCAAATTCCCAGTAAAGAAACTTATATGTTTTTACTTTAAAAACCACAGATTATAACTTATTTATTTTTTATAGTTTCCTTTCATTGTAATCGATTATGAATTGAATCATTACAAGGTTTTACTCAAATTCCCGTAAAGAAACATATTTTTTTACTTTAAAAACCATAGATTATAACTTCTTTATTTTTTATCGTTGCCTTTCGTTATAATCGATTATTAATCGAACCATTACACGGTTTTACTCAAATTCCCATTAAAGAAATTCTATTTTTTTACTTTAAAAACCACAGATTATAACTTATTTATTTTTTATAATTGCCTTTCATTATAATCGATTATTAATCGAACCATTACAAGGTTCTACTCAAATTCCCAGTAAAAATGAAAGTTGATAAGTCGATCACTTGTGTGCTTTTACTTGATGCATTATTGAATCACATAAATAACTATCAGGCATAATATTATAATATTATTGGATAAATTGTTCCATTCCTTTTTGTTAAATTATTTGTCGTATCATGACGTAATTAAAAATTCCTATAGTCATTCTAACATAATGTAACAAAACATTCTGGATGTTCTCTTAAATATGTATACAAAGTGATGGTAATCGCCATATGTATTTTTCATTTAGGAGATATATACAGTATTTTCGATGTTCATAATTCAGCCTTACAAATAATTAATACATATTCAAAATTAACTTTTTATAATCATACAACTGTTATTTTAGAGTTCGTAGCATAATGTCCCGGGCCGTAGCCTAGCGGTTAAGGCAAGATGCCTTGGTGCAGAGCTACGGGACTTTCGCTGGTTCTAGTCTCCATGGGGGAAGAAATTTTCTCATGAAATTTCGGCCAGTATGGGACCGGTGCCCACCCAGCATGGTGAGGAATTTGGGTAGCTACAATAAGTAGCGGTTCCAGGTTGAGGAAACCAACTATAACGGCTGGGGATCTACATGTTGACCACATGTCGTCCCTATAATTGTAAGGATGATCGTCTATATGGGGCCAACAGCCGGCTGGTAGGTCAAGGGTCTCATTATGGAGTTTAGTTTTATATACATAATATTGAAAATTAATGTACTCAGGTGAGCTATTAATTTTTACAGACGACCAGGTTTTGATATTTGGATCAAAAGAGGGTCAACAGAAAGCACTCTTTCAATTAAATAGCATTCTACATAATTACAATTTCAAGATATCAATAAGTAAAATGAAAATTTTAGCTTTTAAAAGATCAGGTAACTGGAAGAGCTAAAATAATTCTGAAAGGGAAACCATTGAACAAGTGAACCATTTTAAATACCAGGATTATGAGATCTCCTATTGTAAAAATGAAGACCTTTTTAACAAACTTTATAAATTTAATTATATATGTGGCATAATTAAGAGAACATTGAAAAATACAAGAAATGAAACATGACTAAAATTTTATAAAGCAATGACAGTTCCCTTACTATTGTATGGTAGTGAGTTTTGGGTTTTAACTAAAAGAGAAGAGAAGATCATAGAAGCAGCTGAAATGAGATTTCTTCTATATAAAAAGAAGGAATGAATATATTAGAAAAAAGTTAAATATACAGACTAAAATTGCAATGAAAAAATGCAACTAAGACATTACATGGAATAATTTGGAACAAAAATGTTACAAAGGAAACTAAAATGAAACTTTATAAGAGCATAAAATAGAATATTTTGTCATATGGAAGTGAAACTTGATCTTTGACGAAATTACAAAAGAATAAATTTAGAACAGTGAATTTGATTATTTTAGAAGAAGCCTCCAAAATAACAAGACAGGATAAAATAAGAAATGAATTCCTTTGGAGAGAAATGAATGTCACCACATCTGTTGTTATGAGGATTGAAAATCAAACGCTTAAGTGGTACAAAGAATGAAAAATGAAAGATGGCCAAAAAAATATATAGCCTACCAATGGTCACCTCCTGGAAGAAATAAACATGGCAGACCAAAATGGAAATGGAAAACCTACCTCAGAACTATAATGGATGATAGGAATTTGGAAGAGGGAGATTGGAATGATAGAGATAAATGAAAACTGAAGACGGTGAACCGAAAGTGCATTTTTTCGGTTCAGTGTAGTATCTTTGTTCTCCTCCCTACACAGGAACATTTGTGAAATATGCCAATACCCATGTTCTCCTAGTGGCTACCCCTTTCCTCTTCATCCTTCCTGCCGCGCATGTCTACGGCGCATTCCCCCTCTACCTCGGAACCTTTATATACACAGTGCATCTACAGAACTATATCATTCGATCATCCTAGCAATCGGCGTTTTGGTTGTATTAACGGATTCAAGAGTGGAATCCGGTTCCAAGTCAATATGCGACTGGAAAGTTAAAGCATGGAATGCTAGATAGACAAGTTGCTATAAGGCCAAGAAGAGGCCTGTTTTAGTTGGTCCGAATATTTAAGGAAAAGGATATCCCCGAAACTCGGACATCTGTGTGACTGTGGTGTGATGTATGGTATGTTACTTATTTATATATTTTTTTTCTGTAAGGCTACTTTGATCGTTTGATCGAATGCCATTATTTTTTGTTGTTAATTTACTTTTATTAAGCTAACTTGTTTATTAAAGTTATCTTTTAAACAACGCCCCTCTTGCTTTGTTTAAGTATGAATAGTTGTTCACCATCCTGTTATGGAAGTCACTCCCGTAAGGAATTATTCCGAGCTCCTCAACTATCAGGCTGATTAGTATTGTTAAAAACACAGTCATTGTCTTGTTCACTCCCTGTATGTATTTAATAAGAAAGATGAATCAACGGCTACCTTCTATGGGCCCGAGGTAAGCCATTTTCCGGATAAGATATCCTCTTTGGAAATCTGATCCACGTAAATAGAAACAGCAAAATTACAAAACCCGATCCCGGAGTAAAATGGTAGCAATCTGCGTAGTTTTCATTAAACCCCACAAATGGTAGTCAGAGAACGTGGTTTATATATTGTGGTCAGGTGTCGCATCCCGCGTGCGCACAAATGGTCGCAGTTGCGTGGTTTATTAAAGGAGGGTTTCGCATAAGCCACAAATGGTGGCAGACCGTGGTTTTGTTTTTTAAAAGCCACAAATGGTATCAGAGCGTCTGGTTTTGTATCTTTCGGCTTTGAAAGATATGCTGTATTCTATTGACTGTGGTTCAAGTAGTATCGATTTAAAATTTTCCAATAAAGTTTTGAAGTTTTGGATTTAAGTGCCAAAACAAGGGTATACACTCTGTATGGTCGTAAATGAAGTTTGGAATTAGAAAGTCGACATTTTTCAGAGATATTATCCCGTGGATAACTAGTTGTTTTCGATACTTGGTATCTATGTTAAAGTTATTGGAAAAGTATTTATTTACGCGTTTGAAACTATTTTCACGTAAATGATATTGACTCATCTTTCTTTGTATGTAAACGAGAATGACTTATGTATACTAAACTACGTTCGCTTATAGTTGTTTACATCTTTTGTTCATTGTACTTTGTAAACATGCCTAGTTGGATAGATGTAATATCTAAGGACAATCTGGTCCGAGAATTGAGCTTACTAGGTATTGATGTTGAAGGCGATGTAAATATATTACGTCAGCGACTTAAGATTCATATGAACTCTCTCTCCCCGCTGAACAAACATTAGTGAAACGTAAGTTTATCGTAGACAGCGCAGTTCCGGAAGATTATTCTGTAGAACAGAACAAGAATATTATCGATCGTAGGCTTAGCTCCATCAGGGATTTTTCTAGTGGAACGGTTTCCAACCTTTCTTCTCATATGGAGGAAAATAATCAGCGAATTTTTCGAGAGTTAATTAGAAAAGTCGATCCCTGCGATGGTAATGATAAGGAATCGTTAGTTTTCTTCCTTATTAAACTCATCTCGATCTTCGAATTGAAATTGGTTCCAGATGAGTATTTTGTGAACTCGATTTTGAGTTGCATTGGAGGAACACTATTGAAGGTTTGGAGTGAAGTGGTTAAATTGAGATTTACTTGGATTGAGAGCTTAGAATATGTGAAATGTTCGTTGTTGCCTTCCAGATTATTAGAGGACTATTGGATTAAATTTGTGTCACGACGATTCCAACTTTCTAAAGAATCTTTGCTGGAGTTTATTTCCGAAATCCAGGGAGCTTCACTTGTATTGAACCCTCAATTTTCGGAAGAATAGTTGATTGACATTATTCTTCAAAATATGTCGCCGGCCACCAGACAGCATTTGGTTTTTGCTACGAGACCTCAAAATGTAGCCGAAATGTGTGTCTTGGCTAGGAAAGTGGCTGATTTTGAGATAGCTGAAAGACAAAGGAACTTCAGCGAAAAAAGTAAGCCTAATAATTTAAGTGGTGTAAACCTAATACTTCTGCGAATCGTTCTTCTCGCGATAACTCTAGGCAGTCACAAAGTAATTTACAATGTTGGAAGTGTCAGCGTTTTGGACATCTTGCTAGAGAGTGTCGATCTTAGTTTTTTTTACGTAGTTCGTTTGTATATTTGTTTCGGGATATTTAGAAAGCTATTTATGGACATCGGTGTGTGAGCTGATTGTACCATCCTTTTGGTTGGGGAGCAACGTATGGGAAAGCTCATGTTTAAATGGTCTGAACCTTATATTGTGAAACGCTTTCTAACACCAGTTACACTTGAGTTGGTAAACGTCGATGGCCATGTCATGAAACAACATGTTAGTCAAGTAAAACTATGTCCCGTGGTGGATTAAATCCAAAGTTGTTTGTTGCGTCATATCTTAAACTGGATATTTGTTCTGAAAACATTCTGTATTACGTCATATGTTAAATTAGTATGTTTGAGGTTCCGTTTTCCTGTCTTCGCCTGTTTTTTGTTTCAGTTTACCCTTCCTTCCTTAATATTGGCATGACGACGCAACCTGGAATGTTCGGCAGTCGAGCGCTTGGTGGATCCGGCCGGCCCCCGAGTGCCCAGCTGACCGACATGGTGGTTCTGTAACTACAGATTCCTGGATAGCGGTGGAGCGGGATTGCGTTCCAATTATGGTATCGTCACCCTGTTCTTCACCTGGGACACCGCAGAGTTGTACTATGGCGACTGAGTCTAGATGGAATTAATTTTCAGCGCCTGGATGGTCAACATAGAAGCGAGTGTGGTGATTGTGATTTAGGGGACGATGGAGATTTGTGTTCAAGTTTACCGCTTGGAATCTGATAGTGTTGATGCGCCCCTCCCAACGTGGGATTATTTTTCTACCTGACATTGTTTTGATGCTTATGGACTGTTTTCTTTTACCCGGAGGGCGCAGGGGGAGTTATTGAACCGAAAGTGCATTTTTTCGGTTCAGTGTAGTATCTTTGTTCTCCTCCCTACACAGGAACATTTGTGAAATATGCCAATACCCATGTTCTCCTAGTGGCTACCCCTTTCCTCTTCATCCTTCCTGCCGCGCATGTCTACGGCGCATTCCCCCTCTACCTCGGAACCTTTATATACACAGTGCATCTACAGAACTATATCATTCGATCATCCTAGCAATCGGCGTTTTGGTTGTATTAACGGATTCAAGAGTGGAATCCGGTTCCAAGTCAATATGCGACTGGAAAGTTAAATCATGGAATGCTACATAGACAAGTTGCTATAAGGCCAAGAAGAGGCCTGTTTTAGTTGGTCCGAATATTTAAGGAAAAGGATATCCCCGAAACTCGGACATCTGTGTGACTGTGGTGTGATGTATGGTATGTTACTTATTTATATATTTTTTTTCTGTAAGGCTACTTTGATCGTTTGATCGAATGCCATTATTTTTTGTTGTTAATTTACTTTTATTAAGCTAACTTGTTTATTAAAGTTATCTTTTAAACAACGCCCCTCTTGCTTTGTTTAAGTATGAATAGTTGTTCACCATCCTGTTATGGAAGTCACTCCCGTAAGGAATTATTCCGAGCTCCTCAACTATCAGGCTGATTAGTATTGTTAAAAACACAGTCATTGTCTTGTTCACTCCCTGTATGTATTTAATAAGAAAGATGAATCAACGGTTACCTTCTATGGGCCCGAGGTAAGCCATTTTCCGGATAAGATATCCTCTTTGGAAATCTGATCCACGTAAATAGAAACAGCAAAATTACAAAACCCGATCCCGGAGTAAAATGGTAGCAATCTGCGTAGTTTTCATTAAACCCCACAAATGGTAGTCAGAGAACGTGGTTTATATATTGTGGTCAGGTGTCGCATCCCGCGTGCGCACAAATGGTCGTAGTTGCGTGGTTTATTAAAGGAGGGTTTCGCATAAGCCACAAATGGTGGCAGACCGTGGTTTTGCTTTTTAAAAGCCACAACGGCAAACCTAAAAGTGGGGAAAAGCCGAAGAAGAAGTTAAATATTTTTGAACATAAAATAAAACAATCTAGAAAAAACTGGAAAGAACATGTCCAAAGAATGAAAGATGAATGTATACCAAAATGTATACTTAATTGCAAACCAAAAGGAGACAGGAATGTTGGTAGACTGAAAAAGAGATGGATTCAATTTTTGAATGAGAATCTATGAGACCGGAACAAGTCACATGGGCTTAATCCACGAATTTTTATGAGGATGGAGGATGATGATGATGATGATGATGATGACTAAAGAGAAAAAGTTCTGCCTGAACTGGGATTTGAACCGAAGATCTCCAGCTTTACGCGATGGCCCACTAACACTTGTGCTATTCAGACATCCAGGAAGAGACCATTTTTTCTCTATTGGAATATATTTATACCCATAATGACGAAATTCAATACACATTACTAAAGGCAGCGCTTCTCCTAAGATTAAATTGTGATGGGATTTATTCCGTGCCTTATCAGCTAATTATGAAAATAAATTGGAATTGATGCACTCAGGGAAGCTACTGGCATGCATTGGTTAGTACAACTACCTGAGTATCATACATATTTAGTAAGCCAGCGCGAATGGCTGGAGATCTAGGGTTCAAATCCTGCATTACGCAGATTTTTTTCTCTTTAGTTGTATTAACTATTGGATTCTAATAACTTGCCCGAATACAGTAATTTCAATATTAAGTTTGTAATTACCTGTTATGTTATGGAATAAGTCGCGTCATAATGTATTCTTACAAGAGAACTTTGAAATATTACATGCCGAAACCTACCTTGAAATTTCTCCGAGAGAAATGTTGTGATGTACCAAGGTCATGTTCAAAAAATTATCTGCCGCTTTTAACTGCAAGACACCAAACCCAGCGTCAGACCTCTCATTTAAAGTAATACAGCCCCTGGCTTTGTGGATTGGAAAACCCTTACAATCTTCCGTCCGCACCTACCCCGCACCACTCCACTCCGCTCTACTCAAGCAGGGAGTCCATCTGCTTCGCACAGTGAGTTATCATTGCTGGATTCTGACTTCGATTTCTGCGTCTTGCAGTAAAAAGCGTTTTTTTGGGAACGACCTTAGTACATCATAACTCTTCTCTGGGAGAAATTTCAAGTAAGGTTTTGGTATGCAATGTTTGAAAGTTCCCTTGTTAGTAGAAGCAACTCTGTTAGAATGTAAAGAGAACAATTTTTGTCTGCTCCTCTGCTCCTTGATTACCTGTTACAAATGGTTAGTGCGTGAGTAAAGCAAATAAAGCTAGGGATCTTGGGTTCAAATCCCGTTACAGCCAGAAATATGTGTCTTCATATGAAGACAAAAAATGACTATAAAAAGGCAGGATAATCGTAAAAGATCAATGTGGGAGAATTTCGACGACAAAATGCACTCTCTGCCATTATGACCATCCATTGACATTTTCTCGCTTTTCTCATTTGCTCATTAAATAATAGCTACTGTGCTAATGTCCACCGTTGTGGTTTCGAGGTAGCGTGCTGCCTTGTCACGCAGCGGGCTCGGGTTCGATCCCAAGCTTCTTGGATGAGGATTTTCCGGGTTTTTTTCTTACATGTAAGACAAATGTCAGGTAGCTTTGAGGCCCAACAAGTCCCCGAATATCATCTGGCGATCATTATCAACATCATCCACGGTGTGGAGCAACGGGTAGCTACCACTCCTATAATTCCCTAGAAAAACTGCAAAAGATACCATGAAAATGCTATGATTGCAGTATAGGACCTGTCCTAGGGCAGAACACTATAGAATATAATAGAATATGCTGGTTCGAGTATCGTTTATCGTCACTCCAACATGTACACAACCCAAGAAAGAAAGAAAAAAGAAGAGATCAGAGGTTGTCACGCACTTGACAATTTTTCAACCTTCATCTTATAAAGTCTCGTTCAAATCAGTGGTATACAGATCAGGTCCTCTCCTTACAAATGTCAAATTAAAATACGTCTCCACAAATCATATTAACGCAATTATAAGATGAAGTAGTTGATAATATTAGAGGTTGGAGTTCAGTGGATGTCCTTGACGCAAATTCAGGTCAATGACATCTGAGAGCAAAACAAGCAGATGAGCTTCATTTCCAAGAAAAATAAATACCACATGCGGCTTTCATTAAGTCATCTTGTGCTTCCATAAAACAACTTGTCAACACTTTTAACACAAAATAGCATATTCAGTCGCGTAATGTGATTCACACTTGCTTCATTGACGTCGTGACAACTAAAACACTTAACAATAGTTTTATGACCCCCAACATACCTCATTAAAAATTTCAGCTCTTATATTTTTGTTAGGATACTTATCATGATTCTTTATGCTCTACGACATCCATCTGTGATTAGATATTTGTTATATATGTTTCATCCTCGACTTAAATTATCATTATTATTATTATTATTATTATTATTATTATTATTATTATTATTATTATTATTATTATTATTATTATTATATAAGCAGTTAAATTGGTATCGACATGTACGATGAATTATAAGAAGAATGGTTACCCAGAAAGAACATAAGAATTGTTTCCACGAGGAAGAAGAAAAAATGGAAGACCTCGAAACTCATGAACGCAAGAAATAAGAACTGGAATAAGAACAAGAGGACTGTAGGACATGGAGAACATGGATAGGGACGAGTGGAGGAGGAAAATAAAATTTTAGGCACAGAAAGATTTGTAACATTGAAAATGTGTTTATAATTATATTGTTATTATTATTATTATTATTATTATTATTATTATTATTATTATTAATGTATTAAATGATATGAAGAATATAATTACCTTTGGATTAAAATTAACTCAAAATGTACCCAAAAAATGACATAAAATATAGAATTAAAAAAAGGGCAGATCGGTAATAACAATGTTAAACGGAGTTTTGTGGGATAAGAACATAAGATACCAAATTACAAATTTATAAATTCATACTTCAAAGGCCGGTAACATGGTGCAGAAACTTAGCAGTTGAATACAAATTTGAGCTTAAAACTTATGTCTACTGAAGTGGATTATTTTAGACGCTCAATTAGACATTCTAAATTGAATAAAAATAAGAAATACAATCATCAGGCAACAAATGAAAGTAAAAAATTCAATGTTAGATTTTGTGAGATACAGACAACTAGAATGGTATGGTCATACATGTAGGATGCCCAGACAAGCTTTGGAATGGATATCACCTGGGAAAAGAAAGAAATATCGACCTAGATTAAATGGATGGATGGTATGAGGGAGATAGGTCTGGAAGAATTGGAATGGGAAGTAGAGAAGAATGGAGAAAGAAGATAAAAATTTAAAAAGCTTTGGGCACAGGAAGGTGCTTTATTGCATTGTAAACCTGTTTATAAATGTATTATTATTATTATTATTATTATTATTATTATTATTAAGAAATAGAAATAATAAAGGAAAATTTGTAATTGCTTGCCTCAATGGAATATTGTGGGATAAACATATAAGTAATAAAAATAAAATGAATATATATCATACAATAATTGTTAAAATCATCATTACTTATGGAGCAGAACTTTGGCCATTAACAACAAAAACGAATAAGTATCTTTTGGCAACGGAAATGGATTTTATACGAAGGGCAGCAAGAATTTCAAGAAGAGAAAACAATTAGGAACTCAGTTATAAGGGAGAAAATGAAGATTGATGACACTATTTTAGATTATATTAAAACTCAGCAATTAAGATGGTACGGACATGTCCAGCGAATGGAAGAGGATCGACTACCAAAATCTGTTTTGGAATGGGAACCTGAGGGAAAACGCGGCAGAGGAAGATCTAAAACCTCCTGGAGTCAGGGAATATGTTTATACATGAAGGAGAAACATCTACAACCAGGAGATTGGATGGACCGACAAAATTGGCCGATTAGGAATCGGACGATGTCAAAGATATTAATCAACCGATGATCTATCTGTCTGTTATTATTATTATTATTATTATTATTATTATTATTATTATTATTATTATTATTATTGTTGAAGTATAAAACAATTTCGTTTTAATTATATATATATATATATATATATATATATATATTAATTTCGTGTCAAAGATCCCAACAAGCTCTCTTAGATAAGCAATAAAACATGAAAGTATAGGCCTACATTATTGTAAATTAAATTTTAAAACTGATAACAAATTAAATTAGTAGGCATACATACGTATTACAAAACATATACGGTATCTTTAATCCTCCAATAATAATCCGTCAATACTGTACTAAATCGCAGGTCAATGGAAAATTAAACATATCGTATCATTGACGATCTCATTCTTCTCGTTATTATGCTTCTTTCTTCTTCTTTTTCACTATAGGCCTATCAGTCTCCCGTTCTTAGAATTCACTACCGGTATTGGTGTAAATCACGAGCTCCCGGGCAATAGCTTCTTATTACGTTTGTAACTATTAACTCTATTAGCGTAGTTTTTTTAAGGCAATAAACAAACAAGCCGGAAGATCGCGGGTCCTTGGCCCGGTGGAAATGTAAATTAGGAATGTTTTAAAACAAAAAAGGGACTTAGAGAAACATTCTGACGGCAACCAATGTCTCTGATATCGACTCAACCTCTAAAGGAAATGAGAACCAGACTATGTTCTGGGGGTAAAGGAGACTTTCTCGCAGAGCTAAGAACCCAACTAGCATCTCGAGCTGATTGTCTAGAAAGGTGGGAGTCTTAACCTCCTACCGCCCCAAGGTTCTCCCTAAGGTCTGTTGTGGAATAACTTTACGTTTATTACTTCTATTATACCTACTCTTATTTGTTCTGATATTATTCCTACTACTATTACTACTATTATTGATATTATTATTATTATTATTATTATTATAAGGTTATTTTAGCGTACATTATTCTTGATATTAACAGGGAACAAAATGTTGACATCATGCCAAATATTAAACAACTTTTTAAAGCATATATTGATTTCTTATTTCCACAAAGAAAACTAATTTAAAGATAACAATCCTATTTTTACAGAACCAGACAAAAAAAAAGTTACTTTCTTCTTACATGTACCTCAATTCTACGAAATTGCTGCATCTAAGCCTATTAGTTATTTAGAACCAAAATTATATAATGAATTAACTAGATCCAATCCAGAGTTCAGCAAACTATATCAGATAGATTTAGGAAATAATTCAATTAGGCCTAATTATTTTAATATTTTATACTATTGTATAGTGCGAAAACGTGGACGTTAAACAGAGAGCATGCACACAAACTATTGTTGTCAGAGATGGACTTTTGGGGAAGGGCTTCTAGAAATTCAAGACGAGACAAAATTAGGACCACTAAAAATGAGAGAAATAATGAGTGTTCAAAAATATGTTCTACAAGTTATTGAAGAAAGAAGAGTGCAATGGTTTGACCACATAAAGAGGATGACAGATGGAAGGATACCTAAGAAGATGATATTAAATTTTGAGCCAGGAGAGAATACCAGAAAATATCGTAATGATAATCAGATGGCATTGAATATTATATATATATATCCATCCATCCAATGACTGATTGGCTCAAATTCGACTTTTCGCCTCCCTTAACTTCTGCCTCCAATCATTTCTATTTTGCGCAGCAAGCCTCCAGTTGCGACAGTTAAGTAGGTTTGCAGCATCTTCCTTAATACCATCCTCCCATCGTTTTTTCGGTCTTCCAACCCGTCTATTCCCCATAAAACTTACTGTAAGCACCCTTTTTGGTGCTCGGTCTGTTGAGAGCCTTTGTACATGGCCAGCCCATTCTAATTTCTTTAACTTAATAAAATTGACAAGGTCCGATTCATTGTATTTGTCATACAGTTCTTTGTTGTATCGTATTCTCCACTGGCCATTAATATTTATCGGTCCAAATATTTTCCTGAGTACTTTTTTTTCAAAATTATTTAGGGCCACCTCTGAGCTTTTAGTGAGGCTCCATGTCTCACTACCATAGGTCAAAACTGTTCTTATTAAAACTTTATATAGCCTTATTTTAGTTGCTGAGTGTATTTTATTACTCTTCATTATTTTATGAAGTGAGTAATAAGCTTTGTTGGTCAGTTTCAGTCTTCTTTGTACTTCAATATGTTGGTCGTTATTAACTGTAATACATGAGCCAAGATAGTTAAATTTTTTTCACAATGTTAAAACCTAATTCTTTTATGCTATTAGATTGCTGTTCTGTCATTGGTTTAACACCTGTCTGTATCATAACTTGTGTTTTCTGCATGTTAATTTCTAGACCTATATCTTCTGTGGCTGCTTTAAATTCTGTGTAAAATTGTTGAATGGCTTTGTTACTTCTGCTTAAGAGACATATGTCATCTGCATACCCTGTTATCTGTGTAGTGCGATATTATAGGGTCCCTTTAGTGTTCACTGATAGCTTTCTAATGAGGTATTCAAGAACCAAATTAAAGAAGCATGGGACCAGCCCATCACCCTGTTTGAGTCCTTGTTCGGTCTTAAAAGATTCTGTAATTTGTTCCTGTATCTTGACTTGATCTGTTGTGTCAGTCATGGTACCCTTAACCAACCTTATTAACTTTTTGGGGATGCTAAATTCACTCATGATTCCGTAATTTTTTTTCTCGTTGTATACTATCATATGCCTGTTTAAAATCTCTCTCTCTCTCTCTCTCTCTCTCTCTCCTCTCTCTCTCCTCTCTCTCTCTCTCTCTCTCTCTCTCTCTCTCTATATATATATATATATATATATATATATATATATATATATATATTTTAAATATGCTGATGTTAAACTCCCAATATTTCTCAAGCATAATTTTGACTGTGTATAATTGGTCAATTGTGGATCGTCCTCTTCTAAATTCTCCTTGGTATTCGTTTAATAAATCCTCTATGTATGACTCTAGTCTTAATCGTATGATATTTGTGAGAATTTTATATGCTGTGCACAGTAGGGTTATTCCTCTATAATTACTACAGTCCAGCTTGTCTCCCTTCTTGTATAGTGGGCAGATAATACTATTCCTCCAGTCGTTGGGTATCCGTTCTTCTTGCCAGATGAGTGTTATCAAGTGATGAATTTCTTTTAACAGTGTTTTTCCTCCGTTTTTTAAAAGTTCAGCTGGTATCTTATCTACTCCTGGATCTTTATTATTTTTTTTTTTTTAGTTTTTAGGGAGTTTTTAACTTCTTCTATGGTAGGTGGATTTATTTCATAACCATCATCTTCATCGAGGGTTAGGTCTTGAGGTCCTTCCGTTTCATGAATGGACTTATTATTCCACTCAGCAGAACATGAAAGTATTCCTTCCATCTAGACTAAATCCCTTCTTGGTCTCCAATGATGTTATCTTGATTATCCTTAATGAGCATTGTGAACAGTAACTTGACCTTTCTAAATGCTACATGCAGGTTAAGTTTCCCAAATTCTTCACTCACCTCACACAATTCTTTGTTTAATACTTGTCTTTTCTTTCTTTGGAATAGCTTATCTGCGATTCTTCGTTTATCTTCATACTCCATCCTTCTGGCTCTAGTGGGTCTACTTAGCCAGCATTTGTAAGCTCGATTCCTTGCTGTTAGTGCTTTCTCACATTTCTCATCGAACCATTCCTTCTGTCTATTCTTATTTTCAATCCCAATGTCTTGGTTGCTACTTCTGTGATTATTGACTTCATATTTTTCCAAGTATCATCAGTATTATTCGTGGATATTCCTTCCTTGAGATTTTCTTCCAACATTTTTTGGTAGGTTTCTAGGTGTTCAGGTTCTTTAAGTTTATCAAAATTTATTTTTTGTTCCTTGATTTTTGGTTAATTTTTCCATCTATTTATTTTACCTCTATATACTGTTTTAACTAGACAGTGGTCAGAGTTTCCTATTGCCCCACGATGAGTTTTAACATATATATATCAAGTATAATTGATGTTAGAACTCATCGTGGGGCAATATATATATTACATTTTGAAGCTGATGTAATAGAAGAAAGGGGAGACAATAAAAAACAGTGGGTTAAAGGACTGGATACGAGTATGATGTCGAGAGGAATAACAGAAAATGATCCAGATATTATGCATATACCCATCCATCCATAGTAATTCTGCCCGAGGGCAGGTCTTTCACTGCAATCATAGCATTTTCATATTATGCTTTGCAGCTTTACTAGGGAATTATAGGTGTGGTAGCTTCCCATTGCTTTCCACACCGGTGAAGGGTCATGATAATAATGATAAGGATGATGATGATGATGGCCGGACCATTCCCGGGGAACGTTGAACCCTAAGCTTCCTGATATTTGGCTTACAGGTGAGGAAAAACCCCGAAAAAACCTCACCCAGGAGCCTGTCCCGACCGGGAATCGAACCCGGGCCCGCTGCGTGACAAGGCAGCACGCTACCTCGAAACCACAGCGGTGGACATATGGATGTTTGGGGGAGTAAAATTTACGATGGATTGTAGGAAAACTACTGCATTGTAGAGAGATTCTTGTTAAAAATATGTACAATTATAAATAATGTCAAAGGTTGATGTTTAGGGATTTTACGATGCCAATAAATAAAAAAAATTCCACTTCAAAATCCAAAACAATGGCAATGTGTGGAAAAAACATACAACGGGTGAAAATTGAGATTGATGGAAAATTTATAGAACAAGTGTCAGATTTCTCTTACTTAGGAAATGTATTTGCAGAGTATAAGAGTGACATTGATTCAAAATTACAAAAATATAATAAAATGAATGGGGTAATACGAAGACATTTTGGTAAATAGATGAGGACAGAGACAAAACTAAGATTACATAACATCTCATCGAAAGCTGCTCTAAAATACGGAAGTGAAATTTGGATTTTAAATGAAAGAAACTCTCATAAACTTCAAGTAAGCCAAATGCGCTTCTTACGATCATTGTTAGGAGTTAATAGACTGGATCACCAAAGGAACACTATTATCAGAGGAAAACTTGGAGTAACAAGTTTAAATGAAGATATACAAAGATACCAACAAGAATGGAAAAATCATCTGAGGAGAATGGCAAGAAATAGACTTCCAAAATTGGCATTCCAATATACCCCAACTGGACATAGGGACCAAGGAAGACCAAAACATCGGTGGAAAGATCAAGATCATCTTCGCTAGGTTTACCGTACAGGCCACATGGCCTAAAACGAATTTGTTCATGATGATGATGAAAATGAATAAATAAAATTTATAAATTCTGAGTAAAGTCACAGATCGTACCTACATCAGCTGCTCTGTCGACAAATCCTACTACCACGTCCACGTCGTGACTCTGGTCAATGTAATCGTGCGGTTGTAGCAGACGGTAGAGGGCGAAGGCGAGTATCCAGGGCCATAATTGGATTTGGCATAGGGAACACACCACTACGGAGAAGCATACAAGTCCAGAGGTATACAGCCATTGGGCTTGTCCACTATTGGTTGATAACCAGTAATGGGGACATTTAAACTACTTGAAAACTACAGGAATAATCAGAACGAATAGCAATACGACGAAAAATAAATAGAAAGTAGACGAGCTTTAAAGATATATATACAGGGTGTTTCAGAATAAATATCACAAACCTCTAAGGTTGTAGAGGGGACTTAGTAGACAAAGTTTAGATAAGGAATCCATGTCCAGGAACGCACCATTTCGATGTAAAATAGGTTTGAAGATCGAAACACAATGAGCTGATATCGTGTGTTTTGTGTTTCAGAATAAGTATTAAGACTTCTAGAGGTTGTACTATAAATCTGGTTCCGACCCTGTTGTTCGTTGCACAAAGTGTTTCCATACACACGCCCCAAAAGGCCTGGTGTGTACTCAATAATTTCTGTTGCTGCCAGAATTCGTGCAAGAAGATCTTCCTCCGACTCGACAGATGTAGTACAACTCCTAGAAGTCTGTAATGTATTCTGAAACACAAGACACACGATATCAGCCAATTGTGTTTTGATCTTCAAACTTATTTTACATCGAAATGGTACATTTCCGGACATGGGTTCCTTATCAAAACTTTATCTATTAAGTCCCCTCTACAACCCCTAGAAGTCAGCAATACTTATTCTGAAACATCCTGTATAAGTATCAGACTGAATAGAAACTGTATTTAGAGAATGCCAAAAGACCGGTTACCCTTAATCGATTTATTTTTCTTGTCCTCATATTAGTTACCAACCACGAAATAGGAGAGACCTGAGGAGACCCTACAGATGTACTGATCAATATGTTTAGTCGCAGAAAGGTGATTTGCCTACGCTTGCAGAAAGCAGAAGAAGAAAAAGAAGAAGAAAATGATAAATAGTATCCTATTTTGGTTTATATTATAGACCCTATCTTGATTTCTTTCTCAGTTTAAAATTAATCTATTCTGTATTACTTTCTTTATTATATTCTCCTTCGTGTTATTTTTTATGTGGGAGAGTACATTTTTTATTTTGAATCGTGCTCCTAAATTTGTATTTTATGTTTTCCTTTTCCCACTAACGGTATGTTTAAAATGAACAAGCTAATATCCGATGTGCGCTGACACGCCTAAATAAGTGATATATGATTTTTAAATTTTCGTTTCAGGTAAACTCCTACACCTAATGTTTTCAGAACATAATAGTAGCTAAACAATCGCCGTACCTGAAAATGTGTATGCTCAAAATTATACATTGCGGCTAACCAAATATAGGCGGTTTGCTAGAGTCAATTCTTATTTTCGGATTTAGGTAAACCCCCACTTCTAATGGTCGGATTTTGTTGAGTTTCTGGATAATAACTATTTCGGTTTATCTCAATATAATATACTGAGTTTCGTTGTGAAACATCGAAAATTGCGACCGGTAGAGCGACCTTTTAATTTTCAGATAAAACTAATGATTTTACAGGATAATAGATAGCTGCTAAAAACGTACATTAAAACATTATGTACAAATTTTCATTTAGATCGATAGATGGGTTTAAAAGTCTGTAACATAGCCTCTGATCCCGAGGGTAGCGTTCAAACCGGGCCGGGGTCAATGGATTTTTAGGATGGAAAAATCCAAGGAGCAAGTCCTCCGGAAGGGACTTTAAGCCGTGGGTCCCGAGTCAGAAGATTTTCAGGCTCGTAAAAGATCCTAAAGCTTGATTGAAAAAGCCTCTAAGCAAAATTTACCGGATTTTCCCGTCCTAGTACTACTTTGGTTTCCTAGATGTCAGTATGAGGCGGAACGCTGACCACGGACCACTCAAATGACATCTATATGAAAACAAGTGTATCTAAATTAGTTTGGTTCAAGTTCTTCCCTGTAGGGGGAGAGCGCCTAAATCTCTGTTAAGGGAAACATGGGCTTACGAGATACAAGAAGAAATCAGAAACATTTGCAGACTAAATTTTTATATATAAAGATAAGTTTTCTATATGTTTTAAAGTATGTAACCCAACTGCACCCGAGAATAAGTACTTTCTCATTCGGGGGTCAATACTGTATACAAAAAAAATTATTCTGAAGAAATTGATTATTATTCTTTAAAAAATAGAATATGAAGGCAGAAGGTTGCTGCAATTGTCCACAGTTCATAGACACAAAGACATCGATTGGATGCATTATTCTTGGCTTTTTCTGCGCAGTTATGAAACGATGCTATAAAATCTTGTCGTAAATGTGATCAGCAATGCAGATTTGCAGTCCAGATCCTCGCAAAATCCCTGAGGACTCTTTCGCGTGAAAGCAAAGATGTGCTCTTTTCAGCGTGGAACACAAGTAAAATGTTTATGGGCAGATTATATGAAATGGACCATAAATAACATTCACTTCCATTGTTTTGCTTCCTAGAATCAAAATATGTCGTTGACTCGAAGAATTTCAGACACTGAACTTAAAAGCAATATGAACTGCGTTAGGCTTTGTAGTTAAATTGTTTTCACCATTATAAAAATGTTGTATTCAATTTATGTAATAACATAACTTTTAATACAGATTTGTTGAGGCTGCTTTCATGATAATATTTTGAATAATTTTTACATACCCTATCTTAATCGATCGTACTTAATAGACACCGAAAGTGACCATGACACACACACACACACACATATATATATATATATGGTATGATAAGAAAAATAAATGCCTGGACGGGATTCGAACCCGGATCTCTGAGTCTGTACCTCAGCGTGATATCCATTACACTACCAGGCGAATCCAATTCAAACACTTATTTTTCTTATATATGTATTATACTCTCCATTATTACTAGATGTCGCGAGAACACTGTCTTCACTGCCATCTAGTAGCTGACTATATCAAGTAAGCAAATTAAAGAGTATATTTATTTTACTTTATAGCAGTGACGCTTATATATATATATATATATATATATATATATATCCACCGCTGTAACCTCGAGATAGCGTGCTGCCATATCACGCAGCGGGTCCGGGTTCTATTCCCGGTCGGGACAGGTTTCCTGGATGCGATTTTTCACCGGAGTTTTCCTTATCTGTAGACAAATGTCAGGAAGCTTTAGGGCCCAACGGTCTCCGAAAATCATCCGGCCATCATCATTATCACGATGATTCACCGATGTGGAAAACAACGGGAAGCTACCATACCTATATTTCCCTAATAAAGCTGCAAAGCACAACATCAAAATGCTATGATTACAGTGAAAGACCTGCCCTTGGGCAGAACACTATAGAGTAGTATGTATATATATATATATATATATATATATTCGATGTTATAATTAAATTTTGACATTTAGTAATTAATGTCACATTAGGTCTTTATTGCTAAATGTCAAAATTTAATTATAACATCGAAATAAAGAAGGGTCACTGACCATAAAGTAAAAATTCTCTTTAATTTTCTTACTTTTTATAGTAGCCACGAGAGGGTAATGAGAGTTCCCGCTACCTCTCATGATAGAGAATGTATATAAAGGAAAAAATAAATGTTTTTGCTAGGATGACTGGATAGCGTAACTGGTAGCGCACTAACATATCAAGTTAGGGTTCAATTCCCTGTTCTGCCGTTTATTTTTATTTTAATCTCTTATATATATATATATATATATATATATATATATATATATATGATATGAAAAGAAAAATGAATGCTTGAGTCGGGATTTGAACTCGAGTCTCTAAAGTCTGTACCTTTAGCGCTCTAACCAACTGAGCTACCCAAGAATTCCAATTCAAACATACAATTTTCTTATACATGTAGTATTCTCAATTCACACAAGAGGTAGCGGAAATTTGTTCCAACTGACATCTGGTGGCTAACATAACAGTTAAGCAAATTTTTAGAGAAATGTCAAAAATATATTTATAATATCTATATATACAAGCGTTACTGCTATAAAGTAAATATTCTCTAAAAATTTGCTTAACTGTTATGTTAGCCACCAGATGTCAGTTGGAACAAATTTCCACTACCTCTTGTGTGACATGTATAAGAAAATTGTATGTTTGAATTGAAATTCTTGGATAGCTCAGTTGGTTAGAGCGCTAAAGGTACAGACTTTAGAGACTCGAGTTCAAATCCCGACTCAAGCATTCATTTTTCTTTTCATATCATATTTGCCTTCATTGCCAAATGTCAAAAATATATTTATAATATATATATATATATATATATATATATATATTGGTGTGTGAGTGTGTGTGATTGTGTTTTATTGTTCTATCTTTATTTATTTTATTCTTAATGTCACTTTCTTGTATATCTATACAAGAAAACAAAGTAGCAGAAAAATAAAATAAATAAGGGTAGAGCAACAACACCAATGTTAAAGGTGTCCTATGGAACAGACATAGGCCTATAACCAAGAAAAATAAGTCACAAATATATAATCCAATAGTGAAAAATACTGTCACATATGAAACTAAAGCGTGAAATTCAACAACAACTTAGAACAAAGACGTAAGTCGACGGAAATGGTTTCCTTGAGGAGAGCAGCAAAATATTCAAATTTAAAAAAAGTAAGAAATAAAGTCATACGAGAAAAAATTAGTATTATGTATTAAGTAGTGCACTGTTAAGATATAAGCGATTAAATTTGTGTGGGCATGTGTGATGAATGCAAAAATAAAGGTTACTCAGAAAACCATAGGAATGGTGTCCACCTGGAAGATTAAAGAAAGGAAGACCTCGAAACTCATGGATGCAAGAAATAAGAACTGACATGAAAACAAGAGGATTGGAGGACATACATTGAATGGATAGGGATGAGTGAAGATGGAAAATAAAACTTTAGGCACAGAAATATGTGTAAACATTGAAACTCTGAATATAAATTATATATATATATATATATATATATATATATATATATATATATAGAGAGAGAGAGAGAGAGAGAGAGAGAGAGAGAGAGAGAGAGAGACTAAATTCAATACCCAAATTTATAGGGTGCTGTACTGTAAAGGTGTGGAAAGCAACGGGGAGCTACCACACCTATAATTCCCTAGTAAAGCTGCAAAGCATAGCATGAAAATGCTATGATTGCGGTGAAAGACCTGCCCTCGGGCAGAATTACTGTGGATGGATGGATATTGTAAAGATAAAATACAGTTGTAACGTTACGTATTACTCTCATGTTTCAAAACCATTTCAGTTTGTACGTAATCCTTTACAATAACTGTTCTAAAGTGCGGTCTTTTGCTACAATGCATGCACTGCAATGACGTGACATTACATGTATAGGTTCAAAGACTCCGTGCAATCGCTGCAAAGAGTCTCAACTCCAAAGACCCGAAATATGAGCTCTTCCTTCGATTCAATTGAAGTCTCATATATCAGGCTCTTCAAGTGTCCCTACACACAAAAGTTAAGTGGAATGAAGTCGAGAAAATGAGCAGCCATCCAACGAGCCCCCCATTTTTCACTTCACACGAGCGTATCACTAATAAGTTACAGCTGTATTTATTTTCTTTACAATATAACACAATTTACGTTTTTTTTCATTCAATAATTATATTTGTATAACACAAAAAAAAGATATTTGTTTTTGTCTATTCTATCATCCCTAGAAGTTTGGGCATTGGATTTAGTTACATTCTTATATACATACATACACAGTATTCTGCTCAAGAGCAGGTCTTTCACTACAATCTCAACAATCTCCATATTCATATAAATAAATAAATAAATAAATATATATATATATTTATTCATATAAATAAATAAATATACCACCGCTGTGGTCTCGAGGTAGCGTGCTGCCTTGTCACGCAGCGGGCCCGGGTTCGATCCCCGGTCGGGGCAGTTTTTCTGGGTGAGGTTTTTATCGGGGTTTTTCCTCACCTGTAAGACAAATGTCAGGAAAACTTTAAGGCCCAAACGGTCCCCGAAATCATATGGCCATCATCATCCTTATCATTATCATCATCATCACCACCATCATCCTACACCGGTGTGGAAAGCAACGGGAAGCTACCACACCTACACAATTCCCTAGTAAAGCTGCAAGCTTAGCATGAAAATGCTATGATTCCAGTGAAGGACTTGCCTTCGAGCAGAATTACTATGGTACTATGGATGGATATATATATATATATATATATATATATACTTACAGTTGGTTACTCACGAGAAATCGAGCGGTTGGAATGTTACCTGTTGCTTACAAACAACACCACGCTGGGGCCCTTCCCTTCTACTGACATTGTTATCCATGTTAGCTGTATTCAAGAAATAGTGCGGGGCAAAAAATAAAGAGAATATTTGAAGGGCTTAGGGTAGGAACATGATAAGCCACATTCTATTAAGAAATGCCATTTATTAAAATGATAGCAAATAAATGTATTGAAATATCCATAATATTATTTGTAAATATGCCAGTGATGAGTTAAAACATAGCCTATAGACACAGAATATATTAACAACAATACTGCACTTAGTATTTATATTTTTTTGAAACATTAAAATTCTTATATCTCATAAAGAACAATATGTGGCTTATCATGTTATTGCCGTAAGCCCTTCATTTATAGAGACGAGTTTTTTTATTCAGTCGCTGTATCTGTAGAAGCACTTGCTCATATAGTAAAAAATCTCTCGTTCCCCTCTTCAGCCCCGCTACTCTTCTCTTGAGTAACGAAAAAAATATATATAATCGGACCATTAGGAGTGGAGGTTATTTGAATTGAACACACAAAAGTCCTTCTAGCTGCCCTTACTATTTATAATTTTTTTGAAACATTAAAATTCTTATATCTCAGAAAGAACAGTATGCGGCTTATCATGTTTTTGCCGTAAGCCCTTCATTTATAGAGACGAGTGTTTTATTCAGTAGCTATATCTATAGAGTCCTTCTGCGTGAAAATCAAGCTATGTAAAACACGTTATCCATGAAGGACATCGCATGTTAAATATTGAAAACACCCTAACAGTAATGCACAGAGAAAATAATCCAGCGAAGATAAACGTACTCGAAGAGATGAAAATCATGAAAGCAGCTCACAACAACGACAGCCTGATAAACGAAAACGAACCCAATACATGTAACCCCCTCTACCAGATCTTCAGTGAAACACCAGTTTTGAATCCTGCCGATGATGGGACAAGTTCCGAAAGCGCTACAGTTAAATAACTAATTAAGTTGAGGAGACGGACCTCTCAGGTGAATATTCCATAATTTGATATTTTAATTATGAGTGGAAAAGAGAAGGGGTGAGTCCAAGGTATTTCCTGGAAGTGAGGTTCTAAAGTTTTGGCAAAACCTATAATTTACCAATATTTTAGAAATTGTAAAAATATTATTTAAAATAACAAATTTGATTAAGCCTAAACATTTTTCAATTAATTTCGAAAGAGGGAAGCGGCAAAATAGTTATGCTACTAATACACATTATGTTCAACGTATTCAACACAAGCGGCCATGTTGGAATAACTGAAAATCCCTCTTCGTCTGCGCGAAATGGTGTTATATTTAAATTTATATAAATTTATACTTACTGTTCACCATTGTAATTTTTATCATATGTTCTTTATTATTATTTTTGCGATAATTTTGTTCATACATGGTAGTTATATAAAATGTAGTTTTATCAGGGAACTATGTTTTCATCTACGCCGCTGAACAACGATGTCATTAGGTTCATGTGACCAATGAAATCACACTTAACCACGTGTTTTTGTTTACATTATAACCTAAACTAAGGCCGATAGTCGTGCAGACTGATTTTTTGCGAGAAAACAATGAGAACAATAGTTTTAAGACAGATGTAACAACTTAATTTGAGTCTCAATATCGATCGCGTTACAATGCACTCAACAGTTCTGTGCCTCTTGTTGCTGTACTTCGAGTTACAGGGTGCTCACCTCTGCTTTAAGTTATTGTAACTTGACTGGCTAATTGCTACATTGTAATACGAGAAGCAGAGCAATTTAACACACTGACCGTCGTTGATTAAGTTCTCTTGAGAATTTCCTACTCATTGTTTGTAGTGCATGAGGCAGAAAATCGTCTTCATTATTTGTATGTTCCTAATTTACTCGCACTTCATAAATGTTTAGCTCCTAAAATAATTTACTTGGCATCCTCATGTGAAACGCCTATTGGAGTTAAGGCCATGGAATTTTATATAATTATAGTAACAGAGCTGATACGTTAGCTATATTCATATATATATATTAGATATATTGACGTTATTGTATCCTAAGCGTATGTCATGGGTTTATTTAGTTAACCAGCAATATCAGACCATTTTCAATTTTTTGCAACGAAACTCGGCATATATCATTAAAATAAAACGAAAATGGCATTCTACAAAATAATATCTTTCCCCTTCAGACCCTACTACTCTTCTCATGAGTAACGGATTGTAGGCCTATATAGTATAAATATAAATAATATCATTAGACTTGTTTCACGACTCAAGGGGGAAAAAAAAAACCTGATTTAGCGCTTGGATACTTGCAATGATGTAACAAGTCACACGAAGCTATAAACCATGTGTACTTATAGTATATTACGATGCAAGGTTGGAAAGTGGTTTTTACAGAATCGAGGAAAAATGTTTAAAAACCGAGCGATAGCGAGGTTTTTAATTTCCGAGATTCTGTAAAACACTTTGCAAACGTGTGTTGTACATTATTTTTTGCGCGATGGTGTTTTCAAAATAACAAATAATAGTAAAATAATAACATCTTTGTTGGAAATATTTGCGATCATTATAAACAATTTACTAACGTTAACAGTGTGGGCAATGTTTATTAGTTGAAACAACAGGAGGCATGAGAACAATTATTGATAACATGGCCGAAAGTACGTATTTATTGTTTCAAATAAAGTTCAGTTCATTTAAAATGCAGTAATTTGTTTCGTATAATGTATATTAACACTACCTTTTGGATATTTTCTGTATATACATTGTACGAAGTATACATAGAGGGCAGTGGCTTTACTTCCCGCACGTCGGTGTAAATGTAACATTACAGTATAGTTATTTAGGTTGGGAACCCCGAAATGTAGGAAGTTGAACTTTCATTGCTGGTAAGTACAACAAAACGTACTATCGCGCAAAAAATAATTATGTTCACCCAAAGTAACACTTAAAATCTTAACTTTGGACAGAATTGTTTTCCTGTCGATTACCGAAATATAACATTCTTTGTCTATAAAGTTCTTAGGAAAATTTTTGGACCAAAGAGAGATGAACAGACAGGTGAATGGAGAAGACTACTAACAATGAATATAATAAGAACAGTTAAGTCTCGTAGACTGCGATGGGCAGGACATGTTGCGCGTATGGGGAATGAAAGACGTGCATGGAAGCTTCTTGTAGGAAAGCCAGAGGGAAAACGCCCAGTTGGTAGACCAAGAATGAGGTGGGAGAACAACATTAACTATGATTTGAGGGAAGTAGATTATACAGGGAATGATTGGAAAGCATTAGCTCAGGATAGGGATGTATGGAGAGCTTATGTCCGCGCGGCCATGAACCTTCGGGTTCGATAGTGCCAGTGAGTAAGTAAGTAACATTCTTTGTCTTGTTCGCCGTCAGGTGAGAAGATATGAGCTGATACTAATGCCCAGTAGTCATTTTCCACTGTACTAAGGAGGCATGAAGATCTTGTAGCACCCAGCAGCTTATTTATAAGTTGTTCCATAAATATATTATTACACTTCGAATTATTATTTTTCTCAAAATAGAAGGGGAAGCGTCGCTTCAAATATTGTTTCGTCACTAATATATAACTATAGTTTGTGTCTATACTGTTCTAAGGATGTTATCGTGGAGTTTATTTGTGTGGTCTTGGTATTTTTATTTCAGTTTTCATGCTTTGTATTTTATTATTGTCTTAGACTATATGTTCGAAAATGTCCACCGCTATAATCTAGGGGTAATGTCGTTGCAGGTTTTTTCGTTTTTTGTTTTACTTTAAAGCAAATATCAGGAAATATAAGACCCAAATAATCTCCGAAAAATTTTGGCCACCATAATCATCCTGCCATATTTGCCATGTTTAGTACGACTATGTGAGGGAATAGTGTGTCTTTTGTCTTAAATGTTCATGCTGTCTTGGAGGTGGCCCTGCAATGAGCTATTCCCTATTCAAGGAGTCACTTCATGTCCTTGTGTGGTCAAAAAAGTTATGTACGAGTATGTAGTAAATCCTCTTCCGAGAGGCCGTGTCACTGTAAGGTCTTGGTTGATGGGGCACGTAAAAGTTCCTTAAAGGGAGAGCTTGAAATAATGCTAAGAAAGAATATAGGAGAGTTCTTATATATCGTGTAGATGAGCTATAATGGTGTACATATTTTTATTTGCTATAGATCTGGCTACCTTATTTTGCACCATTTATGAAGTCCACACACAAACACAGAGATATATTTATCTGGAAACCCCACGGTATGGTTCGTGTGCTGTGATTTTAATTCAACGCATTTTGTCATTGTTACATTCTTTCAGCTCTTTCTGTTTGTGTAGGAACATAGAATACATGTCAATACAATTATATTATAAAATGTAAAGTTTTGCTAATATGACCTGAAAAAAAGTATTTATTTATGGGACTGGATCACAAGTAGTAGGAGTGTTTCGTATTCAAACTGAATTATCTCCGTGCATTCATTGCAAAATCAAGACAAAAGACCGCCATTACACGCTCCAATGTTAAATCCTCTTTGTTTCCCTTAACTTGAATACTTTCCATTCATTGCAACTCTTTGCTCAAGTTCCGTTCTCCCACTTGGACACTCCAATAATATCCTACACTCTCTGCCAATATACATGTATGTATGTATGTATGTATGTATGTATGTATGTATGTATGTATGTATGTATGTATGTATGTATGTATGTATGTATGTATGTATGCATGCATATATCCCATGTGTCCCTCATGGAGACTTGAGCGCTGCCTTTCCTTCTTTCCTAATTTCCTGGTATAATGATCTAATATACCAATTTTTTGCGTTCATTTTGAGGTTATTAATTTTCTCTCTTATATCATCATTATCCCCGTCTTAAAGAAGTAGACTTGTTGGTCTGTTCCGATTTAAAATTGCTCACGCCATATCTTTAAAGGTTGACCTAATATCTTGTCCCCTTTGGATTATAATATAAAATAGTTCTTGCCCTCCTAGTGTTTGGCATTCGTAGCACATGGTCTGTTATGAATAGATAGAATATTTTACATATATATTTAATTATTTCATAGATGATTTTAATTATTCAAATAAAACAGTTCTTGAAATAAAGCACTTAGACATATTATATTTCAGGACAGAATTTTGACTTATGGCAGGAACAAAGTTTTGAAGGCTAACTGTAAAATCTCTGCATTTAAACTAATGGGATGTTTAATACAGTTAGTTGGAGATTTAGGTCTAAAGTTTAGTATATAACCCTGGCAAAATAGGGGACTCGTGTCTGTCTGTGGAAGTAGTAGCTGATGGGTAAGTCTACATACCATTTTTCTTAATACATTTGCTAGGACAATTAGAAAGAGAATTCAAATATTTCAAATAGTTTAATACTAGATTTCTAAGAGTGTAGGGTTATTAGATAATTATTAAAAATGTAGATTAGGGTAGATTTATAAAACCCGCATCTCCCTCTCTCAAACCCCAAGGAAGTTCGAATGTAGGTTTTCTTAATATCCATCCATAGTAATTCTGCCCGAAGGCAGGTCCTTCACTGCAATCATAGCATTTTCATGCTATGCTTGCAGCTTTACTAGGGAATTGTGTACGTGTGGTAGCTTCCAGTTGCTTTCCACACCGGTGAAGGATGACGATGATAATGATAATGGTAAGGATGATAATGATAAGGATGATGGCCATATGATTTCGGGGACCGTTTGGGCCTTAAAGTTTTCCTGACATTTGTCTTACAGGTGAGGAAAAACCCCGATAAAAACCTCACCCAGAAAAACTGCCCCGATCGGGGTTCGAACCCGGGCCCGCTGCGTGACAAGGCAGCACGCTACCTCGAGACCACAGCGGTGGACTTTTCTTAATATAAGCTTAGAATTGTTATTTAGGGTTAGAATACTTAGGGTTATTGTATTCACTATTCTCTAGTAATAAAATAATTTAAATCAAGAATCCATTTATTTATGTTCAAAAAACATGTTTGCCTTTATAACTAATACATCCCCATACTAACGCTCGGCTAGAACCTCATGCTACCAAAATTCCAAGTCCCGAAGGTCCTTTAAGCCCTAAGAAAGCCAACAGTTTGTAATATGGTCTTTCCGATTTATTCTACATTCTTCTATTAATGTTGTGATTGGCTCTATGTTCAATTTCTTTCTTTTATCAGTACTTTTGTGATATAATAATGTACATCCAGTTAAAAAGCGTAGAGATTTCATTTCTAGAATTGTAGAATGCAGGCTTTCACGGCCGAAAATCGTGTCATTAGAATATTTCGACTATAATGCCGTGGTCCATAACTAGTATTTTTCCCAAACATTATCCCCTCGACTACGGAGGAAATCTTCATTAGTGGCTGAGTACTCAGCCGAGCTTCCGACCAGGGAACATCACCTAGAAGAACTCGCCACTGGATGCCCTCCGTAGCTGAAGGAGAAACGTTTGGGAAAAAAAACACCACGGCGTTATAACCCGAAATCTTCTAAATTCTTTCATTTCTGAAACTTCGATTTGTCTTAATTGATCAGGGGTAAAGATCCAACTTTCACATTCACATAATATGAGTGGCTGGTTGGGATTATTCATCTTTACGATAATAATAATTTAACTTTTTTTATGGAATCAACAGGAGGGCTAGTTAGAATCGTTTTTTAATGCTACCCCTCAATTTTTCGCTCTTAAATATTCCCTCTTTTTACATTTTAAAAAGAAATCGTAAGTTCGTTAATTTGAAATTCAGCACTTCATTGAAGACAACATATTTCCGAGTTTCCTACAGTAAAAAGAAAAGTAACAAGATTTTCAGGTGGTGCATATTGGAAATCCACTGCTGCATGTGAAGGATAAATGGACATGTGTGGTGTAGATGAGACAGGAATGCGGCATTTGTTAAATGCCAGGGACTTGCGCCGCCCTCCTACACAAATGAATGCGAGACATTAATTATCCCTCTGTCGGCGTGATTCTCAACCAACTGTTTGCGTTACACCACACTGCAAAAGTCAATTTACTCTTTTCATTCTTAGCCTACTTGTATTTAAAACAACTGTATCATTTCCGTACTAAAATTACAACATGTCATCGGCCTCGGCGGTCCAGAGGGGTAAAAAGAAATTCATAATTAAAAAATTGTACCTTTTATTCTAATACCCTGACATTATCATATTTGGTGTTAATTAAGGATACATTTACCTTTAAAAGCATGTACAGGTTGTTACTAAATCCCTATTATAGACTTTTAGGACGTGTAGTGGGGACAAGACGGTTACGTTTAACATAGAAACTCATGACCGGAAATGTACTGTTTTCCCGCTACATGCACGCAAAATTCCACAACGCACATTCAACTCTCCCCATTTTCGGAGCCAAAGACTCTGCACGTTCTCCGATTTGACCCCGCTAGACTACTAAGTGTGAGGTCACATGGAATCCCTGATTTATGAGACCCCTGTGGTATTCAAGGAAGACGGCTTATGGCTGCGGCGGATGTTGCAGGATCAAGGATTGTTGATCGCGAGTATCAGAACATGGTGTGGAGGTACCGTATTTGTGTTCATGTAGGTTGTCATCACATCCAACCCTTCTTGTGTATCCAGACGACAAGCAGCAGGCGTCAGAGAGAACAATATGTACTGTAGTACTTTGCATGTAGCGGGAAAACGGTACGTTAGCCGGACATGAGTTCTTATGCTAAACGTAACCATCTTGGACCGCACTATACGTCCACAAAGTCATATAATAGGAATTTAGTTACACCCTGTGTGTGTGTGTATATATATATATATATATATATATATATATATATATATATATATATATATATATAACCACTGTGGTTCAATACATCTTCAGTCGCGGGCCAGATTTTTTCCTCCTAGACACATCGAGGGCACCATTATACTTTAGAATTTGGATTTATTATTATTATTATTGTTATTATTATTAGTAGTAGTAATAATAATAGTAGTAGTAGTAGTAGTAGCAAGAAATTAAACGTAGGCTCAATTCTGGAAATGCATGCTATTATTGAATATAGGGACTATTGTCACAACTTCTCTCAAAAAACGTTAAACTGAAAATATATAAAACTGTAATTCTCCCAGTTACAGTATATATGGATGCGAAACATGTTCCCTTACTTTTATGAAGGAGAAACTATTACGAATATTTGAGACAATGTCTTTAAGACAATTTTTGGACCAAAGACAAGTGAACAGACATGCGAGGACATATAACAATGAACTTCATGATCTCTATAGGAAACCAGATATAATAAGAAGAGTTAAGTCTCGTAGACTGCGATGGGCAGGACGTACGGAACGAATGGGAAATGAAAGAGGGACATAGAAGCTTCTGGTAGGGAAAGCACCCAGTTGATAGACCAAGAATAATATGAGGTATGAGAATAATATTAACTATGATTTGAGGGAAGTAGATGATACGGGGCATCTGGTAGGGAAAGCACCCAGTTGATAGACCAAGAATAATGAGGTAGGAGAATAATATTAGCTATGATTTGAGGGAAGTAGATGATAGGGACATGATTGGAAAACATTAGCTCAGTATAGGGCCGTATGGAGAGCTTATGTCCACGCGGCCATGAACCTACATGTTATATAGTTCCAGTGAGTTAGTAAGTTAGTAGTAGTAACAGTTTATATTATTTTTTACAGTTAAAAATTATTAGACCTACAGAAGTCTTTAAATTGTACACATATGCTGTTAAATAGACATACATTTCCAATAAAAATGTAAAATTCAAATTTACAACTGCAATGCATCTAGTGTTAAAGCTACGAGTACTTTTCCTTTGAATTAGTGAGAGCACTGGCAGTATTCTCAGCGGACATTGTGTTAAAGCGCACTTATTCTTATCCAGTCTATTGATAACAAATAAATAATAGTTAAAAAACTAAAGCAACACGCTTTGTTAGAAAACCGAACTAAAAAATGGAAGATAATTTTAATTTCCAACACGCTTGGGATAAATTTAAAGTGGTCAACAAAAAAAAAAAACATCCCCAACACATTTAGAATAAAACTACAGTTATCTACAAAAAAAAACTAATTTTACCATCAAAAGCGTGGGGTGCTATATATCAATTAATATATTTGATAATAAACAGATATTGGTAAAAGTAAAGTCTCTAGGAAGAAAATGTAAAAACCATAAAAAGCACCCCACGCTTTTGTTGATAAAATTATTTTTTGTAGATAACTATAGTTTTATTCTAAATGTGTTGGAGATGATTTTTTTTTGTTGACCACTTTAATTTTATCCCAAGCGTGTTGGAAATTAAAATTATTTTTCATTTTTTAAATTCGGTTTTCTAATATAGCGTGTTGTTTTAGTTTTTTTAAACTATTATTTATTTTTTATTTTTTAGTTTTAATATTTTACAGAATAAGATACAAATGTAAATATCTTTAAATTCGATACTATTGTAGTATGAGCTAAAAGTAATACTCTTCTAAAAAATCCTCCCAGCCGGATTTGAACCAGCGACCTATGGATTACTGAAATTATATAGCACTACAGTTCACCGCTCTACCAACTGAGCTCTTACAACGATTGACTAAAAAGTCGACAAGTCCGCAACCTAATTACACCAGTTTTCATTTTTTTAAATTTTCTGATGATTCTGACCAGGATTTTAGAAACAAAGTATGAAATTATTGTATTGTCATTGGTCCTTTACAAGTATACAAAGTTTCAAGTCGATCCAATGATTGTAAGTGGGCGAAAATCGTGTTGAAAGATTCCGTTACATAATTACACAGACACTTTTTTTGATTTTCTGATGTTTCTGGCCAGGATTTTAGAAAAAAATTGAAATTATTGTATTGTCATTGGTCCTTTACAAGTATACAAAGTTTTAAGTCGATCCAATGATTTTAAGTGGGTGAAAATCGCGTTGAAAGATTCCGTTACGTAGATAGATACAGGTCAAGCTAATATAAAGCGTGCAAAAAAGTCAATTAGTGGTAAGTTACGGCGAGTTGAACACACCTTGCATAGTTATGTATACATTGTTGGCACATAATCAGATGTCTCGTATTCCATTAACTTTATTATAGCTTAGTAGTTTCATGAAAATTGTCGCACAATTTCAGGGCTTATTTCCATAAAAAGTCGATGCTACTAGCTGCCTAATATCTTGTTGTTTGCTCTTGAGTGCATTCTTCAAGGTGGAAGTCTTGTTGAAAATGGTGAACTGTAAACGTCAATTCCAGTTAACATAACTTATGTAGGCTATTTAATCTCACGTATTACAATGTCCTTGACATTCTCAGCTGTCCATTTGAGGATTCTGTTGCCAATTTCTAGAAATTTATTTTCAAAATATCTTTTCTCCACCTTATACCAAACACATTTTTTATGTGTCTGGATTCTTCTTGATTACTCTAAGTACAATTGGGATCAGAACATCCTTTAAATTGCTACAAACTTGTGTTAAAGTGCCTATTTTAATAAAACTAACTCAAGTTTATACCAAAAGAGCAATCTTTATGAAAAGTACACGAGAGATGTTTTGAAAATAAACTCACCATGTCCAAAAATCATTAAAATCTATAAAAAAATTCGAATGCCCAATTTTTTATGAAAGACCCGGTACAATGCCCGATACCTAACATGCTAACTGATTGTTAATCTATTCTAGCTGTATTATTGTCTACCTTAATGAATCGACACATCCCGCACCAAACCCGAGCGGTTTGACGCATCTTCCCTTGATGCAGACATACAGGATTTGCGCCGGTTCGAGTCTCCGTGGATAAATACATTTTCTCAAGGAATTTCGACCAGTATTGGACCAGTGTCCATTCAGCATCATGGATAATTTGAATACCTACAATATACAACTTGCTCCATATTGGGAAAACCAGCTATACCTGCTGGGGTATCGGACATGCTGATCAGATGTCACCCCTATACTGACTGGATGATCGTTCACCTCCGTGATTAACAGTGTTGATGTGAGACCAAAATGCCTTTTAGATATCTCGCACTGTGGAGTTTAGTAATTGACACATAGAAGTGAGACTGACGGCCGGCTATAGTAAAGTACATGAACGAAGGCAGTCGTGTTTTTGAGCGTTCTGCTCAACTACATCATACTGCTTTCAGAGAGCCAATCGCCTGCAACTGTTGTACGTTAAACGTAATGGAATTTGTTCTTCCCTGATGCACCGGACCCGCCTTCGTTCGTGCCGAGAACTTTAGTGTCAAAGATACGAGTTTTCTTCAGAAAGAAAACTTAGTCCGAAAATGTATAAATTACCAAACTTATTTGATTCAAATTACGGCACCAGGAAATGTTATTATTAGCAACGATCCCAAATTATCAAAAAAAAAAAAATCATTAAATTGGCCAAATTTTCGAATACAAGTTAATAATTATAAAATACTCTGTATATTATAGAATTTTTCAGCCGAGTAGAAATAATTAATAGTGTTTGTTTGTATATTGTTACGTGTCGCATAGCGACGTCTGAATTTGGCGGGCGAGTCGCCCATGGCGAGTTAGAGTACCCGCACAGCCGGCGAATTATCTGGAGCGTCTTGCCAGATGGTTCTACCGGTGTCCCTCTCTTCTTTGGAGAAAGATCCATGCTAGAGGACTCTGGATATCGAACTGCCTAGAAGCTGTTTCTGGAAATTTCCTCGCGCCTTATGTAACGGCGTAGGCAGGAGACCGCAGTCGGTTTTGTGTTTGACGCCGGCGAGAGCAGTCAGTCTGCGATAGCGAGTCTTGTGGTGAACAGTGTGACGAAAAGTTGTGGCGAATTTATTTATGAGTTAGTGAAAAATTGTTCTAACTGAAATAAAAGAAGATCATTAGTGATTTGTATCTGTGAACAGTAGTTTGTTGATAATCGAAGGAATCAATAAAGTGTTGAGTGAAATTTTTACGCCCTAAGTATTCTAGAAGGAAAATAGAGGCCATCCTGTGACAATATTTATATGAAATTTAAAATCAAATGTGTGGGAAATAAATTGCTCCCAACCTAAATAATGAAAGTAAGCCTATGTTTTCCCTTTACAGAGATTTAGGCGTTCTCCCCCTACAGGGAAGAATTTCAACCATACTAATTTAGTTACACTTGTTTTCGTATAGATGTCATTTTGAGTGGTCCGTGTTCCGCCTCATACTGATATCTTGGAAACCAAGGTAGTACTAGGACGGGAAAATTTGGTAAATTTAGCTTAGAGGCCTTTTCATTCAGGCTTAAGGATTTTTTTCGAGCCTGAAAATCTTTAGACTCGGGACCCACGGCATAAAGTCCTTCCCGAAGGACTGCTCCTTGGATTTTTCCATCCTAAAAAACCCATCGACCCCTGCCGGGTTTGAACCCGCGACCCTCGTGACCAGAGGCAAGGAGCATAACCACTAGTCCACCGCGGCCGACACCTAAATAATAATAATTATATATATATATATATGTTTTATTTATTTGGTATTGATAATGTAATTTATTTTATTTACTAAACGCGGCAATTGTTTATTAAAGAGTCGTTTTGATTTCACAAACAGGACAGTTTGATTAGGAGTTAGTAATAAATGATTAATAATAAATGACGTTTATAACAAAATTATGGTTATTATATGAAGAATGATTAATATTACATATAGTAATGATTTGTTTACCACTAATGTAGTACAACCCACAAAATCAGAATAATTATTTAATTATATATAATCGCTCGTCTTTCCCGCTGGAGTCTCGAAATCGAGTCTACAGTAGTCTACAGTAGGTCACTCCATGGACGAAATGGAGCTTGGTAAGTTTTTCTAGTAGTTTTTTCCTGTTTTCCCCTGCCACAAATTTCATTCCACCATTTATTCATACTCATCCCATGCATTTCGTTTACCCGCCCCTATGACAGTGCGTCAGGCTGGCACCGTTGTCCCTATATAAATATATAGGTGATTCATCTCATCTTATCCCTCGACTCGACCCTGAGTTGGACACGAATTAAGGATATTATTAAAATATATTTTATTTTATGGAGACATGTGCACCGACAACTTGGCGGTATTGAATAGTGTTACTACTTTCTTCTTATCGAATACTGGTACCATTAGGTATATTTAACGTAACTGTGGACCCTACTACTGTGTATAAAATGCATTTGAAAACTGTATGAATGGTAAAACAATTTAAAAATAAAACAATTTTAATTTTAGTGATAGTTTTAAACAGATATTACAAAAGTTTGCAATTATATTTTATTAAGACATTTTTTAAAAAAATTATCATAGAGTTTTCTTTATTTTTCAATTTTTAGCATTCTGTATTGAGCTTTCTATCTATAAGTTAATGGCAATGGCGTCTCTTAGCTTAAAATTTACTGGGGTAGACATTGAACACGGAGAACTTATTCAGAAGAACAGGTTGCTGCGGCACTACAGAAATAGCCCCGACAACTATATTCTCCGCTCCTACCAAACTCAGTCAGCTGCCATGGTAACAATGCCAAGCCATATTTATTTTTAAGTGACTAGCCACAGATTAAAAATATAGCAACCGTTATACAAAACTTCGCTTCTTTGGACGGAGTTGAAAATAACATCAATGCCATAGTTTAATAATAATAATAATAATAATAATAATAATAATAATAATAATAATAATAATAATAATAAATAACAAAAATAATAATGACAATACTTCAAACAATGATTTACAGGATCTTTATGGGATATCAAATATAATAACAGCATGTAAGCATTGTAGATTCGATGGGCAGGGCATATGACAGTTATGGACAATGAAAGAGGAGCATGGGAACTCTTGTAGGAAAACCAGAGGGAAAGCTCTGGTAGGTACGTCAAGTTCGAGGTGGGAGAGTAACTTTAACTATGATTTGAGGGAAATAGATCATACAGAGAATGATGAGAAAAGATTAGCTCAGAATAGAATGTATGGAGAGATTATATCCGCACGGCCATGAACCTACTGGTTCGATAGTGCCAGTGAGTGAGTTAGTTAATTAATAGTAATGTTAATTTTAGGCCAAAGAAAAAGGAACAGACAGGTGAATGGAAAGGATACATAACAGTGTCATATATTATTTTAATGGAAAAACCAGCTGTGTAATTAGAATAGTTAAGTGTCGTAGACTGTGATGGGAATGACATGTGACTCGAATGGGTAAAGAAAGATTGGCGTAGGAAACCAGAGTAATACCACCATATATGAGAGAATAACATTTACCGTGATTTTAGGGAGATTAATTACATAGGGATCATTGGAAAATATTAGCTCAGGACATAAATGTATGAAGTATTTATGTCCGCTCGGCCATGAACCTTCGAGTTCGATAGCTCCAATGAGTAGAGAACTCCAAAAGATTGGGATGGGTTGGGTATGGGGAAAAGGGACTTAAAATCGCAAGAATGTGTGGAGAAAAATTAGGAGGAGGTACTTAGATATAGTAGTAAAGTAAAGTGATCCCACAACAGACCCGGAGGCCCTTGGGGTAGTAGAGGTTAAGGTTCCCACTTTTTCTAGACAATCGGCACTTTATGTCAGCCGGGTTGTCAGCCCTGCGTGACGGCCGCCTTTACCCCCAGAACAAGCGTCTGGTACTCCTTTCCGTTGGAGGCTGAGTCGACCCCAGGGCCATAGTGCCGCCAGAGAGTTTGGGTCAGTTTAAAAATCCTGACCCCAACGCTAACTTAGATATAAACCGACAAAATATTTTGGGCGAATGTACGGGAAAACGATCACTATTTTTACAAAGAGACCCCCGAACTCTGGAAAAAAAGCTATAGTCAGACCAATCCCTAAAATTAAATTACCTGTAACACCAAACGACTTTAGACCAATCATCATCCTCCCAGTCCTATCTAAGGCCTTGGAGCGGATTGTTCATGGACAATTAACTGATTACCTTAACACTCATAACATACTCGACCCATACCAATCAGGTTTTAGGACAGGCCATAGTACGGCAACCGCACTTCTTAAAGTTACCGAAGATGCGCGTGAAGCAATGGACAGTGGCCACATGACAATATTTACACTCTTGGACTTCAGCAAAGCTTTCGACACTGTTGACACTGACATATTAATAGCAAAATTACGCACTCTGAATCTTTCGGACAATGCTGTTAACTGGCTTGGATCCTATCTTCATGGTCGCCAGCAATGTGTATCCAATGCAGAACTTTCCTCATCCTGGCTATCACTGATGGGTGGCGTCCAACAAGGTTCAGTGTTAGGACCACTTTTGTTCTCTATCTATGTTAACGATATATCCACTAGACTTACCTATTGTCGATATCACCTATACGCTGACGATTTGCAAATTTACATTCACTCCCATCCTGACGATGTACATGACACACTAGACAAATTAAATAGTGACCTAGACTCAATTTCCCAATGGTCGAAGAAACATGGACTTAATCTAAATACTGACAAGACACAGTGAATAATTATAGGACATCGGCGAATCCAAAGCATTATAAATTACGAAAATATCCCTACCATTCTCCTAAATGACAAAAATATCCCCTACAGCTCAGTAGTAAAAAATCTGGGTATCTATATGGACCAACACCTAGACTGGAAAATCCAGGTGAATAATACCTGCAAGAAAGTGTTCTCAATTATTCACTCCCTAAATAGTTTTAAAAACTTCCTTCCTACAAAATTAAAACAAATACTTGTACAGACTCTTATAATGCCACACTTCGACTACTGCGACATATTACTGACTAATCTGACAACTGATCTATCTGACAGACTACAGCGTGCTCATAATGCGTGCATTCGATTTATATTCAATCTCCGTCGTTATGACCACGTGTCTCCTTCATTTCAGGCCTTATCATGGCTACGCCTAAATGACAGAAGAACTTTACATTCACATACCTTACTATTCCAAATTCTGCACACATATTTACCAACTTATTTAACAACACGTTTTCAACATTTATCGGCTCATCACAATTTAGGAACAAGATCACAAGACTCTTCTTTACTTTTGATACCACAACACAGGACCTGTCTGTACTCTGAATCTTACACAATATCTATGGCTAGAGCATGGAACTCACTTCCCAGTCATGTCAGGGACTGTCAATCGCTATCATTATTTAAATCCAAATTAACTGATATCTTAAGTTCGACACAATGAAAACATTAACTACATAACAACTATATAGAGCATTCTATTAATAATCATGTAGGAAGCTACTTACTTTATTTATATCATTTTAATTTTATTATATTCTATGTTTTTGTTAGCATTAGCTAGTATTAGATCCATCATCATTGTATTTTGTTTAGTCTGTATTTTAATATCTTAAAATTGTAATATGTACGTAATTTTTGTATAATTTTACTATTCGCTGGTTGAGTGGAAGAGAAGGCCTTATGGCCTTAACTCTGCCAGCTAAAATAAATTATTATTATTATTATTATTATTATTATTATTATTATTATTATTATTATTATTATTATTTTAAAACAAGTTTGGGGAAAAGAATCTTATATACTCAATCTAGGATTTAAAGAGAGATCAGGGCTTGCTTGGTTCAGGTTAGGGGCATGGAAATTTTTAAAAATTAGTGACGATCACGATATGCGAATATGTCCAATGTGCGGGAGCTTTGAAGACGAGATACATATACTAGGAAAATGTAACGATTTAGAATATTGGAGGCATCAGTTATTACCGGAAAGATTTCTAAATTCAAATCGTGGAAGATTGGCATGCTACGAGTTACTGGTAAACCCAGAAAATTGGATAAACTTGGGTAGATTTATGGACAAAACGCGGAAAATAAGAACAACACTTATTCAGGAATAAATAAATATGTTAGCAAATTGCAATGCCATTAATTCTTAATAATTCTACATAACTAAGTTAATGTATAATGTAATTGTATTGATATCTAATTGTAATATTATTGTGTTTTCTTTTTTTAAACATCAACTTATTGTAACGGACTGTCAACAGCACGTACGGCTTACTGCCGTGCGATCCATATTTGTAAATAACATTGTAAGTATCTTACTTTTAGTTTAATAAAGTCCTTATGTACGTAAAACAAGGAAAAGGATAAGACAAGGGTGTATAATCGAGAAAGGTAAAAATATTCTTAAGCTGCCTTGAACAAGTAAGAGTGGGACTTAGTTTTAAAGTTTTGGAGATAAGTATAACTTACCATGTGAGTCAAATTCCAGCAGGAGCCTTAATTTTTCACAGGGCTTAAGACTTTATGAAGGATTTGGATGAAAGTTAATGTTAATAACAACGTAAATGTGTATATATTTATAAGATTGGATTGTACATGCACACAATATCCTACATAATGGTATTATTAATAACATCAACAGTGAAGTTAACGTCTTCCCCATCGCAGTGGCTGTCCAATGGGTCGCAGGGACCCTCGAGTTTCTGCTGATACGAAGTCCAGTTCTGGCATCATGGTGAGAAGTGGGGCACGTGGTGGATAACGACCCACCAAGTTGCTGAATCCAATACTGAACGGTTTCCAACGCGATAAAACCGACAGTGCGCGTTTACTTGGCCTACTGTTACCTGAAACAAACCAAAAGAAACATAAACATCATCTAAGTGTGCTCGAGAGGATTAAAGTCTCATTCCTGGGTTTAAGAGATAGTAGTACCGTCCGTTCCTTATCTCTTCTCTATTCAGCTATGCTGAATAAATTATTTGATGGCAGATGCGTTACTGCCAGTCGTAAATGTTCGCACTATTACTAAAATTTTTTCGCTACCTTTAAGCTCTGATTTATTATACAGCGAAGATTGACCATCGAGAATCGTCAACGATAATTGCTCGACTCGGTTCGTTCGATTATGAAATTTACATGGAGCAGAGGGCGTCCTTCGCTCGTCATTTTTTTTTTTCAAAATCAGCTGATTTTATACGCATATATATAATTCTTCTCTACTTCTCAAACGACTTGACCGATTTTGATGAAATTTTGTGTGTGTGTGTGTGTGTGTGTGTTCGAGTGGGTCCCTGGACGGTTTATATTGATAATTGGACGCTCTAAAACCATTAGGTGTAGGAGCTCACCTGAAGTTAAAATTTAAAAATAGCTCTAGTGATCACAATTTTTTATGTTTCACAACAAAACTCAGTATATCCTATTAAAATAAACCGAGGTAGGTATTATCAAAACATAAGCGAAATACGATAATTAGAAGTGGAGTTTTACATGAAATCCGAAATTAAAAACCGACTACCAACCGCCATGTTTGGTTCGTTACAGAGTAGTCTATAACATGCAATTTAATTAACCTTTAATATTTAATTTATTTAGGCGTAGCAATGCATGCCGGGTATCAACTAGTTAAGTATAGTTTCTTGGTCATGTAATCCGAAATTGACTTTAAGTAAAACAAAATTAACAAAGTTTTACCTTCTACTAAAAGAAGAGGATGACAATGGTTACATAAAGAAATGTATTCAAAACGAAAAAGAAGTCAATTTCTGAAAATGGTTCTTAATCATTAAATTAGCAAAACACTCATTTCTCGTGTCATTTATTTAAATGTGGCGGACCGCAGCGAGAACGAAATGGTGCGTAAATGTTATTATTAAGTATATTGTGAAATTCTAGATAAAAAATTTAAGAAATCTCTTCTCGTTAATTTTCATCTGTTTTTTATTAAAATTATTAAATGAATGAAACCAATTGTTGTATCTTTTAGGATACATTTTTAACTTAAGGGTTAATCAGACTCAAGTGGGAGGAGCACCAGCGCGTAAAGGTGGAGATTTTGAGCTCGAATCCTGGTTCAGACGAAATTTTTCTCTTTAACTATTGGTTGGAATTACATGCCTGGGTATATTAATTGTAATATTACTTCCGTATTTAGCTGAAGTAGCACGACATAAATCCCATACTTATGCCTTCTTAATATGTGTAAACATGGCGTAATGAGAATGAAAATTCACTGCTGGTATATGGAGATTTGAAGAGAGAAAAAATTGTGACTGCTTCTAGAATAGCCCGAGTAGCCTTAAGTGGTAATACCGTCAGCGCGTCAAGTGAGGATCTTGGGTTCAAATCCCGATTCAGACAGAAAATGTTCTCTTTAGTTGTATGTAAAGTATGTAAGCCTACATGCAGTAATTCTATTTTTTTCTGTTTCAGGTAAGGAGTACAGTACGACACTTAAGTGTAATTTAGACTTCATGAATTTAGCAGGTACATCCAAATTTACGTGAGTATGTACTATTTATGAAGTGTAGGTCTTTTGTTAATATATATTTTTTTTGTGTAGATGTTCCCCGCAAACTAATTTTGATCCTAAGTGACAAAGAGTATTTACTGCAAATTATATGTATTTACCTCATAATCATGACTAAAATTTAAATAAAAAATTACACTAAAAACTTTATTAATTCACATGTAGGAGAGTTCAATAATAATTATTTAGATGACTAGTTACACCTAATTTTGTAACGTGCTTCTACAATATTGTATCTACATTCAGAGTATTTTGGTAGATGTTAGATATTTTGTATATTTAATGACATTTATTTATTGTAGAAATGATGCGTTTATAGAAAGAGTAATGATGACTGCTGTGGGGGGGGGAGGGGAAGACACAATATAAATCAACATTGTTGTTACGGTATATTCTGAAATTTTGGGTGGTATAGCTATTTTACGTTTTATTGAACCTGTATTTTATGTTTTGATAGCGTGTTTTGTTAGAATATAAAGTAAAGGCTTTGTTGCCTAGTAACTACGAATTGAAGCGTCGCTGATTGTTATAGTAGTAGATAGTAATTTTATTTTATGTAAGCACTCAATAAAAAATGAATAAAATATAGTTGGCTAGAATATTCTCAACAAATGTGATGTTTTCATCCATATTCTTATAATAATTTATTTGGCCTTAATACAACTGAATAATATGGTTACACATATAAATACATTATACAGATTGAATTCCCAAATTTTAACAAGTTGTTCGGGGATTTTTGAGTGTTTTGATGTAAGAAACCCATGTTCTCACGTGGCTTATACCCAGTAATTTCATTGTTTTCGTTTTGTGCGAAGTCCACCTAATCACTGATAATTCGTAGGTGTATATGGTTTTAACATAATGGGGGACCAGCAGATTTTGTAACGAATGTTAAATTCCCTGTTGAATAGTTCGGGCAAAGATGGAGTGATCGTGGTAAACCCGTTTTATGGCCAGCTCGGTCACCAGATCTCACTCAGATCTTCTGGGGTCTCGTGAAGAGCCTGGTATACGTGACACGTCAAACCTGTATGAACATAGCTGATAGGATTGTAGCATCTGGTGACGATGCGAACCGATCTCCTGGGATTTAGAGCGTGTGCGATAGCCAATGACGTGCCGTTATTAAGTTATTTTGTAATGATGACTATGAACATTTTGAACAATTACTTTAAACAGTGTAACAATATCATTTGGAAACAATCATATTCCGAGGAAACAGATACAAAGAGGGTTGAGTTGTAAAAAACGAACCCGAAGAAATTTATCTGTAATGGGCCACCGGAAACCTTTGGATGCCTTTACATCAAAACACTCAGGCAAACATTCCTCTACAACTTTTGAAAGTTTAAATAGGCGTGGCTTGATATCATTACCATGGCAACTGACTGAAATAGGTAGGGCTAATTCTGTAGTGTCGCAGCAATAAATTTCTCTGCATTAGTTCTCCCGCGTTCGATGTCAGCCTCCGTCATATTTTATATCACAACATGCCATTAATTATTTATTTACCAATAGTGAATATTTGAAGGCAAAATTAGCACTATCTCTTAAATAAATGGCCTGCTTCATGTTTATACCTATTTTCCCTGGTCCCGGGCTCTCTGGATTGTTATAAAGCGGAAACCACTGCGAGGACTGTCTCAGCATCTCTGGTGCCAATTCTCTCCATGTGAGGTCATCCAAGTAATCTTCTGCAGACGATGGTGGGGGTCGCGATGTAACCAGAACCACATATCCCAGGATTAGAAGTGGCCACAACATAGCACAACTGAAACATACAGTATATTGATTTGTTTTAAAGGATATATGAGAAGTAAGATAATGATCTAGATAATAAATTATCAAACTTCCAGTGTATGTGTGTAACAATTCTAAGAACGTTGCTTAATAAAACTAGAAAAGAGACAATGATGAGATTATATAAGATCTTGGCAATCCTACTCTTAACATACGAAAGTGAAAACTGGACATTAAATAAATTTGGAAAAAGGAAGATAGAAACGACAGAAATGCGTTTCTTAATACGGATAACAGGGCGCACTTTAAGAGATCATATTTATCCTCAACACTGATATTAGAGAACAGTTACAAATATATGAATTAACAAATAAATTGCCAGACAACAATATATAAATAGAATGGAGAGATCTCGTCTATCAAAGCAGGCTTTACTATATATTCCAAGAGGTAAACGTTCCGTTGAACGCCCCTTGACCCAGATGGAGGGATATGCTTTGAGTCGGCACAGGCTTACAGCCTAACCTTGAAGTAAAAGAAGAAGGGTAGGCCTATATGAAAAAGTATCCCGGTATTGTTAAATTAACCACAATAATCTCATATTTTATAATATAACACGAAGCAAAAATTGACTATATTAATTCCCAGCTAAGTTCCAGTTGTGCTGTAAACAAACTTCGGCGATTCCGTGTACTACTTTTAACCTGCAAATGACTGAATTGTGTAAGATACAAACATTGGTCTTAGGCAATATTGTATTTTATGGATAATAAGACTGAACACAAGATATTTATATGACAATAGAGTTATCAGGGTCGCGGGAGATTAACATATAGGGATCAAGTAGGCTACTTTAACCCCTAAATTCGAAATGTATCCTTTTGGATACATCAGTTAGTTTAATTAATTTAATACTTTCAATAAATCAGAAGAAAACAAATAAAAATAATCCACTTAAATGTGTGTCTAATTATACAAAATACATAATAATAACAGTTATACAAGATTCCGTTTTTACTGCGGTCCGCCACATTTAAATAACTAACAGAAAAAATTGTGTTTTAGGATTGTGGAATTTTGTGTTTTGTGATAAGTGTATATACAGGTAAAGGTATAAATAATCTCATTATATTTGGTAAGTGTTTATTGTGAACTAAAATGTGTTAAATTGCAATTTTTATTCTTAGTAACTTAGTTAAAAAGTAGTCAATTTCAAGTATTTTATTTCATTTTTCATATATAGTGTTTTAAATATGTCTTAAATACAATATTTATAAGTGTCATAGAGAGTTAATAGTTAAATTCAAGTTTTTTCTTATTAGTATTGATATATATTTGCTTGAATATTAGTAATAGTAGCAATTATTCATAAGTGTTCAGTGATATATATGTTAATTTCATTTTGACAAAGCGGACCAATCAGAATCTAGTACAAGTTAACTTATATAGGCTGTAACCCCAACCTAGCGGAACTTGCGTGTTGCTGGCCAATCGGACGGCAGCATGCCAGGGGAAGCAAACTCCGTCGATCCAAGTACCTCCGAGGTCAAAAATCCCAACATGGACATCCTATCTAATCCAGAAGAAGAACCACCTAAACTCCAGAAACCACCACTAATACCTATCACCATGAAAGACTCTATAAAACTGTATAATTCAAACCGACCGCGCTTCATGACTGTAGGCTTTATGAAACAAGACACAGCACACATTAGAAAATTCATGCTTACAGATACAAAATTTCATGACATAACAACTAGCTCCGGAGCAACCACCAAACTAAGACTATATCACTTTAGAAGCTCAGAACTGATGAACAACGTAATAAATAACATCGATAGCACGAAACTAACTTCAAATGCATACATACTAGAAGGTGAAGACATGGAAAATGCTATACACGACATAACACCGAAATACAGCTCAGAATCAGAATATGACAGCTCAGAAGAAGAAAACAGAGACAAACAAGAGGAGAAGAATGATGAAAAAGACATAAATCAGAACAGAGAAGGAAAATGGCATACAGCAAGGCAGAGAAAAAGAGGAAAATTCGTAACAACAAGGAAACAGAGAGAAACCAGCCTCATATAACTAACACTGAAGTGGAGAAAAACCTTCAACAAATAAACTCAAGTGACAATCCTCAAAAAGATGATGAACAAAGCGAAAACATGATAAAGATCCACAAACACAGTACAAAGCAAGGGAATCCAATCTTCCTAAAGCCATAGACACAACATAAAACAACCAACAAGACACTTCTTTGCCACTAATACAAAACTCACAACCTTAGTATTTGAAAACAAAGACCAAACAATGAAATTCCTCAAAGAAGTTCCCCCAAATTTATTTGGCGAACAAGCATCTTATGAACTGGCCAGACAAAGAAGGAAAACATCACCTACCAACAATGTCACCCAAGATTGGAATGCCGTGATATGTGGAGTTGTCACAGACATAGAAATTACTGACTTCGAAAAAGAACTTAAAGACCATGACATACAATTCCGAAAACTAGTCAGGATAACGACACCTAATGGAGACAAAACACACATGATTAGGATCTTCTTTGTAGATGAAGAATCTACAAAAAGAGCCATATTCAACGGCATAACAATCTTGGGACGTCGTTTCAGAGTGGAACTACCCAGGCTGGAAGCGAGGCATATTCCGTGCAGAAAATGCGCGCAATATGGCCACGTAGCCAGTAATTGCAAGAATAGTGCAATCTGCCTGAGATGTGGGCGTAGGCCAGGAGCCTGTACGCACGCTCCCAGGGAGAATGTACTATTCTGCGCTACCTGTGGTGAAAATGACCACTACACAGGTCAAGTTCGATGCAGATTGTATCCTAGATCTCAGCAGCCACCGGAACCACCCAGCCAACCTATACTTCAGAAACAAACAATAATGTCTCCTCCAAGACCAAGTGTAAATGAAGACTTTCCTACACTAAGCCAGAATGCATGGAAAAGAAATAATACCAACACAGAAGAAAGCACCAACGAATCCACTTCTAACAATTTAATTTCAGATGACTTTGACAAGCGGATCGAGGCAGCCATGGCGAAAGTCATGGAGGTCACGACCCGCAAACTAGAAGCTTACATAGATGCAAGAGTGGAAGCTCTAACAGAGCAAGTCATTAAATTTACTACAACAATACTCAACCAAGTAGCTACGTTACAACAACCAACCAAGGGATATGACACCTCTAGTAAATAATACATCGAAAGCCTTATGGAATAAAGGTGTACAAGTGCTACCACTAAGAAGAAACAGAATAGAAATACTCATTAATGACATGACCAATAAACTAAATAACAACTTGAAACATCTTCTTACTGTAAACTTGGACAAGACTGAAAAAACTGATGACTCTAACACAATAGAACATACTGAACCTCCGGACATTAATGTATAAACATTCAGCTCATATGATAAGATAAGCATCGTACATTTAAATATCCGCGGCCTCTTTACTAGCAGAACAGAACTTGACATACTTCTAAATGAAATTAAACCCCATGTTATTACATTAAATGAGACATTCTTAAAACCCAAAGATAAATTAACATATACCAATTACAATATAATTAGGAAAGATAGATTACATAGAAACAATGGCGGAGTGGCTATCCTATATCTAAAGACCTTACCTGTTAGTGAAGTTCGATTGCCCAATCAGTTTGGAAATCTAGAGGCACTTACCATTAAGATTCATATACCTAACTGGCCAATCTACATAAGCACTATTTACTCCCCTCCCCATGATACTCTCCCGACGGATCTTATTAAATACCTCTCACTTTTCAATAAATCCATACTTTTAGCAGACCTAAATACACATCACCATCTTTTTGGTGATTGTCCATCACGCAGTTAGGTCCTAGTGTTGGCATAACATTTCCCGTCCGTAATACGCATCAATCGTAAAGGGAAGGACTTGGCTTAACTATTAATGCAATCGAATTTCACACACGTCACCCTACCAGGACCAACCAGATATCCTTCCACAGACCTACAAACCTTCACATCTCCAGATAAAATTCTATCAACTTTACCTATCTTCAACAGAATTAAAGACATCAAACTACATGATCCGCCCAATACCGATCACGTCCCAATTGAAGTCACTCTGCATACACCCTCTTGGAAACCCACAGCGAATATCAGTATTAAAAAGTTACCAAATTTTGAAAATGCGGACTGGCCAGAGTTTAATGAAACTCTGGACAGAGCTTTACCAGAATTGAACCTTTTAAATGCTGATGACATTGATAAATACGATGCTCATCTTATGAATGTCATTAATAAGGCACAAAATGCAGCAATTCCTTTTAGGCAAATCAAAATTAACAATTATAAACAAAATAGGCCACTACCAGCCTATATTTTGGACATAATAAAAATTAAAAGAAGAGCGCATAATTTATACATTAAAACTAGAACTAACGATAACAAAAGAATATACAGGAAACTACAGGAAGACGTAAAAAACGGCCATAGCAAAAATTTGAAACACAACACTATCAAAAAACAACTGAACGTATACAAGAACTTTGGAAAAGTAAACCTAGAAAATTCTGGCAAAATATTTCAAAATTCCGAGGAGATAGAATTAATTCAAATCAACCAATTAAGGATGGTAATAATATCATCCTTAATGATACCGAAAAAAAAACAGAAAAATTTAAGAACATGCTCCAAGAAATTTACCGGATCCCTAGGGGCCCAAATTTTGACAATAATCTATTCTTAGAAGCTGAAAACTTTATAGCAAATCATCCATTTTTATATAAACCCTTACAAACACTTCCAACAAACTTTGATTTCTTCACAACTGAAAATACAAAATTAGCACTAAAGAAATTAAAAGAGACAGCCCCTGGTCCAGATGGCATATCTAACGTCATCTGGAAACACATATCTGAAAAAGCATTAATTTATATTACTAAACTCTTGTCAGCAAGCTTCACTCTTGGATATATTCCACAAAGATGGAAAGAAGCCCATATACTAATGTTCCCTAAGCCTAATAAAGACCCCAGTAATGTTTTCTCCTATAGACCTCTTAGCTTGACTAATACCATTTCAAAATTATTAGAAAGAATAGTAGTTGCATAATTTAATAACTTAATTAATACCTCACTTCCGGATGGTCAAGCAGGATTCAGATCAGGTGTAGAAATTACAGATCAGCTTCTAAGAGTATTTACATCAATAGAAAATGCAAATTACAATAAAGGATTTACTTCAATTATAGTTGCTATGGACGTTCAAAAGCTTTCGACTCCATGTGGCATGATGGATTAAGAATCAAACTCACTAGACTAAATTACCCAATTAACCTTATACCTTGGATATCAAACTTCTTAACTAATAGAACTGCCAAAGTAAAAATAAATAATAATCTCTCTACCCAAATTAAACATGAATGCGGGTGCACCACAAGGCTCTGCAATCAGTCCGACATTGTATAATTTATATGTTCATGATATTCCCCAACCTACTGAAAACGGCACTGGCCTTGCCCAATTTGCGGATGACACGTGTTTCTACGTGTCAGCACCGCGGGTGGACATAGCCAGTGCAAAAATGAATAAAATCCTATCATGCTACATGGACTGGACTAGACAATGGCGTATTACTATCAACACAGACAAGACAAAAGCAATCCTGATAAAACGGAAAAGACGTAAAAAATTGATGCTCCAACAGCACCCAATAGTCATTGATAATACACAAATACCATATAAAAAACACATACAATACTTAGGAATCACCATAACAGATAAACTTAGCCTAACTGAACACATAAATAAAATAATTACAAGAACACAACCTTTCATTAAAACACTCCATTTATTTTCACGAAAAAATTCACACTTGAATAACATGACAAAAATCCATTTAGTTAACACAATAATAAGGTCTTCCCTTACATACGCTGCACCCTTTCTTATTAAATTTAAGAAAAAACGAACTCAAAAAATTAAATACAGTCTACAGAAAAGCACTAAGAATTTGTATGAATCTAAAAAAGTATTTTCCCATTATTCCACTTCATAACATAACAAAAACAGAATCCATTACCAAAAACCTTAAGAAACTCAGCCTAAAATATAAATTCAGAGCAATGAATAGACCACAAATAAATAACATGATTCAAAATGCACCCATTAATACCACAGCATTTAAACTCAAGGAATTATAAATAAATAGAAACAAAAATCTTCAATTAACTTATTAACAAACATAGAAAATTTAATTAAATCAAAATGAAATTATCATCAGAAAAGGATAAATTATATTATTAACATATTCAAGCAGAAGAAACCATCTATATATTGAAAAAAAAAATTGCAATAGAATCACAATAACACGGAGATAAATATACCTCTGATATACATTAAATCAAACCATTAAATGTTTACTTCCAAAGCTAGAGAGGGGGTGTCATGTCTTGTCGCATGTCTCAGTGTGCTAAAGAATATCATAGCAAATTAATTAATTCATCTAGAAAATTATTGCAGGATTGGAATGCCCTACCGCTGGACCTTTGAAACCGGACTACGGCTAGTTGTCGTTAGCAGGGGATATATATTTAAAAAAATCAGAAACGAACAAATAAAGTTCGTAGAAGAAATATCATTAAATATCAAAGACGATGTAATTAATTCACAAGGGCTAAAGAGGGTTGGAAGTCCCTAATAATAGCCGGAAATTGCTGTTCACAATTGAAACGATCCCATTGGTCGAGGACGCTTCCATAAAAAAATTGATGTTTTCCTTGACAAATATAAAAGGCTGTCCACTTTCCCCTCTTCTATTTAATTTATATATGAATGAAATTATAAAATTATGGCAAAACGAATCACAATCACACTTTATGATTGATGGTCGACCCCTCAACACATTAATGTATGCAGATGATCAAGTAATATTGGCTACTTCTGAAGATCACCTACAAAGAGCAGTACATAGATTGTCAAATATAATCCAAGATTATAATTTACAAATTTCGGTGAGTAAGACAAAAACTATGGCGTTTCAAGGGAAAATACCGATACGAACTAAAATTGTTATTAACAACAATATAATAGAACAAGTTAATAACTTTACTTATCTTGGCTGCAATCTTTCCTACGACACATGTAAAGACATAGACATAAAATTGGTCAAATTTCAAAAACTTATAGGAACAATAAAAAGCATTCTTTTCCGAAAAGTACGTCCAGATACAATTCTAAATTTTATAAAACAATGGCTCTTCCAACTCTACTTTATGGTTCTGAAACCTGGACTCTTACTACAGGTAAATTAAATAGGATAGTAGCTGCAGAAATGAAGTTATTAAGACCTTTAGCGGGTTATACGCTTTATGATCACATACGTAATGAAGATATCCGCAAAGCTCTCAACACACCAGCAATAACTGAAATCATTCAAAAATATCAAAATAATTGGCATGAACACCTTCTGAGAATGCCAAACAATAGACTACCTCTGCAGCTATTGAACTACAGACCCACAGGGCGAAGAGACCCAGGAAGACCTAAGAAGAGATGGAGGGATCAATTTCTTTCCTGAAGCGGAACAGGCCAATGGCCTAATCCATGCCTGCCATTGATGATGAAATATAAAAGGGAAGTTCGAGAAGTGACACAATTTCCAATACATAGTGATGATGATTTTACCAATTTAAGGGTTACGTAGTTCTTAAATTGTACTCCATTGATCTCCATAGGCTTATATCCGTCAGGAGCTATCCGCGTATTTCTAGATACTCATAAGCAAAACTTGTTATTCTTCTTCTTCCTTCTAAGTAGCCTATTAGGCCAAGGCCTGTTACGATCCTATAGAAAATTTTCCCTCCTGCGTTTCATAGGACGGCCCAGAGATCTTCGTCCTCTTGGTATATAATTATAAACAGCTTTGGGGATCCGATTTGAAGTCATTCTTTCAAGATGGTGTTTCCAATTTAGTTGGTACTGTTTAATATATTCCAAAATTGGCGTAGTCTTAAATTCTTTTAAGATATCGGTGTTCCTTTTCCGATCCCATCTGGCGTAACCCGCTGTTTTGCGCATGAATCTCATTTCACAAGCTGTTATTCTGCTTTCACGTTGGCTTTACTTGTTATTAAAAAATCAAATATATATATACACCTAATTGATTTGTGGAGATGAAATAAGAGATCTTATTTTATGAAATGAGAACTGCTGTATTAAGTGTTATGATGGATATACTTATTTAGGTGTTAACAATAATGAAACTATTTGTCAATATGTTTTTCTTCTTCTCTTTATCCTAGCCTTATATCCTGTTGGGAAGTGAGTTTTCTCCATCTTCGTTGTGGTCTTCCTGGAGATCTCCTACCAGTTGGAATATTATGTCACATGACTTTTGATAATCATACATTCTTGAGATATGAATATTTCATTACTGCCTCCTTCTTGATTTCCTTTTATTTATTGGCCGGATTTCACTGTTCCAAAGTATATTAATTTCTGATTCTATCATATATTGTTTTCTTAATTATTTTTCTATGCGTCTTCATAATTTATGTTTCCATCATTTGTGTTTTTTGTATGGTTCAATTTTATATTTTAGAAGCCTAGGCGATAATGATATAAATAAAAATGGAAGAAAATTGACTATAAAAATGTTAAATGGAATATTGTGCATAAAATATAAACGAAGGGAGTAAAACACAAATTTATAAATAAATAGTTCAGTTAATAGCATCATAACTTATGGAGTTGAGACTTGATAACTGAATTAAAATATTGTATTAAAATCACTATCAATGGAAACGAACTATTTAAGAAGACTATTTAACTCATGCCCCAAATGGGAGTCAATGACCAATCACGTTTCAATGATTTCTGTTTTACAACCAATCAGAGTCGTGTTTCAAGAAATATTTATCAGTGTTATAATTACCATATTAAAGAAAGCTCCTCCTTTTTAATATTCTGAACAGGTCTGACCATTATTTTGCAGTGACTGAGCCCATGAGAAATACGGCTACCAGATTATATATCTAGTGCATTAATGCCAACACATGCCGCATGCGGGAGTTAATATAAAAACATTTGTAGCAATTGATTATACCACCAAAAAAAGAAACCACTGTTTGCACTTTCTTAAATGTATTTTTTTGCAGGTAACAATCCAGAAAAATATAATTGTCATATTTACATCATACGACATCAGAAAAGAATTAATATACAGTTTGATGTTTCATTTTTTCTCCACTAGAGAGCATTCTTACAATATTGCGTTCCTTTGGCAATAAATAGTATCATCTGGTTGCAGTGATAAAAAAAAAAGAAGCAGATGAAGCGTACCTATCGTTTCTCATTTGTTTTCAAACATCTCCATTTACATTAAATATATACATATTTTAAAATAACTACAGTTAAATAATGATTTGTGAGTAAAACAGCTTAATTTTATTCGTTAAATAGTCCTAACAAATGCCACTCTTGATTTCCAAATTCTCTAGATAAATTCACTCCTCACTTCGTGAGTCGTGAATTTATCGATAATTTGGAAACCACTCGTGGCATTACTTATGATAAGATAGTCATATCAGAGGAAGCAAATTAGGAAACATTGTAATCATGGCTGAAATGAAGGTTCAAAATTCTATATTATACTCCATTAAATATAGGCAACTTTATTGGCATGGTCATGACAGAAGAATGCAGAAACAGATATTACTTAAAAATAGTCTGATTGGACTCCCTGGGAAGACCACAGATTGCAAGGATCAAGAGATTATAAGATGGAGATTAGAAGGTGGAGAATGGATTAGACGAGGAAGATTGGGGAGATGGAAATAAGGGGGGAAAAAGTTTTATAACTTTGGATTCAGGAAGATGTTTATACATTGTAAACAAATTAATTAATAAAATAAATATATTATTAGGCCTACTTAAAGGGAAGAGAAAATAAAGATGAAGAATTGGATAAGTGTAACATCGTCTAAAGCAAATATTATGGACTATTTAACTCATGCCACAAATGCTAGTCAATGACCAATCACGTTTCAATGAATGTTGTTTTACAACCAATGACAGCCGTGTTTCACCTCGCTCTTTATCGATTTCTCTTTATCAGCTCCTGCTTTTGTGATAAAGAAAGCTCCTCCTTTTTGATGTTCTGAACAGGTCAAAGCATTATTTTTCTCCAACAAATACATTGAATGTAGCAAATAATGAAAAGATTCCTTCATTTTACTGAGTTGTTTACTAAAAAAATTAATGAATAACCCGTAATGTTGATTATGATATATAGTTTGATGTGTTTCATTATCTCTCCATTTGGGTGCACTCTTACAATATTGCGATTTTATTTGGCAATAAATAATATGATCAAGCAGAAGTGAATGAACATAACCTCACATTTCTGATTTGTTTTCAAACATCGCCGTTTACATTAAATATATAAATATTTTAAAATAACTATAGTTAAACAATGATTTGTGAGTAAACAGCTTAATTTTATTCGTTAAATAGTCCTAACAAATGCCACTCTTGATTTCCAAATTCTCTAGAAAAATTGGAAATCACTCGTGGCATTACTTATGACAATTCTTGATTTACCTTGAGGAATTTTAGTGTTACTTACTCGTGTAACAACTTTATCATTTATGTTAAATTAAAAATGTCCGTCGCGCAAGAACTGGCTAAAACTAAGCGAATTCTTCAGCAAGTCGAATTTATGGTCCGATTTTGCTAGTTTATGGAATAAATATTTCTCGTATGATAATTAAATCGTATATACCAAGTTTCCTTCTTCTTCTTCTACTACAAGGTTTAGGCTATGCAGCCTGTTCCGGCGAAGTTAAAAGTGGAGTCCATCTTCTACGTGGTCGGCCAACATCTCTTGTTCCTCTGGGATTATACAGGAAGGTTATTTTTTGTATTCTTTCGTTGTTCATTCTGATTAAGTGTTCTGTTCATTTCTTATTATTTTCGCTGATTTTATCTTCAATTTTATATAAATTTAATTCTTCTCGTATAGTTTCATTCCTTATTCTATCCGCTCTTGTGAATCCTTTCACATTACGTAAAAACAGCATTTCCGCAGTCTGTATCCTGCTTTTATCCCTTGATTTCATTGTCCAATTTTCACTTTCATACAACAACCAAGGAATAGTCATTGTTTTATATAATTTAAGTTTCGTATCTTTCCTTGTTTTCCGACTTAAGGTTCTTTTTATGGTTCCATAAATAGCCTGAAATTTATTTACTTTATTTTTTATATCTTTATTTTCTCTATAAGTTATATCACATCCTAAATATTGGAAACGTGATACTTGTTCTATTATTTTGTTATCCAGTACAATTTTTTATCTAATTCCATATTTACCAATAAATGTCATTACTTTTGACTAATTTATTGATATTTTACAATTATATCTATTGACTATTAATTTAAATTTATATGCTAACATTTGGAGCTCATTTTCAGATTCTGCTAAAAGTACAACATCGTCAGCGAATAATAAAACATTTACTTTATCTTTATTATCAATTAATATTCCTTCATTAGTTAAAACCTTCTTCCATTCTTTTAGGATATCGTCCATATAAATATTAAATAATATAGGTGAGAGTGAACACCCTTGTCGTACTCCTTGGTTTATTTGAAAAATTGTCTTATTTTTAGCCAAATGAGGGTCAATATAAATATTTGTCCCATAGTACAAGCTCTTAACAGTTTCTATAATCTGAATAGGGAGGCCTTTTTCTTTTAGGATATTCCACAATATTTCCCTGTTTACTCGATCAACTGCTTTATCTAAGTCTATAAATAACAAATGTGTTTCTAGGTTTTTTTCTTCTCTTTTGTTTATTATCTGATTCAGGGCAAATACTCCATCGGTACAAGATCTTCCTTTTCGGAACCCGTTTTGTTCTTCTGCTAGTGTTACTTCAGTAATTCATTTATTCGTTTTGCTATTATTCTAGCATAGATTTTATATCCAATATTTAGGAGGGTAATGCCTCTGTAATTAGATGGTTGGTTTCTTTCTCCTTTCTTGTAAATTGGTTTTACTATACCTTGCCTCCATGTTGCTGGTATATTATGATTCTCCCAACACACATTAAGAAAATTCAAGAATCTTAATTTAAAGAATATATCTGCATATTTAATTAGTTCTGAATTTATGTCATCTGGTCCGCTAGCTTTTCTATTATTTGTTAATTTGAGCGATTCTTCCAGTTCTTCCATTTGTATTTTATCTACTTTCAAATTCTCACATTTTGGTTCTTCTTCGTTTTCATTCTCGTTGTACCACAGGTCTCTGAAATATTCTATCCAATGTTCTTCTGATATTGATGTAGGTATATATGCAGCTTCTTTTTCTGATTTATTTAAATATTTCATTGTTCTATAAGCAGTCCATTGTCGTCCATGTAGATCATGTTCTAGATTAGATACATATCCGTTCCCAACTGTCTTGGTGGGATTTCCTAACAGTTTTCTTTGCTTCCTTTCTTTTGTTATAATATATTTCTTTTGTTTCTTCAGTTTTCTTTTGTAAATATTGTAAATATGCTTTCTTCTTTTCCTCTATAACTGATATATATATATATATATATATATATATATATATATATATATACCAAGTTTTATTGCGAGAAAAAATCCACTTAGTAAAGCGATGAATATATTCCCACAAAATGTCAGCTTAACACTCACTCCTGATGATACGTTTTTGCAGGTTAACAAACTCGACCCTAGTTTTCTTAACTTATGTGATGAGTTGGTTCGGAAGAAAACAAAAGTTACGGTCGCTAGAGATTTAATACACACACACACAAGCACACACACACACACACACAAACATATATATATATATATACACATACACTCGATGAAAATTTGTAAAATGTAACACAAATATTTTCAGGGGTATAACATCATCCCTTCAGGATTCCACAAAATGTATTAACAATTTTCTTCGACACAACTATACAATATATAAACATTATTATTATTATTTATTATTATTATTATTATTATTACAATTCGGTAAGATGCTCTACTGGAGAAAAGTATCAGCAAGTGTTGGCAATTTTGTTGTAGATGTTATATACGTAAATTTTACATTATGCAGGCCTAACTATGTGGACGTTACTATAATATGATTTGTTTCAGGATCCGTAAATTTGTTTTTCTTTGAAAGGGATCTACAATAAAAAAAATTGGGAATAACTGATTAAAATTATTGAGTAAAGTAAGAAATTAGAAGAGGCGAAAAGTAGAAATCGATTAAGAAGTTTTCATTAATAATAATCATAAAAATTGCAATAAGGCAGGCCTAATTTAATTTGATTTGATATGTTTAGTTGTCTTCGTTGAATTGTCTTATCATTATCATAACACAAAAGTACACTTTCAATTTCGACTATCTTTAGAACCCTCTTCAAGACTTCTCTACCCCTGGGAATCAAGATTCTTTAATTTCCAACTTTCTCAAATCCTCCTGAACTTCACCATTGCAATCTTGATCAGCCCATACTACTTTTACCTTCAATTTACTCTCCGTAACATTCCTAGGAATCTCATGTTCAGTCGTTGTTTGCAGATGCACTGCCGATCGCAACCTTGAAACTTTGATGTTGCAATGTCAGATACTCGAAAAATTGGCAGGTATAACGGTAAAAGGCTGGTAGGTGCCTGGGCAAGGCGTGGACTCTATGTATCTCAGGGTTGTGGATTTTCACCGTGGGATAGGGCGAGGAACGAACTAAGGACAGCTGACAATAAGGAGGCTTACCGAGACAACACTGGTGTCGATTAGATGATATTTATTATATCACATGTAGCACAAGACAGTTACAGTTCCAATTCCAGAACATTGGATTTGATTGGATATATTCCGGTATCTTTCACTTCGGAATGGTACGGCGGTCGATACTGCACCAATTTTATTAATATCGTGGCGAATCTATCGCGTTTTGGAACACTGATAATTACTAGTCTTCACACGACCTAAGGTGTGATATAACACCAGCACACTGATGCTTTTAGATAGAATATATTTTATAACTTATCGTTCTTGGCCTAACACATGTAGTGTATCTAATGGGTCGCTTGCCTGCGACCGGCGAAATATACGAGTCCGCACAGCAGCGGACTTCAACAATTAATCCTTCGCGGGAGTCTTATGTAAATTTTGTTCCGTTCGGGTACGCTGCCCGGAGTAGACTACTTTCCCGATATTCGGAATATATCCAACTCCATCTTACAAATACACTTTACAAGACCAATATTTTCATTGGCCGAACATATAATTAACATACATAAAAAACGCCTTACTAGCAGAATGATATTGACTTATGGACTCTGATTGGGCATTATGGTTCCCACTATAGTTCAACCAGAATTTCGGGACATTACATTGGTCATGTATTTCCAGGGCGTGATTTTCACACGCTGGCGAGAAGTTCATTAATTTACTGGAAACAGATGGACATAGTTTTTGGCTACTGTCGCCATCTCAACAGGCGGTCTAGTGATTTTTTGACACACTTAAAGTTGACCGTCATTTATCTGTCTGGAAGGATGACTTCCAGAGCCGGACAAGGGACATTACGTCTCCAGCTGCGAGGCCGTATTATTAGGGAACGATTGTCCCGGGGTCGTGAAACAACTTACATGTGTCCATCTTCAAAGAGCTTGAGATACAATGGACAGAAATGCCTTTATATATACTCAAGCGTAACAGATTGGTAAAAGTTTCTCACGAAACCTTTTTTGGAAAGTGTAACTACATATTTAATAATAATGTTTAATAATAACATTAATTAGTGCAGTTATTTCTGCTACACAGGGTGAATGATTTAATCTTATGCCCCACTCTTCGATATAATATATAGGGACCTATATTTTCCGAAGTATTTTGATTATAGAAGTATTCAACCTTGATACATAATTTCTTGACAGTATCCAGTTGAAGTGTCATATATTCCATTTAACACTATGTGTCTTTTTATATATGTTCTCGTCGTTCATTCATAATATAAAGGAAATGGTATAGGATGATACCAAGAGATACATGTCATTAAAAAATCAACCTGAAAATTATTTTGGATATGTTGTAGAAATGTATGATATAGAAATATGACCTATATTCTCAGCTACGAACTAAAATCCCCAAGTTCAGAGAGCAAATTTTACGAACTCGCCGCTTTTGAGGACAAATATAGAAATGATTATTTAATGAACAGAGTAATGAAAAAAAGCGAAAAAGACCTCCACAAATTACAAGCGAAGACCAACTCAGAAAGAAGTAAACGAATTTATTTCTGCAGACTTCGTACAAAAGATAATTTAATTAGCGTTATATCAGTGATAACAGTAAAAGACTGAACAAAAATTAAACTCTAGAAATAAGTTTTTGTTCGCTAAAAGGCCTACTGTGGATGGACAATGTTTCTAACTATTTTTATTTTGCAATTTAAAAAGCCAGTTATATTTCTTTCTTGCTTCCTTATCTTCAAGTTATAGGAATTTATATAAGAGCAATTCCATCGTAACGAACAGTATACTTTACATTCATTTCATCGAATTCTCGACAAATTTCGAATGTAGTTTATGGCAGAAAAAAAAGGAGGAATCCCGAGAAAAAAAAATTCCTGGCCCCAATTCGTCTACTACGAGTCCTACTGAGACGGAAACTCGGATCCCAGAGATAGAGAGCGAGACTTGCGCCACGGGAGCCACCTGTAGATTAGATTAAGTAACTTTTTTTTAAATTTCGTAATGAATGTCATTAAAAAGAGGCATCAGAGTCATATTCGTTACATTTTAGCAATACTACTTTTTTACCAATTCCACCAGGTACCCTCCTGGTTGGGGCGCTTGGAATGCGGAGTTATGTTACCCCGATTATTTAATAGGTGATGAATAATATAAAGAAGTGCCAGGAGAGTCCTCAAAGCTAAACTTAACACAAATCCAGACTGTGGGCGACTACAGACATCAACTAAATTCTGCCATATAAAACTAATACAAGGGGAAATAAAATAAACAAAACAATATAGATTAGATCAATGTCAGACTGAAGAAGGCAATTAATTACATTAGGAAGGGGATAGGGTGATTATTTAGTTAAGAAAAAATCTTTATATACCGGTATATATATATATATATATATATATATTTGTATTTAATATGTCATTCGCTATGGTCTAGAGGTAGCGTTCTGCCTCGTCACTTAGCGGGCCTGGGATCGATTCTCGGTCGGGACAGGCTACCGGGTAAGGTTTTTTCGGAGTTTTTCCTCACTTGTAAGACATATCTCAGGAAGTTTAGGGCCCAATTTTCTCTGAAATTCATCAGGCCATCATAATCATCATTATCATCATCATCATCCTTCATCGGTGTGGAGAGCAACGGGAAGCTACCGCACCTATAATTTCCTAGTAAAGCTGCAAAGCATAGCATGAAAATGCTATGATTCAGTGAAAGATCTGTCTTCGGGCAGAATTAATATAGCATAGAATTAAACATGTATTAAATATTGTATACATTAAATCCCGGACTTATATAGTGAAGCGTGTACTATTTCAGAATGATATTAACTGACTCTCTTCTTCTTCTTCTTCCCCTTCACGATGCGTCATAGTCCCATAATTCCCCTCCATTCTGTTCTCTTGTAACCGTGGAAAAGAACCATTAATATTATAGTGAATGGATTGTTTAACGGCAGATACGTAATTACAAATCGTAAACGTTCCTTCTATAATCTTTAAAGACTTCTACCACTCCCTATCTCTATGGTTTAACATTTAAACATAACCTTATTAATAATGTAGATTTATCTATTTTAATTTTATTGTAGTATTATATGATATATTCTTCATATATCCATTCTTACTTTATAGTATGCAATAAACCTACTGCAATAATATGTGTTTAATTATAAAATAGTGTCATATATCGAAAACTATAGCACTTAAAACACAGGATGCCCACTGGGAATTGTGTACGTGTGGTAGCTTCCAGTTGCTTTCCACACCGGTGAAGGATGACGATGATAATGATAATGGTAAGGATGATAATGATAAGGATGATGGCCATATGATTTCGGGGACCGTTTGGGCCTTAAAGTTTTCCTGACATTTGTCTTACAGGTGAGGAAAAACCCCGATAAAAACCTCACCCAGAAAAACTGCCCCGGACCGGGGATCGAACCTGGGCCCGCTGCGTGACAAGGCAGCACGCTACCTCGAGACCACAGCGGTGGACTAAATTATATATATATATATATATATATATATATATATATATTATATCAGTTATTCCTGAGTTACATTATGTGGCTGTGAAACATGGTCTCTCACTTAAGGAAGGAAAAATATTACGAGCATTTGAGAATAAAGTTCTTAGGGCAATTTTTGAAACTGATGACAGATGAATGGAGAAGATAACATAACAGTGTGCTATACGATCTTTATGGGAAATAATGTAATAATAATAGTTAAGCTTGTAGACTGCGATGAGCAGGACATGTGGCGTAAAATGGGAATAAAAGAGGTACATGGAGACTTCTTGTAGGAAAACCAGAGGGAAAGCGCCCTGTAGATAACCGAAGAATGAAGTGAGGAAATGACATTAACCATGATTTGAGGGAGGTGAATTATACAGAGGATGATTGGAAAACATTTACTTTAGAGAGGGATGTATGGAGAGCTTATGTCCAGGCGCCCATTTACCCTTAAATTGGCAAAACAGTAATTTCTCGTATCAATTATTTACGGACCGCACTGAAAACGAAATCGTGCATTAGTGTTATTATTAGGTATACATTACTTTCTTATTGTTAGCTTTCTTCTGTTTTATTAAAACTAGTAGATACATTAAAACAATTTATGTATCCTGTAGGGTGCATTGCGAATTTAATGGTTGACTTCTAGTGAGTTAGTTAATTTGATCCTAGGCCTATACGTTCTCAAGAAGCCTGCGGCTGAAGAGCAAGAGATAGGAAGGATTGGAAAGAACTCGAGAAACTGGATGTCCCACACACTTAGTACAGTACTCTCTTATTGCAAAGTGAACATACAATTGTAGTTATATTTGAAAAGAAAAATATACGCCTAGACTGGGGTTTGAACCCAGGACCTTTGACTCTCTATGTCAATGCTCTTCCATCTGAGCTACCTAGGCCTCCAATCTAAACGCGTATTTTTCTCTTATACATAGTTAATTCCCTAGCCCCAAATGCTACGAGCCGTTGCTACGATTTTTGCAAATTTCGGTTTCTTTATTAAGAAGACTTTTTATTGGGAATTTAAACATTACTTACAAAGCCAGTAGTGCTTCTTTCAATGTTAATATTATTCGTTTTTAAACATCTTAATGATGGACAAATTATATTCGAAAAGAAAAATATAATTTGTCCATCATTAAGATGTTTAAAAACGATTAATATTAACATTAAAATTGTAGTTAGGTATAAACTAGAGTTGAGTATAAAAGCTAAGTAGGAATAGCCTACCGAATAAGCTCCCCTGGAAAACCGCTACTAGGAGACCTTCGCGTTAAAGTGTCTTTAAAGTAATTCCTCTACAGGTCTCAAGAGGCCCTTAAAGTAGTAGGAAGTTAAGGCTCCCACCTTTTTTAGACATTCGGCACAATATATCACCCGGGTTGTCAGCCCATCATAACGGGCGGCTTTACCTCCGGAACTAGAGTCTGGTACTCATTTCAATTAGATGCTGAGTCGACCCCAAGGTTATGCTGCCGCTAAAAGGTTTGGGACAATTTAAAAATCCTGCCCCCTCCCCCGGGACACAAACCTACGACCTTCCGGCTTGTAGTGTATTGCCTTAACCAATTAGGCATTCTCGTTATAAAGGGACACAAAGGATCTCGTATCATTCACTCATTCATTCATTCAATCAACTAACTATCTATCTATTTATCAGAACCCATTTTGTCATGTTCGAAATATCTAGCCTACATGTACTAAAATCTATTAGGCCTATATACCATTATATTAAAATCTATGCCAAAATACGAAAACAATTACAATAAATACAGTAGCCATTAAATATTAAATAAAAGGTAATACAATTAATTCCAGTCTTATCCATGCAATATTAAGTTGTTTTTTAAAGAGTTGAACTGGCTGCAATTATTTTTAAATAAAAGTTTGTATTGATCAAAGTTTAAAAATATATTGGCAATTACTATGTACTAAAAACATTAAATTTTAATACACTGCACACATTTTATCAGCAGTTAAATAGTTTAATTTATTTATATAACTACATAGGGCAATGAATGTGGCTAAACTATTAATTGAAGCATTCATCTGTTAAATTGAAACAAAATACTAGTAGAAATTTAATTACACAAGAGAATAATAGTCTAATTATCTAATGAGGAATTCAATTGATGCAATGAAGTATAATATGGCTATTAGAAAATAAAATTTTAACATTTCAGTACAAATATAGATTGCATTAATTTTCTATTTAAAAGCTTTCCTATTGTATAGGCTATCCAAAACAAACAGCATACTAACCAAATAACAAATTATCTAACTCACTGACATAATCCAATGCGGAGCTTCATGACCGTGTGGACATATCTCTTAATGGGCTAATAATGTTTTCCAATCATCCCCTGTATAAGTGATGTCTCTTAAATCGTGGATGAAGTTATTCTTCCAACTCATTCTTGGCTGACCCACTGGAAGTTTTCCTTCTGATTTTCCTACATTGAGTTTACATGTCCATCTTTCATTTCCCGTTCGTGCCAGATGTCCTGCAGTCTAGGAGACTTAAGTGTTCTTGTTATATCTGGTTTCCTATACAGTAAGGATAATTTAGATCGCTGTTATTGTAGTCTTCTCCATTCACCTGTCCGTTCATCTCTCTTTGGTCCAAAAAAATTCCTCCGATTGAGGGTCTTTCCACTTTTCAGCGGTTGCCCTTTTACCAGCCGGCTGCTGGCCCTTCACATCCACATGTGTCAATCACAGAGGTAGATGATCAACAGCCAGTGTAGGGGTGACGTGTGGTTAGCATGTCGAGTCCCCCAGCCGTTATAGCTGGTTCCTCAACCTGGAGCCGCTACTTATTGTAGCTACCCAATTGCCTCACGATGCTGGGTGGGCACCGGTCCCATACTGGCCGAAATACCATGAGAAAATTTCTTCCCCCATGGAGACTCGAACCAGCGCAAGTCCCGTAGCTCTGCGCCAAGGCTTCCTACATTAACCACTCGGCTACGGCGCGGGACCAAAAAAATTCCTAAGAACTTTATTCTCAAATACTCATAATATTTTCTCCTCCCTTAAATCAATCGTCCATGTTTCGCTTCCATATAATAGAACTAGGAGAATAACAGTTTTATATATTTTCAGTTTAACTTTTTTGAGTGAAATTGGTACCCATGCCGGAGAGATCGAAGGCGATAAGTCAGACAAAAAAGTACTTTGGTCGAAAGAGTGACGATTTTCAGATAAACCTCTACTTCGAACGGTCGGATTTCGCCAATTTTTGAAAATATATTCCTTGTTATATTTTAGTGTCATATACCTAGTTTCGTTACGAAAAAGCTACACCGATTTTTAAATTCTTGTTTCAATACTTTTTAGTATATATTTAGATATCATTAGTACATGGCAAACTCTTTTAGATGAACATTTTATGGTAAACGGAATGAAAATCTACTGTATTTTATTTGCAGGTGACCAGATCATTGTAGCTTCCTCAAAAAATCAACTACAAAAATCAGTTTATAAATTATGGAAACTAATAATATATTATAATTTGAAGATACCAGCAGTGAAAACAAAGTCTATAACATTTATTGGAACTTAGCATAGAAGAACAAAGATTCTAATTGGAGCAAATATCATTGAAAAAGTAACTTGTTTTAATTATCTGGGATGAATATTATCGTACCTGCAAAATTTGGATATGGAAAAGAAATTAGGGAAATTTGAACAGATATGTGACTCAATAAGATGTTTGAAAATTAAGACCACAAGAGAAACTGAATTGAAATTTTACAAAACAGTAGCCGTTCCAACATTAACATTCGGGTCTGAGACATGGCCTTTAACGATCTCTGATAAACATAAAATTGAGACAATATAAATGAGATTTTTGAGATCCGTTGCAGGCAAATCTTTAAGAGACCAAAAGAGAAGCAAGATATCAGAGATGAATTACAAATATATAATATAAACGAGAGAATGTACAGAAATAAATATAAATGGTTTGAACATGTACAAAGTTTGCCAAATAGTCGTTTATCAAGACACATACTTTATTATAGACCTGAAGGTCGAAGAAATGTAGGAAGACCGAAACGACGCGACGTTGGAAGGAGATCAGTAGCATATTGTGCAGCGGAGAGCGGAACGGGCCAATAAGACCATACCTTGAAGATGATTATGATGATGGTGTTTCAGGTTAATCTCCACTCCTATTGGCCCGTTTTTGTAGGTTAATCAAGTTGGTCTTGTATTTTTTTATTAATTGTTATACCGAATTTGATGGCGAAAAAAAATTGCAACCGTCAGGTCGATGGAACACACACACACACACGCGCGCGCGCGCTCTATATGTGTGTATATGTGTATTTTCGTTGAAATTGAATTTTTTTAAACTCTTTTCGCGAGAAAATTCTCTATCTCAATAAATGTATTCGTTCAGAATTAGTTAATAGCCAATAGTATTCTTTGAAATGATTAAGTTAGAGTTTTATTATTATTATTTTATTTTGAAGTTTTACTCTATGTATACAATCCGCTCCTTCTTTTGGACAGAATCTCTTGATATATTGATTGCCTCACTTCCCACTTTCTCTATAAGGAACATTATTTACCTTTTTTCCCCCAGAGATTCTCTGATTCAGATTAAGAGCGAATTTTGCCCCCAGCTTGTACCTTCAAGTCCAGTCAAAAGTTGGTATTTGCGTATACGTATACAAAATCCTGTTCACCTGTGTTTATTTTTCATTTTCAATTTTATCATAATTCTTCTCTCCTGGCAGGGATAAGGAAGCTACATTTTACTAGCTTATAGTAAAGTGCTTTTTTTTAATCTAATAAATATTTATATATATATATATATATATATATCGTGTCCAGATACGTGGATCATAAGTTTTTATAAGTCAAGATTTGCTAGAATACAGAACAAATAACAGCAGTTTCCAACATGGGATGAAATAAAGCCAGTGCCAGATACACATTGTGCAGTATGAACTTGGGTTAGTATTAAATAACCTTAAATTTATTAGCGTTTATTCGTCCACCTCGGTGATTAACACATGTGGGTGTAAGGCTACCAGTTGGCTGGTAGGCCAAGAGCTTTCTAGGCGTGTTGCATCATAGAGTGGCAGTAGGAGATTATACAACACAATAGAGGATTAAACGAAATGACTGTAATTTTAAATTCATTATATCAGGTCAAAAGCTTTATGCAACCGTACCTTAGGTCAGTGGCAGGACACACTTTATGGAAGAAAAAATATGAACATAATAAAAATAATAAATAAGGAATGTTTAAAAATTTTACTTTTGCTTATTTATATACTTGGAGGAAATTTTATATTCAAGTTTGCATTAATTTTCTAGGATCTTAATGATGAGTTAAAAATTTATTTTATAAGTAATGTATATTAGAGAAGTATTGTGGATTTAGTATTGATTAATAATGTGAAAGGTACAAGGGAAAAAAAGTAAGTTGCTTTTCCCTGAAACCTATAAAACGTGCATTTAGTTGTACAACATGCAGGTATTTATTTATTTTACCTGATGGAGTACTTTCTTACGTGAATGCCAAACTTTGGAAGTAAATAAACCCATGATTAAATTATATAATTTACTGTTTTACACTTCTAAATGATAGTGCTTTCCATAGAGAATCTAATGACAATTTAAAAAAGGTTGAGTTACCTGGTTCTTTCCATGTACCCTTCACATACGTTTATTGACATATTAAAACAATATAAACATTTGAATTAATAATGAAAAATGTTATGATTTTTTTATTATTCCACAACTTTATAAATACATTTTAAGATCATTGATTGTATAAATATTTTATGTACAGTATATATGTATATTGGATACTGTTTGGCCATGCACTGGTAATATATATATATATATATATATATATATATATACACCGTATATACACACAAATTATGCTGTCTTATATTAACTTAATGCCTAATCGAATTCAAAACAATCAATGACAATGAGAATATTGGAATCACAAACACATTATTAAGAATAAAAGTAATGAATGAAATTAAGTTACAAACACATACATAAACCCTATTAACATCAATTGGGAGGTAATCTTAGCACAATCAGATACGCTACAAGCCGGAAGGTCGCGAGTTCAAATCCCGACGGCATCATAATTCTTAACTGGCCTTAAAACTCTGACTGCACCCATAGTCCTGATATCTACCCAGCCTTTGAGTAAAATTTGTACTTGGCGTACGTTATAAGGATAATGGTGGCCGTTATGCAGAGCTGACAACCCGGCTGACATATTGTGCCGATTGTCTGGAAAGATAGGAGCCCAAACCTCCTATCACTCCAAAAGGCGTAAAGAAGTTTCACTATACCATATAAATCATATTGATATATTTATTTTGTTTTTGTCTAACAATTGAACCCCCAAGGATATTCCGAATAGAGAGTAAAAGAAGAAATGCAGAAATCAGAGAATTTTATTTAAATGCAAGGAATAAAATATATCAGAGAGGTACGGTATTGTCCCAGTATGTTATCTCATAACATTACAGCAAATATGTCCAAGAAATCATCATCATCACTCCAGGGATTAGGCAATTGCCCGTTCCGACTTCATAATGCATCAGCCCAACGTCTTCTATGTCTTCCAACATCACGCCTTCCTCTTGCTTGATAATTTCTTGCTAACAATGGATATCTCTCCTTACTCATTCCATCCATGTGATCAATCCATTTCTGTCTCTAATTCGTGACTTTATCCAATAAAGGCTGTACTTTCAATTCTTCTCTTATATCCTCATTTCTTATTCTATCAAGTCTTGTACATCCTTTAACTTGTCTTAGGAACCGCATCTCTGCCGTCTGTATTCTATCCTTCTGTCTTTTCACTGGAGCCCAAGTTTCACATCCATACAATATTGTGGGAACCGCCATAACATTATACATTTTTATCTTGGTGTCTTTTCTAATTTTATTTTTGAATGTTCTCTGTATTTCCACACACCGTCTGAAATTTATTTATTTTGGAGTCAATATCTCTTTCCACATTGTAGCCAACATCACAGCCCAAATATTTGAAACTAGACACCTGTTCTATACTCTGATTTTCTAAAATAATTTTGGATCTCACTGGATCTCTTCCTCTAAAAGCCAAGAAATACTTACTTAATACTTAATACAGGCTTTCCACTTTACAGCAGTTTGCCCTTGATTCCTGCTTTCCAGAGATTCCTATCTTCCCATTGTCCATCTTCCATACCCCTCTTCATCATGGCATCATATATTCCCTCATACCATGTTCTTCTACTTCTTCCCCTTCTCCTTCTGCCTGGTACCATCCAATCCAACACCTGTTTAGGCCACTGGTCTTCCGGCATCCGTTGTACATGTCCATACCATTGTAGAGCTCTCTTTGTTATCCTATCGATAACAGTTTCCTGTGCATCCATTTCTTGTCTGATATATGTATTTCGAATATGTTGTAGCCTGGATATTCTCATACTTCTCCGTAATCCATCCATTTCTGTCGCCAAGATTCTTTTCTGCATCCTTTCATTTATTGTCCAGCTTTCTGATCCATATGTAAGTATACTTTCTATTATTGTCTGCATAATCCCTTTTTTTTGTTTTTCTGGTCAAATTTCTATTCCATAAAAGACCATTCAGGGATCTAATCGCCTTCCTTGCACAATTTACTCTGTTAATAATATATTTTTCACAAGTACCAGATTTATCTATTATAGATCCAAGATATTTAAATTCTTCAACACGTTTAATTATCATATTATTTATTTGTAGGTCTTCTGAATTTACTCCGATTACCATATATTCTGTTTTAATATAATTTATCTTCAGTCCACCTACCTCAAATGCATCGACCAACTTTCTAATCATATATTCTATATCTTCTTTATCTTGTCCTATTATAATCTGGTCATCAGCGAATAATAAATTGTGCAGTAAATGGCCATTAATGTCGATTCCCATTCCCCTACATGACTTATTCCATTTCATTAATACTGCTTCTAAATATATCTTAAACAATGTTGGTGACATCCCGCATCCTTGTCTTAATCCTTTTTGTTATATCAAATTCTGAGGATATTCTATTTCCAACCTTAATACTTGCTTTACAATCATACATTCTTTTTATAAAATGTATGAGAGATTTAGATATTCCAAACTTCTCCATTGCCACCCAAAGCTTGTTGATGGGTACAGAGTCATATGCCTTTTCCAGGTCTATAAATGCCATATGAACTTCTTTTCCTTTAGCCAACATCTTTTCTGTAATCTGCCTGATCACAAATATATTATCAAGGCACGATTTACCTGCTGTGAAACCTGTTTGTTCTTCTGATATTTTATTTTGTATTAGTTCCTCCAATCTAATTTTAATAATTGTACTTAACATTCTACTAATTGCTGCCATAACACTGATGTCTCTATAGTTTGATGGATCTCTTTTATTCCCTTTATTTTTGTATATTGCACTAATATACGATAACTTCCACTCATCTGGAATAGGATCTCCTTCTATCACTTGGTTAAAAAGTCTAGTTAAAATTCTTATAATTCCTGAACCACCATATTTAATTAGTTCCATGGTTATTCCTCCTGGACCTGCCGCTTTTCCATTTTTTGCTGTTCTCAACACGTTTCTTATCTCCTCTTCTGTTATAGGTTCTATTAAGTCACCCTTTCCATTATACAGTGTAGCATAGTCTATAAATTCTCTCCTAGTTTCTGTTAAAAGCATTTTAAAATATTCCTGAAAAGTTTTCATTGGTACTAAATTAAAACTCTTTGTCATATTATCATTTCGCATGTTTGTAATTGTCCTCCATGCTTGGGCTGACTTTGAATAGCCTACTGTATGCTCGATTTCTCCACATACCCTATTCCACATTTCTTTTTTATGTTTCCTGACTTCTGCTTTAACCTTTCTTTTAAGTATGTTATAACTTTGATAATCTTCATCTTTCTTGGAACTTAAATATTTTTGATATGCATTTTTCTTTTCTGTTATGATATCAAGTATTTCCTTATTCACCCAATGGTTTTTATGGTGTTTATCATTTTCCAGACCAAGTGCTTCTCTTGCTGCTTCATGTATATATTTTTTCAAATGTTCATAAATAACGACAGAGTTCCAATCTTCATCAAATTTTAATTTTTCGGTGAGGCGTTGGGCATATAGATTTTTAATACTCTCATCTTGTAGTAAATGTAGATTATATCTACATTTTTCTAATTCATTTTCTATTTCTATATTTTGATCTTTATTTACCTTTTGCCTGTTTATAGGGCATACTATCCTAGTTGACAGCATATAATGATCTGTTCCACATTCGGGTCCTCGATTCACTCTAACATCTTGAACTATAATATTTCTCCGTTTCCTCACTATTACATAATCAATTATCGATCTTAGACTTTTAGTGCGTTGTTCCCACGTATATCTGTGGATTGTCCCGATGTTTAAACATCGAATTCATAATAATTAGGTCATTCACTTTGCATTCTTCTTTTAAACGTTGTCCATTTTCATTCTCAATATCTTCTCCATATGGACCAACTATGTCACCTGTCCCCTTTCCAACTCTGCTATTCAAATCTCCCATAATTATTAATTCCTTCTTTTGAGAAATCTTTTCTACCAATCCAGTAAATTTTTCAAAGTATTGTTCCTTTATTACTTGTGATGCATCGTTTGTTGGGGCATATGTACCTATTATTACTACTTCTTTCCCATATATTGTTATTTCCATAACTATAAATCTTTCATCTATTTCTTCTATTTGTTTTATTGAGGATTTCCATCTCTTCTTAATTAAAATTGATACTCCTCCTTTAGCTCTCTCCGATTTTTCCACCCCACTCCATACATGCATGTATTCGCCAATCATTTCTTGACCTTTCCCTTTCCTTTTCGTTTCTGTCAGAACTGCTATATCCACCCCCTTCTTTGTAATCTCGTTAAGTACTTCATTATTCTTAGTATTCCAACCTTGTATGTTCCAAGTTGCCAAAATCATTGTCCTTTTTCTTAGCCAAAGTCTATGCCTGTTGATCTGTCCGGCTTTATCTCTCTTTGCAGGAAACGTAACAATTATTTTTTATGGAACGGGTTGTCAGCCCTTCGCCAACCCCCGCATTTGGGGGACCTAACCAAGAAATACAAACCAAATACTCCATGATCAAGGAAGGCCTTGAACACTAACTTTATAGGATCCAAGATTTAGAATTTTTAGATTTCTGAAATATGTAGATTAAGGCGCTTAAAATGAGCTAAAACTGTAAAATAGGTTCTAAAATGCTAGATTAGGCTTCAAACAATATATAGTACGAGATAGTAACATTATCATTAACAGCAAATGGAAATTAATAAAAATTAAAGGTAATTAACTACAGAAAATCCATTTAATAAGCTCAAAACAAAATAATTGTCATGTTATTATATAATTTCAATGCTCTGTAAAAATTCCGAATAAGTTAGAAAAATTATGAAAGGCTGAATTGGGACGAGTTACGTATATATATATATACACACACACATACACACACATAAAAAGGAAATTTTGGACTCAAAATACATACAAAAGGAGATATAATATGTATTATCAAGCAGTTAATCTCATTCAGGTGATATAACTTGTCATGTAACTTGTACCTACATCAGAAAAATAGACAAAACCTAAAATCTGAAGCTGATTTATAATACGATATAATAATCGTATATTAATTGTGATTTTGAGACTATTGGCCTAATTATTGAAGTATATGATGATGATTCTTCAATGTGCTGATATATCTTATCAAAATACCAGTGAAATAGCTATGAATTACTTAAATATTTGAACAAACAAACTAGTTTTGCATTCGAAGATTAAATTTGTAAATCAAAGCAGGACAGATGTATAAACTTTGATGTGGTAATTAGTGAAGAAGTGTGTATATTCTGCCCTTAGGCACTTTCTGCCCGATGCAAGTATATAATCTTATGCTCCAGTACTTAGAAAGTTGCCCCTTAATATTTACTCTTTACCGTTCGAGGTAATTATTTTAATGTTTTGCTTACCACTTAAGTTGTGTGTGAATTATTCATTTTATAAATATGTGATAGGCCTAAGCCGGGACTCGGATTTTGATGACCTACAAATCTGAAAACTTAAAAAAAATTATGAAAATTTTGAATTATGTTTACTCATATAACTAGTAAAAACTTATTTAGTCCACAAGATTTCTAATATGTATATATATATATATATATATATATATATAAAATTGATTTCCGGATCTTTGATCTGGTCAAAAACCCTGATGGAACTAATATTTAACCTATGGGGTGAATTTCGGTGAAGTCCGGAGGGTCTAACTTAGCCAAATCCACTCTCCTCACCTCCAAGTTGGGGCCCCTCGGGACCTTCTTAAGATCTTTTAAGATTTTAAGATGCAAAAGAGAGAGTTGGGTGTGGAAAGAAACGGGAAGCTATCACACCTATATATCCGTAGTAAAGCTGCAAATATGGCATGAAAATGCTATGATTGGAGTGAAAAACCTGCCCTCGGGCAGATCTACTATGGATAGATGGATATACAAATTAGTGAAAACTAAATTTTTTTTGTGAAATTCACACATGCAAAATAATTTAATAGTTGCATGCCGTCAATTTAATGAGAAATGAGGGAAATTTAGAAGAAGTGGCTTAATACACATACTTACGTACAATAATTAGTCTACAAACAGGAATGAGATGCACAAAGAAATAAAACATAGGCTCAGTTCTGGAAATGCATGATATTATGCATTACAGGGACTCTTGCCCGAACTTCTCTCAAAAAACATTAAACTGAAAATATGTAAAACAGTTATTCTCCCAGTTACATTATATGGCTGCGAAATATGGACTCCTATTTTAAAGGAGGAGAAAATATTACGAGTATTTGAGAATGAAGTTTTTTTGGAAAATTGTTTGACCAAAGAGAGATGAACAGACATGCGAATGGAAAAAGACTACATAACAGTGAGCTACATGATCTTTATGGGAGACCAGAGGTAATAGTAAAATCTCGAAGACTGCGATGGGCAGGAATTTGGTACGAATGGTGAAAACCACGAGGAAAGCCGCCAGTCGGTAGGCCAAGAAATATAGGGGAGAATAACATGAACCATAATTGAGGGAAGTGTATTATACAAGGGATGATTGGAAAATATTAGCTCAGGATAGGGATGAATGGAGAACTTGTGTCGGCGCCTCCATGAACCTATGGTTTCGATAGCCCCAGTGAGTTATTTACTTAAGCCACCAATATATTATTGCAGAGAAGCACTGACAATCGCCATAAGCGTGACAGCCGCCTTTGTCCTCAGAATATACATATGGTACTCATTTCTGTTTGAAGTTGAGTCGACCCAGATCCATCGTGCCGCCAAAATGTTTAAGCTAATTAAAAATATCATACACCCACCGGGATTACAACCCTCAACCTTCCAGCTTGCACCGTATTGTCATAACAAACTATATGGTGTGCATTCTCTATGCTACCAGCAATTTTCTTCTCTAAAAACTGCTCCTTCTACATTCAAAGCAACATGCTCACTGACAATGATAGCCTCTACCACTTTCTAAGCAATCCACAATAATGCTCGTAAGATGTGCATAAAGTATATAGTTAGATCGTTAAAGAAGTGGAACTTGAGTACCTAAAATAATCCAAAATAAGATAAAAAAATATTCTATAATAATAAATTCCGTTTCCCAAAATTTTAAATATTTTTATAAGTCGGACAATATAAAACATGCAAAAATATTAAATGGAAAATAATGAAGAAAAAGAAAGGGGAAAAAGTCATGAAAATGGCAAAATAACGATGAAGGATAGAAGTAACAGCTTAAATAACAAAAGCGACCTTATAAATATGCATTTTTATAATATGAGGAATAAAGGGAAAGCGCCCAGTATATAGATAAATAATGATATGCGAAAACAATATTAACCATTCTGTCCACCGCTGTGGTCTCGGGGTAGCGTGCTGTCTTGTCACGCAGCGGGCCCGGGTTCGATCCCCCGGTCGGGACAGTTTTTCTGGATGAGGTTTTTATCTGGGTTTTTCCTCACCTGTAAGACAAATGTCAGGAAAACTTTACCCAAACGGTCCCCGAAATAATATGGCCATCGCAATCATCATTATTCATATTCATCTTAGGTTAAGCTTAGGATTAGGGACTCTCCTGGCGCACCATTATCATCATCATCACCTATCATATCATCGGGGCAAGCTAACCCCGCCTTCCAGGCGCCCCAACCTCAGAAGTGGGTTACAAGTACGCCATGCCAGGAGAGAAACCAGGAATGTCGAATGACAAACCTGGGGCATTTGAAAAAAAAAATATTAACCATTCTTTGAGGAGGTGAATTATACGGGAATGACTGGAAAACATCATGGAGTATGGTACCTCTGGAATTCGATAGTGCCTGTGAGTTAGTTATAATGATCACGATTTATATGCAAGTTAGCCATGTCTAGGATGCCTCAATTAAAAATGATGTCATCAAAATCCGGTCCCTTGTGATATTTGTTACAGAATGTACACTGCATGTTACATTTCCTTTCCTTTCATATTCTATTTATGAGAGCAAATTGAACAAAAAATAACTAACTAACCATGCCATGTACTATCGAACCTGAATGTTCATGGCGACGCGGAAATAATCTCTTTATATATCCCTAAAAACTCCATCGGGCGACAGGCTAGAAGTCTCTTAGTCTACCATCCGGATGCTGCCTCACATCCAGATGAGTTAATCATAGGGATGAACGATCGTCCAGCCAGTATAAGGGTGACATGTTGTAGAATGTAGGGTCCCCCAGCTTATAGCTGGATTTCCTAACGACGAGCCGCTACTTACAGTAGCTACATAAATTTCTCACGATTATGCATGGGCGCGGTCCTATTCTGACCGAAATTCCACGAGAAAATTTGTTCCTACATGTGGATTCTATCCAGTGCAAGTCTCATAGCTATGCACCGAGTCGTAGAAGTCTAAATCACGGCTCCGATTTTCCAAATTTTGAATGTTTCCATAACCATAACAATTGAAAATCTATGGTAAATCAATTGGAAAAACAAATGTCTGAATCGTGACCATGGTTTCGAAACAATTTCTGTTAATTTCAGTTTTTTTATAGTTGTTATGGAAACAATAAAAAATTGGAAAACCGGGATCGCGTTTTAGACTTCGGTTGTTCAATCCACCTTCGTGCCTTAAACCGCTCGGCTACGGCGCGAGATTTGCACATCTTTATCTCGATATATTTTTCAATCATACTGCCTATATTTCGCCTCCTTCAAATCATGATTAAGTTATTCTCCCACCTTATTCTATTGACGTTTTACCTCTAGATTTTCTACTCGTGCCACATGTCCTGCCCATAGCAATCTACAAGACCTAATTCCTCCTCGTATTACTCTGATTACTTATAAATATCCTACAGTTCACTGTAACGTAATTTTCTCCATTTACCTGTTTGTCATTCTCTTTGGTCCTAAACACTTTATTCTCCAATGCTGTAATATTTTCTCATTTCTTAAAATAAGAGACCGTGTTTCGCATCCAAATATATATCTCAAAAGTTAACAGTTTTTTAGCCTATATTTTAGTTTAACATTTTTGACATAAGTTAGGATGAAAAGAACCCCTTAAATATATAATAAGTAATAGCATACTCTTCTAGGATGAGCCTGTGTTTAATTGATTCTCATTCACACAAATAAATTTAAAAAATGTATTCTATAATTCCTCTTTCAAGAATTAATTGCGATACATACCATATTCTTCCGCTTGGGTATAAAAATACATAATAAGTTAAAAAATCTGTACCAAACACTTGTCTTTAATGACGAAGTCGATGTTATATTACTGTTTCAATATTAATAGAGTAGAAGGGTACTGCTTTTGAACTAGTTAACTTTAATAAACGATCTAAAGATATACGAATCTTAGTTTTACCTACTATTTGTACATATTGAATTTCGCTCCAGATATACAGGTATAAGCTGTGCTTTAGTTGGAAACAAATATTTGCTGAGACTCATCTTTATATGAGCTTCCATAAAGAAGGAATATTTACTATATATGCCTACTTTATATAGAACGAATGTTTTTAACGACATTTTAACAAAAAAGTGATTATACCCAGATCAGCATTATTGCTGTAGTGAACAAAAGGAGATATATATGAAAATCTACCCTAAATAGGCCTATTTGATGGGATGCTGTCCCCCTCGTTCCCCCTAAACAAAACGAACTAAAATGACATACTAATATTATATTTCCACTTTTTGTATAGCATATGTTATTAGTAGAGATAGGACAATTACTTCCTAAACACGGTATTTTCGTATGAATGATGCGACCATTGTACAGCCTTTGAAATAATTGTTGGCGCACAGATAATTTTAAAGTCCCAGAACGAAGTCACTGCGCATGATCAGAGGTCAGTTGTTTGGTTCACAAGTGAACAACTATTTGAGAAACTAAAATCCGTTCTATTTCGTTGTGTGTCGTGCAATGGAAAATAATTTCGCATTTATAAGTAGTACGGTAAATGCTGTAAATAAAGCAAAGCAAAAAATAAATAAAACAAAACAAAGAAAATTAATTGAGATAAGGACGAGAGAGAGAGAGAGGAAAAAAAGCATGACAGCGGGATCGAACACGCGACCTCATGCATGGGAAATAGAAGCTCCCTCCACTAAGCCACAACAGTTCCATGCTAGAAACTGTGTGTATGAAGTGATGCAATACTCCAGGACTTACTTGTATAATGAAATTATATATTAACTTATCCTAATTTAAATTAATCAGACGCATTTTACATTAGTAGTGGAAATAAACAATATTGTTATGCCTTGTGATTTTAAACAAAGGTTTTAACGAGATTTTGCAATCGTTATTCATTATATACATATATATATATGAGCGGTTTCCTGTAATTAATTAATTTCCCTATATATAGGGCTACAAATTTATTTATATAACGTAGCCTGGTAACCTGTAGGCATTATAAAAAATAACGACGTTATTAAAAAATTTCCTGACCAGGATCGAACCTGGGCTTGCGTCGTCGCAAGAAAGCATCTTACGACTGCTCTACTGAAGCGAACGTTACAAATACAGCATCAGAAGTAAGCGCTAATTTACTATTGATTGGTTTAAGAGATCATTACTTGCTTTCAGTCATCTGTTAACTCTCTTAACTTAGAAATTCAATTAATACGTTTATTTGTTGAAATTATTTCAATAACGATTGGTATAAATCTATGATTGGCCTCTTATGCCGCCGGATTTGATCTCAAAGGAGACAGCACATGTAACAACTTACTCGTGTGAATCGCTCTTCAAAACTTTTAACTTTTCACCATCAAGAGTTGCGCCATCATTTTTTTCAAAGGCTGTACATTATGTCAGTGGGAAGAGCTAGAATAATTTGTATACCGTCTGGTTACAGCAACCTTACTGAACTGTGTTGTTTAGTATCCAGTGCAGTAATTACAATAATTATATTGCACTCCAAATGTTCCGAATATTCAGTGCGCAACTTTTATGTTGAATCGAAGGTTACTTTGTAAGTCTGAAATATGTTCTTGTTTACTTCTGACCACTGTTCAGAGTTCAGAGTGTTCAAGCGTAGTCAACATCGCGTCATTGGAAGGAGACGTTTCAGCTTTAGTTATTAGTTAGGTTCAAATTCGGTTCGTTAGCTTTTAAGTTTTATGGGAAAAAAATCCAATTTAAAACTTTTCTTTAATTTTTTAATTATTAATAATCTTGAAAAATGACAATTTATTAAACCTTGAACATCGCTCGTAACAATGAGTGATGCTACTAGAATAGCGTAAATAAATATATATATATTTTGCGCGTATTGCGTTTTGTCGTACTTACAGCAATGGCGACCATGATAGATAGTTTAACTTCCTACATTTGGGGTTACCAACCTAAATAACTATACTGTAATATTACAAACCACGTGCGGGTAATAAAACCACTGTCCTTTATGTATACTACGTACAATGTATATACAAAAATATATCCAAGATAGTGTTAATACACAATATACAAAACAAATCACTGCATTTTAAATGAACTGAACTTTATTTGAAACAATATAAAACAATAAATACGTACTTGCTGGCATTTTATGACTGATTGGTGTCAGGGTCTGCAGTAGTTTCAACTAATAAACATTGACCACAGTGTTAACGTTAGTCAGTTGTTTATAACGAATGAAAATATTTCCAACAAAGATGTTATTATTTTACTATTACTCACTATTTTGAAAACACCATCGCACAAAAAATAATGTACAACGCACGTTTTTGAAGTGTTTTATAGAATCTCGGAAATTAAAAACCGAGCTATCGCTCGGAAATTAAAAACCGAGCTATCGCTCGGTTTTTAAACATTTCCTCGCTTCTGTAAAACTCACTTCCCAACCTCGCATCGTAATATTACATTGTAATTCACTCAATTGAATTAGTTCAAAAGCGGCACTTTTCTACACAATTATCACTTTGTCAAATTTATTTATTTATGTAATTAGTAATGCTAGCAAGGATATCCTCTATCACCTACTCTTTTCAACATCTATCTGGAAGACCTAATGAAGAACTGCTTCAAGAATATGGGAGGCATAAACATGGGAGGAAAAATAATTAAGTGCATAAGATTTGCTGATGATATAGCTTTGCTAGCAGAAGATACAATGATACCGAGGATGCTGATGGAGCTAAATGACGGATGCGAGGATTATAGAATTAAGATAATTTTAAATAAGACGAAGGTCATGATATAGGAAGGAAAACAATAAAGACAGACATGAGGATTAAAAATTAGCCATTGAGCAAGTGGGGAGCTTCAAATACTTGGGTTGTAGGCCTACTATCAGTTGTAACATGAACTGCTGTCAATAACTAAAACAGAGATAGCGTTGGTAACAAAAGCTTTTAACAATAAGATAAGTATTTTCTGCGATCCTTTGGCAAAATAATTACGGATGAGGCTAGTGAAGTGCTTTGTGTGAAGTGTAGCATTGTATGGTGCAGAGACTTGGACATTAGGACGGAATGAGGAAAAGCGACTGGAAGCTTTTGAGATGTCAATATGGAGACGGATTGAGCGTATAAAATGGACAGACAAAATAAAAAAATATAGATGTGCTAGACAGAGTGGGTGAAGGAACAATAATGCTGGAACTCATAAAGAAGAGGAAAAAATATTGGATTGGCCATTAGCTAAGAAGAAACTGCTTGCTGACGGATGCCCTAGAATGAACGGTCAACGGAGAGAAGGTTAGAGACAGAAAAAGACATCAGATGATAGACAATATTAAAATAAATGGTTTATATGCGGATACAAAATGGATGGCTGAGTTAAGGAAAGAGTGGAGAATGCTGAGTTTGCAGTGAAAGTCCTGCACTTGGGCAGAACACTATGTAAAATATACAATCAATATACCCAATTCACCAAATAATAATTAAAAGAGTCAATATGTTTCATCAGCGAAGCTATCGTTTTCAAGATTAAATATTTAGTCAACATTTAGTCCTGAAAATGACAGATTCGCTGTTGAAACATGTTGACTCTCTTAATTATTAATTGGTGAATTGGGTATATTCACTGTATAGGCCTATTTTACGAGTTTATCACCAAGAAGATCATTAGTGTATTAAACTAGGTATGTATCCCACTACAGAACTCAGGAGGCCCTTAGGGTTAAGGCTTCCGCCTTTTAGACAATCGGCACGATGTCAGTTGGGTGTGAGCTCTGGGTGACTGTCGTTCTTACCCCAAAATAAGCGTCTGCTACTCATTTTCGTTATAGTTTGAATCTACCTCAGGTCATAGTACCGCCAGCGAGTTTAGGCCAATTCAAAATTCCTGACCCAACCGGTACATGAATCCCCAATCTTCCGACTTGAAGCGTATTGCCTAACCAATTACGCTGTGTAGTTCCCCGCCTTCTATAATAACACTGGTCAACATGATTTTTGTCTCATGAGTACCAATAGTTGTACTTAATGCAGTTTTTTTATCGTGTTTTCAAATATGTATTCGGAATTTCTCCATCACCAACAGTTTTTTTATTTCAACTTCAATTAATGGATTTTAATAATTATTTTATTAATAAACGTTTTTTCGTCCATTTATTATCTTGGCGCAGTGAGCGATGAACACGGGGAACACTTTCATCAGGAGATTTCAGCTATGGAAAAGAGATATCAAGGCAAATGGAATCCTAATATTGTCGGACCATCAAGAAGGATGCTCCACAGGCGAAATATGGCCGAAGATCGTAATTTCTTACTTTCTAGATGAGTCCGAATGTTCGAATATTGTGTAGTTACGAATGTAAAAAATATTAAAATGTTTGAAAGTATAATGCCTGTCTCTCGGAAACCTTGAGTGATGGAGAAAACCCGATATCATATTTGAATTCAGGAGAAAAAATACTATCAGAATCACGTATTTTTCTTTCTGAAACAAAACATTTTTGTTTGTTGCTCACTGTTATCCTTCCTAAATAAATTAACTTTTCAATTTTTTTTAAATCCCCACACAACTTTTCACAAAATAGAAAATAAAAATAATCGAACAGTAAATCGGTATAATGTTGCCTGGAATCAGTATGTAAAGTATATAACAAATGAATGTTTCTGTTGTAAATACCGGAAACCTACTGATGTATTCCTGGTAATATTTTCATTGAATTGAAATTTTAAAATGACGCGTGTAGGCTTTCAGTCTATTGTATTAAAAAGCTATTAATGGCTTCAGATACCTCCTACCTGTGCACAAGATTACCGTGGCTTTATTGCACTTTATGTCATAAATATTTTAGAATCCGCTATTCCAATACAGCACATATTGCGTGAATCTCTCATCGCCATGTAAAAAAAAAAAGTATGTTATCAAACTTTATGCTTTTTGTATCTGAAACACAGGAATACAGTAATAGTTATTTCCTTTAGGAGGATTGGAAATGAGTCAATCGCTGTTGTTTCGAACGTCATTGCCTCGTACTCCGCGGATCTGGGTTCGATCCCGGCCGGTACAAGTTTCATGGATAAGGGTTTTCTGGGGTTTTCCTCGCCTCTAAGACAAACGTCAAGAAACTCTAAGGCCTAATTACTCCCCGAACACCATTTAGTCATTATAATAATCTTATTATATTCACTATGTTTGGTGTGAATGTGTGAGCGAATGGTTTGTCTTGTCTTAAATGTTCGTGTTGTGTCGGAGTTGGCTTCGCAGTGAGCTGAGCCCTCATTCAGGGAGACTCTACATACCAAAAAAGTGATCCAAAGTTTAAACATCTTCTCCCCACAGTTGATGTTGCAGTAAGGCCTGTGTGGCATGGAACACGTAACATATAGTAGTAGTGGGACTTCATTAGAGTAGAGAAAATAATACAAAGCAGAATTATTTATAAATGAATCGTCGTACGAGCGAAATGTCGAACCCGCTGTTGACAGTCGATATTGATATATCAGTGTGTTATAATAATGACAATAATTATAATTAATTCATTTTGAGAATTTTCCTCATCATTTAGGGTTTTCTCCAATCAATCTTAGTAATTAAAATGAGTTTAAAAAAGTATATAAATGACTACGAACTTATACGCTATTAGTGTGTAACAAACATTCACAAATTTCCCTTCTCCATCGTTCTCCGTCCTCTGTGTCTTCATCCGTTACACAAAATTTCCTCATTGAATTCTGAATGTTATTGTTCGAGGTTGTTCTTGGTTTTCCTTTTCTATTCGTTCTTTCAATTTTCCATGCATAGACAGCCTTTGGTAGTATTCCATCCTGAATTATTCTTATGAGTCCATACCATTTTAGCCTTCTGTGTTTAATCTCATCCATTATACTTTTTTTTGCATTCAACCATTTTATAATTTCTGTATTTCTAATTCTTTTCAGTCGAGATTTTCTGGCAGCTCTTCTCCAAAAATTCATTTCAATTGCAGTTATTCTGTTGGCATGTTGTTGTATCATTGTCCAAACTTCGGATCCATATAACATTATACTTTTTAATATGGATTTATAAATTAGTTGTTTTGTTCTGTTACTGATGTTGTTACTCCATAGTATAGAGTTTAACATTCGTATGGTTTTTCTTCCATTATTAATCCTTTTTGCTATTTCTTTCAATGTATAATTCATCTGGGCCATTTGTTAAATACTCTGTTTTTTTGTTGATTTTCAAACCCAATTTCTGATATGTTGACAAATAATTACACATATAATTTGCATCTTCTCCATCCTGGATTATAATTATCTGATCATCGATAAAAAGTAAGTGCTGTAGATATCTTCTTTCTGTTAATTGTATTCCCATTTTTTCACACACTTACGTGACCATTCTACTAAACAAATGTATATATATATATATATATATATATATATGATATGAAAAGAAAAAAGAATGCTTGAGTCGGGATTTGAACTCGAGTTCAAATCCCGACTCAAGCATTCTTTTTTCTTTTCATATCATATTTGTTTTCATTGCCAAATGTCAAAAATATATTTATAATATCATATATATATATATATATATATATATATATATATATACCAGCTGCCATGATACCGGATGATGATGATGATGATATATATATATCATCATCATCCGGTATCATGGCAGCTGCCGCTGTCTTCCGGAAACCAAACGCCATTCCTCTCTGTCCATCCATTGATCTTCCTCTAATCATCTGATATTCATAGCTGTTTGTACCCCTTCTATCCAAGTTTTTTTCGGTCTTCCTCTCTTCCTCCTTTCCATTGAGATTCATTCCATAACAATTTTAGGCAATTTTTGCTCTGGCATTCATTTGACATGGACATACCACTGTAATCTTTTCTTTTCTATAATGTCTATGATGTCCGGTTCCTCTTGAACACCCATAATTTCCCTTATTTCTTTATTTCATATTCTATCCATTCTATATTTTCCAGCTGATCTTCTTACAACATTCATTTCTGTACTTAAAATTCTCTTCATTTCCCTGGTAGGAATTTGCCAGACTTCAGCACCATAAAATGCTGTGAATTATGGTTTGATATATTTGTAATTTTCTATTTTTTGTAATATGTTTGCTCCACCAAACAGAGTTTAAAGCATTTATTGCTTGTTTTGTTTGTGCGATTCTATTTTTAATTTCCACTGTGTTATCGCCTGAGTGGTCAAATCTTGTTCCTAAATAAGTGCATTCAATACTAGGTTTCAGTTCTTCTCCACTGTTGATATTTATATTTTCCATTTCTTCTCCTATACACAGATATTTAGTTTTCTCGATGTTGTCCCCATTTTTCATATTCTTATTTTAGTTTTTTAGCCATATATTCTGTGTCATCGTGGTCTTGTGTTATTAATACCTGATCATCTGCAAAATTTAGTGAATATACGTGTGTATTTTGGATTGGTATGCACATTTTTGGACATTTTTTCCTCCAGTCTCTTAGTACTCTTTCGAGATAAATTTTGAATAGAGCTGGAGATAAACTGCAACCCTGCCTTAAACCTTTTGTAATAGTAAATCCCTCTGTTATCGGGAAGATATATTCAAACCAACAATAGGCAAATTCAGTCTTCATGAAGATAGTAACGACAATGGGGTTAGATTAGTAATGGAAATGGACAGCTAATGACAAATGAGGGAAATTTTGAGGAAGTGGCTGAATTCAAATACCTAGGAACAATAATCACAAATAGGAATGAGATGCACAAAGAAATTAAACATAGGCTCAATTCTGGAAATGCGTGCTATTATGCATTACAGAGACTCTTGATGTCCCAATTCCTTTCAAAAAACGTTAAACTGAAAATATATTAAACTATTATTCTACCAGTTATATTATATGGGTGCGAAACATGGACTCTTACTTTAAGGGAGGAAAGGAGTTTACAAGTATTTGAGAATAAAGTACTTAGGAAAATTTTTGAACCAAAGAGAGATGAACAGACAGATGAATGGAGAAGACTACATAACAATGAACTACATGGTCTTTACAGGAAGCCAGATATAATAAGAACAGTTAAGTCTCGTAGACTGCGATGGACGGGACATGTTGCACGTATGGGGAATGAGAGACTTGCATGGAAGCTTATTGTAGGAAAGCCAGAGGTAAAACGCCCAGTTGGTGACGAAGAATGAGGTGGGAGAATAACATTAACTATAATTTGAGGGAAATAGATTATACAGGGAATGATTGGAAAGCATTAGCTCAGGTTAGGGATGCATGGAGAGCTTATGTCCGTGCGGCCATGAACCTACGGGTTCGATAGTGCCAGTGAGTAAGTAAGTAAGTAAATCCCTCTGTTATATGATTTCCAATTTTTATTTTCAAAATAGATCCTTTGTATCATTTGTGTTATGCAAAATATATTATCTGTGCATGACCTACCACTTCTGATTATTATATATATATATATATATATATATATATATATATATTATATATATTAAACAGTGATAGTGACATCGGCATCCTTGTAACAATCTTACAATGGTTCCAAAAGGGTCTGATAACTGGAACCGCATTTAAATTTGACATTTATTGTTCTTATATATTCCTTATATTACTTGAATTAGGGATTCATCAATGTTTGCTATACGTAATGCCTACCATAATTCTGCTCTTGGTACATTGTCATATACTTTTTTCTAAATCTATAAAAACCAATCCAATATATTTTGATTTATTTCCACATTTCTCAACGATTTGTCATACTACAAATATATTATCTATACTAGATCGATCTGGTGTAAATCCACATTGCTCTTCTATTCCACTGTAACATTTTTATATTTTGTTTTTTTATCACTTTTCCTAGTCATTTCATCAGGCAATTCATAACACATATTCCACGGTAAGTTTCACAATTCCTTCTATCTCCTTTCTTAAATATACTTACATTAATAATAATAATAATAATAATAATAATAATAATAATAATAACAATAATAATGATAATAATAATAATATTAAATAATATTATTAAACCACATTGCAAAGAAAGTTGGTTTGCAGATGGAATACATTTCATACAATATACAAGCACCAAAATATCTGGAAACCAAATATGGAAAATTTAAACGAATTTCACAATTTAAATATCTTGGTGAAATAAATCAAGAAATGGAATCAAAACTAAAGGCGACGAATGTAGATGCCAAAAAATGAAAACAGTATTTCGGCTTACTTATAACATCTATAATAAAAAATACATATATTACATACAAAATTAAGGCACTATAATACTGTAATTTACCAGAGTGCATATATGGAGCAGAAATATTAATTTTGAACAAAAAAAAATCGAAAATATAGTGGGGAAAAAAATGCAAAATTATAAGAAAAGGTTTAGGTCCTCAAGTCATAGACGAAGCATATAGACTCAAAAGTAAAGAGTAAATAAAATTATACCCCTCAGGGGTCCTCATCTAGGGGATATGTGGATGGCGACCACAAGGTGCCCAAGCTGTGCAAAACATTTCTTCCACTTACTTGTGTTTTGCACTCTTTTAACTTTACTATCTAACCTCTCTTGGTTAACTCTTGTTTTTTTGACGCCAATGCTATTAGGGCATCCGAGGGCTAGGGAGTCTTTCCTTTCTTCCATTTCTTCTTTCCTTTATTTCCTTTTCTTCTCCAGAAAAGCCTGACCAGAGGCTATAAGATGGCAGCCCATCACTGGTCTTGCCTTCCTTTGGCCAGCAACCAATCGAAGGGACTATTATTATGCTTTCAAGTCTTATATGAGAATTTCCCTCAAACGCTGGAGGGAAAATTTTCTATAGGATCGTAACAGGCCTTGGCCTAATACTTGGAAGGAAGAAGAAGAATAAATAAAATTATATACGGACATTCATAGTGATATTTCAAAGCTAAGGTTAAAATTTTATTGACGTATGAATGGACTCAAATAGACTTTCAAAACAAATATTGGAATTCAACGAAAATAGAACTAAAGCACCAGTTGATGCTATAAAATGGATTGGCGAAGTAAAAAAGGACTTAAAATTGGCAGGAATTACACAAGAATATACCATAAACAGAAATATCTGTAGGATTAAGATGCACAAATGGCAGGTTGACCAAGAGGACAACCCTTCCCCCCAATTGGAACAAAATGGACTGAAGAGAGAAAGAAAGCCTATTGCAAAAAATAATTAAGGAAATATGGAGTACTGTTAAGTACTTCGCGTACATGAGCTCATTCGCAATCAAAAACAAAAATTAATAATAATAATAATAATAATAATAATAATAATAATAATAATAACAATGCATTACAGGGACTTTAGGCATCCCACATCTTTAAAAAAATGTTAAATTGAAAATCCACTTTTATTCAATGCCACGACGTTGTCATTTCGACTTTCTGGTATTCTCTCCTGGCATGGTGTTATTGTAACCCACTTCTGAGGTTTAGGCGCCTGGAAGGCGAAATTACGCTGTCCCGATAATATATGATAGATAATGATGATGATAATGATGTGCCAGAAGAGGCCTTAATCCAAAACTTAATGAATATGTTAATGATGATGATGGCCAGATGATGTTCGGGAACAGTTTGGGCCTTAAAGTTTCCTGACATTTGTCTTACAGAGGAGGAAAAACCCCGAAAAAAATCATCACCCAGGAAACTTGTCCCGACCGGATATCGAATCCGGGCCCGCAGCGTAAAACAGGGCAGCACGCTACCTCGAAACCACAGCGGTGGACATAAAACTGTTTATCTCCCAGTGTTGTTATATGGATGCGAAACAGGGAAGAACAGAGATTACGATATTTGAGAATAAAGTTCTTTGGAACATTTTTGGACCAAGGAGAGACATGTGAATGGGAATGAAGAAGGCTACATAACTGTGAGCTACATGGCGTTATAGGAAGCCAGATATAATAAGAAACGTTAAGTCTCGTGGACTGCGAAGGACAGTGCATGTGGAACGGATGAAAGAGGTGCATGGAAACTTCTTTTAGGAAAACCAAAGGAAAAATGCCCAGTTGGTAGACCAATAATGAGGTGGGAGAATAATATTATCCATAATTTGAGCGAAGTAGATTATACAGCGGATGATTGGAAAACATTAGTTCAGAATAAGGATGTATGGAGGTTTTATGTCCGCGCAACCATACATTTATGTGTTCGATAGTGCCAGTGACTTAATTTAGTTAGTTTAATAAAAATAATATAAAATAAACCAAAACAATTGATAAGTTTAAAATTAATTACATTATAAATTAAGCAGTTAAGCTAACAAGGAAACTGCCAACCGATGCATGCCGAAACCTACTTCGAAATTTCTCCCAGAGAAGCGTTGTGATGTCCCAAGGCAGTGCATAAAAATCCGCCGTTTTTGACTGCAAGGCACAGAAATCGAAGACTGAATCCAGCAATGGCAACCCATTGTACAGAGCTAATGGACTCCCTACTTGAGTAAATACCGGAGTGGAGTGAGGCGAGACACGGCGCGAACGAGGTTTACCCAATCTATTGGGGAGTTGTAACTTCCGTATAGTTTAAATGGGTTATTTGGCGCTGGATTTTGGTGCATTGCAGTTAAAAGGCATCTTTTTTACATAGCCTTGGTACATCACGACTCTTCTCTGGAATAAATTTCATGGAAGATTCGGCGTGCAATAGTTTACACATCCTTGTAAGAAGAATAATTATGTAAACGTATATATTGTCAAAAGTAATGCCATGAGTGATTTCCAAATTTATCTAGAGGATTTGAAAATCAAGAGTGGCATATTTACATATTTAATGTAAACGGCGATGTTTCAAAACAAATCAGAAATGTGAGGTTATGTATATTCACTACAACTTGATCATATTATTTATTGGTAAATATTGTAAGAATGCACTCTAGTGGAGAAATAATAAAACACGAACACTGTATATTGTAATCAACATTATAGGTTACTATTTGATTTTTTTTAGTAAATAACTCGGTAAAATCAAGAAATATGTTAATTATTTACTATATTCAATGTATTTGTTGGAAAAAAAAATGCTCTGAGCTCTTCACAATGTTAAAATGGATGAGCTTTCTTTATCACAAAAGCAGGAGCTGATAAAGAGAAACCGATAAAGAACGAGGTGAAACACAACTGTCGTTGGTTATAAAACAAAATTCATTGAAACGTGATTGGTCATTGACTACGAATGATTTCCAAATTATCGATAAATTCACGAAGTGAGTGGCATTTGTTAGGACTATTTAACGAATAAAATTAAGCTGTTTTCTCACAAATCATTATTTAACTATAGTTATTTTAAAATATTTATGTATGTAATGTAAACGACGATGTTTGAAAACAAATGAGAAACGATTGGTACGCTTCATTTGCTTCTTTTGTTCATTACTGCAACCAGATCACATTATTTGTTGTCAAAGGATCGCAATATTGTAAGAATACACCCTAGTGAAGAAATTTATAACCAACATTATACGTATTAATGCATTTTTGATGTCCTATGGTGTAAATATGTCAATTATATTTTTCTGCAACGTTATTTCCTGGAAAATGATTCGTTTAAGAAAGTGAAAACAGTGGTTTCTTGTTTTGGTGGTATAATCAATTGCTACAAATGTTTTTATATTACCTCCCGCATGCGCTATCTGCTGACATTCATCCACCATATATACAATCTGGTAGGCGTATTTCTTAGATAGTCAGTCACAGCAAAATAACGCTATGACCTATTCAGAATGTTACAAAGGAGGAGCTTTCTTTAATATGCACACTTCAGTTGATAAATTCGAGGCGAAACACGAATCTGATTGGTTGTAAATAAAAAATCATTGAAATGTGATTGTCATTAAATAGTCATATTAATTACATTTTGTTCATATATCTATTCTTACACGAATATGTATTTTCTTATTTTCCGACATAAAAGTAAGTAAAGGGGAAAGATTAAAATAGGAAATAGAAGGAGAATATTTAATAGCCTATTAGGTGTATTACCTTATGCAAAACATCTTAAGTGTTAAAGAGCTTCCTAAATAAATGAATAAGAAGTCGCATTTCATGCTATGATTTATTATTTAATTAAAATACTATTTTGCTTGCATTTGGATGAGTTACAGAGAAACATCTTGAAGTTCAAATGGTTGTTAGATGCGATTTTATAATTCATATTACGTTTCACATAAGTTAGAGAAGATATCATCATAAAAAATTAACTGATTCAAAGAATGCTTAAATGTTACGTGGTTGATAAACTATAGCTTTATTTTGTCTACCTAATTTATTTTATACAAATTATTTCTATGTTTCTTCGAAATCTTGTACAGTAAATACAACAGCTGTAAACAAACGAATGTGAAAATAATTTATAAAACGATAACCTCACTAATGCAATTAGAATACGAACTTCCCGATACTGTGATAGTAAAAATGTTATTACATGTTCGATAAAATTTGTCCTAAGATAACAACAGGACTATAATCCGGCAAATAACATGTAATAACATTTTTACTATCACAGTATCGGGAAGTTCGTATTCTAATTGCATTAGTGAGGTTATCGTTTTATAAATTATTTTCACATTCGTTTGTTTACAGCTGTTGTATTTACTGTACAAGATTTCGAAGAAACATAGAAATAATTTGTATAAAATAAATTAGGTAGACAAAATAAAGCTATAGTTTATCAACCACGTAACATTTAAGCATTCTTTGAATCAGTTAATTTTTTATGATGATATCTTCTCTAACTTATGTGACACGTAATATGAATTATAAAATCGCATCTAACAACCGTTTGAACTTCAAGATGTTTCTCTGTAACTCAACCAATATGTTTGTTATTGAAACAATATTGAAATCAATTATCTTGTAAGGACAGATTATCCCTTACTTATCTTCTCATTCATTTCATCATTATAACGTCCGTCTATATTAATGTCCTCTTCTTCTTCTACTTCATGAAATTAGACCTTTCGGTCTGTTTTCACATCAAGTGGGATTTAATGAATCTTCCCGTCTAATAAATGGGCGTCCAACACTTCTATCCTCTATTGGTTTGAACTTTAATAATACCTGAGGAATCCTATCTGTAGGCATTATTTTAACATGTTCATACCAGTTGTTTGTCATATTGCCAATTCTATTTGTTAAATTATAAATATTTAAGTATTTTCTAATATCTTCATTTATTTTTCTATCCAAAATTGTTACACGAGTTACTGTACATAAGAACTTCATGTTTGCAGTTGCATTAATGATTGTTCCCAAATATACGTAGGCCTATATGTTATTTATGCTTATATTTTTACATGTTTCTAAAATCAGATATTTTGGTTAAACTCTTATTAAAATATATTATTATCTATGTATCTGATCTAATACATAAAAAATCAATGTTTGTTTGTTTGTTTATATTTAATGCGCTGCCATACCGTTCATCCAATTGTGATGGGAATTTTTGCAAAATGTTCAGGGTTTCCCGGGAAGGTTTTAGGCTATAAGAGAGTTATAATGCTCCATCCTTAAAAATCACCCTTTATAATGAAAACCATGTTTTTCGTAACTTGTTGGTCGCTTAAATGGCTTACGCTGCATAAACCATAACAAATACACCAAATTAATGTTCACAGAATTGAATATCTAAAAAAAATCTACAAATACGTCCGCGACAGCATATGTCTATCTTTTACGGATAACTCAAAACCATTTCTGTCTTTCAGCTCATTGATGCCAAGACCATCGGGATAAGTAGATTCCCGGGCAACGCCGGGTAATCAGCACGGGGTATCTAAAAGTAATTACCATATAAATGTACAATTATTTTTTATTTTTACCTATTCAACTAAACATAGTATCACATTTAATTTATTTAGGCGTAGCACCGCATGCCGGGTGTTAGCTAGTACTTAAATAACACTCATAGAATGAATATGTTGCGCTTTATCTGCTATAGTTATCCTTCGTTAAGGTCAATCAATAAGTCACAATACTTAAAATGCGGCTTCACAAATTTTTGCGCTAGAATTCATCTAAAGGTCAGCCGGAAGAATTTGTTTAATATATTTGAAGAATACACTAAACTATATATTAGTACAACTTGTAGGTCAGAAATTTGGTAGTTGAAATTTCAAACGAATTATAAATTATTAACTATGAAAATGGACTTTTGGAGGAGGTCATCTTTAATATAAAAACTATGCTAGATTAGAAACAATGTAATAAAAAACTAAAATGAGAGTAAAAAAATCTTTATTGGATTATATAGAACAATACAACTGCTAAGTTTATTGCCATGTGAAAAGAATTACCAAAGAACGACTATTCCATTACAGAAAAGGTCGCCCGTGAAGGACACCAAATGTTACTTGGATTCTGTGTAAGCAACGATAATAATAATAATAATAATAATAATAATAATAATAATAATAATAATAATAATAATAATAATAATAATAATCCATCCATAGTAATTCTGCCCGAGGGCAGGTCTTTCACTGCAATCATAGCATTTTCATGCTATGCTTTGCAGCTTCACTAGAGAATTGTAGGTGTGGTAGCTTCCCGTTGCTTTCCACACCGGTGAATGATGATGATGATAATGATAAGGATGATGATGGCCATATGATTTCGGGGACCGTTTGGGCCTTAAAGTTTTCCTGACATTTGTCTTACAGGTGAGGAAAAACCCCAATAAAAATCTCACCCAGAAAAACTGTCCCGACCGGGGATCGAACCCGGGCCTGCTGCGTGACAAGACAGCATGCTAACCTCGAGACCACAGCGGTGGACAATAATAATAATAATAATAATAATAATAATAATAATAATAATAATATAATAGTAATAATAATAATAACAATGATCAATTGATCATTTTCTATTTATTCTGACAGAGTTCAGGCCATAAGGCCTACTCTTCCACTCAACCAGCACAGACATATATATATATATATATATATATATATATATATATATATATTTAGAGTACAGATTATCTATGTACAACATTATTTATTAAGGGTTATAAAGACATTTAAAGTTGCAGTGTAAATTTCATGTACAGACAATAGTTTATACTGTAAATATGAAAGAAAGAGGCTACACGAAGAACAATGGAGTAATAAAGAAGACTGAAATTAATTTCAATGTTTAACATATAGAAACACAAAAGCCTAGAGGATATAAGATCCTGCAGCCAAATCAGAAAAGAATACGAAAACCTCCTGAACACCAAACGAATAGAATACATGGAACACGAAGCAACCAAGATGATGGAGGAAGCTCGAAAGGATCCATACATAGCTTGAAACCACGGAAAGCTCAGAAAAGTGGAACAATGGACATAACAGTTTGGGAAGAACATTTCAGCAGTATTCTCAATATAGATAAAACCATCACCGCATATGAACCGATCACAGTGGAGACTTGCCTAGCAGAAGCGAACCCCTTCACGACGGAAGAGGTACACGAGACAATAATGTCTCTGAAAAACAAGAAGGCACCAGGCCCAGACGGAATATGTAATGAACATATCAAAGACTCAAACCTACTGTTCCAAGCAGTAATATATATCTTAAACCTACGCCTACAAAAGGGCAACATACCAGAAATATGGAGGTTCTCTACGATCAAAATGCTATTTAAGGGAAAGGCGACCAGCTGGATCCGAATTCCTACAGAGGAATTCCGATTCCGATTGAGGGTCTTTCCACTTTTCAGCGGTTGCCCTTTTACCAGCCGGCTGCTGGCCCTTCACATCCACATCTGTCAATCACAGAGGTAGATGATCAACAGCCAGTGTAGGGGTGACATGTGGTTAGCATGTCGAGTCCCCCAGCCGTTATAGCTGGTTCCTCAACCTGGAGCCGCTACTTATTGTAGCTACCCAATTGCCTCACGATGCTGGGTGGGCACCGGTCCCATACTGGCCGAAATGCCATGAGAAAATTTCTTCCCCCATGGAGACTCGAACCAGCGCAAGTCCCGTAGCTCTGCGCCAAGGCTTCCTACCTTAACCGCTCGGCTACGGCGCGGGACAACCTTCCGATTGAGGGTCTTTCCACTTTTCAGCGGTTGCCCTTTTACCAGCCGGCTGCTGGTAATCCACATGTGTCAATCACAGAGGTAGATGATCAACAGCCAGTGTAGGGGTGACATGTGGTTAGCATGTCGAGTCCCCCAGCCGTTATAGCTGGTTCCTCAACCTGGAGCCGCTACTTATTGTAGCTACCCAATTGCCTCACGATGCTGGGTGGGCACCGGTCCCATACTGGCCGAAATACCATGAGAAAATTTCTTCCTCCATGGAGACTCGAACCAGCGCAAGTCCCGTAGCTCTGCGCCAAGGCTTCCTACCTTAACCGCTCGGCTACGGCGCGGGACACAGAGGAATTGCCCTGGAAAAATGCACTTTGAAAATACTCACAAGCCTTATTACAAAGAGGATCTCAAATGAAGTGGAACACAAGATCCTGGAAGAACAATTCGGTTTCCGAAAAGGCAGGAGTACACTGCACGCCATCAACAGCCTTCTCAGTGATATAGAGGATGCACTAAGGCATCCCCGTGGGAAATTCCACGTAGTCTTTGTAGACTACGCACGAAGGCTTTCGATAAATTAAACAGACGGATACTAATCTCGAAGCTGGAAACAATGAAAAGAAAATATAATCTCATAGCGTTGATACACAACATGCTGACAGCCAACTTCATCCAGATCACAGACGACATAACCACATCGAAAACAATAACACAAACCAACGGGGTACTACAGGAGGATCCACTGAGTCCCCTACTCTTCAATATCGCCACACACGATGTCGTACAAATGATTAAACAGGAGACGGAGGAAGTGAAAATCTACATATATGCAGACGACATGGTCATCGGATCGAACTCCATACAAGACCTGCAAAGAGCAATCAACCAACTTGAGAAATTGGCACAGAAAAACAAAATGGAAATAAACCCGGGGAAAACGGTACAGATAGTATTCCGCAACGGAGATCGAGAAGCTGCGGAGGACAGAATCTACCTAGGAATGGAACCCCTCGTGACAGTTAACAGCTTCAAATATCTGGGACTGACGTTGCAAACCACTGCCAGGTCATTTAAAATACACATAAAATCCCGCGCAGCAGCTGCCACAAAAACCATGTTTGACATCAAAGCAGTATCCAGACTGTCACTAAAAACGGCCATGGCCTTGTTGAACGCAAAAATAGTTCCCATTGCAACCTATGGAATAGACCTCATTTGGGAGAAGCTGAGTCTATGAGATCTAATAACTTTGGAAGCAGTCAAATCACGATTTTTGAAAGCCGCCCTAGGTGTCTCAAAACACACAAAGTCGAGCCTAGCATATTAACTCGCCAAGGCATCCTTCTTCACAGAAGAACTACGTTTGAGGCTACCATCCACAGACAGCTCAAATAAACTACTTGAGGAGAGGGAGAAGAAGAGACAAGAGATATGGCTGGACTTTTATAGAACAGAAGGCATGACAAACAGATCCTGGACCAACACCAATCAAGAACTCCGACATCAGGTGAACTCAATAGCAGTGCTTGGATACCACCACAAGATATGCAAGACCAAGTGTTTCCACGATCCCGGAAACAACTGTGCGTGTGTGAACTCTGTCAGAAACCATGCGACCGTTACCATGTAACCACCTCCAGAAAACGAGGGATATTCTTGGTAGAATTCTGCAAATAACAAACTATGTAAATCAAATTAATGACAAAACTTACGTAACATATCTTTTCTGCACAACTTGTGCGCATTTATTCTATTATTGCGTATAGAATATTGAACACTAGAAGACGTTCTTATATTATCTAAACTCGGTTTTGGATACATTACAAAATATTCTTCGAATTGTCAATTCTTATAATACATTTATATGGTAAATAATTTATTAGTTTTTTTCCTATTTTTATTTATATAACTCACCTGATTTTTTCGTTTTATTTATTATACAGTATCTAGTTTTTTAATTACATTAGGCTATTTAAAATAAATTGGTGCAATCAAGACAAAAACTTACGATTTTAACAATGAAGGATAATGTACTTGACATTCTTTATAGTATCTAACTAACTAATTCACTGGCATTATCGAATACTTAGGTTCGTGGCTGCGGTGACATAAGCTCTCCATGCATTCATATCCTGAACCAACCCCTGTATATTTTTACCTCCCTCAAATCATGGTTAATTATATTCTCTCACCTCATTCTTGGCCTCCTATTGGATGCTTTCCCTCTGGTTTTCCTACAATTAGTTTCAATACCCCTCTTTCTTTCCCCATTCGTGCCACGTGTCCTGCCCATCGGAGTGTACGAGTCTTAACTCTGACTTCCCTTAAAGATCATGTAGCTCACTGTTATGTAGTCTTCTCCCCATTCACCTGCCTGAATTTAAATTAAGTACCTTCAGTTTCAGTTGATATTGAATTGTAAGTGCACTATGCAGTAGTTGGAAGGTATGTATTGGGGTCATAGCATTACTTTTAATTAATTGTTCTATGTAATTGCTGGAAAAATTATAAGCAGAATATGCCACACACACTTGTCTATTCATGTGAGAAATTGCCAGACCTGGCATGGTTTTAAAATCGAGTTCCGGGCAATGTGAACACTGTGTTTCAGAATTTCGTTTCTATTTATGAAAACAATTAATACAAATGGTGTGCATGCAAACGTTTATACGCCAAATTAAGAGAGAATTGTTCTGTAACAACAAACATCAATAAATTATATATACTGTATTTTTTACTCTAATTACCTGTCATTATTATAACTGTTTGTTTTTTTATTAAGGGTACATTTCACATAAAATATATTTTAAATATCTTAACCATTCAGATTGTATTAATTTATAAATAATCCTGAAAAATCGTCTTATTGAACACTTTTCACAGGACCTACTTGAGTTAGGGCTATGGAATTTATAGGAGACTTCATACACTATATGATATTCATTACTAAATAACACCGCCTGTTTAAGTGAACCATCCATTACAGAAGTGCTTATGACAGAAAAGAACTACAGACTTTTTATATTTTTATAAATAAAGTTCATAAAAATCTTTAATTTTAGATAAAATTATATAAAGACTCACAACTTTGTAACAAATTCTAACCCTAATGTACCTTAGGTGAAATAGGGTTTATAAGTTTCGGATATACTCTATATGAGTATATGATGATCATACTTCAATTATTATTTTAAAAAATTAGAGCGCATGCTTTAAGATATCTAAACAATACATGTTTATTTTTAAAACTAAATGCATCCTTTATTAACACAAAAGTTTTAATAATTCAGGTGATTATAATCACACACACACACACACACACACACACACACATACATATATATATAAGTTCGGGTAATGTGGACCCTTATGTTTGAGTGGACCCTGTTAATATTTTATTTAATTGGTGCTGCTCTCGAACAGAAAATATTTTAATTTCTTCCTCTTATCAACTTTGACGGGTTTAAGGCCAGTTTCTGTTATTCTTTGTGCGAAGAAGGGTTTATTTGTGATATTTATGAAAATGACCACTTTAAAAGTTTTTGAAGCTAAGAATCAATTCTTAATTTTTGTATTAAATATTACAAATGTTGAAAAAAAACTCCTAAATATATTATATTGTGTAGATACTGTTTTAATATACTGACGGGTTTGGTTTAATATTAGGTGACATGGTGGCTGTATAAAATAATTAAACATAACAAATGAATTCGATTAATGTGGACCCTCCACGAGGACCTGGGTCCACTTTACATGAATACGTATATTTTATCAATGAGGATGTTATCTGTAAAAAAACATTCACTTAATTAATTTTATTTAACATCCTTGTAATTTTACTAAACCCAAAGACCGTCGCTTTCTGCAGTTCAATGACGTGTGAAAATTATAATCAATAATCTTTTTTCAAAATATTAAATAAATATAATTACACTTTTAATTATGATCAGTCATAAATATTTTCAGATAAATATGTGCCTGTCTGTATAAATTAACGGAGTAAATAAACTTAAAAATAGACAAAAAGCTAAGGTGGACTCTGGGGTCCACTTTATCCGAATATGGAAGTTGAAGTGAAATTTTCTTGTAATGTAAAAAAAAAACTTATAAATTATGAAGATGTTTCCATATTTGAGAGTAAAATGACAATCTTATTTCATAGTTACAACACTAATGTTAACCACTGCAATTAACAAAATTCAAATCCCTTAATTAGAAGAAGAAAAACAACAAATTCAAAACAGGGGTCCAAATTACCCGAAGTTCCTCTATATGTTTATTTTTAAAACCAAATACATCCTTTATTAACAAAAGTTTTAATAATTCAGGTGATTATAATCATCACACACACACACACACACACACACACACACACACACACACACACACATATACACACACATGTATATATATATATATATATATATATATATATATTTATTTATTTATTTATTTATACATTTACATATTGGATGGGTGTACGGCTTCGGAAACGGACCACACTGAAAACTGAAGGTGTTTAACTACATAAGAACTGAACCTTGGATGGGTGTACGTCTTCGGAAACGGACCACAGCGAAAACTCTGTGTGTTTAATTATATAAGACCTAAACCTGTGACTCGAACTTGTCATTCTTTGATAATGGCATGTGGGATCATGCTGAAACGTTGGAATAAGTGGCCAGAGGCCGAACTTGAATTTAAGACGCGGAAAACCCAAGAAAACTTTCTTATTCATATATATATATATATATATATATATTATATATATATATATAAAGCGTTACTGCTATAAAGTAAAATGTTCTCATTAATATTTTCGCGTTTTAGAAGCCGTAAGATAGCACTGCGAGCGCGTCCGTATATGTTGCATGAAAATATAAAAGGACAGAAACTTATTTTATAATATTTTCAAATGTTGTGATGCGTGTTAAAAAGAAGGTAACTGATAGAATATTTGTTTGCTGTGGTGGTTGAGTTTGAGGCTTATGTTCTAAGGTTTCGCGGTACCGCCCAACCTGAGGTTTTTCTTTTACCCGCCAAGGCAAATTCTGGGTTGGAATTTCGTTACCAGGATCCATTCACCATTATCGCCATTTCATATATTTAAAAAATGAATAAGTAATTTTACACACGACACACAAACTAAATTTTCTAGATGTGATATAATCTTAGATGTTAAAGCGTACATAAATAGGAATGAAATATGCTTCTTGGGTTAAGATGTTTTAAACTTACCAGTTATACAACATAATTATTGTTATGCAATAATTTCACTTGATAAAAATAACTGGGAATAGCTGCACTATATAAAATTCTGAATGATAAAGGAAATAATAGTAGTATCAGCAGCTTTATAAAAGCTAAATGCAGACACCAGGAAATCCTGCGAGTGATATATTTGCCAATATTCAACTTTCGGTACATTTTAGATCTTAGATGTTTTGAGATAAGATGACTTTCCTCAGTCGTTGACGTATTTCGAGCAAAAGTGTGGTTTGATGTACGGTAATTTCTTTAATGTCATAAAACCACACATGCTTGGTTTAGAGATAAGAAAAACAAATAATTTACATAAAATATAGGCGTATTGTATTATTCCTTCCAAACTTAGATTTTAATATTGATTGGTATAAATTAGGCCTCTATATGTAGTCCCTATTTGTCGGCCTCGGTGATATAGTGGTTATATTTCTTGTCTCTAATCCCAAGGTTCCCTAGTTTTTTTAGGATGGAAAAATCAAAGGGACAAGTAACTTCAAGCCGTGGGTCACGAGTCTGTAGATTTTCGGGCTCGTAAAAGATATTCAAGCCTAAATTAGTGCTTCTGTGCAAAATTTAACCGACCTTCCCCATCCAAGTAATTCCTTAGTTGCCTATCAGATGTCTCATTGGAACGATGTATTGACCACATACCACTCACTGACATCTGTAAGAAAATAAACGTAAATAAATTAGCGTAGACAAGAAACTCCCACTAACGCAGCACCCATGTATCCGTTAGGATCGTATGGGGTATATACATATAGTTATGTATTTACTTGTATATATCCCATGTCCTTCACACAGTTTGTTGTTTTCTCCATTGACATGTCTCTTCGTCTCGCATTGATCCAATATTTTTCTAAATTTATTATTATTATCGTTATTATTATTATTATTATTATTATTATTATTATTATTATTATTATTATTATTATTATTTTACTAAAAGCAGTAATAGGGATTATGTCACAGCAAGTAAATTTTATGCAACTTAATTTGTGAATAATAATAATAATAATAATAATAATAATAATAATTATTATTATTATTATTATTATTATTATTATTATTATTATTATTATTACTAAAATCCAAGGAGCAAGTCCTCCGGGAGGGACTTTAAGCCGTGGGTCCCGAGTCTGAAGATTTTCAGGCTCGTAAAAAATCCTTAAGCCTGAATGAAAAGGCCTCTAAGCAAAATTTACCAATTTTTCCCGTCCTAGTACTACCTTGGTTTCCTAGATGTCGGTATGAGGCGGAACGCTGACCACGGACCACTCAAAATGACATCTATACGCAAACAAGTGTAACTAAATTAGTATGGTTCTAATTCTTCCCTGTAGGGGGAGAGCGCCTAAATCTCTGTAAAGGGAAAACATAGGCTTATAACAATTATTACTATTATTATTATTACTATTATTATTATTATTATTATTATTATTATTATTATTTTCTTGTGTGCGAATAAAAGGGATTATGTCACCGAAAGTAGAGTTTATGCAGACTAATTTGTGAAACATTCTACAAGACTCGTAATACACAAACTTAAAATTGATAAATTAGGTGTAACTTGATTTATCCCCTTATTCACAATGAAAAACATCACGGCTTGTATTAACTCATTTTGTAAAAAAAAATACACTTAACTCCTATTATATGCGACTCGAAACAATTAATAATTTATTATTAGTATTATTATTATTATCTAACTAACTAACTGACACTATCTAACCCGGAGGTTCATGGCCGCGCAGATATAAACTCTCCATACATCTCTATCCTGAATTAATATTTTCCAATCGTCCGCTGTATTATTCACATTCCTGAAATTACGGTTAATATTACTCACCCACCTCATTCTTGGCTATCTTACTGAGCGCTTTCTCTCTGGTTTTCCTAGCTATTTCTTTCTCTATCTCAATCTGCAGGGTAACTGTTCTTATTACAACTAGTTTCCCATGAAGATCAAGTATTTCATTGTTATTTAGTCTTCTCTATTCACGTGTCTGTTCATCTCTGTTTAGTCCAAACATTTTCCTAGTATCTTCGTTTTCAATTGCTCGTAATCTTTTTTTCCTTTCTTAAAATAAGAGACCATGTTTCGCATCCATATTATATAAATAGAAGACTTGTGCCGGCGTTAACCACGCTACTCGCTACCATTTGTACGGGATCGTCTTTTGTTTCCGTTGCTTCTACTAGCGTAGATTTTATTACATCCAAGGTTATTAATCACAAAGCTTTTTGCCCCGGGCCCATAGGAGGCAAAGATTGATTCATCTTTCTTTCCTAAGCACTTAAGCATAAATCAATAATAGTTCTCAAAACACCAGAGTAACTTAAAATGAATGTTTTCACTATAATTATTAATCAGGAAAGCTAGACAGAAAAATAAAGGGAGCTAGAATGATCTCCTAAATAAGTGAGTTTCCGTATAGGAATATCAAACAGCCACATGCACATAAATCACTTTGAACATTAATTTGGATAAGTATAAAAATCATATTTAATGTAAACAAGAAGTCTGAAGTAAAAACATAAAGATAAACATTTGATCATTCAAGAAAAAAGTAAATAAATAATAATGCTTTTACATGACAAAAAAAACCACATCATACCTCACACCATATTCATGCTAAAGTCCAAGCCAAGGTGGCTTTCCCCGGTCTTCAGGACCAACTTAAACTCCGCCGCTCGCGGCTCCAGACGACCTTGTCCACTTAAAGTTCCGAATGAATGAATGAATGAATGAATGATAACGTTCTCGCAGTGCATTACGTATTTGAGCGTTCCGAGGTAGAAGGGGAGATGCGCCGTAGAAACAGCGCACCAGGAGAGGTAAAGAGGGAGAGTGGGGGTAGATGCATAGAGAAAGGATATTGGCATAGTTCACGAATCTTACTGTCCAGGGAGGAAAACGACACTGCAGTGGTGAGCCGAAAATCAACTTTCGGTTCAATATCTCCTCCTCGGGCCCTCCGGGAAAAAAACAGTCCCATAAACTTCCAAACAATGAAAGAAAGTCCAAGAAGTCTTATAGACTTAAGTCACTATAACGATGTTGCGAGGATACTAGATAGCGAATCCCAAGTTGGGAGGGCAGGGTAACACTACAAGATTCCGAGCGGAAAACTTTATCACCAATTTCATCGTCCCCAAAATCACTATCACCACACCAGCTTCTTCGTCGACCATCCCGGCGCTGTAAATAATCAAATCATACAGATGATACAGCCGCCATAGTCGAACTCCGCGGTGTTCCAGGTGAAATCAGGGTGACGATACCACAACATGGATTGCCGGATCGTAATCCCGATCAACTGCTCTCTAGGAATCTGTAGTTGCAGAACCACCATTTCGGTCAGCTGGGCACTCGGGGTCGGCCGGATCCGCCAAGTACTCGACTGACAAAAGTTCTATGTTCCTCCCCTATGCCAATATGAAGGAAGGGTAAACTGAAATAACAAAACAGCCAGAAACAGAAAACGGAACCTCAAACGTTTTTACATAAGATATTACATAGTACAATGTAGGGCCTATAAGTATCACATTTTGTCCTTCACAAAACATACGTGGCATTAATCCACTACAGGACATACTTTTACTTGACTAACGTGCTGTTTGATGACGTGGCCATCGACGCTTTTTAATTTTTAGTTACCCTTGTTTTTAGAACTTAGACTGCGTCTTATAATTACAAAACCTGGTCCACATGTACCGAAACTTACTCAGGAGTCTCCCGTCCTAATAATTTTCACAAACGAAATGGCTCATTCAGCCCACATACCGATATCCAAAAACAAGCTTTCCTGATATCCAAAATAAGCATACGAACTACGCCGAAAAACTAGGATCGACACTCTCTAGCAAGATGTCCAAAGCGCTGGCATTTCCAACATTGGATATTACATTTCTTGCCAAGACACACATGTCTGCTACACTTTGAGGTTTTGTAGCGAAGATCAAATGCTGTCTAGTGGCAGAAGACATATTTTGAAGAATAATATCAATCAAATTTTCTTCTGAAAACTGGGGGTTCAATATCGATGAGGCTCCTTGGATTTCGGAAATAAACTCCAATAAAGATTCCTCAGAAAGTTGGAATCGTCGAGACACGAATTTAATTAAGTAATCCTCTAACAACCTGGAAGGCAATAACGAACATTTCACATATTCCAAACTCTCGATCCAAGTTAATCTCAATTTAACGACATTACTCCACACCTTCAATAGGATTCCTCCGATACAACTCAAAATCGAATTAACAAAATATTCATCTTTAACTAGTCTCAATTCAAAAATCGAATTGAGTTTTATAAGGAAGAAAACTAACAATTCCTTATCACTTCCATCACAGGGATCGACTTTTCTAATTAACTCTCGAAAAATTCGCTGATTATTTTCTTCCATGTCAGCAGAAAGGTTGGGAGCCGTTCCGCCAGAAAAATCTTTAATGGAGCTAGCTCTACGATCAATAATATTCTTATTCTGCTCTACAGAATTGTCTTTAGCAACAGCACCGTCTACGATAAATTTTCGTTTCACCAATGTTTGTTCAGCCGGGGAGAGAGAGTTCATATGAATCTTAAGTCGTTGACGCAATATATTTACGTCACCTTCAATGTCAATACCTAGTAAGCTCAATTCCTGGACTAAATTGTCCTTAGATACAACATCAATCCAACTAGGCATGTTTACTAAACAAAATAAACAAAAGGTATAAACAACTATAAGAGAACGCAGTTCGTTATGCATAAGTTACTCTGTGTTTTTACGCAAGGAGAGATGAATCAATTTATTTACGGTAAACAGTTCAAACACGTAAATAAGTACGTTTCAATAACCTTTACATAGATAATAAGTCTCAAAAACAAATAGTTATCCACGACATAATACCTCTGAAAAATGTCGATATCAAAACACTTTATAATTCCAAAAAACAATTTAAGACCACTCAGAGCATATTTCCTTGTTCTGGTATTTGAATCCAGAACCCAAAACTTAAGTTCAAAGATTTCGAATCGACGCCCACCTGAACTACTGCCAATAGAACACAACATTCTTTTCTAAACAGAAATAAACAAAACCACGCTCTGCTACCATTTGTGCCGGCGATCGTCTTTTGTTTCCGTTGCTTCTACTAGCGTAGATTTTATTACATCCAAGGTTATTAATCACAAAGCTTTTTGCCCCGGGCCCATAGGAGGCAAAGATTGATTCATCTTTCTTTCCTAAGCACTTAAGCATAAATCAATAATAGTTCTCAAAACACCAGAGTAACTTAAAATGAATGTTTTCACTATAATTATTAATCAGGAAAGCTAGACAGAAAAATAAAGGGAGCTAGAATGATCTCCTAAATAAGTGAGTTTCCGTATAGGAATATCAAACAGCCACATGCACATAAATCACTTTGAACATTAATTTGGATAAGTATAAAAATCATATTTAATGTAAACAAGAAGTCTGAAGTAAAAACATAACAAAGATAAACATTTGATCATTCAAGAAAAAAGTAAATAAATAATAATGCTTTTACATGACAAAAAAAAAACCACATCATACCTCATACCACATTCATGCTAAAGTCCAAGCCAGGGTGGCTTTCCCCGGTCTTCAGGACCAACTTAAACTCCGCCGCTCGCGGCTCCAGACGACCTTGTCCACTTAAAGTTCCGAATGAATGAATGAATGAATGAATGAATGATAACGTTCTCGCTGTGCATAACGTATTTGAGCGTTCCGAGGTAGAAGGGGAGATGCGCCGTAGAAACAGCGCACCAGGAGAGGTAAAGAGGGAGAGTGGGGGTAGATGCATAGAGAAAGGATATTGGCATAGTTCACGAATCTTACTGTCCAGGGAGGATAACGACACTGCAGTGGTGAGCCGAAAATCACACTTTCGGTTCAGACTAACAGTTTTATATATGTTCGGTTAAACATTTTTTAGAGAATTTGGGATGACAAGAGTCCCTATAATGTGTAATAGCAAATGTTTCCGCAATTGAGCCTATATTTATTTGTTTCTGCACAAAACATTCAGTTTGTAATAATTGTTTCTAGATATTTAAATCCAACCACTTTTTTCAAAAGTACCTTATTTGCCAATAACTATGCATTTCCATTATGTAATATATTTCTGTCTGTGGCCATATATTTAGATTTATTGATTCCGGATGATGCATCTTTATGTTAAAGAAAATTAGAGATAGATTACAAAAAATGGGGATTACAGATAAATAAAACAGTATTTCTTTCATTAAATACAACAGATGCGTTAAAATGTAATTCAGGAAGAATACGTAATGTAAAAAAAATATTTAGGATCTATTTTAGACAAAAATGAAAATTTAACTACGTAAATTGAAAGAACCATTGGAAGAAGAACCATTGGTATATTGAACTCAGTGCTTTGGAATAAAAAAATAATAGACAGGACGAAGAAAACTATATTTCAAGTTATGTTACAAGGCATTTTATTATATGGGTCCGAAACCTGGACGGTAAGTAGAAAACAAGCAAACAAGCTGTCAGCAGTAGAAGTGGATTTTTGGGGGCGATCGACAAGAATTTCAAGAAAGGATAAAGTCAGAAACAGCACAATAAGGAAAATTGTGCAAGTTGAAAAAAAAAGAAGAAAAACGTTTGAAATGGTATGGACACCTCATAAGAATGGAAGAAGATAGAATACCAAAGAAAATCCATGATTGGAAAACTAATGGGAGATGTGGAAGAGGCTGACCTAGAGAACTTAGGATAGATGGAGTTAGGAGAAGTATGGAAGCTAGAGAATTGAGTTGATGATTTAGACAGAAACCTCTGGCAACAAATCACATTGGGTTGAAGGAGAAACACTGCATTGTGGAATATTCCTAATAAAATGATGATTATTATTATTATTATTATTATTATTATTATTATTATTATTATTATTATTATTATTATTATTATTATTATTATTATTATTGGTTTGAGGTGATAGGCCCTATAATTTACGCAATTTGGTATTCCTGTTTCTTAGTCACATGTTTAAAATAATCTTGAGTAATTGATAGCATGTGCCTACGCAAATAAATTCCCAGGTATTATATGTAGGCTGACGTTAAACCAAATAAGTTGATAAACAATCATAATATGCGATAAATTGTTGGTTTTAGAGCTTTTCCCTGCCGCAGAAACGTGTTAAGCCAGGCTTTGCAAATAAACGTGCATTTGTCACTTGGTTGACTTGAAGATTTAATTTTAATTTTTTTACTCGGTCTCTTAAATATGAGACGGTGTTGCTATAGCGACAAGCAAATTATGGAAATGAGACGCTTTACTGGTTTCTGGTAACCTATCTATTTACCTTTACATTATCTACACCACTGAAAAATGATTTTCATTTCCTTATCAACCATTGTTTCAGTGTTTATTTCACAGATGAATAATAAAGGGAAATGGCGTGTATTCAAGGAAAGTAACTTTTTTTTTCAATGCACCCCAGCCTTCTAGACCCACAATTAATGTTTTTTTTTTAATTTCTTTCTTTCTCATTTTCTTTCGTTTACACTGTTCTTACTCTTTGTTGTACCTTTATTAACCTTTTTTATCTTATTTACACATACAACACAAGACAGGACACACACCCAGACCCAAGGTGGAGATTTAAAATCCCCTACCCCGCCGGGAATCGAACCCGAGTCGCCGGAGTGGAAGGTAGGGACTCCACCGACTACGCCACGGCGACAGACAAACTCAAACATTGCTTCAGAAACAATATCGATCATATGATTAATTGCTTCGGCTGGGTCACCAATCTTCTTCTTCTCCTTCTTTCTTAGCATTACAATCCTTTCAGTTTGACCTTGGCTTCCTTTAAGACAAATGTCCATTCTTGTCTATCCATTGCCTTACTTCTCCGCCTTATAACTCACATCATCCATCTACCGTAATCTTAGTCTTCCTGTCTTTCTCTTTCATTTTGGTTTCTCGTCCTAAATGTTTTTGACTATTCCTGTGTTTTTCATTATCAAAACATGGCCCAACCATTCCAATCTACGAATATTCACAGTAGCTACTATATCTAATGATCTAATATTACTCGTGGTTCATTTTAATTCTCCATTTTTTGGTCAAAAATACTCATAACTATAACATAACGTACTGAAACATACATTTTTATAAATATTTTGAAAAAAAAAGTATGACGGTTATGTCGAGATATTATTAATTAATCATGTGATCGATATTGTTTCTGAAGCAATGATTCAGTTACTCCCTTGAATGAACGTCATTGCACAAAATAATAAAATGATTTCACGTAAAAGCTTGGATTTATCATTACTTGTCACGATGTCAATTATTGGTATAATACCGATAAAGATATAAAGTAAAATAAAATGAGGTAATTGTGAATATTGGAAGAGGAATTTGATGGCGAATCTCACTGATAAAGAAACGTAGACTAGGTGTAAAATATTTTACGAGTAAACTAGCGGTTGGTATATTTTATTGCAGGAGTTTGTATGGAGATGGACGATGTGGATTACCGTAATATCACGATATATAGTATAACGATCGGATGCGTTACACATTGCCATATCCCCCCAATGCACTTTGTCTGCGCTATCTTTTTAAATCCAATATTGTGAATAATACTTTATTTTTTATATTAGCTCTACCCGGCGGGCGCTGCTACTCCTAAATAAATTAAATATTAATGGTTATTTAAATTATATGGTATACATTGCGACGAACCAAACATGGCGGTTGCTGGAGTTAATTTTTAATTTCAGATTTCAGATAAACCCCCATTTATAATAGTTGGATTTCACTGATTTTTGGAGAATATCTACCTCGATTTATTTTAATAGGACATACTGAGTTTCGTTATGAAACATGGAAAATTGTGACCGTTAGAGCGATTTTTAAATGTTAGTTTCTGGTGAACTCCTACACCTAATGGTTTTAGAACATAATAAATTGCGGGTAAATACTCTCCGTACCTGAACACCCGTATGTACAAATTTTGAGGTCAAGTGACTACTTGACTTGGACAGTTAAATATGGACTGCAATTAAATCCTAGAAAGTCACAATCAATCATTATCGGTCACCAGAGACTATTATCTACAATTAACCTAAACACAGTCTCGCATGTGTCACTAAATGGAGTTCAAATCCCTTATAGTGAGACAGTAAAATTTCTAAGAGTATTTATTGACAACAACTTAAATTGGAATACACAAATAAACCATTCATGCAAAACAGTCTTCTCAATAAAACATTCATTAAATCGTGTAAGCAATTGTCTGCCATTCGCTCTTAGGAAAATATTAGTAGAAACACTTGCAATGCCCCATTTTGATTATTGTGACACTCTTTTTACAGACTTAAATATTATTTTCACTCAAAGACTTCAGCGTCTTCATAATTCTTGCGCACGTTTTATTTGTAGTATTCGCTAATTTGACCATGTTACACCGTCCCTGGAACAATTATCGTGGCTTCGTCTAAGATATCGTAGAATTATCCCATCAGCACATTGTCCTTTATACCCCTCCTCACCACACTGTGTATTATTCACTATATGTTACGATCTCACTTGCCAAAACATGAAATTTCCTTCCGCTCTACGTCAGAGATTGTCTAACTATAACATACTTCAAAAACAAACTAAATAATTATTTAATAACAAACTAACTTATACACCTCACTGATAGAATTATTTTAATAATTAATTAATTAAATTATTTATGAAAAATAATATTAAAATTAACAAATATTTTCATTTGTTTAAATATTGTATAATCGTAAAATTAGTTTTCTATATATCATTATTTTCATTTGTTTTTTATATAGGCCCCTACATTAGACAGGGACGGTCTAGTAACAATTTAATTTATCTTGCTAGAATACATTTTATTATTTAGTTTTAGTCTTAATCTTAACTATCATTAACTGGTTGTATTATAGATCATAATATAATAGATATGATCTTATTGGTCAAATCTTCATTTAGTATTTAATATTAGAGTTAATTATGATTGTTATATTCTGATGTAATATATGTTTGTCCTGGTGAGTGGAAGAGAAGGCCACAATGCCATAACTCCACCAGGCTAAATAAATCTTATCTATTCTATTCTAAAAAAAAACTTCTTACATAATTATGATTCAATTTTCAAGATAAAAACAATTCCGTTAACCAGACTATTTAACTCATGCCCCAAATTGTAGTCAGTGACCAATCACGTTTCAATGAATTTTATTTTACAACCAATGACAGTCGTGTTTCACCTCGCTATTTATCGATTACTATTTATCAGCTACTGCTTTTGTGATAAGGAAATATCCTCCTTTTTAATATTATAAACAGCTCAGAGCATTATTTTCTCTAAAAAATACATTGAATATAGTAAATAATGAACAGATTTCTTGATTTTACTGAGTTGTTTACTAAAAAATAAATTAATAACCTATAATATTGATTATAATATACACTTTGACGTGTTTAATTATTTGTCCACTAGGGTGCATTCTTAAATATTATGATCCTATTTGACAATAGATAATATTATCAAGTTGCAGTGAATATACATAACCTCACATTTCTGATTTGTTTTCAAATATTTTAAAATATCGGTAACAATATTTAAATATTGATTTTTGAGTAAACGGCTTAATTTTATTGGTTAAATAGTCCTAATAAATGCCAATCTTGATTTCCAAATCCTCTAGATAAATGTATCGATCATTTGGAAATCTGTCGTGGCATTACTCATAACAAATCTGTCCTTTAGGGATGGAGGCTTAGGCTTACCTGGAACATAACATTTGAAAATTGCTCTTACAGCCGCAATTTATGTTTCCTCATATCGAAATAATCTCTCCATGGCACGACAGGCGTAGAATGTCCTTGGCCGACTGCTGGTATTTTATCCACATATTTATTTTACAGAGATGGTCGATCATCTAGCCAGTAGGTCTATAGAAGTGACATGTGGTCAGTATGTCAAGTACCCAAGCCGTTATAGCTAGTTTTCTCAACTTGAAACCGCTGCTTATAGATGCTGGGTTGGCACCGATCCCACACTGGCTGAAATACTTTGAGAACATTTATTCCACCATAGGGACTCGAACCACCGTATATATCGTAGTCTACTCCAAGGTATGATATCTTAGACTTGAATTATTTTAAAATGAGAAATTGCCTTCATTATGCCTTGTCACGCAGCGGTTCCGGGTTCGATTCCCGGTCGGGACAGGCTCCTGGTTGACATTTTTTTCGGGGTTTTTCCTCACTTGTAAAACAAATGTCAGGAAGCTTAGGGCCCAACAGTCCCCGAAAATCACCCGGCCATCTTCATCACCCTTATCATTATCATCATCATCATCATCATCCTTCACTGGTGTGGAAAGCAACGGAAAGTTACCACACCTACAATTCCCTAGTAAAGCTGTAAAACATAACATGAAAATGCTATGATTGCAGTGAAAGACCTGCTCTCGGGCAGAATTACTGTTGAATAGATTATGCCCTAATGGTAGTTATTTATTATACAGGTATTTATTTCGTGATTGATACAAAATATATTTTCGATAAAAGATCACAGGATGTGAATTCGAATATCTGATAATTAGACATTTTTAGAATCCACCATTGTTTCGAATTTTTTTTAAAATCCACTGTATTTAATATATATAATATGCCCGTTGCAATTTTATCTGTTATCCTTATCTAAGAGGAAGAATAATAAAGTGCATAAGATTTGCTGATAATATGGCTTTACTAGCAGAAGATGCAATGACACTGAGGAACATGCTGATGGAACTAAATGATAAGTGCGAGGATTATGGGATGAAGATAAATATAAATAAGATGATGGCCATGATTATAGGAAAGAAACCAAGGAAGATAAACATGGGGATTAAAGATGAGGCCATTTAGCAAGTGGAGAGCTTCAAATACTTGGGTTGTACTATAGTAGTAACATGAACTGCGGTCAAGAAGTAAAGCAGAGGATAGCAATGGCAAAAGAAGCTTTCAACAAGAAGAGAAGCATTTTCTGCGGACCTTTGGCAAAATAATTACGGAAGAGGCTAGTGAAGTGCTTTGTGTCTAGTGTAACATTGTATGGTGCAGGGACTTGGACACTACGACGGAATGAGGAAAAGCGACTGGAAGCTTTTGAGATGTGGATATGGAGAAGAATGGAAAGTATAAAATGGACAGACAAAGTAAGAAATAATGATGTGCTAGATAGAGTGGGTGAAAGAAGAACAATGCTGGAACTCATAAAGAAGGGGAAAAGAAATTGGATTGGCCATTGGCTAAGAAGAAACTGTCTGCTGAAGGATGCTCTAGAAGGAATGGTCAACGGAAAGAAAGTTAGAGGCAGAAAAAGACATCAGATGATAGACAATATTAAAGTAAATGGTTTGTATACAGCCACAAAAAGGAAAACTGAATTAAGGAAAGAGAGGAGAATGCTGAGTGTGCAGTGAAAGACCTGCTCTTGAGCAGAACACTATGAATGAATGAATCCTTGTCTAACATTAATAAAAATTATTTTCAATCCATCTCTTTTAATTTAATTTGCGCTGAAACAGACCGTGGTATCAAAAACACCAAATGAAACAGTTGTTGCATTTCACGTCTCTTACAATAATAATAGTGGTCTCGGGGTAGCGTGCTGCCTTGTCACGCAGCGGGCCCGGGTTCGATCCCCCGACGGGACAGTTTTTCTGGGTGAGGTTTTTATCGGAGTTTTTCCTCACCTGTGAGACAAATGTCAGGAAAACTTTAAGGCCCAAACGGTCCCCGAAATCATATGGCTATCGCAATCATCATCATTAATATTCATCTTAGGTTAAGCTTAGGATTAGGGACTCTCCTGGCGCATCACTGTCATCATCATCACCCATCATATCATCGGGGCAACGTAACCCCGCCTTCCAGGCGCCCCAACCTCAGAAGTGGGTTACAAGTAGGTACGCCATGCCAGGAGAGTAACCAGGAATGTCGAAAGACAACCTGGGGCATTTGAAAAAAAAATTAGTAATAACTTTATTTTACCTGGCAGAGTTAAGATCTTAAGACCTTGTCTACCATTCAACCGGTTAGAAAAAATACAAACATTTGACTAATATTTAAATTGCAATGAACATATATGATTACATGTCATATCTCCAATAGACGTCTTATTACTTACAGTATATTTTGATTTACTCTAGATTTAACAAATAAGATTTAAAATGTACAAGATAGTTAAATTAAACTACTAATGACAGAATAAATTTAATTCTGGAGAAAAATTAATTGTTTAACAACAAGTAATCGTATAAGTGTGTCAAATGTGCGGTAATCCCTGATATATTGAGAGCTGTGCAGACTTAACCTGGGTCTGTAGTTGACTCTCTGAGACGATGAGCTAATCACTTTCAGTCGCTAACATCTATGTGGAAATAAGCGTAACTAAATTAGTTTGGTTAAACAGTTCCCATAAACAAGCGCCCTCACCACACGTGGGAATGTACAGGTACAGACGTACATGCTTTGGAATTCACTACTTAGTTGTATGAGTGCTTATGAAGGAATTTAATTTCTGTCTGTATGGCTGTTAAGAAAATGAAGATATAAATGAGAAAATATTGCAGGTGGCTGAATTTAGAAAGAGGTAATAAAAACAATAAAGAAGAATGTTGATGACAGGGAGAGGGGGAGGAATTGCTGTGTTTGTCATCTATTGACGGCGATACTATTATCTTGTTTAACTAATTTCTCTGATCGCTGGAATGCTCAAGACAGGCTTTCTTATTTTCCGTTTTCATAACAAAAATCTCGAAACATTATTGCATTTTTTTGATTTTACATGACAATGATTTCTATAAAACATTTGCTTCATGAAGGACTGATCATCCAACAGACGTAATATTTATTTTTCCACACAACACTTTCTTTATTTATGTTTTGTTTTCATTTATAATTGACTTTTTATTAACCTTATATAAACAAGTTTTACAAGAAAATAATATAACACTTTTATTATAAAAAATGAATTGGAATATATTTTCTGTTTTTATTAACTTTGTCTTTCACTTGTTTGTTTTCATTTTAGTGTAATGTTTATATATATATATATATATATATATATATATATATATATATATATATATATATATATATATCTTTTTAGTTCATTTAAGTTTTCACATTGTGTATGATTGAATTTGCTTCCTAATTCCAGGTACTTTTGCCTTAACATTTCCCGGAAATTTTGTGGGTTGGGATTAGCTGTTGTAATTTGATAGTATACAAATCTTTAAAATCGATGAATATGCCTATATCGCGACTATAATACTTCTTCCGAGAACAATCTGTTGTTTCACGTTTTTTTTACAGAAAATGGCTGTATCGAATTAACAAAACATTCTCAACCAGAACAGCAAAAACGGCATTTATACACTCTGACTAACTCGCGATCTAATATGAAGTATCAACTAACTCCCTTAGTGGCACTATCGAAAGAGGAGGTTCATGTCCGCTCGGACACAAGCTCTCCATACAACCCTATCCTGAGTTATTGTTTTCCAATCATTCTCTGAATAATCTACCTACCTCAGCCGTAGCGTAGTGGTTAAGGCACTGAGCTACAAGCCAGAGGGTCGAGGGTTCAAGTCCCGTTGGGGTCAGGATTTTTAAACTGACCCAAACCCTCTGGCGGCACTATGGCCCTGGGGTCGACTCAGCCTCTAACGTAAATGAGTACCAGACGCTTGTTCTGGGGGTAAAGGCGGCCGTCACGCAGGGCTGACAACCCGGCTGACATAAAGTGCCGATTGTCTAGAAAAAGTGGGAGCCCTAACCTCCTACTACCCCAAGGGCCTCCGGGTCTGTTGTGGGATCACTTTACCTTTTTACCTCAGAACATAGTTAATATTATTCTCCCATCTCATTTTTGGCCTATCTGAAGGGTGGTTTCGCTCTAGGATTCTTGTAAGTTTCCGTGCTCCTCTTTCGTTCTATGAGACTTAACTGTTTTTATTGCATCTGGTTTCTCATAAAGATAATGTAGCTCATTGTTATCATGTTTTCTTCATTCACTTCTATATTCATCTCTCTTTGGTTCAAAAAATGTTCTTAAGCACTTTATTCTCAAATAAATTACTCGTAATCTTTTCTCATCCCTTCAAAGTAAGAGACTATCTTTTGTATCCATCATCATAATCATCAGCATCAAGGATTAGACCTGCTGGTCTGTTCCGATCTCATGTTAGAATTGGTCTATCCATCTTTTACTGGGTCTTCCAACATTTCTTCGTCCTAGTGGTTTGTAATGAAGAATCTGTTTCGGAATTCTATTGTTATCCATTCAATTAATGTGGTCCATCCATTCATCTCTGTATTGTGTAATTCTAGCTAATAGTTTGAATATATTCGTATCCATATAATTCCAATAATAAACGTTTTATAGGGCCTATGCATTTTTAGGTTAACATTTTTTAGAGATACTGAGTTGAAAAAAGACCCTGTACTGCATAATAACATTCGTTTTCAGAATTGAGCCTATATGTAATTTCTTTCTGCACTTCATCCCTGTTTGAAATTGTTCCTTGGTATTTGAGTTCAGCTAATTCTTCAAAATTTCCCTCATTTTATGTCAGGTGCTCATATCCATATATTAAAGTACACCAATGTGTGACCAAATAGTTATTGGTATGTCCTTCCAGCCTCAGTTTTATTTAATAGAATGTGTGTATTGCCTAATAATACCGGTGCTATGTTATCAGCATATACCAACAGCTGATTAATACTTTTGAGTTATGTCACTTGATTTTCCTATAAATATTTGATTGCATGCTATGGTACAAAATTGAATAGCAGAGGAGATGGTACATCTTCTTTAACCTCTTGTAAATTTCAAAAGTATCTGAAAAAATATTTGTTTATCCGCACACTACTCCTTGTACCATTTAGACACATTCGAATAAGTCTAACTATAATTTTAGGCATTAAGAATTATAGCAGAATATTATATATAGTATCGCTCTCTTAATTGAATTCAATGCCTATTTTGTTACTTATAAGTTATAACTTATATAAATTTATACTTAAAATTATATATACATGGTGTAACAGGACCTCACCGACAAAATGATAGGGAAGATTGGTCATGCAGAGAGGATCATTTTTTGTGAAGGAACATATAGTCGCAAACACGTTGTTTATGAGTTATGCGCAGATGGTGTCACCCGTAAGGGTCGGAATTGAATACAAACAATTGCACACGTATAATTTCATTGAAAAAGGCATGTTTTTACAATAAGTGTTCAAACAGTCGTCCCTGTGCATCATTGAATGTTTGATATCGTCGTAGCAACGATCGGCCAGCACGGCCGATCATGGCAGGATTATTTTTGACGTCGTCAAAACACTTACTCCCTATTAGGTTCGTCTTCCGGGCATATAGGCCGTGGTCCAGTCGTTCTTCTACTCGACGTTTCGTCTACTGCTGCGGTAGACATCTTCAGGAGATACTGCGTGCTCTCTGTGAACTCCTCAACAGTCGGCTGCAGACTGGCTGGTCGTTGGAAACTCCCTCCCTGCAGCCGACTGTTGAGGAGTTCACAGAGAGCACGCAGTATCTCCTGAAGATGTCTACCGCAGCAGTAGACGAAACGTCGAGTAGAAGAACGACTGGACCACGGCCTATATGCCCGGAAGACGAACCTAATAGGGATCAAGACGCCGGCCGTGAAAGCCTACAGTTATACATAAAACACTTACTGTTTGAACATTTATTGTAAAACATGTATTTTTCAATAACGTGATACGTGTACAATTGTTTGTATTCAATTCCGACCCTTAAGTGTGAATACCTTCATCTGTGCCTAACTCATAAACGACATATTTGCGACTATATATCTCTTCACAAAAAATAATCCTCTCTACTTGGCCTATAATTAATTCATTGTAGTTTATTACTTTCTTTGTATTTTTTTCTTTTCTTTTTATGTATAGTAGATTTGAGCTGTTATTCCTTTTTGTATTCATTGTATCATTAATTTAATTTTAATTGTATTTAGTTTTATTGTATTATTAGACATTCCATGGTATCTTTACCTTGTCGTGGTGGAGTGGCTTGTGTGCTTAAATGATCCTGAGAGCTATGCCGGCGGTAGCATTGCTGCCGATAGGGTTACCCATGCCGGACTGGTCGAAGGTGATAAGCCAGACGAAATAAGTACCTTGGTCGAAAGAGTGACGATCTTTCACCGTAAAAATACAACCGTCAAGAAATGCGGACATGGGTTCTACTGGGGTAAAATTTTCCGGAGGTCAAATAGTCCCCCATTCGGTTCTCCGGGCGGGGACTACTTCAGGGAACCCATGCCAAAGGCTCAAACACAGGGACATGTTCCTAGGAACATGGAATGTTAGGACTTTATACAATAGTGGGGCACGACTAGAGATATTAACGCGGGAATTGGATAAATCGCCCTTGGATATAGTCGCTTTACAGGAAGTTAGGTGGCCAGGAGAAGGTAGTCAGGAATCAGGAAGCTTTGCATTATACTATGGGGGTGCAGAAAGACCTGCATTTGGAACGGGTTTTTTAGTCAGAAGGAGGATCCTATCTGCTATCCGAGATATTAAGTTTGTTAGTGATAGGATATCATACATAATTCTAAAGGGTAAACGACATGATTTTATAATTGTAAATGTACATGCCCCCACAGAAGATAAAGATGACAAGATCAAGGATGAGTTCTATGACGAATTAGAATGCTTATTTGATAGCCTTTCACGATATCATATGAAAATTGTCTTAGGAGATTTTAATGCAAAAGTGGGGCGGGAAGATATATTCAAACCAACAATAGGCAAATTCAGTCTTCATGAAGATAGTAACGACAACGGGGTTAGATTAGTCACATTTGCCACATCAAAGAATCTCATTGTTAAGAGCGCAACATTTCAGCATAAGGATATTCATAAATACACCTGGACGTCCCCAGATGGAGAAACTCGGAACCAGATAGATCATGTATTAGTGGATAAACGCTGGCACAGTAGCATCATCGATGTTAAATCAGTTAGAGGGACAGACTGCAATTCGGATCATCATCTGGTCAGAGTGAAAATCAGACAACGGCTATCGCTTATGAGAGGAACAAACGCTAAAGATGATTCTTTAAAATATGAATTAAAAAACTTGAAAAATGATGAAATGCGGCAAGAATACCAAATCAAAATTGCTAATAGATTTGAAGTACTGGAATCTTCAGATGACAATGTGGCAAACGAAGAAGAAACTGATATAAATAAAGAATGGGAGGCTATAAGAGATACTATTAAATTGTCAGCATCAGAAAGCATTGGTTGTTTAAAAAAGAGGAAAAACAAGAAATGGTTTGATGAGGAATGCGCCGACATCGTAAAGAAAAGAAAGCTAGCAAAAATGAAATGGTTACACGAGCCAAATGAGGTAAATTTAGAGCAATTGGGTAGTGTTAGACGGGAAACCACCAAGTTACTAAAGAGTAAGAAGAGGGAATATTTGAGAGAGAAGATTAATGATCTTGAAATGAATGCAAAAAATAGGAACATTAGAGAATTATATCAGGGAATTAGTATAGAGAAGAAAGGGTTTCAGGCTAGAACAAACATAATTCGGAGTGAAAATGGGGATATGATTGCAGATTCCAAGAGTATATTAAATAGATGGAAAAGTTATTTTAATCAGCTATTAAATGTACATACAGAACAGGACATTGAGGAGGATAAGTTACAGACAGCAGAAATGCTAGTCGCAGAGCCAAGTGCATTAGAGGTTGAAATGGCAATTGAAAAATTGAAGATGTATAAAGCATCAGGTTCAGATGAGATCCCAGCAGAACTGATAAAATCAGGGGGAGAAAAATTGATGGACAAGATACGCTGGTTGCTTAGTATGATTTGGGAAAAAGAAGCTCTTCCAGATGAATGGAAGGAATCAATTATCGTACCAATTTATAAGAAAGGAGATAAAACTGATTGCAACAACTATAGGGGCATCTCATTACTTTCAACTTCGTACAAAATTCTAACAAATATATTAGTAAGCAGACTTACACCCTATATTGATGACATTCTAGGAGATCATCAATGTGCATTTAGAAGAAACAGGTCTACAACAGATCAGATTTTTAGTATAAGACAGATTTTAGAAAAGAAATGGGAATATAATGGTACTGTACATCAACTATATGTAGACTTCAAAAAAGCATATGATTCAATTAAGAGGGAGAAGTTATATAGTATCCTGCTGGAGTTCGGAATTCCTAAAAAGTTAGTTAGACTTATACGAATGTGTCTAAATGGCTCAACGAGTAGGGTGCGTGTAGGCAAACAGTTTTCAGACACTTTTGAAATCCAGAATGGGTTGAAGCAAGGAGATGCACTATCTCCTCTACTATTTAATTTTGTACTAGAGCATGCCATTAAATCTTTAGAGAATGAGGAAGGCCTACAACTGAATGGTATTAATAAGCTGTTAGTTTTATGCTGATGATGTAGTACTACTGGCCGATAGCGAGGAGATACTGAAGGCCAACACGCACACACTATTGAGTAACACTAAGAAATTAGGACTGGAAGTAAATATCAGTAAAACTAAATATATGGTCACACGTAGAAATACATTATATAATGGAAATGGACAGCTAATGACAAATGAGGGAAATTTTGAGGAATTGGCTGAATTCAAATACCTAGGAACAATAATCACAAATAGGAATGAGATGCACAAAGAAATTAAACATAGGCTCAATTCTGGAAATGCATGCTATTATGCATTGCAGAGACTTTTGATGTCCCAACTCCTTTAAAAAAACGTTAAACTGAAAATATATGAAAGTATTATTCTACCAGTTATATTATATGGGTGCGAAACATGGACTCTTACTTTAAGGGAGGAAAGGAGATTACGAGTATTTGAGAATAAAGTTCTTAGGAAAATTTTTGGACCAAAGAGAGATGAACAGACAGGTGAATGGAGAAGACTACATAACAATGAACTACATGGTCTTTATAGGAAGCCAGATATAATAAGAACAGTTAAGTCCCGTAGACTGCGATGGGCAGGACATGTTGCGCGTATGGGGAATGAAAGACGTGCATGGAAACTTCTTGTAGGAAAGCCAGAAGGAAAACGCCCAGTTGGTAGACCAAGAATCAGGTGGGAGAACAACATTAACTATGATTTGAGGGAAGTAGATTATACAGGGAATGATTGGAAAACATTAGCTCAGGATAGGGATGTATGGAGAGCTTATGTCCGTGCGGCCATGAACCTACGGGTTCGATAGTGCCAGTGAGTAAGTAAGTAAGTAAGTAAGTATTAGACATTATTTTCATTATTATTCAATTTGACAGATAATTAATTGTTCAATATGACTATTATTGTAAGTTTTTTTGTATTCATATGTAACATATGTTTGTCCTGTTTAATATGACCATTATCGTATTTTTTTTGTATTCATATGTAACATATGTTTGTCCTGTTTAATATGACTATTATTGTAATTTTTTTTGTATTCATATGTAACATATGTTTGTCCTGGTGAGTGGAAGAGAAGGCCACATGGCCTTAACTCCATCAGGCTAAATAAATTTATTCTATTCTATTCTATAATCCCTATCATTATATCGGTAAGGTCCTATTACACCCTGTATATAAATGTATTAAATAATTCATCTTTATATATAAAAATTCAGCCCGCGTTTGTTTGTGCTCGCAAAACTCGCTATCTACTTCTTCACTAAAACCATTAGGGTAGGAGTTCATATGAAACGAAAATTTAAAATCCCTCTAGCGGTCGCAATTTTTTATGTTTCACAACGAAACTCAGTACATGGTATTAAAATAGACGGAGGTAAATATTGTCAAAACATCAGCGAAATTCGGTCATTAGAAGTGGGGATTTATCTGAAATCCGAAATTAAAATTTGACTCCTAACAGCAACCATATTTAGTGCATCGTAATGTATAAGTCACCATACAATTTAATTAACCCGTATTTTTCTTTTAACGTATTGAACTAAAATAAAAATACATATTTTATTTATTTAGGCGTAGCAGCGCACGCCGTGTATTTGCTAGTTAGTTATAAAATTTGATCCCACTGACAGGCTAATTGATACAGAAGCAGAATATCCGAGTAGTTCCCCCTTTCCACGCCGATTATCCAGTCCCCTGAAACACAATGGCTTCTTTGTTCCTATTAACACTCTATGAACGTGTCCTAGTTCCTGTTTATTATGTCCAACCAATACTTTGTGGTCATAATTTCCCCAATATTGTGTCCGAAAATATGCAGAGTGTTGGATGTTTTACATGAATTTAGAGTTTAATATTTCAGAGTTTAATATTTTATAACTTTAATAAAGTCAGTAATGATTAAACTTTGAAAATTTTAAGAGTAAGAAATATATCCATATAATCACATAAGAGAGAAATAAATACGTTTAGAGACAACTGCTTTATGTACTTTCAACTATTTCCCTACTCATCGCATTCTAATAAAATGAACTTTCTACCGTGATTAAACATGTTCGTGCTTTCCCGCAAATCAATTCGAAAGTCACTACAGGAAGCGAGAGAGAAAAAGCAAAAGAGAAACGTTCAATGACCACAAGTGACTTCCATCCATTCCATAGGACTGTGTAAAAAATCCGAAAATTGAACTCCTGTATTCCATTTAAGACATCGCCGAACTTGATTTCATGTGAATTTGTCCATCGTAAGGTAGCATCATTACCTCGGATGTAGCTGGCCAGGGTTCGATCCTCAGTATGATTAAGTTACTTTTTTTCTGATTTAACCCAGTTCTTTAACAAAAGAAATGAAACTCATACACAATCTGAGTTTAATAAGGATTTATGCAATAAAATAATTGCTGCAAATATTCCGATCTAGAAACTTGAAAATCCACTTTTAGAGGTTTTCTCGAAAAATATGCGAAGAAACACATGAGTCAACTATTCGTAATTAATTAAAAGATTCATAAATATGTTACAACTTTATTCCTGTGTTTATTAAATATGACTCATCATTTATGAGCCTAAAGATTAAATGGAGTCAGACAGGTGAATGGAGAAGACTACATGGTATTTATAGGAAGCCAGATATAATAAGAAAAGTTAAGTCTCGTAGACTGCGATGGGCAGGGCATGTGGCTCGAATGGGGAATGAAAGACGTGCATGGAAACTTCTTGTAGGAAAACCAGAGGGAAAACGCCCAGTTGGTAGACCAAGAATAAGGTGGGAGAATAACATTAACTATGATATGAGGCAAGTAGATTATACAGGGAATGATTGATAAACATTAGCTCAGGATAGAGATGTATGGAGAGTTTATGTCCACGCGGCCATGAACCTATGGGTTCGATAATGCCAGTGAGTTAGTTAGTTAAAGACTGAATAGAGTGATGAGGTACTTATTGTCATATTCTAGGTACTACACCCCTTCCGCTGTTTACATGAACGAATGATAACATAGTAATAATAAAAACATATAATTATAGATTAGGATTATTATTATTATTATTATTATTATTATTATTATTATTATTATTATTATTATTATTCAACGAATGCCGTCTCATATAATTCCAAAAGCCATGCTTCGTACTGCTCACAAGGCAAAAGATCGCTAGGACGTCCAAAAGAGCTCTGGATGGAAAATTCCTGTTCGAGACCGCAACAGGCCACATGGCCTAATACTTACATTGATTATTATTATTATTATTATTATTATTATTATTATTATTTTACCTGGCAGAGTTAAGGTCTAAGGCCTTGTCTACCAGTCAACCAGGTTACAAAATACAAAAGTTATTCTTACATCTAATTACAATAAAAATAAATATAACATAGTATGATTTCAATATAATTAGTATAATCTCTTGATTCTTAATATTAGGAAACCCTATATTTATCCTCTCTTTAGATCATTATTGAGGGTAATTAGAGCTGATAGAAGCAAAGGGGTGTAAGTTATTTTTTTTCGCAAAAACGAATTTGGTTCATAATTACATTCTTGAAGCATAATTTTATCAAAAGGAACCAATACATATAACAGGAGGAGTTAGCCAAGGTTGTCCACTATCAACCACTCTTTTTAACATTTTATTTCGACGACATGATAAGATCATGGAAGCAAATGACGACTGGGAGTATTAACTTAGGAAATATAGTAATAAAAACAGTAGCCTTTGCAGATGACCAGATTTTAATAGCAAAAACAGAGGACGAACTACAAAGAATGCTATATAAACTAAACGAAATATCAAAAAAATACAACATGGAAATATCATCAGGAAAATAAAAAAAACTATGGCCTTCAAGGGCGCTCATACAGTTCGGAAAAAGATAATATTAGAAAATAAACCAATAGAACAAGTAGTAAGATATAACTTCCTAGGTTGCGAAATATGATACACAGCGGAAAGATATAAATAAGAAACTAAATAAGTTTAATTATATAACAGGAACACTAAAAAGAATTTTGAAAAATAAAGCCAGGAAAGACTCTATAATGAAATTATACAAGACAATGACAGTACCTATTATTATTTATAGATCCGAAACATGGACAGTGACAACACAACAATCTGCTAGAATACAAGCTGCTGAAATGAGTTCCTCAGACCAATAGCAGGATATCAAAGAACAGATAAAAAACATAACACAGAAATAAGACAACAACTAAAAGTAGAAGAATTAAACACAACAATAGAGAAATACAGAACAAGCTGGAAAGAACACTTGCCAAGGATGACGGAGAATAGAATACCAACAGCAGCTTACAACTAGTCACCACGAGGAAGAAGAAGTTTGGGAAGACCAAGGAAGAGATGGATAGAGCAGCAATTTGGAGCCGGAACAGGCTAGTAAATAATCCTAAACCGCAAAGAAGAAGACGAAGAAGAAGAAGAAGAAGAAGGAAGCATAATTTTGTTTAGTGGCAAAGGTATATAAGTATATGCGTTAAGGGTAGATAAAGTATGATTGTTATAATTTTTATTTACCTATGATTTTCTTATACAACTTTAAATTTAAACCTGTTTTCCTCAATACTTCAAAACTTGCACTTACATCCCGTAGCTTCTAACCGCCTCAGTTTATGATGACTATTTAACCATTGCCCCAAATGGGAGTCAATGACCAATCACATTTCAATGATTTTAGATTTACAACCAATCACAGTCGTGTTTCGCCTAGAATTTACCAACTAAAGTGTATCATAATAAAGAAAGCACCTCATTTTTAACATTCTGAATAGGTCATAGCATTATTTTGCAGTGACTTACTCCCCAAGAAATACGGCTACCAGATTGTATATATAGTGCATGAATGCCAACACATACCGCAAGCGGGAGTTAATATAAAAACATTTGTAGCAATTGATTATACCACCAAAAAAAGAAAGCACTCTTTGCACTTTCTTAAATGTATTTTTTCCCAGGTAATAATATTCCAGAAAAATATAATTGTCACATTTACATCATAGGACATCAGAAATGAATTAATATACAGTTTGATGTGTTTCATTTTTTCTCCACTAGAGTGCATTCTTACAATATTGCGTTCCTTTGGCAATAAATAATATGATCTGGTTGCAGTGATGAACAAAAGAAGCAAATGAAGCATACCAATCGTTTCTCATTTGTTTTCAAACATCGCCGTTTACATTAAATATAGGCCTATAAATATTTTAAAATAACTATATTTAAATAATGATTTGTGAGTAAACAGCTTAATTTTATTCGTTAAATAGTCCTAACAAATGCCAATCTTGATTTCCAAATTCTCTAGATAAATTGGAAATCACTCATGGCATTACTTATGATGATTGTAATTTGAATTTTTGAGGGGTGTGGCTGGATATACAATATCAGATCGGAAACTAAATTAAAATATACGCGCAGAACTAACTACATTCAAGCTATTATATAACATTGCACAATACAGAGACGAATGGAAGGACCATATCAATAGAACGGATAACAAGAGAATCTCGAAAAAGATTCTCCACTAGGACGAAGAAATGTAGGAAGACGCAGTAAAATATGGACAGATCAATTCTAACATGAGATAGGACAGACACTTATAGTGTAATCCTTGATGCTGATGATTGTGATTTTTCAGAAAATTGTGACTCGAATTTCATGAAATTTGCTTGACAGTTGATAAAAACTATGAAAAACTTCAACCAGAAAATTGTATCCTTCCGGAAGTCGATTCCTGACCCATTACGTGAGAAACGAAAACTACAGAAAAACGGTTGTCTTCTCAGAATATGTTTATGATTTTAATAAACTTTTTATATATGAGTATTGATTTTATTCCGTAATACATAATAGAAAGTGGTTTACAATTGAATACATAACATGATTGACTGAATATTTACAATTGAGTTGTGATTTTACATTTTGTTCTACTTCGAATAAAAAAAAAAGAATAATTCACTTCGTTTTATCAGTAATTCAATTGCACCCTTTCAACATGCATTACATATGAATCTGAATATAGTTCATATCTATCTCATGTAAATTATAAAGCCACTTTTTTAAATATAAAGAATAGAGCAATTCCATATGTAACTGACTGACATTTACAATACACTTTTGCAGCAAAATGGTTCCATAAATGTTACTATTGGTTGAAATTACAGGTGTTATATACGTGATATGATAGAGGAAAAGTGTCTGATTAATATTGTACATAAATATACAACTTCAGAAGAAAAACAATGTTATTTATTATTTATTAAAGTATGTGTGACTGACTGACATTAATGTCAACTCATCATGCAGCTTAACATGTTCATCTACATCATTCTCTGAAATGTGATTCTTAATTCAATTTTCCAAAATACCGTTTGGAGGGCACATTTCAAGTTACATTTTAAATAAATAAATAAACCTAAATCATAATTAAATTCCGAAGTTATGACTTAATATGTGATGTGTGACTGACTGACATTTTATGACTAACTGACATATCTGAATTTCATTTAGAATTTCAAAATGCAAATATTACACAAATGTAACAAAATACTATGACACTAGATAAACAGCTTCGGTAACCGAGATTAATAAAGAACTTAATATAAAATTATAGAATATTCACCTGAAAGGTCCGTCTCCTCAACTTAATTATCATTTAACTGTAGCGCTTTCGGGACTTGTCCCATCATCGGCAGGATTCAAAACTGGTGTTTCACTGAAGATCTGGTAGAGGGGGTTGCATGTATTGGGTTCGTTTTCGTTTATCAGGCTGTCGTTGTGAGCTGCTTTCATGATTTCCATCTCTTCGAGTACGTTTATCTTCGCTGGATTATTTTCTCTGTGCATTATCCAGCGAAGACAGCCTGATAAACGAAAACGAACCCAATACATGCAACCCCCTCTACCAGATCTTCAGTGAAACACCAGTTTTGAATCCTGCCGATGATGGGACAAGTCCCGAAAGCGCTACAGTTAAATGATAATTAAGTTGAGGAGACGGACCTTTCAGGTGAATATTCTATAATTTTATATTAATTTTGAATAAACCTCAACGGAACACATCATGAATCTTATAAAAGTTGATAATAAAGAACTGCAAATAATTTATCAATTCTACGAAAATTGTTAAATTTAATTTTGCTGTAAAATAAATATTAATTTAAATCAATAATGCAATTAAATTAACTTGCTTGCCATGTACCATTTTAAATTACGTATATAAAATACTTAATAACAAAATGCCTTCTCTATTTTTTTTTGCAAATGCCCCAGGTTGTCTATCGACATTCCTGGTGTTCTCTCCTGGCATGGCGTACTTGTAACCCCTTCTGAGGTTGGGGCGCCTGGAGGGCGGGGTTACGTTGCCCCGATGATGTGATAGGTGATGATGATGATAGTGGTGCGCCAGGAGGGTCCCTAATCCTAAACTTAATCTAAGATGAATATGAAAGATGATGAATGCGATGACCATATGATTTCGGGGACCATTTGGGGCTTAAAGTTTTCCTGACATTTGTCTTACAGATGAGGAAAAACCACGACAAAAACCTCACCCAGAAAAACTGTCCTGACCGGGGATCGAGCCCGGGCCCGCTGCGTGACAAGGCAGCACGCTACCTCGAGACGACAGCGGTGGACCTATTATTAAATGTACCTACTAAAATTGTATGCATGTATATATATACATATATATATATATATATATATATGTGTGTGTGTGTGTGTGTGTGTGTGTGTGTGTGTGTGTGTGTGTGGTAACTGATTACAATTTAGTCCGGCGCCATAGCCGAGTGGTTAAAACAAGAAGCTTTGGCGCAGAGCTATGGGACTTGCGCTGGTTCAAGTCCCCATGGGGAAGGCATTTTCTCATGGAATTTCGGCCGGTATGGGATGGTGCCCACCAGTACCGTAAGGCATTTGGGTAGCTACAATAAGTAACGACTCCAGGTTTATAAGACCAACTATAACAGCTGAGTGACCCGACATGCTGACCACATGTCACCCCTACACTGGCTTATGATCGTCTACCTCTGTGATCAACTCATGTGGACGTGAGGCCAGCAGCCGGTTTGTAGACCAATAGCTTTCTAGGCCTTTCGCGCTTGGAGTGGAGTTTATTACAGTTTACCTGATGTAAGATTTAATATTTTTGATTTTTAGATTGAACCACTGAAATAAAAAGTTTAAGCCTTCCAGAATGTATACACATTCTTAATAAGTTAGTTATTTATCAGAGTGCATGTTCTTTCAAAACAAATTATTGTAAATCGCATTAGTAAGCTGTAGTTAGTAAACAATTGCTGATGTAGGGAATTCTACTTTTAAACAACCATAAAAACATAACTCTAATTAGCCCGAATTCTGATGACTCTCATCATTACATCGATGTATCAGATCGCTTATACAAACATTTCACCGCTAACTTGACTTGACCCATTAATAAAAATGACGTTTCCTGTCACGCATGAAGTCGCACGCTGTAACTGAATGGTTTGAATCAAGATGTCTCAATAGAGAGCACTGATTCGAGTCCCCATGGGAGAAGAAATTTTCTCATGGAATTTCGGCCACAATGGGATTGGTGCCCACCCAGAATCATGAAGAATTTGCGCAACTACATTATTTAGCGATTGCTGTCAAGAAAACCAACCATAACTGCTGAAGTATCCGACATGCTGACCACATGTCACCCTATATTTTGGTTAGATGATTGTCCACCTCTGTTATTGATATACTTGGATGTGAGATTAGCAGCCAAGGGCTTTCTAGGCCTGTCACGACATTCAGGGTTTTTAACACACGAACTTATGAATTTGTTGCTCTGATTGTTTGACAGCTGTGCATACTCTATAACATACGGGTCCGACGCTTTCACGCTGTATACGCAATGAGTCTGTGATAGATGCGAGATATTCAAATTGTTTTTCTAAAAAATTCTTTCCTTCTTCTATATAATTTTGTGACTCCAGTTATTTGGTTGGTTTTACAGCTCACATTACATAATTCTGCGCCATTTTATATCTTCTTTCCCGATTTTTCATACATCCGTGCCATCCTTTTTACTTGGCCGCCAATGGCATCTATAGCCCCCTTTCCATTGTACGATTCAAATAAATTCCATTTTATATCAAAATCCAAATATGCAAGTAAGCAGTGTCACGTTGCTAAATGTATAGGTCTATTTCTATTACCTGCTGCTCCAACTGAAAATGTTTGTCACCTCAAGTTTTGGGGGGAAAAAAAAAACACTTTTCTATAGCAAACGTCTATAGCACACTTGCTATGTGTCACATAACCTGACACTAGAACAAAGTATTTCTTCTGAACTTCTCGTCACCTTCCATCTAAACTGGGCAACAGCAGTTAATATTAAGATATGCTAATTTTCCAATGAACTGCCTGGAACTCATTTTGTTCTTTGTAGGTATAATTTTCTGAGAAATCAACAAATATGGCTGCTTCGTTTACTGCAACCTTTTTCCTGAATATATTTAAATGTTTCCGCTAACTCTCTCTTAGCTCAAATTGACACCGAAATCCATCCATAGTAATTCTACCTGGGGGCAGGTCTTTCACTGCAATTATAGCATTTCCATTCTATGCTTTGCAGCTTTACTAGGGAATTATATGTGTGGTACTTCCCGTTGCTTTCCACACCGGTGAAGAACGATGATGGTAATGATAAGAATGATGATGATGACCGGATGATTTTCGGGAACCGTTGGGCCCTAAGCTTCCTGACATTTGTCTTTCAGGTGAGGAAAAACCCCGAAAAAACCTCACCCAGGAGCCTGTCCCGACCTGCTGCGTGACAAGGCAGTACGCTACCTCGAGACCACAGCGGTGGACTGACACAGAAAAGTATCAGTAATTATTTTATGGAACAGTTGAGTAGAACAATCTACCAGATTTCCTAAACCATGTTTATGTTAATCCTCAGCGGAGTGTAGCAAGCAACTGAGTGCACCATGCGTGTTAGCATATATATATATATATATATATATATATATATATATATATATATGTGTGTGTGATAGGACAAAAAAGTCAGTCTCGGGACATAGCGGGAAAAATAACGACTTTACAAGAAAACGTCTTCAATATGCTTTTGTTAGTTGTGTACCGATAACGTAGAATCCAAGAGGAAATTTTATTCCATCAATTATGTTGTGTACAGCAATTTTTATACGTTTTCCGTGACTGACTGACCATAGGTTGCAGTTAACAATTATAGGACACATTTAAGGTATATAGAACATTTGAAGTCATTAATATTATTACATTTACGACTAGGGAGGACCAAGTATGGTTTAAGAAAAGAGTTTGTAAAATAAAACGAATTAATACGACCAAATCATTAAACAACAAATTGGTAAAATGTTGCGTGTTTTTACAGGTTTTGAATATTACAAGTTCTACCACTAATATTAGATTAAAATAATACACTTTTGGAACATTATCTTATAGAATCAGAAATTTTGAACCTTAAAGATATATATTATGCCAAAAAAATTATTCCTGCGTCAATTTAAAAATTTTCATCTCGGTATTACATTTTCATGGAATCGATCAATATTACTAACTCATTTGGCACTATCGAACTCGGAGGTTCATGGCAACACAAACATATGTTTTCTATGTCCTATTTATTGAAGGTTATCTTATTTGAGGCGGTCAGAGGACAAGGGGTTCATCCATCCATCCATAGTAATTCTGCCCGAGGGCAGGTCTATTACTGCAATCATAGCATTTTCATGCTATGCTTTGCAGCTTTACTAGGGAATTATCGGTGTGGTAGCTTCCCGTTGCTTTCCACACCGATGAAGGATGATGATAATGATAAGGATGATGATGATAGGCAGATGATTTTCGGGGACCGTTGGGCCCTAAGCTTCCTGACATTTGTCTTACAGGTGAGGAAAAACCCCGAAAAAACCTCACCCAGGATCCTGTCCCGACCGGGGATCGAACCCGGGCCGGCTGCGTGACAAGGCAGCACGCTATCTCGAGACCACAGCGGTGGACAAGGGTTACAAGTGACAAACAATTAGTTTGGAGAAAAGTAAGTTTAAAGTTCAATGATAATATAGAATTCCAAGAATATCTGACAAGCCTCATAAATTGTGTTCGTGTTCCTTATACATGAGTCCATTTATCCGCAAAATATGAACAGATTCGATATAAACATTAGCCCATACGGTAACTTTTTTTGCATTAAGAGTCACTTGTACCCCTTGTCCTCCAAGAAATATTTTGAAAAAAATTATCCAAGAAAAGTATATTCATAACAAAGTTTTTATTATGATTGGAAATACGTACTTATCAAAAGAGTGACATATTACGACAAGGTTAATTGGCAAAATCAGTCTTAAAGTTCATTGCCCTTAAACCTTCATTCATCGATACATTCTATTACTCGCCTCTCCACAGGAATGTTTCCCTCCCTGTCTGTATATACTGTTTGCCCTCATCTCTTCCTCTTTTTGCATAACTTTTTACCCAATTTCCTGATTTACTAATCTTCATTCTGCCAACGTGCTATATTGAAGCATATTTTTCTTCTGTAGGGCCCTGTAATGCCAGCCTCTTCATTGAAATGAGTAAAAAAACACCAATAATTAACTTCATATTTTTAAAAAATAGCTTTATTATAAACATTATTACTTTGCTAATCCTGTAGATATAATTCATATTATTATATCTTTAGACTGTTAAATTATTTCCAATTATTTCAAAATATATTGCTAAAAAGTATTATTTTATAATGTACAATTGTGAAAATATAGATAAGGTAGTTAAAATATTTTACTTACCATGAAGGCTGCGGTTAAGTTCATGCTCATGTTCATCAGATTCTGATTCAGATAATGTTTGATAAATCGATAAACCTCGAAGAATCATCAGCACTATATTAAACATTAATAATACAATAGTAATCTTCACGTAATTGTTTTTGGAAACATTAAAAAATACAACGCTGTAAGCTAGAGTCCACCTTGCTGTTGGAAGCCAAGGGGTACAACTACAGAAGTACCCCTTGTCCTCCAAGTAGAAGACTCCACTATATGTCATAACCTGTCAAACTCACACATATACATCTTGGGCACCAAACACTTTGTCATATTAGCTAACCATTTCTGCACTTAACTCATTTAAAAAAAAAAAGTCACTTGTACCCCTTATCTGACCGCATCATTTTAGGGTGAAAGATCGTCACTCTTTCGACAAAGGTATAATACATATTTTAGTTATTTGGATGTAAAACATGAGCTATAAAGAAAAAAATATTAATCCTGGATCAAGATCGCAGAGAAGAAATTCAAATACACATGATAAGATCTTAAAACAAACACAGAAATATTATCAGAACTTAAAGTTGAACCCATTCTTACAAAAATACAAAACTACAGAAACGAATGGAGACTACATACTAGAAGAATAACTAGAGAAAGACTGCCCAATTTAATATTGAAATACCGCCCAGTTAGAAATGGAGTGAAAGTCGATCACTTAAAAGAGTACTGAATGGATGATGAGACCGGAACATGCCACTAAGCCTTTATCTTTGACTTCTTGATGATGATGGTATCGGGGATATTGCCTTCTACCTTTGCGGCATGAGCGACCTTCTGGCAGCAATGCTACCGTCGGCAAGCTCTTGGGAGTATTTAAGTACGCAAGCCCTTCAACCGCGAACAAAAAAAAATACTGCTAATAGGGTTTCCATAAGAATATAACTAATTAACAAACTCACTGACAATATTGAATGCGTAGGTCCATGGCCGCGCGGACATAAGCTCTCTATACATTCCTAACCACGGCTACTCTTTTCCAATCATCCCATGTATAATCTGCTTCCCTCAAATCATGGTTAATGTTATTCTTCCAGCTCATTCTTGGCCAACCTACTGGGCACTTTCCCTCTGGTTTTCTTGCAAAGAGTTTCCAAGTCCCTTCTTCCAATATCCCATTCGTGCCATATGTCCTGTTCATCGCAGTCTATGAAACAACTGTTATCATTATATCTGATTTCCCATAAATACCATGTAGCTCACTATGAAGTAGTCTTCTCCATTTGGTTGTCTGTTCATCTCTCTTTGGTCTGGTTTCCTATAACGATCATCTTTCCTATAACGATCATATAGCTCACTGTTATGTATAATCTTCTCAATTTTCCTGTCTATTCATCTCTCTTTGCTCCTTAGAATATATGAAAATGTATTTATTTTTTGTAAAACGCGTATCTCAATATATTCCTTTCACAACAATCAATCAATCAAATATGATGAATGTATCCATTTACCTCATAAAGAAATAAAATATAATTAATACATATGTAGCTTAGTATTGTGAAACATTAAAGTTCATTTTAGCTAAATTAATCTTGCTTATTTTTTTTATAATCAAGAGCGGATCGTAAACCAAAATCATAATTTCATGCTTTCTTGCTAAAAAAATAAATCTTACATTAAAGAACCAGCTTTTTTTTTCTTTTTCTTCTTCTAAAGACAATGCCTTGTCAGTAAAACTATTCTTCTCTTCTTTCAGTTATTCTTTTCATTCATTGATAGCCCTGATATCCTATAATTTCCAGGGCTTTCCATTTGGGGGTATCAATAAATTTATGCATCAATTAGGCGAATACAATAGATCACATAGACGATATTTTCATATCACTTGGGCGACTTATAAAGAATAATAAGATAAGACTAACATACAAATTATTATAGTACAATAAGTCCACCGCTGTGGTCTCGAGGTAGCGTGCTGCCTTGTCACGCAGCGGGCCCGGGTTCGATTCCTGGTCACGACAGTTTTCCTGGGTGAGGTTTCTATCGGGGTTTTTCCTCACCTGTAAGACAAATGTCAGGAAAACGTTAAGGCCCAAACGGTCCCCGAAATCATATGGCCATCATCATCCTTATCATTATCATCATCATCATCATTCATCGATGTGGAAAGCAACGGGAAGCTACCACACCTATAATTCCCTACTAATCATAGCATGAAAATACTACAATTGCAGTGAAAGAGCAGCCCTCGGGCAGAATTACTATCGATGGAATATAATATCCTCAACTCGTGTTCAATTCAGGATCGCGTCTAGGGATTAGATGATGGTTGATATTGGTGATTTTTCTTTAATATATCGAAAAAATAAACTGCATTTATACTCAGCTATGAATCACAGACCTCCACACTCAGGTTGTTGCAGGACGTCGCCGACAGACGTTGAGGAATAGGAGAACAATTTTTGCTAAGGTTCATAATATAGTCTACTCCCAAAAACAGATTAGTTTTAGCGAATTCCGAAGAAATGAATCTATTGAGGTTGTTCCCATGAAAATATTTTTGAAAAATGTTCACAGATCTTCACCGATCCTATCTAGTAGACACAGAAATGACCAATAAGAAAGAAAGAAATGTAGGCCTATATGTATGCATCTATGTTATCACTGTAGCGGACACATATTTTATGTTTTATTGGAACCAAACTTGGAATATCAATTTAAAAAATAAGATCGATTATTATAACTGGAGATTAACATGAAACCCAACATTTAAAATATGTACGCCTGTTTGTTTTCGCTGCGATCCGACTTTTTTTAATAAGCTGGATTGAGAAATTGAGTTTCTCCAATTTGACAAAATGAATGTATAATCAGTTAACCAGCAAACTTGGGCCATACATTTGACTTGCTGAGGAATTTGTTTAGTTTGCGGAGTTTCTGCGTGACGGACTTTTTTTATTTATTAAAAGCTGAATTATGAAATATCTTAATTTTTAATATCATCCATTTAATTGTGAAATATGAAACAAGGCAAATGTTGTTGCTAAATTATTTAGGATGATGGGAGATAATGATAACTTATTACTTCATTCATGGTATTAAGAAACCAGACCGCAGATCAGTGTGGGAATCTGAATACTTTTCATCCAATAAGCCGGGATAACATTTCCTATAGCTTAGTTTCCTGCTTGATTTCCAGAGGGGATTTCCCGCATATCAAGAAAACCTAAAATACTACTGTGTTGTTTAATTCTATCGAACAATGTTAAGTGATTGGTTGTATTACTAGCAGGTTATTCTATGAAAAATATTCATAATGCAATCTAATACACAGTAAACATAAATTATGTTGCTGTAGGTATCTTATTGAATATTATTACATTGAGAAACAAATGTTTTAATTTCATGTATAGAAGTTGTGGTCTCATTTACAGATTTTGACACTCTGAACTCAAATCTGGTAAAAGAAATGCTCCAATCAGGTAAAAGCATTTTGAGAAAGGCCTACTTCTGATTTTGTTAGTTGATTTGTTAGAGAATTCTGAAGGAATATAGGTACTGAGAATATTTTCATGAAAATATTAAAAAAATATTAAACTAATTTCCATCAACCTTACATAATAGACACCGAAAATAACCATGAAAAATTACACACTCACACACACACACACACACACAGACACAGATTAACTTGTATGTTAACGCTCTAACTAACTGACTCTACCTCTAACTATTGAATCCGTAGTTTCATGGCCACGCTGACATAAGCTCTCCATACATTCCTATCTTGAGCTAATGTTTTCAAATCATTCCCTATACAATCTACTTTCTTCAAATCATAGTTAATGTTATTCTTCCACCTCATTCTTGGTCTACCAACTGGGCGTTTTCCCTCTAATTTTCATACAAGAAGCTTCCTTGCACATCTTTCAATCCCCATTAGTGCCATATGTCCTGCCCATCGCAGTCTAGGAGACTTAACTGTCGTTATTATATCTGACTTCCTATAAAGATCATGTAGTTCACTGTTTTGTAGTTCTCTCCATTCACCTATCTGTTCATCTCTGTTTGGGCCAAAACTTTTCCTAAGAACTTTCTTCTCAAATACTCGTAATCTCCTTTCCGCCCTTAAAGTATGAGTCCATATTTCGCATCCATATAATATAACTGGTAGAATAATAGTTTTTTTATTTTAAATTTAACTTTTTTGAAAGGAGTTGGGACGTCAAGAGTCTCTGTAATGCATAATAGCACGCATTTCCAGAATTGAGCCTATGTTTAATTTCTTTGTGCATCTCATTCCTATTTGTGATTATTGTTCCTAGGTATAATGAATTCAGCCACTTCCTCAAAATTTCCCTTATTTGTCATTACCTATCCATTACCATTATATAATATATTTCTAACTGTGGCCATGTATTTAGTTTTATTGATATTTACTTCCAGAAATAGCCTTACATCTAAATTACAATATATATATATATATATATATATATATATATATATATATATATATTGTATATATATATATAAACGATTACAAGTTATGAATACAATACAATTAATATTTATCATGTATTTTGATTTACTCTAAATTTAACGAATTAAATATATAATATGTACAAGATATATAAAAAAAGAGGAAAGGATTAATGACATAGTATAAAATTAAATAAATAGAGAAAAGAATAATTATTAGACAACAGGTAACTGTATAAGCGTGACTTAAAGGTGCCAAGTATGCGGAAACCCCTGATATCTTGAGGAAGGAGATTCCAGGAGCGGGCAGAGGCTACTGTGAAGGAAGTAGAATAGGAGGAAGTGCTATGAAGAGGAATTGTTAGCAGACTGCTACCTTGTGACCTAGTGTCAATATTGTGGTAAGAGGATAACTTCTCAAATCTGGACGCCAGGTAAGTAGGAATGTAGGAATTCAGAAGCTTGAAAAGTAGTGAAAGAGAGTGCAATTTACGTCTGTCAGTAAGACGGAGCCAAGAGAGGTTATTAAAGTGTTCGGAAATATGGTCATAACGGCGGATATTGAAAATGAATCGAACGCAAGCATTATGAACACGCTGCAGTCTCTGCGACAAGTCATAGTTTAGATCATTATATCTAATGTCGCAATAATCGAAGTGTGGTAACACAAGATTCTGCACAAGGATTTGTTTTAACGAAACTGGGAGAAAATTCTTTAAACATCTAAAATAATGTAAGATGGAGAAAGTCTTTTTACATATGTGTTTCACTTGTGTTTGCCAGGTTAAATTTGCGTCTAGATGTAGTCCAAGATCTTACTGAAGAAGAATAAGGGATAATTATATTATTTATAGTAATGTTTGGAAGTGTAGATATGTCAAAGGTTGTAAGCAATCTTTTTGTCCCATTAGAATTACTTGTGACTTGTTAGAATTTAGATTTAGACCGATACTTGAAGACCAATTAAAGATGGATATGAGATCGTCATTCATTTTCGTCAAGCTGTTGTAGAGAGAATGAGGAGGTGAATGTAGGTAAATTTGGAGATCATCAGCATAGAGGTGATAACGGCAGTGCTTTAGTACAGTTGGTAAGTCATTTATGTAGATTGAGAAAAGAAGAGGTTCGAGAACACTGCCCTGGGGGACTCCAGCCGGCACGTTGCGGCAAGACGGAGATCTATATTGTATGTTAGTTAATACTCCAGCGGCCGCAATATTTGTAGCCAGTCTCTGCATATAGCAATAAATTAAGGAAGGGAAAATAGGTGCTTAAGGAATGGGAGTTAATTTGAAGCGAAAATTAAAACATTCTTCTAACAGTTGCAATTTTCGATTTTTCCCAAGGTCTACGTCCTCATATCGAATAAGCCTGGGTATTAATATATTTGATAGAATTTTGCATGAAGTTGAAAGTAATGGGATGCCCCTATACTTGTTGCAATCAGTTTTATCTTCTTCCTTATACATTGTACGATTATCGATTCTTTTCATTGATTTGGAAGAACCTCTTTTTCCCAAATCATACTAAGCATCTGACGTGTCTTGTCCATCATTTTTTTTTAGAATCATATTTGATATCCTACCGCTGACAACATCTCGGAGAGCGGAGAAGATCCTCCTTTGGAATAAAAAGTCCTTTTCCGAATTCAGGTTCTCTGCACCTCCATAGTATAATGCAAAGCTTCCTGATTACCTTATCCTGGCCATCTAACTTCCTGTAAAGCCACTAGACTATTTCCAAGGGTGTTTTTTTCCAATTCCCGCGTTAATACTTCTAGTGCTCCACTATTATATAATGTCCTAACATTCCACGTTGATAGGAATATTCCCTTGTGTTTGAGCCTTTGACATAGATTCCCTGAACTAGTCCCCGACCAAAGACCCGAATGGTGAACTATTTTACCTCCGGAAAAATTTACTCCAGTGGAAACCATGTCCGCGTTCCTTGACGATTACATTTATACTGTGTAACATCGTCACTCTTTCGACGACGATACTTTTTTTTTTTGCTGGCTTATCGCCTTCAACCTGTCCACCTTGGGTAACACTTTCGGCAGAAATCTACCATCGACATAGCTCTCGGGGTCATTTAAATAGACTTTTTTATATTTATTATATTATATCAAATGACCCCTCGCCGTAGCCGAATAGTTAACGTAAAGAAGCCTTGGCCCAATACTATGGGACTTGCGCTTGTTCGAGTCTCCATCGGGGAAGAAATTGTCTCATGAAATTTCGGCCAGTATGGGACCATTCCCATCCAGCATCGTGAGGAATTTGGGTAACTACAATAAATAGCAGCCCCAGGTTGAGAAAACCAGCTATAACTGCTGGGGGACCCGACATATTTGGTCACATTTCACCCCTACACTGACTGGATGATCGTCTACCTCTGTGATTAACAAATGTGTTGTGAGGCTAGCAGCCGGCTGGTAGGCTAAGGGCCTTCTAGGACTGAAGCGTCGTGGAGATTTTTTATTACTATGTCAAATGGTAAACAGTATTCCAGTAGGAGGATAAATAATAATAATAATAATAATAATAATAATAATAATAATAATAATAATAATCAGTAATAATCGAATGCAGCACACATGAATATTTGGGAATTTGCTATCGAACTGTAATGTTATTCCAAGGCTTGGGGGTTGTTCTGTTACCTTATTGGATAAATAGAATATGGATTGTAGGGAAGGTGCTACATGTGACCGCAGGGTTACATCAGAAACACGAATTAGCATAAGTGCTCCATATCCATATCCGAATATGTATTGAAGCAACCATTTGCATGTTATTGATAACAAAGTCAAACTATCCTTGTTTCCCAATTTGACAATTGCGCTGTGTGTTAATATTACAAAATATTTATTACCTATTCTTTCATCTCTTCATATTTATGTTAGAGTTCTGTTTTATGGACCATTTAACTCATGCCCCAAAAGAGAGTCAATGACCAATCATGTTTCAATGAATTTTGATTTACAACCAATCGCAGTCGTGTTTCACCTGGAATTTATCAAATAAGTATTTCATATTAAAAAAAGCTCCTCCTTTTTAACATTCTGAATCGGCCAGAGCATTATTTTGCAGTGACTGACTCTCTAAGAAATACGGCTACCGGATTGTATATAGCCTATAGTGCACGAATGTAAACAGATACTGCTTGAGGGATATAATAGAAAAACGTTCGTAGTAATTGATTATACCACAATAAAAAGAAACCACTGTTTGCACTTTCTTAAACGTATTATTTCCCAGGAATTTACGTTCCAGAAAAATATAATTTACATCATAGGACATCAGAAATTAATTAATAACTTATATTGTTGGTTATAAACACTTCGATGTGTTACATTTCCCCCCCCCCCACTAAGGTGCATTCTTACAATATTGCGACCCTTTGGCAATAAATAATATGATATGATTGCAGTCATGATCAAATAAAGCGTAACAAACGGTTCTTATTTGTTTTCAAACATCGCCGTTTACGTTAAATATATAAACATTTTATAATAACTATATTTAAATTATGATTTGTGAGTAAACAGCTTAATTTTATTCGTTAAATAATCGTAACAAATGCCACGAGAGATTTCCAAAGTATAGATAAATTCACGACTCACGAAGTGAGTCGTGATTTTATATAGAGAATTTGAAAATCACTCGTGGCATTACTTACGATTAATGCTGCTCTTTGTTCTTATTGAATACTATATAATCTAGTAAATCCTTTTTTATAATCATACAAATGTGCAGAAATAGCTATGTTTGTTTTATAATAATAACAACAATAGTAATAATAATATATTAATGATTTGAACATCACAGAATTACATAAGGGAATTAGGATAGAAAGGAAAGGGTGTCAGGTTAGAAAAAAGTATACTTAGGAATGAAAATGAGTATATGATTTTAGATTCAGATTTCATTCTATTTTATTCTAATTTAAAAATACTTAATTTTAATCATTGACTAAGTTATATCGAATTAAGAGTTAAATCCTTCATCTGGAACATTCCCAAGTTACTTATTTCAGCTCATTAACTCCAGCAGGACTTAATTAAATTACGAGGAAAGTGTTTCTTAGATCCGAACTCGCGTTAAATATGTATCGGTATACAGAGTGGAAGTACTCAGACTTTTATGAATTCCTTGTAGCAAATACACAGTGTCTATAAAGAAAGTCTCAAATATTATAAATAATTCCAATATAACCTGCAAAATAAATACTAGTAAAATTCATGTCAAATTCCGTTGAGGTGAAGTCATATGATGAAAGTTAAAAATTAAATTGTACCTGTTGGTAGGTGCCGTCGTCCTCAACTTCGTTAAAATACTCTATATAAAATTAACAGGAGCGCTTTCGGAAGCTATCTTCCATCTTCTGCAGGTTGAGTTTCCGATATTTCTTGTTGTCGTGTATGGTGATGTTTACTCCAACTGTTTGCAGCAGTTTGGAGTAAACATCACCATACACGACAACAACAAATATCGGAAACTCAACCTGCAGAAGATGGAAGATAACTTCCGAAAGCGCTCCAGTTAATTTATTTATTTATTTACTTACTTAAATGCAGTGACTTTTGAAATTTTTCATTAGCCAATAATGACTGAGGAAAACAAACAATAGCAATAACAAACAATAACAAGAAATATTATAAAATGTTCATCATCTTTTCCCTGGCTTCCCAGTATCTGTCCACGAAATTGTTGGTTGTTAGGGCTGGGCAAGTTCGGATGTGATCAGCATCCATATCTTCCATAGTGTTGCAGAGGATACATTGTTGAGTTGGTAGAAGACCGAGGCGATGAAGGTGTTTACCTAGGCACTCGTGTCCTGTTGCAGTACGTAATGATGCAACGGCTACTCTTCTGGGCCAATCTGCCAGTGTAGTTTGGATGGATGCTTTCCAAGGTTTGTCAGTCATTTGGAGCTCTAGGGAGGTTCTGAAGGCTTCTCTCTCTCTCTGAAGCGGATGTTCATAGCTGCTCTAGAGTAAGATATAATGTTCGGCGATGTCTGAAGGATGTGGGTTCCTTCCTTGGCCAGCAAATCTGCCATTTCGTTCCCTGTAATGCCACAATGGGATGGTATCCACTGCAGAGAAACATTTTTACCTGCTGTATTGAGATTTCTGATGATCTGTCTACTCTGTAATATTTCTTTGTTAGCAGGAGGTGCTAGTTAATTTGCTATTGCTGATAAGGCTGCCTTCGAATCGCTTAAGATGACAGCATTCAGAAACGATTGAGATCTGCACGTTAATTGACTCAGGGCTGTGGATATAGCTCTAACCTCGCCGTCAAATAATGTCTGATGTCTTCCAAGAGAGAGGTATGTGGAGAAGATTTGGCAGTGGATTCCTGCTCCGGTATTTCCACTCTTATCTAATTGGGAACCATCTGTGTATACATGGAGCCATTTGTCTATAGGGTATCGAAAATGCAATGTCTCCAGAGCTGTAGTTCGAAGTACCTCATCACAAACATCGTTTTTATTGTCTATTTCCAACAGGTCTAGGTTGTAATTTATGTGATGTAGTTCAAGGGGGTTGTTTATTGGGAGCAGTTCAGATCCCTTCCAGGATATATCTAGTTGTTTTCTTTTAATTAATGTTTTTTGCAGAAAACCTTCTTGTGTTTTGAGCCTACGGTTATGATGTGTGTTTTTAGGAGGGTAGTCGATTTCAGGCAAACATATTAGTTTTTCATGTACTTTGAGTGCTGATTCAATCATTTCTGATTTGATGTCCATGTTCTTGGTATATTGGAGTAGGGAGCTAATCGGAGTTCATTTTACAGCACCTGATATAATTCTCATTGCTTGAATTTGGAGTAGTTCCATTTTCTGGGTTAGGTGGCTTGAAGCAATTATGAGTGATCCACAACATATTAGTTTTTCATGTACTTTGAGTGCTGATTCAATAATTTCTGATTTGATGTCCATGTTCTTGGTGTATTGGAGTAGGGAGCTAATCGGAGTTGATTTTACAGCACCTGATATAATTCTTATTGCTTGAATTTGGAGTAGTTCCATTTTCTGGGTTAGCTGGCTTGAAGCAGTTATGAGTGATCCACAACAATATTTAATTACTGGTTTAACATAAATTTTATATGTGAGATTTAATGTTGATGTAGCACAACCCCATTATAGTACCAGCCAGTCTCTTCAGAACGTTGAGTCTTTAAGAAGTTCTCATGGTTATGTCAGCTATGTGTTCTTTTCAGGTAAGTTTAGTATCGAAAGTAACACCTAGATACTTGTATTTAGTAACATGATCAAGCGGAGTGTTAAGGTTTATGGATGGTTTTATTTCTTTATGACAGAGAGAAAATGTCTGGCACATTGTTTTGGATACATTTATTGTCATGGAATTTTACGTACACCATTTACTCAGTTCTTTAAGTGCAGTGTTATGGGGAACTTCAACTTTTTTCTTTAATTTTGGTTTTGGGGGCTGCAGTCCACATTACAAGATCATCTGCAAAAAGCAGGGCATTTACCCTTTATCTTTGATTAGAGTATGGTATCAGGTCATTAATGTAAAGATTGAATAAAGAGCAGCTTGATATGCCCCTTGTGGTAGACCAGTTTGAAGTTGTTTAAGTTTTGAGGTGGCATCTCCAAAACGGACTTGACAGTACCTTTGACTAAGAAAGTTTTTGAACCACTGGAGCATTTTCCCATGCACTCCACATTTGAAGAGTTTTAGGAGTAGATTTGATCTCCACACTGAGTCGTATGCCTTTTTGAAGTCAACATATATTACAGTTGTAATAAGGCCTTTATCTAAGTTATCTTTAATATGTTGGCTGAGCAACACAACTTGTTATGCTGTTGAGCGATTGTGTCTAAAGCCAGCTTGGGCAGGGTGGATGATGTTATGGTTTTCCATATACCAATTTAATCTGTTGACTATCATTCTTTCCATGGTCTTTGAGAGGTGGCTCGTTAATGAAATTGGTCTATAATTTTCCATATCTTCAGGTGATTTATTTGTCTTCAGGATGGGACTTATTACAGCTTTTTTCCACTGTGATGGGACTGTAGAATTCCAAATTGTATTAAGTAGGCATAGTACTGTAGCACGTGCATTATGTCTCATATGGCAGAGGAACTCAGTGAATATATCATCAGGTCCTGGTGATTTTCGGGTTTTGGGGTTGTTTATTGCGATGTTTAGTTCATATGGGGTAAAATCTTCGTTAAAAATTTCATTTTCCTTATAATCTGTAATATATGATTCCTCAGAACTGTCTGCTAAATGTCGTAGAAGTGCCCTATCTTGTTGTTTGATGTATCGTGTCTTCTTCTGCATAGCAAAATTATTGGCGATCGTTTCATCTGATGTTTGAATATTGCCTTTAGATTTAATAGTCTCTTTTTTGGGACATTAATTCTGTTCTGGATTATATTTATGAATGTATATGGCTTCTTGCTATCTGTTCTATAATTGAGTTTGGAAATTAAATTATGAAAACTTGATCTTTTAGCTTCTGTTACCTTGCATTTAAACGTTGCAGCTGATTGTATCCACATCCTTACATGGGCTGGGTCTCTAGATGTGTCTGCTTGTCTACGTAGTTCGTAACGCTCTTTCTTCAGTTTATCTAGATCTTCATTCCAAAAACATTTATATTGTTTCTGTTTTCCAAATGGGATTACCATTTTTGCTGTATTAAGGATTATGCTGTTGATTTGGTTGCAGATCTTATCTGGGTGTTGGGCAAAATTTATTTTACTTCTATATAATTCAGATTCTAGAATGTCTGTGTACTTTGGCCACTTGGCCTTTTTCAAGTTCCATGATGATTTTGATGTGTACTTCTTATTGTCATTATGTTGTAGTTGTATGTGGGCTATAACTATACGATGTCCACTTCCTGGGTCTTCTATAATCTCTCGTGTTGTCTGATGAGAAATATCTGATGAAACTAAGAGGAGATCTGGGTTAGTTCCAGTGTCATTACAGTGGAGGTAAGTGGTGGTATCTGTTGGTGTATAGATTAGTTCCATATGCGTGCTGTTTAGGAAATCTTCAAGTATCTCTCCTGGGGGGATGTATTTGAGTATTCGCACATTCTAGAGGGGGAGTTGAAGTCGCCAATGACAATAGTTTTCTGATGGATATTGAGAATGTCAAGGTTTGGTTTATTGGTTGGTGGATTATACAGACCACAAATATTAAAGCATTGGTTAGCTTTCCAAGTGTGGATGTTGACTACCTCCAGTTTATCATTAGTGTCTCCCATGATTTTTGTGATTTTGAATTGAGCTACTAATTTTTGGCTGACACCAACAATGATTCCACTAGCGACTTGCCCATGTTTTTCTAATATATACAGGGCTTATCCTGGGAAGCTATATTTCTCGATGTCCTCTTTTGTTTTGTTGGCCTCTTGTAGAATGAATAGATCGATGTTGTTGTCCAGAAGTATCTTCATTAGTTCTACTTTCTTCTGTTGGGAAAGGCCTCCACAATTTCATTGTAGTATTCTTAATGATGGTGCATCCTGAGAAGCACGTTTTGAAGGACGTTCTGAATTGCATCCAGTCGTTTTGATCTGCGTTGTGGTAAACTACTTTGCCGTTAGATATCGTTACCAGGGTACACCATGAGGAGGTGAGTTTACCATTGTTAATTTTATATACAATATTTTAACAAAGTTGAGGACGACGGCACCTACCAACAGGTACTATTTAATTTTTAACTTTCATCATAACCTGCAAAATAATTAATTACATCTCCAGTTTCTAAATCTGATGATCTTTTCTGCCAAAAGAGTTAATTGTGTACAAAAATAAAATAGTATATTACGATGCGAGGTTGGGAAGTGGTTTTTACAGAAGCGAGGAAAATGTAAACAAACCTTTGGCGACAAATCATTTTTGGTTGAAGGAGAAACACAGTATTGTGGAATATACCTAATAAAAATGATTATTAATATGTGGGCGATGTAAGAACATTTGAAGGTAGGAGGATTTTTTACAGGTGGACGAATGTGTAAATTACTCGTAAAACCCGGAAGTTTGGTTGTGAATTTGCTGTAAGGGAAGTAAGCAGTCGATTCTTTGTTTAAATATTTTAATATTTAATAGTGTTGGTAATCAATAAGACGTAAGGTCATTACACTGAGTCTCGTCAATCATGTACATCTGTGGTTTCCTGATCAAATCTTACAACTTTATTAACCCTTCAATATGTTATTAATGGAGCACGTGATATTCGTATCACACTTCCGAGCTCCTGAGTTCAATTTCTACGCATGGAATTTTCGTAGAGCACATGCTAGCTTCAAGTCAGAGTCAGTGATAAACCGTGCTGACACCCGTAATAAAAATTGCTAGTTCCGCTGTGTCCGTTGCATTTGTTTATTCGTCAGGGACGAGAAAATATACTACATAACTGTCCAATTTTTATTTAAAATCTTGATACACTAATTTATCAATTGTATCTATTCTCCTTTAGTAATATGTCCTGACAATCGAATTGTGTTGACTATTTAACACATGCCCCAAATAGTAACCAATGACCAATCACGTTTCAATGAATTTAGTTTTACAACTAATGACAGTCGTGTTTCAGCTCGCTCTTTATCGATTTATCTTTATTAGCTACTGCTTTAGTGATGAAGAAACCTCCTCCTTTTTTAATGTTCTCAACAAATCAGGGCATTATTTTGCAGTGACTCATCAATAAATACATTGAATATAGCAAATAATGAACAGATTTCTTGGTTTTACTGAGTTATTTACTAAAAAAATAAATTAATAATCTACAATGCTGGTTATAATATACAGTTTGATGTGCTTAATTATTTCTCCACTAGGGTGTATTCTTGCAATATTGCGATTATATTTGGCAATAAATAATATGATCAAGTTGCAATGAATAAAAATAACCTCACATTTATGATTTGTTTTCAAACATCGCCGTTTACTTAAATATATAAATATTTTAAAATTACTATATTTAAATAATGATTTTTGAGTAAATAGGTTAATTTTATTCGTTAAATAATCCTAACAAATGATACTCTTTATTTCCAAATCATCTACATAAATTGACTCGTAACTTCGTGATTCGTGAATTTCTCGATGATTTGGAAATCAATCGTGACATTGCTTATGATAATATCCACTTGTCGCTGCTTCCACTAACATTTTGAAGAAACGATGTTTTGGTTATTTAATTTGCTCGCGATTAAATATACGATTTTAGATTCTTTTAGGAATATATGTTCAGAAGTGAAGATTGCTGCAGTCATGATGGAACTGCAGTAATTTAGTCCTAATTGTAATAGTGGCGTTAGCGGGATTATAGTGAATGAAGGATCTACGTTTGGCTACAAATATTTTTGAAAAGTGGATTAAATTCTCTCCCTTACGAGAAAAAAAAACTTAATAGCCTATAGTTTTAAAAGTGCAAAAAAACAAAAACAAAAAAGGCTGAGTAATAACTAGATATGAAACCTCTCCTTCGAATAACGCGAGGTTGACTAACCTTCAACCATATAGTAGAGGTCACTCTTAACAGCAATCAAATATAAACAAGAGCAGGATTAAAACTTACAAAGTATGCCTCGGCGGAATATAAAAGTTTCTCACTGACTGTTCGGAACATTGAAGTGAAATATAACTAATGTAAAGTGGTTATTCTAAACTGTTGCTGTAACCAGATAGTTAGGAAAATATTGTAACCCTCTTCTCTCTGACGTCACGAAGAATACGTTTGAGAAAAATTGTGCATCGTTGAAGTTATTAATAAATATTTAAAACAATGAATAGTTCTTGCTGTTGTGGCAGTTTCCCCCCAACAAATTAGATTTGTATAAAATATTCAGCCGGGCCTTTTGGAACCGGTCCATTTTCAAAGCTGTTCAATGGGCACTGGTTGTGTTTAACGAATATATTGTAGAATGGGTTGATCTGTTACGGCGTGTTCTCGTTCAATAGATTAAAGTTTCCTATTTACTTCACAATTTCTATTTCTTCTAAGATTTTTATTTTCCGGATATAATTTTCTCTATGCATTATTGAACAGCTTTGAAGTTGAAAGCTGTTGCGAAAGGTCTAGCTGACCCCAACAAATTAGATTTGTATAAAATATTCAGCCGGGCCTTTTGGAACCGGTCCATTTTCAAAGCTGTTCAATGGGCACTGGTTGTGTTTAACGAATATATTGTAGAATGGGTTGATCTGTTAGGGCGTGTTCTCGTTCAATAGATTAAAGTTTCCTATTTACTTCATAATTTCTATTTCTTCTAAGATTTTTATTTTCCGGATATAATTTTCTCTATGCATTATTGAACAGCTTTGAAGTTGAAAGCTGTTGCGAAAGGTCTAGCTGACCCCAACAAATTAGATTTGTATAAAATATTCAGCCGGGCCTTTTGGAACCGGTCCATTTTCAAAGCTGTTCAATGGGCACTGGTTGTGTTTAACGAATATATTGTAGAATGGGTTGATCTGTTAGGGCGTGTTCTCGTTCAATAGATTAAAGTTTCCTATTTACTTCATAATTTCTATTTCTTCTAAGATTTTTATTTTCCGGATATAATTTTCTCTATGCACTATTGAACAGCTTTGAAGTTGAAAGCTGTTGCGAATGGTCTAGCTGACCCCAACAAATTAGATTTGTATAAAATATTCAGCTGGGCCTTTCGGAACCGGTCCATTTTCAAAGCTGTTCAATGGGCACTGGTTGTGTTTAACGAATATATTGTAGAATGGGTTGATCTGTTAGGGCGTGTTCTCGTTCAATAGATTAAAGTTTCCTATTTACTTCATAATATCTATTTCTTCTAAGATTTTTATTTTCCGGATATAATTTTCTCTGTGCATTATTGAACAGCTTTGAAGTTGAAAGCTGTTGCGAAAGGTCTAGCTGACCCCAACAAATTAGATTTGTATAAAATATTCAGCTGGGCCTTTCGGAACCGGTCCATTTTCAAAGCTGTTCAATGGGCACTGGTTGTGTTTAACGAATATATTGTAGAATGGGTTGATCTGTTAGGGCGTGTTCTCGTTCAATAGATTAAAGTTTCTCATTTACTTCATAATTTCTATTTCTTCTAAGATTTTTATTTTCCGGATATAATTTTCTCTATGCATTATTGAACAGCTTTGAAGTTGAAAGCTGTTGCGAAAGGTCTAGCTGACCCCAACAAATTAGATTTGTATAAAATATTCAGCTGGGCCTTTCGGAACCGGTCCATTTTCAAAGCTGTTCAATGGGCACTGGTTGTGTTTAACGAATATATTGTAGAATGGGTTGATCTGTTAGGGCGTGTTCTCGTTCAATAGATTAAAGTTTCCTATTTACTTCATAATTTCTATTTCTTCTAAGATTTTTATTTTCCGGATATAATTTTCTCTATGCATTATTGAACAGCTTTGAAGTTGAAAGCTGTTGCGAAAGGTCTAGCTGACCCCAACAAATTGGATTTGTATAAAATATTCAGCTGGGCCTTTCGGAACCGGTCCATTTTCAAAGCTGTTCAATGGGCACTGGTTGTGTTTAACGAATATATTGTAGAATGGGTTGATCTGTTAGGGCGTGTTCTCGTTCAATAGATTAAAGTTTCCTATTTACTTCATAATTTCTATTTCTTCTAAGATTTTTATTTTCCGGATATAATTTTCTCTATGCATTATTGAACAGCTTTGAAGTTCAAAGCTGTTGCGAAAGGTCTAGCTGACCCCAACAAATTAGATTTGTATAAAATATTTAGCTGGGCCTTTTGGAACCGGTCCATTTTCAAAGCTGTTCAATGGGCACTGGTTGTGTTTAACGAATATATTGTAGAATGGGTTGATCTGTTAGGGCGTGTTCTCGTTCAATAGATTAAAGTTTCCTATTTACTTCATAATTTCTATTTCTTCTAAGATTTTTATTTTCCGGATATAATTTTCTCTATGCATTATTGAACAGCTTTGAAGTTGAAAGCTGTTGCGAAAGGTCTAGCTGACCCCAACAAATTAGATTTGTATAAAATATTCAGCTGGGCCTTTCGGAACCGGTCCATTTTCAAAGCTGTTCAATGGGCACTGGTTGTGTTTAACGAATATATTGTAGAATGGGTTGATCTGTTAGGGCGTGTTCTCGTTCAATAGATTAAAGTTTCCTATTTACTTCATAATTTCTATTTCTTCTAAGATTTTTATTTTCCGGATATAATTTTCTCTATGCATTATTGAACAGCTTTGAAGTTGAAAGCTGTTCCGAAAGGTCTAGCTGACCCCAACAAATTAGATTTGTATAAAATATTCAGCTGGGCCTTTTGGAACCGGTCCATTTTCAAAGCTGTTCAATGGGCACTGGTTGTGTTTAACGAATATATTGTAGAATGGGTTGATCTGTTAGGGCGTGTTCTCGTTCAATAGATTAAAGTTTCCTATTTACTTCATAATTTCTATTTCTTCTAAGATTTTTATTTTCCGGATATAATTTTCTCTATGCATTATTGAACAGCTTTGAAGTTGAAAGCTGTTCCGAAAGGTCTAGCTGACCCCAACAAATTAGATTTGTATAAAATATTCAGCTGGGCCTTTTGGAACCGGTCCATTTTCAAAGCTGTTCAATGGGCACTGGTTGTGTTTAACGAATATATTGTAGAATGGGTTGATCTGTTAGGGCGTGTTCTCGTTCAATAGATTAAAGTTTCTTATTTACTTCATAATTTCTATTTCTTCTAAGATTTTTATTTTCCGGATATAATTTTCTCTATGCATTATTGAACAGCTTTGAAGATGGAAGCTGTTCCGAAAGGCCTAGCTGAATATTTTATACAAATCTAATTTTTTGAGAACGACTGCCACAACAGGTACAAATGTTATTGATTTAAAGTCATGTAGAATGGTCACATAAACCGTTCTCTTATATCGTGTTTACGAATTAATTGTTCCATCTCTACTAACGACAACGGTACATAAAGCAAGTGTGTTAAAGCGTTTTTGCGTCAACTTAATGAAAGTGTGTACGACACCGTTCCGTGGTTATTTGGATGTCATGAAGTGCGAAAATTTTTCTGGTGGTCCTGCTTGTTATTTTCGAAAAGAAGAACAAATGCGTTTGGAGCCATACTCTGGTATTAATGATTTCAATAATTAGTCATTAAATTTAATTACAAAAATCCTGACGGTTCTCAAATTCATTATATCTACGTATATTAATGAAAACAAAATCACGAATAATATGGCGCTTCCCTTATCTGAAATACATCGCCTCATCACTGACCAGGGTCCTATCCAAGTATCACGTAAAGTTAAACATGCTGTTTCTCAGTTTGAGTTTTTTTTTTTTTTGAGGAATTAAACCCACGACACACACACATACACTCACATCCAGTCCAATGTTGAGATAAGAGTGTGCTTTAACAGTATATTACAATACGAGGTTGGGAAGTGGTTTTTACAGAATCGAGGAAAAATGTTTAAAAACCTGGCGATAGCCAGGTTTTTAATTTCCGAGATTCTGTAAAACACTTCACAATCGTGCGTTGTACACTAGTTTATGCGCGATGGTGTTTTCAAAATAATAAATAATAGTATAAATAATAACATCTTTGTTGAAAATATTTACGTTCATTATAAACAATTGACTAACGTTAACAGTGTGGGCAATGTTTATTAGTTGGAACAGCAGGAGGCATTGAGAACAATTATTGATAACATGGCCGAAAGTACGTATTTATTGTTTTATATTGTTTCAAATAAAGTTCAGTTCATTTAAAATGCAGTGATTTCTTTCGTAGAATGTATATTAACACTACATTTTGGATATTTTTGTATATACATCGTACGTAGTATACATAGAGGGCAGTGGATTTACTTCCCGCACGTGGGTGTAAATGTAATATTACAGTATAGTTATTTAGGTTGGCAACCCCGAAATGTAGGAAGTTGAATTCTCAATCATGGTCGCCATTGCTGTAAGTACTAAAAAACACACCATCGCGCAAAAAATAATATTTTAATAGTAAACGTCAATAATACGTATTTGTATTTCCAAAATCGAACTTATAATATTGATTTAATCTCCCAATTGGTATATTTACATCTCGTGGTGGAGTAGCTTGCGTGTTTTATTGACCCCGAGAGTTATACCGATGTGGCGGTAGCATTGGTAACGTACGGGTCACCATTCTAGACAAGTCAAAAGCCAGGATAGAAGATGTGCCAGGAGCACACCGAAGCGTATTTTGTTAAAATATTAAGTTACAAGCCTGATGGTGGTCAGGATTTTTAAACTGTCCTCAACCTTCTGGAGTCACTAATACTATTCTTAATCCACCATCGAGCTCGCAATATTTAATGTTGATATGAATTCTCAATTAAAATTACGCTGTTATCCCTAAGGTAATTTAGTATTTTAATCAAGATATCTGGGTGAACTAACCATAAATTTATGTCTATAAAAAAAGAGTTTAATTCGACCAGGAAATTTAGCGGTCCGACTTGCCGTCAAAATAATTGCAGAACATTTGTTGTTAATCCTTCTAGGTAACACTGGCCGTTCCCTCTCTGCTTCCCCGTGTACCCTGTTGTCGACTTCGCCTCTAACCGAAATGAGTACATGACGCTTATTCTGGGGGATATGGCTGCTTTCACCGAGGGCTGACCACCCTGCTGACATCTCGTGTCGATTGTCTAGAAATGTGGGAACCTTAACCTCTTACTACCCCAGGGGCCTTCTAAGGCCTGTAGTGGGACACATTACATTTTTACCTTTGATCCATTCTGTGCAGGCCTTCTTCCTCTTCTTCTAGATTGCAGTTAGGTTTTTAATCCCGTTCTAAAACTACATTTAAAACTGGCGTATCGAATTGCGGGATAGTCTTCCTATATATCTGTGTCCATGTGGATTATAATGGAGGACTTTAAAAGGTAAAAGGTATTGTGACATCCGTAGAACATGATATCTGATATCTCCATTGTTGTTGGTATTTATTAATGTAGTCTGTTATATTTTTATCTTCCATTAATGGCTTCACCAATTTAACGCATGGCTGTGAAATGTGGGCAACTCATTAGAATTGAGAAAAGAAAAATTGAGAGCGCAAAAAAATATTTTTTTTAAATCAATTGATGGATACACTGTAAGAGATGAAATCAGTAACTACAAATTTATAAATGGAACAAATCTGAATGTCAAAACCACGAAAAAAAATTATGATGGCTGATTATGTCTAGGTGATCTAGCTATTTTTTTTCTATTTTATTTTATCATGAGGAATTTGGGTAATTCCAATAAATATTGACTTCAAATTAAGAAAACCATGTATAACGACTGAGTTTCCTACATACTGACCACATATCGTCCCTATACTGGCTGAGTAATCGTCCACCTCTGTGAATAACACACGGGGTGTGATAGCAAACAGGCCGCTTGTAAGCCAATTACCTTCTAGGCTTGTCACGCCATAGAGTTTAATTAGGTTTAATGTCTTCATTTTGTTATGATTTAGATATACCACAGAAAATTTTACTACAGCCGTGGATAGGCCTATTATTAATAGCATGATAAAACCATATTTTGTTCAGAAAACATACTCTCATACTTGTCTATACACACTGGCAAGACCTGTGAGTATTAAGGAAAAATTTAGAGTGGAATGTTTGTGAAATGCGATTCATGCGGAGAACAGCAGGGTATAGTAACAAGTAAATGCGACATTTTAAATGAAAAGCCAGTGCTAGAATATATCCTTCAGTATCAGATCAATTGAATACCGTTAGCATTACTTGAATTCCAAAGCTAGTCTACAAATATATACCACAAGGCCAAATATATGTGGGTCGTTATGCTAGGAGATGTGAAAATGTTGTGTAATACCGTAATAGGCCTTGAGTACTAATAATAATTGATGGGCAGAAGAAGACCAAATATATTTCACTATTTTAATGAAACAAACAAAATATGTTAATTGTATTGTAAGCCCATGTTTTCCCCTTTACAGAGATTTAGGCGCTCTTCCCCTACAGGGAAGAATTTGAACCATACTAATTTAGTTACATTTGTTTTCGTATAGATGTCATTTTGAGTGGTCCGTGGTCAGCGTTCAGCCTCATACTGACTTCTAGGAAACCAAGGTAGTACTAGGACGGGAAAATTCGGTAAATTTTGCTTAGAGGCCTTTTCATTCAGGCTTAAGGATTTTTTACGAGCCTGAAAATCTTCCGACTCGGGACCCACGGCTTAAAGTCCCTCCCGGAGGACTTGCTCCTTGGATTTTTCCGTCCTAAAAAATCCACCGACCCCGGCCGGGTTTGAACCCGCGACCCTCGAGACCAGAGGTAAGGAGCATAACCACTAGTCCACCGCGGCCGATATGATTATAAATTTGTTCCAACATACTTATGGTTCAATTAGAAGTATTTAGTTAAGAAAGTCTGTATTGAATCCCTTCTTAAATTTTATAAGTTTTTAGTTATATCTATGCTATTGTTGGCTCTTACTAAAAATATACTAAAAAAGTTGGAAGCAGCAGATGTGAAGTTTCTTCGATAAGTGACTGGATAAACCCTTTTATATAAGAAGAAAAATGAAGATATTCGCACAGAATTAAAAAAAGACTGTATAATAACTGAAATAGAAGAATATAGAAGAAAATTATTTGAACATCTCGGTAGAATGAACGAAGAAAGGATAGGCCTACGAGTTATTGGTAAATCCAGAAAATTGGATAAACCTCGGTAAATGTCTGGACAAAACGCGGAAAATCAGGACAACACTCATTCATGAATAAATATATGTTATCAAAATGCAATACCATTAATTATTAACAATTATATATGAATTAATTAGTGTATAATGCTATTGTGTTATTATTTAATTGTAATATTATTATTGTTTTTATTTATGTAATTGTAATGTTAATATTTTTTAGTGTATAATGCTATTGTTTTATTATTTATTGTAATATTATTGTGTTTTCTTTATGTAATTGTAATGTTAATGTTTTTAGTGTATAATGCTGTTGTTTTATTATTTATTGTAATATTATTGTGTTTTCTTTATTTAATTGTAATGTTAATGTTTTTTAGTGTATAATGCTATTGTGTTATTATTCAATTGTAATATTATTGTGTTTTCTTTATGTAATTGTAATGTTATTGCTTTTTTGTTGTTTATTTTTCTTTACACTAGTACCAATTATTACTTTATTGTAACGGACTGTCAACAGCACGTACGGCTTACTTCCCGTGCGATCCATATTTGTAAATAATATTGTAAATATCTTACTTTTTGTCTAATAAAGTCCTACTACTACTACTATAAAATGTTGAATTACAATCCACAGTAATTCGGAAGCTGAGGATGACCAGCTCAAATATGGCGCCAACAACTATAAAAACCGGAATAGATCAGAGTTGTTCTAAGTCATGATGGATGTTGATGATCATTAATTACGTTATTCCAAAATTAAATATTTGATATACAATTCTTCGAAAACGAAATGAAAATGTACGAAGAGAACTAAATATATTAAAACTATTAGATAGAATTGCACAATACAGAGATGAATGGATGGACATCAATAGAATGGATAATAATAGAATTCCGAAACAGATTCTTCATTACAAACCACTAGGACGAAGAAATGTAGGAAGACCCAGTAAAATATGTACAGACCAATTCTAGCATGAGATCGGAGCAGATCTTAAGGTCTAATCCTTGATGCTGCTGCTACTGATGATGATGACGATATAGAATTATACAGGAAAAGGTTAAGTGGTTCCACTGCAGGGCTTTAGGAGATCTTTGGGATAGTGGGAGGTTAAGCCTCCTGCCTTTCTAGAAAATCGGCACAAGATATCAGTTCAGTTTTCAGTCCTGCATGGCAGTCAAAATTATCCCCAGAACATGAATCTGGTACTAATCTCCGCCAAAGGCTGAATGAACCCTGGGGTCAAGGTGCCGCCAATAGATATAGGTAAATTTAAAAATCCTGGCCCCATCTGGACTTGAACCCGCGATTTTCCGGCTTGTATTTCGTATTGCTTTAATCGCGTAGATATTCCATGTAATACAATATTAAAAATGATTAAACAAAATTTAGTTAAAGGTTAAAGGATAAGATCAATTTCCCATAAAACGAATATTTTGAGATTCGGTCACTTCTCGATCATCCATTCATCCATCCATAGTAATTCTGCCCGAGGGCGGGTCTTTCACTCCAATCATAGCATTTTGATGCTATTCTTGGAGCTTTACTAGGGAATTACAGGTTTGGTAGCTTCCCATTACTTTCCACACTGGTGAAGGATGATGATGATAATAATGATGATGATGATAATAATGATGATGATGATGATGATGGCCGGATGATTTTCGGGGACCGTAGGGCCCTAAGCTGCCTCTTACAGGTGAGAATAACCCTGAAAAAACCTCACCCAGGAGCCTGTCCCAATCGGGAATCGAACCCGGGTCCGCTGCGTGACAAGGTAGCACGCTATCTCGAGACCACAGCGGTGGACCTTCTCGATCATATAGACTAAATAATAAAGCTTTAAATAATGCATGAGTTAGAAAAAGAAACAAGTTGCGTCTCCAAAATATGTTTCGTATTTAATAATAAACACAGACTAAACAATTCGAAGTTACAATATCTATAAAAAAATAAAAGCTATTAAAACATAAAGTTTATATTATGTCTCTTCGCCCGCTGATACAAGTTGCCAGCACAGTTCCCAAGCCAAGTCATTAACCTTTTCATTTATTTTCAATGGTGTCTTGCTTTCTCTAAAACAAAATCACCGACTTTTTTTCGTAGGGGAAGCAAAATATGGAATGAAAATGTAAACATTAGTCTACTGCGTAATGACACATGCCTGCAGCAGAAATTCATCATGCCCAATCTTATGCTATTTTTTTTTAAATCTTGCATTATATCTATAACACCGTTCTGCATTTTAAAACTTTTTTTTTTTTAATCTGATAGGTGATTCTAAACGGATTTTTGTGCTGAATTCGAAAATGACCTCAATTTTCTCCAACATGTCAGCTTTTCAAAATATTCACGAATAACTAGAAATGAAATTATAACTAAGTGAAACGTAATAAAAATTACTTTCAACAAGAATTTTGTGTGAAAAACTATTCCACAATTTGTTATTTACCACTAATTAATCATTATTTAATAATAATAATAATAATTAACAATTGTAAGCACATTCATAACCTTACCTCAATATTGCATTTCAAATTTTCTCCTCTTTGCCCTTCTCACATGTTGTTCAAAGCAGACCCTTTTTAACATCCAGCAATAGTCAGCCATCATGTTGACATTCCACTTCCCTTGATACCTCATTTCCATATTTTTTATATCCTGGTGTAATCATTCACACTGTTCCTCACTAAAATTTCCTACATTTTCAGAGAAATAATTTAGATGCGAATGAAGGAAAAGTACTTTGACACTCTTGTTGCAACCAATCTGTTTGAAATTTTGTAGCTTCACTTTCCCTGTGTTAACAAAATTTGGGTATTTTTTATTTCCAAGGAAATAAAAAAGAACTTTTCTGAAAGCATTCCAGGCATACTTCACTTTTCGACTCATAGCATTCTCGAACTGACTGTCCATCATCAGTTTTCGAATTTGTGGGCCGACGAATACTCCAGCTTTAATTTTTTTCACAGGATAATGAAGGAAATGTAGTACAAAGGTATTTAAAGCACACACTGTCTTTATCTAGAGTTTTCACAAACTCTTTCATTGAACCTAATTGTCATGGAGAGGTGGCAACAATACTTTCGAGGATCAATAAGAGGTTCACGTCTTATATTTTTTTCGCCCAGTATTAAATTAGTCCTACGTGGACACTGTTCCCTTTCCAGTTTCTGACCTAGCTCTGCTATCCCATTCACATAAGAAACGAGGGTATTTTGTTAAACCAGCTTGCTATCCAAGTAATAGTCCAATAATTTTGAAATCTCTACAGACTAGCCATAGATGGTTTTCGTACTGCAGTTTTTGTAACAAAAATTCTACATTTTCATATGTCTCCTTTAAAACAAAAGAATGGGCCACAGGAATGAAAGGATGAATGTTTCCATTGTGGAGCAAAACACCTTTATGACTTTTTGAGAAGAATCTATGAAGAACCACCACTCTCTGGAATTATAGTTTATGCTATAAAATTTTAAGACATCGCGGATGTCTTGGCAATACACTAAATTGTATTCTTCAGCAAAAAAGAGGACAAGTTCCTTCTCACGATGCCTGTACCATGAAAAATATGTACCCTCAGCCAATACTTTATTTTCTTTTAACCTAGAGTCTAACAGTTCGGCTGATTCCTTAGCAAATTTAAATCCTTCACTAAATAATTAAGCTCACTTTGATTAAAACATCTATCATGATAGATAAGATGAATGTATGTAGATAAACGTCTTCAAGAATAACAACGGATATCTTAACCCCTGTTCATATTAAGGGGAAGACAATTTTTTGTACGGACCTAGGGGGGATATAGTTTGTAGATTTTAGTAAATATAAACATAATGTAAAATATAAACATAATAATAGTTATATTATTTCACATTTTAAGTAATAAAGTTGAAATTATAAACTGTTGGTCCTTTCTAACAAATGATAAGCACACTGTAATGTTACTACAGTACGTACATTACGAAAAGTATTCAAAACATAAAATTTTGAATTGTAACAAATTCTGACGTGGTACGTGAAAACGGATTTAATTTTTGCAATCAGTGTGAAATTGTGATTCAGAAACGCTCATTTATTAAAACATCCATGGAGAACGGTGTAATTAGTTTTGCTATACGTTTTGAAATTTATTTCTTTATTTAGTGGCGCTCGTTCCTTTGAGGCTTCCAAGACGTAGCCCCGAAATAAAAATAGACTCATAATAATAATCAACATAATTATTATACTTTTAAACCTTATAAACTAGTCACCAAGAATAAAATAATTTTCAGTAGGGATACCAATGAGTGAATCTTACTCTATGCAATACAGGCCACTGTAATGATACTTTAACCATATCTTGTGGTATTTTCTACGCTGAATTCAGTTTTTTTACCACAATTTTTTTTCATAAATCCTGATTCATTTGTTCTAATTTTTTTTACATTCTCGTTTCAACTTTTTCCTAGTTAATCTGGGTGAAGTCACTGACGAGCAAGGATACTAGTGATTTCACAAAGTAGCTAGTAATAATAACTATGGAACGACGATACTAGGGGAGCTGAGACTACAAAATTTGAGGGGACTAATGCTGGTATCTTATGAGAAAAACAGTGAAAACGACAATGTAAATCGGTGATCTCCAGGAGAAAACTTCTTCTGATTTCATTTGAAAGGTTTGGGGTGGTTGTGATTTTTCTCTATTGTCAACAGTAATCTAACAAGAGGTTGTGTTTTTCTGAAAAAATCACGACCTACAAAATCGCGAGTGATTTTGTCTAATGAAAAACTTAATCTCGCGTTGGATTTTATAACATAACACCAGAAACTAAAAATAATTATAATGTTTAATATTTACCAAATGTGAGGTTATGTATTCAATCTTACTTACGGGCTATCTATAAGCCGGATGTATAGTTATAAATAGCATGTATTTACTGTTAAATATATTTTGGCTTGGGAAAATCAATACCAGATGATTGTATGAGAAATAACTATTAACAATAATGCAGATTCATTATACAATATTTAATAATGTTTTTAGAGCAACAGAACTAACCTTTTTTTGTAATTTTTTAATTGTTTTGTTTTGGCATTTCTTGCTGTACCATATCGATCGTATATTGTTGAATCGATATCCTTGTCAACGAAGTTAATTTGTGGAGATGTATCTCATTACGAACAGGAAGATGCAATTTAATCAACAGGAAGAGGCAAAATTATCGTTCTATGAGATAAATAGACTGTTAATTCCATTTCATTAATTGTTTGCGTAACAACATTATTTTTCTCCCAATGTACATGTAGGCTTAACCACCTAAAATCAAAAATATTTAGTACTAACAAAAATGCGTTTCCTGAAAAAAAAAAAAAATACTACGGCAGGATTAGTCATTGTTCAACTATGTGACGTCGCTGGATTCAAGCCGTTACCAGTACTAACGATTACGTAAGCGATAACAAATGTGTCGTTACAGGTAGAACACACATAAGTGAATTATATATTAAGTTGTTTCATTAGTAATGACAGTTTTACTGTAATGTTGTGTAACTTATTTCGGAGCTATAATTCACCGGGAGTTTGTTCTAAACGGACGTTCAGTAATTTCAGATCTTTATTAGCAACAACTGGAACGAGTTTATGAAATTTTGGAGACGGGTATACCTAGCATTTGTTAACCGAAATACAATTATCTTGCGGGACAATGGAAGACCCCATATTGCACGAAAAACCATGGCAAAAATTCACGATTTGGGAAGAATCGAACTGCTACCACATCCAGCATAAAGCCGTGATCTTGATTTTAAGATTATCATGTGTTTTGATCCATGATCCATTTCTTCCGCGAAATTTCAAAAACATTGGAAATACTGAAGCTTTGGAAGTGGCTTTTAAGGAATTCTTCCTATTAAAAACTAAAGACTGGTACGGTCGAGGGATAATTAACCTGGCTGAAAGATGGCTCAAGACCATAGAATCCGACGGTCTCTATTTTGAAGAATATTTTATTTTCTTGTCAGAATATATTTAATGTAAGTTTTGTTTAGAAAAATACATTATTCTTCAGGCAGTATCTTTAAGTATTTTTGTTATCTCTTCGTACAAATTGTTTTCGTGGTTATCCGATTGTAATATCGAAGACATCCCAGTTTATTTACAATGTATGTAAGCTTCAAAGACGATACATTGCTAATATATTTGTTAACTCATCCTGGTTCCTATCGCTGCTTACAATGTATTATAGTAGTTTGTTCATGTTGTTTGCAGCTCGCTTTAAACGAACCATTACAGTAGCCAACATTGAAAATGTAACTGGAATTAAATACATTTTTCGTAAGTATATCGACTACACTGATAATGAAAAAGACAATGAAAAGCTCAAATTAGTTCTCATTTCCAAGTTAAAGGGGGTACATTTAACATTTTAAAATTATGATTTTTGTGTAGGTTAATTTCAGGCAAACAGCTACAGCAACTTCACTATTTATCCTAGGATCATGCTTCGATCCTCATTCTCTTCAGAAAAGAATCGTCTTTAAACGGTACTATTCAAATGCCCCTATCATGTATCCGAGGCGGGACAAATTGAGGTAAATTGGGACTTTTTCTGAAAATCCCTTATTTTTAATTTCGGGCCCCCTGCACCCCCTGTGTTAACGCAGAGATCTCGAAATCAACTGAAACATACTAAGAGGTGCACGCAATGTGTGTGCAAAATTTCAATTTTCTATGTGCAAAAGTAAGGCCAAAGTGAAGATGTCATTACCCCCTATGTCTGTACGCAGAATAGCGTATTACTACAAGTAACGCGTTTTACTATGCATCCATGCTTGAAAAAAAAGTAAAAAGCTTTATTAGAAAATGTTTAAGCCAATACTTACATTACTCTCTTTTGGGACTAACGGCAGCTATGGGCATTAACTATAAAAGTGATGAGTGGAGGTTGTTCATCGACTCTTCCAAAATAAGTCTCAAATGTGTCCTACTGCATAATGGCAACGTGTTAATGATTCCAATTAGGTATACACCTTACATGAAAGAAACGTATGTTAACATGAAACAATTGTTATTGCGTTTGAACTATGACAAGTTTAAATTGCAGATTTCCGGGGATCTATCACAGGCATAGGCCTACTACTTGGGCTACAACAGGGCTATACCAAGTTCTGTTGCTTCCAGTGTCTCTGGGATAGCCGTGCCATAACACTTCATTATAAAAAAATAGATTAGCCTAAGTATCAATCACTTGAACCAGACATCACAATGTTATTGCAAGAAGCACTTGTCGAGTCCAAGAACGTAATTCTCCCTGCTCTTCATGTAAAATTTGACCTAATGAAAAACTTTGTTAAGACCATGGACAAAATAGATTCATCTATTTGTGCCAGAAATGTCCACTGCTTAATGAGACGAAAAAAAGAGGGGATTTTCGTGGGTCCCCAGATACGGAAAATGTACAAAGATAAGCATATCAACACCATCCTGACAGGTAATGAAAAGTTAGCTTGGGATGACTTAGTTCAAGTGTCAGCAAACTTTCTAGGAAATAAGAGGGCAGAAAGCTATAAAGATCTTGTGGAAAATCTTCTGCACTGCTACGATAGACTGGGGTGTAACATGTCCTTAAAGTTACATTTCTTAGATTCCAACTCGGACTTTTTTTTCCTGACAACTGTGGTGCTGTAAGCAACGAACACGGGGAATGCATCCATCAGCAAATTTCGAACATGAAAATGAGATACCAGGGAAAGTGGAGTGCATCAATGTTAGCCGAGTACTACTGAACACTAATTAGGAAATCACCAGCAGAAAATTACAAATGCCAGGCAAAGCGGTTGCGCCTTCACTGATCCACCTCCGAGGAAAACAACAAAGTATAAGCAATAACGTGAAGTTAGCATAATTTCAAAACGAGAGCTAATCTTGCATTTTCATTAATATTTTCGTTATCAGCACACCCGAAAACATAAATATTGGCTGTTTCCATGCCAGTTACAGAAATAAAGTAAAATTTTGTTGGCTAGTGTTATAGTTTAACTGTTACTATATTTGTGACCGGGGCTGATCCTTTGGCAATTGATTTATATATGTAGTAGGAGGACGTCGCTGTTATAATGAACCACCGGAGATAGTTATGTAGTGTAATGATAACTTGTTTTCATTCCATGAATTCTCACACATTCTGTGACAACCTCGGTGAAATTTAAGTCAAGAGACACTGTCAAGAAGTTTAATATAGAGCTAATAATTTACGATGTTAGCATCTCAACAATAAAATTAAATTTTCAGTGGCAAATTTAAGAAAGAGAAAGAGATAAGTTTACTTCTGCAATGTGGTTCCTATTATTTTTTCTCCGTGTACAACTAAATTGTTTATGCACTTACATAAATCTTAAGCATAGATGAAGATAAAACATTATGAGTAATATACTTGAAGACACCAACCTGGTAATGGCGATGAGCGATAAGTCACATTGAAACTTTAGCTAATGAAGATAATCACACGTAAATGGTAACCTATCAAAGGTACATTAATTTCTTCCTACAATTCCGGATTTTCAAAATAATATTAGTACAAGAATGAATAATTTTAAATACATGGTTAATTAGGTACAATTACTATACCAAGAATGAGGTAGGAGAATAACATTAACTATAATTTGAGGGAAGTAGATTATACAGGGAATGATTAGAAAATAGTTGAATGCAGGCTTTCACGGCCGGTAATCATGATGTTGAGTGATTCCGGGTTCTGTGGCCGTGGTCCATAGTTGGTGTTGATACCAGACGTTTCGCCCTCAACTGCGGAGGGCATCTTCAGTGGCGAGTGCTTCTAGGCGTGTTTCCTGGTCGGAAGCTCTACTTAGAGCTTCCGACCAGGAAACACGCCTAGAAGCACTCGCCACTGAAGATGCCCTCCGCAGTTGAGGGCGAAACGTCTGGTATCAACACCAACTATGGACCACGGCCACAGAACCCGGAATCACTCAACAATGATTAGAAAACATTAGCTCGGGATAGGGATGTATGGAGAGCTTATATCCGCACGGCCATGAACCTACGGGTTCGATAGTGCCAATGAGTTGATTAGTTAGTTACTATATCATGAGTAATATTTTTAAACAAAAATGTTATTAGGATATTTTCTGACAAAAAATTCAATTATTCTTCAAAGTAAATACCAACAGATTATGTTGTGGAGCCTCTTTCAACGTGGTTTATTATCGCGACGATACCGATCTATGGTTTTTGATGCGAAAAATTTGTTGAGACCAACTTTACACAGCTTCAAGGCAATAAATGAGCGAAATGGATCATGGATCGAAACAGTTAGTAATCTGAAGGCGCAAGAAATAGTGCTATATGCTGGGTGTGGTAGTACTTCGATTCCTCCCAGTTTCTGAATTTATGTCATCGTTGTTAGTGCAGTGTGAAGTCCCGAATGAGTTTGAACCCGTGAACTTCAAAATTTCATGAACTCGTTTCAGTTATTGCTGCACGCCCGTTTGGAACAAACTCCCGATGAATCACAGATTCAAAATTCCGCCAGACGCACTGCAATACATTAAAAACAGACATTCCTTAAGAGACAATCTAATAAATAACATTTATTACTTTAAAAATTCATAAACATTGGATACTCTTAAGGATCATAGTTGCGATGTAAAGTTTGATGTTAAAGCGACTACAAATGTGAATGAAATCTCTGGAGAGATAATTTCGCGTTTATACTTGAGAAATGAGAGACAAATTTCGTTCAAGTTTTAATAAGAGTTTGAAAGATTTGTTCCTCGGCAGAAGTGAAGTGGAACTTGATATAATTTTGTATCTTGTCAGCAAATAAGAGGTAAAGAACTTAATTCAATTCACTTCATGACATCTTTATTTCCTTACCTTCGTCCCTTCTTACGTCACGATATCTAAATTCTTCCTTCCTTATTGCTATCTAATTTTAAGGGGTGTCGGCTGTGAAGAAGAATAAAAAAAACTCAAATTAATCAATTATATGTTCGATTCTAATTATGTGGCATTATTAATGTTTTTGTTTTAATCTGGTATATAAAAATGAATGTTTGTTTGTTCGTACTTTATGCGTGGCCATACCGTTGAAATGATTCTGATGGGGCTTTTTGCAAAAGTTCAGGAGATTCCCGGGATTAACATAGGCTATAAGAGAGTTGTGATACTCAACTCCTACACCCTTAAAAAATCGCCCTTTGTAATGGAAAACGTGGACAAAGTAGCTCTTTGGACGCTTAAATGGCTTACACTGCCTAAACCATAACAAATACACAAAATTAATGTACACAGAATTGAATATTTCAAAAAGCTCTACAAAAAGGTCCGCGACAGCATATGTTTATCTCTTACGAATAACTCACAATAACCGTTTTTGTCTTTCATTGATGCCAAGAAGATCGAGACTAGTATGTAGATTCCTGTGCAAGCATAGCAGCACATGGCGGGTATTCTTTTACGGATAACTCGCAATAAGGAATTTTGTCTTTTAGCTCATTTATGCCAAGAAGATCGAGATAAGTAGATTCCTGGGCAACACCGGGTAATCAGCACGGGGAATCTTAAAACAAATACGATATACATTTATGATTATTTTTTCATTTTACTTATTCAGCTAATCATACCAAGTGCATTAATTTTTATCTTTCGGCTCATTTATGCCAAGAAGATCGGGATAAGCATATTCCTGGTCAATGCCGGATAATCAGCACGGGGTATCTAAAAAATATAAACTTATAATTATTTTTCATTTTACTTATTCAACTATCAACACTTTTGAAATTCATATTAAAGCACCATTGAGGTTATGTAATAAGATGTTAATTGTATTTTTTTTTTACCTGTTAAGTCAGTCGTCCTCAACTAAGTTATTAAACTTCTTGAAGTTATTCTAATATGGAGGCCTTTCGAAAACAATGTTTCATCTTCTGCGTTTTAACTGGAACTGATATACGCTCTCAGTTCCAGTTAAAACGCAGAAGATCCAACATCGTTTTCGAAAGGCCTCCATATTGAAGAAGTTTAATAACTTAGTTGAGGACGACTGACTTACCAGGTAAAAAAAAATATATATATATAATTAAAATCTTATTCAACTAAACATAAAAGCACGTTAATTTTCATATATTTAGGCATAGCAGCGCACGCCGGGTATTAGCTAGTTAACAATAATAAATAATATGTAATTTTATATATCTTAAAATATTCAGTTTCCGTTAATTTATAAATAATTCCTGAACAATTGCCATATTGATACACTTTTCTTAAGAAACTAATCAGCTGCTGTAGCAGATTTAGCGAAATGGTCCTTCGAAAACCATATTTTTATCAACAGTTTCTATGAATACCTTATAACTAACTCACTAGCACTATCGAACTCGTAAGTTCATTGCCACGCGGACATACGCCACTCCAATGGTTTTTAATCATCCCCTATATAATTTACGTCTCTCAAGCCATGGTTAATGTTATCCTTCCACCTCATTCTTGACGAACATACTGGGCGCTTTACCTCCGGTTTTCCTACAAGGAGTTTACCTGCCATTCTTACCACATGTTCTACCCATCGCAGTCTACGATCTTATTATATATGGCTTCACATAAAGATCGATCGTGTAGTTCACGTAGTCTTCTCCATCCAGATTCATGATTAACTTCTTCTGGGCATCTAACTTCATCTAAAGCCACTTGCTTATTAGCAAGGGTGATTTATCTAATTTCCATGTTAATATGTATAATACCTTACTATTATATAAAGTCCTAATATCCCATATTCCTAAGAACATGGTCCTATATTTGAGCCTTTGATATGATTTCTCTGAAGTATTTGCCACCCGGAGACCCGAATGGGGGACTATTTTACTTCCGCAAAATGTTATCCCAATAGATCCCATGTCTGCGGTTTACGGTTGTATTTTTGCTGTGAATGATCGTCACTCTTTCGACCAAGGTAGTTTTTTTGTCTGGTTTACTACGTTGATCTGTCCGGCATGTGAAACCCTTTCGGCAGCAATTCTAACTCCGACATAGCTCTCGGGGTCATATAAGTACACAAGCCACTCCACCACGACAAGGTAAAGATACCATGGAGGGAAAAGTATACCTTATGATTTTTCAAATTTAAAATTCAATCATATCGTCTATTAAAAAATCACAATTACAAAGAATCATGCCCCAAGTGGTAGTCAGTGACAATCACGTTTCAATTAACTTTGTTTTACAACCAATGACAGCCCTGTTTCACCTCGCTCTTTATTGATTTCTCTTTATCAACTCCTGCTTTTGTGATAAAGAAAGCTCCTCCTCTTTTAATATTCTGAACAGGTCAGAGCTTTATTTTCTCCAACAAATATATTGAATATAGCAAATAATGAAGATTCCTTGATTTTACTGGGTTGTTTACTAAAAAATAAATGAATACGTAACCTATAATGTTGATTATAATATACAGTTTAATGTGTTTCATTATTTCTCCACTAGGGTGCATTCTTACAATATTGAGATCCTATTTGACAATAAATGATACGATCAAGTTGCAGTGAATGAACATAACCTCACATATCTGATTTGTTTTCAAACATCGCCGTTTATATTAATTATATAAATATTTTAAAATACCGGTAACTATATTTAAATAATTATTTTTGAGTAAACAGCTTAATTTTATTCGTAAATAGTCTAACAAATTCCACTCTTGACTTCCAAATCCTCTAGATAAATTCATTCGTCTCTTTGTGACCCATGATTTTATCGATGATTTGGAAATCACTCGTGACATTACTTATAATAAAACTTGTGGAACAGATCTTTATTTATAATGACACATAGTAAACATTTCTTTTATTATTTATTACAAAATATAAGCTTCTTCTCAATATACGAGGGCTGTTCAATATTTTTCTTTCTTTATAACATTCTTAATTAATCCTCAGAATTTTGATGAATCTTCTAGAAGAATTCGTATGCAATACATTTGTCCTAACGTTTCTGCCAATAAGCAAAGACGTGATAGAAACCCTTTTTTGACAGACCTTTTATTAACCCTCTCCGCAGCCTTCACTACTACTTCTGACGATGGAAAACGCATTCCTGGAAGGTGTTTCTTCAGGTTAGGCGAATAGAAAAAATCACACGGGACTAAATCCGGACTATATGAATGGCGAGGGATTCACTTGGCTGATTAATTGGAAGATATTCAGGAACAACTTTATTAGCGATATGTATCCTTGCATTATCGAGGTATAGCATCCAGCGTCTTGCACGGAAATTTGCGCCTGATATGCTCATCAGGTACTGCATCTGATTGACGGAGAGGAGCAGAATATTTGGAATTTGTACAAGCGGAATGAAAATATTTATTCACCTTGCTATTCATCAATTTTAGAGTCCAAGAACACCAATGGAAGATCATCCAAGAGAATGAAACTTGATTTTTGTTATAGTGGGGGGGAAAAACTAGATCTAACAGTGGATAAAAATATGAAGAAAAAGAAGCGAATGCATTACATAGTGTGTTCCAAGGAGTCAACTACTGTAGATCTCAAATGTTAACTACTATGTAGCTTTGTTTTGTTAAATTACATGTTACAAAGAGACCTTCTTGTTTAATTATGTTAAAGGATTTCTTTGAAAATGTAATCATATTCCCTAAAATTGTTATTAACATAAAACTTCTTTTATACTATTTTAAATGTACTTTGTGATAAAGTAGACAGTTTAAAATTGAAAATGAGAGAAACAAATATTCAAGGTCATTTGGGTTAAATTTGAATAGCTGTTTCCAAACATAGAATGCACGAAACTAGGGCGGTTCTATATTTGAACTAAGTAAATAATATTTTATTCATGGATTAGTTATTTGTGACAAAGATTTCACTTAGTGGTCATTTAAATATAGTACAAAGAAATATATTGTACTGCTATTTTTAAATTTTAAATCATTATCCATTCTCCTAGATGTGTTTTTTTTCCCCCGAAATTATACACTTCAGGAACAGTATATCCCACTGATTATTATTATCTGAAATTCATTTTCCATGTTTTTAGACCATTTTTAGCGAATTGCAGAACGAATGGAGCTATTGACATTGTTCTCATGAAAATATTTTTGACAAAAACTTGCAGATCTCCACCAATCCTATCTAGTAGATATCGAAAATGACAAAGACCATAAAAATATACATGTGTGTGTGTTTGTCTGTTAACGCCCTAGCGGCCGCTATTTTTGTTATATCAGAATTTAATTTGTCGCATAGCAGCCAATTGTGAAAAGTAAGTTCGAGTTCATTAACAAACAAAATCGAACCATTAGTTGTAGGAGTTTAACTGAAACGAAAATTTAAAAATCGCTCCAGCTGTAGTAATTTTAGATGTTGTGCAATGAAACTATGTCAGTACTACACAGAGAGTATAATAACAGGATCAGCATTCTTGAAAATATAGAGATTCTAAAAGAAGCAAAGAATAAAGACCTACTCAATGAGAACATACCCGCAGACATAAATCCGTTACATAACCTATACAGCACCATCAGTACCAGTTAAAATGCAAAAGATGAAACATTGTTTTTGAAAGGCTTCCATATTGGAATAACTTGATGAAGTTTAATAATGTAGTTGAGGACGACTGACTTACCTGGTACCAATTTTATAATTAATATCTGATCTAGTAAGTACCACTAGCCTAATTCTACTACTACTACATTTATCTACTGTGAACTCTTTGTATTAAGCTGCTCTATATGTCACTCTAGTACACGTTTTCGACTCACGAACCCCTTCCACAACGATTTGAGTTGGGTGAACCACTGACTTTTTAAATATACATAAAGCAGACATGCATAAAATTTAGTTTCAAGAAAAGGTTTAATAACCTTAAATTAACTTAGTCCTTAACGGTTAAAACCAAAAGTCACTCTAGTTACGGCATAAAAGTTGCACAACTTGTAGGCCTAGTTGCAGTAATAAATACAAATTTTTAATGTAATTATTCACCTCTTCCTTGGAATTCAGTGAGAAGGTTGCGCCTGCTTTCCATGGCACAGAGATATAAAGTCAGGAACCACAGAAGTTAGATAAAGTCTCAAATCACTTTAAGCACAAAGTCTGTTTCTGTATTTATTTATTTAATAGGAATGTGAAGAAAACGACTTTTCGCACAGATAAGAGTATACATATGTAACAAGGGGCATTATAGGGTTAATTCAATTTTAAAATAATAATAATAATAATAATAATTATTATTATTATTATTATTATTATTATTATTATTATTACTATTATTATTATCATCATGATCACGGATTAAACCCACGTGGCTTGTTCCGATCTCATAGATTCTCATTAAAAAAACTGAATCCATCTATTTTTCGGTGTACCAACATTCCTGTCTTCTTTTGGTTTTTAATTAAGCATAATGTTTGGTTTATTATTATTACTATTATTATTATCACTATTATTATTATTATTATTATTATTATTATTATTATTATTATTATTATTATTATTATTATTATTATTATTATGACAATGCCGCAGAAATGAAGGAAACAATAATAGGCCTACCTCGTAAACCCACCATTAAAGACAAGTTTTGGCGAACCCTTTGAAATATTGTGCGAACCCTCTGGGGTTTCCACAAGTTGGAGAGCGATGTTCTAGTATAACATTCCTTCTTACTTCGGAAGGAATCGAACATTCTTTGTAATTAGCTGGTTGTTGCTGGATGCACCAATTAGTGAATTATTAAACTTCCTTAATGGTATTTTTTTTATCCCGGATAACCGATTCTATCAACAGAACTGTCGACCATTGCTTATCGAAACCAATGTTGAAATTTCTCCCAGAGATGCATTGTGATATACCAAAGCCATGCCCAAAAGAGTATCTATCGATTTAACTGCAAGGCGCTAAAATCCAGCGCCAAATCTCTCATTTAAACTGCAGTGAAGTAATAGAACTCTTGACTTGGTGGATTGGATAACGCTCACAATCTGTCGTCCGCGCCTCACCCGCCTGATTTACGTGGCCTGTATTCAAGCAGGGACATTCATCTGTTTCGCATAGTAGGTTGCCTTTGCTGGATTCTGGCTTCCATTTCTATGCTTTGCAGTCAAAAACGGCAGATATGTATATTTTTTAACATATCCATGGTACATCACAACTCTTCTCTGGGAGAAATTCCAAGGCAGGTTTTGGCATGTAATGGTTGACAGTTCCCTTGTCAGTTTACAGTTCTCTAGCTTCTGTATAATAGTGTACTTAAATTTTGGACATATACTATACAGAGTGAACGGTAATTACACCGACAAACTTCAGGGACTGATTCCTGACTGGAAATTAAGGAAAAAGGTCCTATAAACATGTGTCCGAAAATGAAAGATGCGTGTGCAAAAACAAATCGTCCAGCACACAGTACATAGCATAATCGCATCCATGTCAAAACAGATGTTCAAAGTGGCCTCCATGGGATGCAATGCACGCGTTCACACGTCGTATCATGGATTGCCTCACTCTTTCCCATATTCCGACCTTTTTCCGAATAGCGTCGTGGACACGCAGGAACTTATTCAGCATACACAACGCTTTTCTGATGCCCCCCAGAGGTAAAAAGTTTAAGTCCGGTGATCTGGCAGGCCATGCAACAGGGCCGAGACTCTATACGTTTAGACGAACTTACGATGACTATTTAACTCATGCCCCAAATGGGAGTCAATGACCAATCACGTTTCAATGATTTCTGTATTACAACCAATCAGAGACGTGTTTCACGAAATAATTATCAACGTTAGGATTATCATATATTAAGCAAAGCTCCTCCTTTTTAATATTCTGAACAGGTCTGACCGTTATTTTGCAGTGACTGAGCCTATAACAAATACGGCTACCAGATTGTATATAATAGTGCTTACATGTCAACATTTGTAGCAATTGATTATACCACCAAAAAAAGAAACCACTGTTTGCACTTTCTTAAATGTATACGACATCAAAAATGAATTAATATACAGATTGATGTGTTTCATTTTTTCTCCACTAGAGAGCATTCTTACAATATTGCGTTCCTTTGGCAATAAATAGTATGATCTGGTTGCAGTGATAAACAAAAGAAGCAGTAGAAGCGTAGGCTACCTATCGTTTCTCATTAGTTTTCAAACATCACCGTTTACTTTAAATATAAAAATATTTTTAAATAACTGTAGTTAAATAATGATTTGTGAGTAAACAGCTTTATTTTATTCGTTAAATAGTCCTAACAAATGCCACTCTTGATTTCCAAATTCTCTAGATAAATTCACTCCTCACTTCGTGAGTCGTGAATTTATCGATAATTTGGAAATCACTCGTGGCATTACTTATGATAATTTGTGCGTGTGTCATAGTGGGTCCCTAGATGATCGAGATTCACAATTGGACCCCATAGGTAGGGCTGCTTTCTGGTACTATATTTCTTTTTATCTAATGTGTTGTCCTCTGCATTTGCGACATATTCCTCTCGAGAAATGTGACGTCATAATCCACGCTTCTTGAGCGACAACAGATGGCAGCGAGGAGTTTTCTTGTGAACACATAAGTTAGTAAATTTCATTATAAAATGTAACATATTATGCTCGGTCCTGACTCCTGAATAGAACGTTAGGGCAAGAAAAAGTCTCCAGAGTCCACTATATTCTACATATATGAAGTAGGTATGTCTCTCTCTCTCTCTCTCTCTCTCTCTCTCTCTCTCTGTCTGTCTGTCCGTCAGGCCATACATCAGTGCCATCTACCGTGGTAACGATGCATTTATGGACATCATAAGACATTGTTTCCTCCATTTTCAGTCAGGAATGAGTCCCTGCAATTTGTCCGATGTAATTAAAATTCACTCTGTATAATATAGAGTTTCTCTTTTACAAGTAACCACATGGAGGAATAGCCTACCATAATTCTACTATAAAATTAGTATGTTGAGCTACCTGAATATTTACAATGAATTGCTTGCAGTTTGCTATAAAACGCACAATGCACATGTTGGTGTCGTTAGACTGGCCATAAAATTCTTTATTGCTTCTAAAAAACAAAGCTTCGTTTACTTTAACGTTCCAGTATTTTATTCCTAGCTGTTATACATAATATTTAAAGACCCAACAAGCTTTCTCCAAGATCCATCCAATACCTAACTAACTAACTAACTCATTGGCTCTATCGAACCCATAGCTTCATGGCCGCGCGGACATAAGCTCTCCATACATCCCTATCCGAGTTAATGTTTTCCAATCATCTCCTGTATAATTTACTTCCCTCAAATCATGGATAATGTTATTCTCTCACTTCATTCTTGGTCACCAACTGGGTGTTTTTCCTCTGGTTTTCCTACAAGAAGTTTCCATGCACCTCTTTCATCCCCCATACTTGCCACATGTCCTGCCCATCGCAGTCTATGTGACCTAACTGTTCTTATTATATCTGATTTCCTATACATATCATGTAGCTCACAATTATGTAGTTTTCTCCATTCACCTGTCTGTTCATCTCTTTTTTGCCCAAAAATGTTCTTAAGAACTTTATTCTCAAATACTCGTAATCTTCTTTCCTCCCTTAAAGTAAGAGTACAGTTTCGCATCCATATAATATAACTGGGAGAATAACTGTTTTATATATTTTCAGTTTAACATTTTTTGAAAGGAGTTGGGACGACAAGAATCCCTTCCATCTAATACTTTGTTTCTTTATTTTCCTTAGTTTAACTTTCCCTTATATGACTTTTCAGGACATGCAGTAGATTAGTTGTTAAGCCAATAAGTTAAAGTCGCAGGTTTGTGTCCCGGGGTCAGGATTTTTAAATTCAACTAAACCTTCTGGTGTCATCATGACCTTCGGGTCGACTCACAAGGAAACTGTCAGCCATTGCATCCCGAAATCTATTTTGAGATTTCTCCCAAAGAAGCGTTGCACGCACCAAGGCCGTGTGCAAATAATTTATTATCTGCCGCTTTTAACTGTAAGACACAGAAATCGATGCTAGAACCCAGCAATAGTAACTCACTGTGCGAAGCATATGGACGTCTCTCTGTGAATAGAGCGGAGTAGAGTGGAGTGGGACGGGCGGGCGCGGATAGCAGGTTATAAGGGTTATCCAATTTAACAAGTCAGGAGTTGTATTACTTCCCTGTAGTTTAAATGAGAGATTAGCGCAGGATTTTAGTGCGTTGCAGTTAAAAGCAGCGGATATATGTTTTTTTTGGAACGATATTAGTACATCACAACGCTTCTCTGGGAAAAAAATTCAAGATAAGTTTCGGCATGTTATAGTTGACAGTTCCATTGTCAATCTAAACTGAAATAAGTACCGAAATATGTTCTAAAGTCGGCCGTCACATAGGGCTGCAAAAATATTGCAGCCGCTAGAGCGTCTTTAAAATTTTCGTTTGAGATGAACCCTAACGATCCAATTTTGCTGGTTTTTTTTCAAAAATATTTTAGTGAAACTTGCCTCATTACTCTTTCCTTCAGAATTAGCTGCTAATAATAATTAATATCCTCAACTCGTGTCCAACTCAGGGTCAGGTCGAGGAATGAGATGAGATGAATCCCCTGTATTTAATGAGGTCTGTGAACGACAAGGGTGCCGACCGACGAACCCTGACGCACCGTCACAGGGGCGGATGAACGAAATGAAACAAAATGGATGAGGTGAGTATGCAGAAATGGTGGAATGAAATTTGTGGCAGGGAAAACGTGAGAAACTCCGAGAAAAACCTGCCCAACCTCCGTTTCGTCCACCACGAAACTCACATGGAGTGACCGAGACTCGATCTCGGAACCGCAGCGGTGAGAGGCGAGCGTCTAACCTCTTACGCCACGGAACCGCCCAATAATAATAATAATAATAATAATAATAATAATAATAATAATAATAATAATAATAATAGTTGAATGCAGGCTTTAAGTACACACAACAGAACCAAGGGAAAATCCAAATAAACTTTTTACTTTCGATACAATTTTTCATAAGAGGTAAATTTACTAAATTTTCAGTGATCTCCTGTTTAATAACTACTGTGTTATGAATTTCATTTTTCACAGTATCTGATGTAATAATAATAATAATAATAATAATAATAATAATAATAATAATAATAACAATAATAATATGTATATTATAAACAAGATATGTAACAAATCATGGTCTATGCGAATCCAAGGTTGAAATTATAAATAGGAATATAGAAATGTATTACATTACTTAGTCTAACACATGTTTAAAATAAAACTACATATACGTATAAAAGGTTTATGTAAACGACTAGGAGAACTGTATGTAACGCATTTAGTTATGTTATATATAAATTAATTTCGAGGAAGACCATATGCTGTAGGCCTAAAACATATTACAAGCTATTGAGTTGTTTACATGAAAACATTAAATTGTGTAACTTTTCAAAGAATGTATAACTAACCCAGTTATATAACAATGCAGTTATAAAGCTAGAGGCCTACATTTCCAGTGCCACATATGTCAGCTAAATCTACGAACATTTAAAGAAATGAAATGACGGAAACAGTTCATCTTTTTCTCATACATAATGGGAACGTGGTTATTTTCGTACCGTTTATTGCATAATAGGTTGTCTTTATGTAATACATGATACAGCAGAATGCATAACCAGAGTTTCCGGAAGATTCATATTCCACATAAATAACACACCGTTTTAACACAATTTTAACCTAGATTATGACGTACCTCAATTTTTATACTCTAAAAAATATAGATTTAGACACCTAAAATAGATTTTTAAACTGCAAAATACGTTCTAAAAATACTTTAAAGTTTTAAAAATGTATAGGTTTTAACAACATGCAGATGTTTTGGTGACCTCGGGGGGGGGGGGGAAGAATATCTGATGTTATTGAAACAATTCTTGCGCTGATAACTCAAACATGTAAACTTGGACTGTAGATAAATGAAAATAAGACCAAATTTATGACTGTTTCTAGGAATACTAATATAATTCATTGTTAAAACCGTTGAGGTGGAGAGTCATAAAATAAAATAAGTTAAAATATACCTTCTTAAATAAAAATCCTTCGTCCTCAACTTATAAAATATGTAATCTTTATGCCTGTAGGCCTTTCAGAACATCCGTTCCATCTTCAGCAGGTCACTTTTCGCTACAACATCCAGTATGATGGTTGAGGCTGCTGGTCCTAATGTGACTCCGTCGTTACTAAAGCTTCTTCCTGACGATCGTATAGTGGGTTCTTTAGTCTGGGAGTGCTTTCATTTATTAAAAGTTTGTTGTCTATTTCCTTGATAATTTCCAGGTCTTCCAATCTATTAACCTATTGGAAGACCTGGAAATTATCAAAGAAATAGACAACAAGCTTTCAATAAATGAAAGCACTCCCAGACTAAACAACCCACTATACGATATCGTCAGGAAGAAGCTTTAGTAACGACAGAGCCACATTAGGACCAGCAACATCAATCATCATACTGGATGTTGCAGCGAAGAGTGGCCTGCTGAAGATGTTCTGAAAGGCCTACAGGTATAAAGATTACATATTTTATAAGTTGAGGACGACGGATTTTACCTAAGAAGGTATATTTTAACTTATTGTATTTTATGTTTCTAGGAAAATTTACCTACCGGTCAGAAAATTGCTATGGGGAGTTATAATTTCGACCTGTTAATGAATCTGTGTATCTAAGAACTCTTTTAACCAATAAAAATTAATTAAATTTGAAGTAAATAGAAGAATTGGAATATTGCAAATAAAGCATGATCTTCTTCCCATATTAAAGAAACATTCTGTTCTTAGATGTACCAAATTAAAGATACATAAAACATTATTTAGACCGATAATTACTTACGGTTCTGAAACTTGGGTATTTGGCTCTTATATCTGTAATCATTTAAATATTTTTGACAGAAAGTTAGGCTACTGCGAAGAATATTGGGATCAGTTTGTGTATATAACATCTGGAGAAGAAGATATAATTAATTAGAATTAATACAAATATTAGGAAATCTCGATATGGTGTCACACATAAGGCTTGGCCGTTTGAGATGGATTGGACATAGTTTGCCAAATAATAGAAATGTGAAACAATTTCTGTTCACAATCTCAGGGATCAGATTAAGAGGAAGATCTAAGAATAGAAGATGGGATTGTGTGCGCCAGGATCTTAAAAAAATGCCAAATACACCATTAGCAAAGGCTTTCTATGGAGAGGCTCATTAAGGAGGCGAAGGTCCTTATTGGGCTGTAGCGCTATTTAAGATGAAGAAAAAGAAGGTCTTAATAACTCCATGGAGCAAAAGGCCTAGCGGATCGTCGGCCTAGCAGCTGGCTACTGGCCTCACATCAGCATGTGTTAATAACAGAAGCAGATGATTATCCAGCCAATATTATGCTGACATGTGGTCAACATGTAGAGTCTCCTGGCCGTTGTAGCTAGTTTTCTGAATCTACCCAAATTCTCCACAATGCTGGGGGGTCATCGGTCCTATGTTGACTGAATTTTCATGAAAAAATGTCTTCCCCATGGAGACTCGAACTAGCTCAAGTCCCTGGGTGTGCACCAAGGCACTCTGCTATAGCGCAGGACAGTGTAGACTCTAATATAACCTAATATTACTATAAATAACCAGTTGCCACAGGTTCGAATCTTGGCGGTTCCGGAGGGGTATTGGTGGTGGGCCACATCGGGATTTTTCGAGTTTTTCTTGGTGTTCTCTCTTTTCCAGAATTTCATCCCACCAACGCGTCCAACTCCACTTCTCTCTCCCATCATTTCATTTCATCTCCATGCATACATTTTCATATCACATTTCACCTCCTCTCATGTTAAGTAAAAAATTAGTCTGAATAAACAAACCACATATGTTTCAAATACATGCTTATGATGATCTAATATACTTCCTCATGAGTCCGAGCCTGTGTGTCAACTTAGAGCAGAATAAGGCCAAAGTAAGGGTTGTAACCCCTCCTCGAAGCTTTAGGCCCAACCCAAATAAATTTCGGTTTGAGCCATGTATGTGTCGAACCAGGAACACTATAACAGTCAACATATCATAGTAGAATAGATTTAATCTCTTTGATTCCATAAAGTAAAGATGAGTAAAACTACAGTGAACCTAACAATAAGGTTGCCGTGTTAGGATTTTAAAAAACGCATCGGTCTCTACTAATCTATCAATAACAGCAAAATAGATATAAGAATGATCACGAATTTAATAAACGAAATAAAGTTAATTGACTAAAGTATACCTATTTATTTATTGACTATAAACATTCTTCCAGATCATATTTGAAGAGAAAAATTATACGCTCAGACCGGGACTTGAACCCGGGACCCTTGGTTCTCTAGACCAAGTGCTCTACCAACTGAGCTACCTGAGCAAGTACCGATCTAAACGCAAATCTTTCTCTATATACATTGTAATTTGCGTTTAGATCGGTACTTGCTCAGGTAGCTCAGTTGGTAGAGCACTTGGTCTAGAGAACCAAGGGTCCCGGGTTCAAGTCCCGGTCTGAGCGTATAATTTTTCTCTTCAAATATGATTTATCCATCATTGAGATGTACGAAATCAATAATAAAAAAAAATTCTTCCAGATGTATACACTTTTTAAGTGTTACATATTTTATATTTAAGGAAGCTATAGAAGTTACGTTATTATGATTAACAAATAGATTTACAGACAGGCCTATATCAAAAGTACAGTGAAATTATCCCAAGAGGCCCTTGGGGCAGGAGAAAGACTCCTACTTTTCTAGACAATCGGCACGAGATGTTAGCTATTTGTAGATCCTGCGTGACGGCCTAATTTATCATTTTCGTTGGTGTCTGAATCAACCTCAGGTCCGTCGGAGAGTTTAGGTAAGTTTAAAAATCCTGACTTCGACAGGACTCGAACCCTCGACCTTTCGGAATTCCGGTTCGCAGCGTATTGCAGACGTATATTTACCATGTTTATTAAGTCAGAGATTGTTTTTTTTAATTAGTTTTATATATGTAAAAAATCTTACACTATAGCTTAATTTCGTAATTTTTCGGGAAATTAAATATTTCCGAAGATCTCCAGAGTCTTAGCAATGCTGAACTTAAACTTATTACATCAACTTAATTATTTTTAAAGCAATTTTAGGCTCAAAAGCACAAAGCAGGTACTAATATGTATTATAAACTTCTCCAGAAACAATTAAATTCTTCCAGATGATATAAAAATTCATAAAACTTGTGTCTGCATTATTGATTTTCATGTATTCTTTAAATAAGTAATATACATAAAACCTACAATTCGTTGTAGGTGCTAAATCAGCCAACTGGTGGCCTCGTCATCACAAATGTATTAGATTGAAGTTAACGATCATCAAAAAATTTAATTAAAAAGTTTTAAAAAGTTATATAACCTATTGATTTAGTTTTTACTTGATGAAAATTCATGTTAATTATATATTAAATAAAACTATCAAAGTTTTATATTAAAATAAATATGTATGATAATCATATTAAACTTTGATAGTTTTAGTAATTAAATGAACTTTTAAAAAGCACGTAAATACAAAGCAAATTTTATAAGAGAGAGGATTGATTAGACTTATTATAACTTAATCATATTTGTTCAATTCTTATTAATGGACGCTTTTATTAATACTAGCTAATACCCGGCGTGCCCTGCTACTCTTAAATAAATGTTAATGTGTTTTTACCACCAGCCGGGGATCTACTTATCCCGATCTTCTTGTCATCAATGAAAGACGAAAATGGTTAGTGTGAGTTATCCGTAGAAGATAAACATATGCTGTCGCAGACTTTTTTGTACAGTTTTTTGAGATTTCAATACTGTGTACATTAATTTGGTGTATTTGTTATGGTTTAGGCAGCGTAAGCCATTTAAGGGTCAAAATAGGAACTTTATTTCACGTTTTTTACTATAAAGATTGATTTATAGGGGTGAAGGGGTTGGGTATTACAACTCTCTTATAGCCTTTGTTCATCCCCGGAATCTCCTGAATATTTTTCAAAAAGCCCCATTTGAATTGGATGAACGGTATGGCAGAACACGCTTGCCTGGGAATCTACTTATACCGATCTGCTTGGTTCCAATAGAAGACAAAAATGCTTATTGTGAGTTATCCGTAAAAGATAAACATATGCTGTCGCTCGCTGACTTTTTTGTAGAGTTTCTTGAGATATTCAATTTTCTGTTAATTTTTTGTATTTGGTATGGTTTAGGCAGCTTAAGCCATTTAAGGTCAAAATAAGGACTTTATTTCACGTTTTTTACTACAAAGAGTGATTTTTAGGGGTGAAGGGGTTGAATGTCACAACTCTCTTATAGTCTAATGTTCATCCCAGGTATATTCTGAACATTTTGAAAAACCCCATCAAAATCGGATTAACGGTATGGCCGCGCATAGAATACGAACAAACAAACAAACCAACAAATATTGATTTTTATGTATTAGATTTGTGTAACTTTATACCTTTTTTATTTCATTACAGAAAACGATATTTGAACTTTAGAAATTGAGCGACAGTTATGGTTTTAAAATCTCAGTGTCTAAAAAACTGAAGTCATGGTATTTAAGGGCAATTGCACGATTCGGTCGAAAATTACATTACATGACAAATCATGTTTAGAACAAATCTCTAGTTTCAGTTACTAAGTATGACAAGTACAAAGGTATAACTAATAACTAATAAGATAGGACATTTTCATAAAATCACAGGAATTATAGCTAGAGCGTTAAAAGCTCGTTGCATTGTTATGTGGGAGTGAAACTTGGATACTGAGAAGGGGAGATTAAAATAAAATACAGTCAGCAGAAATTAAATGTCTAAGATTCATTAAGGGATGTTCTAAATTAGATGAAATAAGAAACGAAGATATACGCAACCACCTGAACACCTTTCCGCTCTATAAAAAATTGTTATATAAGTAGATGAAATTCTCATGCATTGAAAATGCCAACAATCCGGATTCAAAGACAATCCTATGGCTACAAAGCAACAGGAATACGGAATCTGGGACGAACAATGAAGCGTTGAAAAGAATCTTAATATTGGCCGGAACAAAATATTCCCCTAAATCTTGAAGTGATAATGATGGACGCTTTAACATCTAGGGGATACCATCTCGAGAATTTTTATGATGCAGCCACAGAACTGTGTGATCATTTTGACCAAAATCATAGCCTACATATATTAATGGTTCACCGCTGTGGTCTCGAGGTAACATGCTGCCTTGTCACACAACGGACCCGGGTTCGATACCCGGTCGGGATAGGCTCCTGGGTGAGGTTTTTTTTCGGATTTTCCTAACTGTAAGACAAATGTTAGGACGCTTAGGGCCCAACGGTCTCCGAAAATCATCCGGCCATCATCATCATCATCCATATCATTATTATCATAATTTTTTCACCGGTGTGGAAAGCAACGGAAAGCTACCACCCCTATAATTCCCTAGTATAGCTGCAAAGCATAGTATGAAAATGTATAAAGCATAATATGAAAATGCAGTGAAGGACGAATTACTATGGATGGATATATTAATGGTAAACGCAGGAAATTGGATAAACGTAAGCACATTTCTGGACAAGATGCGGAAAATAAGGACAACGCTCATTTGTGGACAAGTATGTAAACAAAGTGTAATTATTATTGTTAGCAGTAAGTAAGTCTACTACTAACGATCCTTTCACATTGGATGGTTTTTGGATGTAGGAGAAAAATTCTTACGTTCATATTTCTTTAGTGAAGAAAAAAAAAAACATGGATCTTAAAAATTACGCTACTTTCACGTGAAAGGAGCATAATGTGAAAGATCCCATGCTCTTCTTCATTTCACCAAAGAAATATGAAAGTATGCTTTTTTGCCGTACATCCAAAAAAAATGTATAAAAAGAACAACTAAGCTTAGGCTAATTATTTAATTTACAATGTAATTTATTGTAATGCTATATCTATTGCTTTGGTTTGTTTTGTTATTACTAGATACTGATGTATTGATAAGGACTGTCAAAAGCACATATCCCTTTGCGATCCATTTGTTCACAGTTTATAATTATATTACTCGGTTTTCTATAACATGTCATATTTTTTTAAACCTTTATCTTGTGTTTAAAAAAAACATTTGTTATAGGTTTTCCAATGAATATCTAAAAGTCTCGTTTCTTGTGTGTGTTTTTTCTCGAATTTTTGGTCATATTATTTTGTTCTAATTTTTGTAATAAAGTAATATTTTAGTAATATTTAGTGGATTTTTATAAGTTGTCAGCCAATTTTAAATAACCGACATAGTAAGTAAGTTGGTGGTTACTTCTTCAAAGGCCGCTTTTATTCCTGGAAATTCCTTGAAAAACCGGACCGTTACAACCCCCGCTTTCACTGTATGGTGAAAAATTTTTTAAATGTAACCTATATGAATGAACAATTAGCGGGCCTATAAAATATTTAATACAACCATTAAATTATAATACATAAATATATATGTGATATTGTACATTTTCGCGGATATAAGTATGATTAAGAAAGTTTTCTTGGATTTTCCGCGTCATGGATTCAAGGTACGCCCATGGCCACTGATTTCGACGTTTCAACATGATACCACATGTCGTGATCCTAGTCGAAACGTCGGAATCAGCGGTCAGAGGCAAACTTTGAATCCATGACGCGGAAAACCCAAGAAAACATATATATATATGTATATATATATCTGTGTTTGTATTTTAAAGAAAGATGACGCTTTCTTATCGATAATAAAATTGACAATCATTGTTGCGTTTAATCCTTAAATTGGCAATGTATCTTATAAAATGTATCAATTGATTTAATTAATGTAATATTTTTTTTAGAAAACAGAAGAAAACAAACGAGTATAAATTATTTAAACGTGTATCGCATTATACAATATAGTGCCTACCTAATAATAAAGCTATGCATGATTTTGTTTTCACTGCGGTCCGACAAATTTAAATATCTGACACGATAAATTTGTGTTTTTGCCAATTTAAGGGATGAACCATAATGAATAGATATGATATTTTTATGTTTTCATAATGTTGGATGGTAACATGGTAATAAAAACTAAGTATGTGGCCTAGGAAAACCGTAGGTTCAATGCCACATTTACTCAAGTTCTTCCATTGGCCTCTACCCCCATTCAAATGAATCCAGTTTCCTGTGTTTTATACGAATATTATCCTCAAATCTTTACCTAACCTACGCCTAGGCCTTTCTAATAGTCTTTCCCCCAAAGTTTGCCGATAACAATTAATTGGACGTATTAAGTCCATAGTTTCTTTGTTTTCCAGAAGTTAATATAACGCCAGAAAATATGTAATAAATTCGGGGACAAAAATGTTGTAATATAATTTAAGGGGCTCATCTAGATCCAAATTAACATAGAGACTTGAATTCAATTGAACTAAAACAATGCTTTGTAATAGATATAATTTGACTGCTGACGAAAATGACACACGACTATAATCCGTCTCTCATGGAACCGAATATTTCTTCTATTATGGGATGAAGATAAATATAAATAAGATTAAGCCCATGATTATAGGAAGGAAACCAAGGAAGATAAACATGAGGAATAAAGATGAGGCCATTGAGCAGGTGGAGAGCTTCAAATACTTGGGTTGTACTATCAGTAGTAACATGAACTGCTGTCAAGAAGTAAAGCAGAGGATAACAATGGCAAAAGACGCTTTTGACAAGAAGAGAGGCATATTCTGCGTATGTTGGGCAAAATAATTACGGAAGAGGCTAGTGAAGTGCTTAGTGTGGAGTGTGGTATTGTATGGTGCAGAGACTTGGACATTACGACGGAATGAGAAAAAGCAACTGGAAGCTTTTGATATGTGGATATGGAGAAGGATGGAACGTATAAAATGGACAGACGAAATAAAAAATAAAGATGTGCAAGATAGAGTGGGCGAAGAAAGAACAATACTGGAACTCATAAAGAAGAGAAAATAAATTGGATTGGTCACTGACTAAGAAGAAACTGCCTGCTGACGGATACCCTAGAAGGAATGGTCAACGGAAAGAAGGTTAGAGGCAGAAAAAAGACATCAGATGATAGACAATATTAAAATAAATGGTCTGTATGCGGATACAAAAAGGAAGGCTGAGTTAAGGAAAGAGTGCAGAATGCTGAGTTTGTAGTGAAAAACCTGCTCTTGGTTAGAACACTATGTATGTATGTATGTATGTATGTATGTATGTATGTATGTATGTATGTATGTATGTATGTATGTAGTATGTATGTATGTATGTATGTATGTATCCTATTTTCGAGTAATTGTAGCTTAGTTTCTTCCTACTTTAAAGTAGGAGGCCATGTTTCACGTCCACAGAGTATCACATACAAGATTTATCGTTTTATAAATTTAAATTTTTATATTCTTAAAAAAAACTATAAAACAAGAGATATTGAACTGAAGACTAACCTAAAGTATATCTCTTCTTTAGGTCTATTTATGCAATATATCCTGTCAAAGTTGTGATATTTGAAATACTTTTTTTTTAATATGCCTATATGTTTTTAAAATGATCAAGTTTCACCATTTATTATACGGTTTTAGAAATAGTCATTACATCTGTAACGTATTAGGCCTATTTGTAAGATGAGAAAGGAATTATGTAGGCCTATACAAATATTTTGTTGTGTCAATTAATGTTATTTAAAACTTTCGTAAAATATATATATATATATATATATATATATATAAATATATTTTTGACATTTGGCAATGAAGGCAAATATGATATGAAAAGAAAAAAGAATGCTTGAGTCGGGATTTGAACTCGAGTCTCTAAAGTCTGTACCTTTAGCGCTCTAACCAACTGAGCTACCCAAGAATTCCAAGACAAACATACAATTTTCTTATACATTGAGAATACTACATGTAGCCTATAAGAAAATTGTATGTTTGTCTTGGAATTCTTGGGTAGCTCAGTTGGTTAGAGCGCTAAAGGTACAGACTTTAGAGACTCGAGTTCAAATCCCGACTCAAGCATTCTTTTTTCTTTTCATATATATATATATATATATATATATATATATATATATATATATATATAGGCCTATATATATATAATCAGATATAAAGAATTTCAAGCCTGTAGGAAAAGGCCTCAGAGTAATTTTTCGGCTCTTTTGCGACCAAATTAGAACTGGAACGCTATTGATTGCAGTTTAAGAAAGTCTTTAAATAAAAATGCTGTCATTTACCAACAAACTAGAATTACTTGTATGAATAATGCATCTTAACCTATTTTTGTATTGATATGTTATTTTTAGCTAATTTAAGTAACAAATCATTTCAAAAGTTGCTGTAGGAAAATAAAAGTACATTAGTTAATCCGGAAGGAATAAGCTATTTGAGGCTGTTCTCATGAAAATATTTTTGAAAAACTTGTACATATCTTCTACGCTCTTATCTAGCAGACGCCGAAAATGACCAGGACCAAGGTTCATATACAGAGTGTAACAGGATCTCATTGACAAAATGATAGGGATGAAAGGCCATGCAGAGAGGGTCATTTTTTGTGAAGGAAGATATATTCGCAAACACGTCGTTTATGAGTTATGCGCAGATGAAAGTGTTCACCCTTAAGGGTCGGAATTGAATACAAACAATATTGTACACGTATAATTTTATTGAAAATATATGTTTTTACAATAAGTGTTTTGACGACGTCAAAAAGAATCCTGCAATTCTTGACCGTGCCGGCCGATCGTTGCTGCGACGATATCAAACATGCAATGAGGCACAGTGTCGACTGTTTGAACACTTATTGTAAAAACATGTCTTTTTCAATAAAATAATACATGTACAATTGTTTGTATTCAATTCCGACCCTTATGGGTGAACACCTTCATCTGCGCATAACTCATAAATGATATGTTTGCGACTATATGTTCCTTCACAAAAAATGATCCTCTCTGCATGACCTATCATTCCTATCATTTTGTCGGTGAGTTCCTGTTACACCTGTATAAATATATATGTTTACGTTCTAACGGCCGCAATTTTTGCTGTATCAAAACCAAACTTGGCACATGTCAATTAATTAAAAAAAGTAAGGACGAGTTCGTTAACCAGAAAATCGAACCATTAAGAGTTCATCTGAAACGAAAATTTAAAAATAGTTTTAGCGGTCGCAATTTTCGATGTTTTACAACGAAACTAAGTATATGCTATTTAAATAAATCCAGGAAAGTAGTGTCCAAACATCACTGAAATCCAACCATTAAAAGTGAGGATTTATCTGAAACCCGAAATTATAAATTGACTCTAGCAACGGCCGTGTTTGATTCATAGCAATGCATTGGTCTACCATATAATTAATATATCTATAATGACGTAGCCTATTGTTGAGCCATAGCCTCTCCTTTGTAAGAAGTTACCAGACCAAGTTAATTTTTATTACCTTATTTGCTCATAGACGTCATGGATGGCATGCACTCAACACACCGACCCAATGAGACATCTAACGGGCAACTAAGTTATAACTAGGACATTGAGGTCGGAAATTTTGCTTAGAGGCCTCTTTAGGCTTAAGTTTTTTTTACGAGCCTGAAAAACCTCAGACTCGAGATCCACGGTTTGAATTCCCTCCCGGAGGACTTTCTTCTTGGATTTTTTCTGTCCTAAAAAATCCATCGACCCCGGCCGGGTTTGAACCCGCGACCCTCGGAACCAGAGGCAAGGAGCATAACTACTAGTCCACCGCAGCATTAACCCTTATATTGGCAATTTATCCTTTAAGATTTAATATTTTAATAAAGTAATCGTAAAACAAGTCCGTACATGTTATTTAAATGTAAATTATGTCAAATTATATAACAATACCACCGCTGCAGTCTCGAGGTAGCGTGTTGCCTTGGCACGCAGCTGGACGGGGTTAATTCCCGTTCGGGACAGGCTCCTGGGTGAGGTTTTGTTTGGGGTTTTTCCTCACCTGTAAGACAAATGTCAGGAAACGTAGGGTCCAACGGTCCCCGAAAATCATCCGGCCATCACCAGGCTTATTTAACCCTTAAATTGTTAAGACGGTAGAATCAAGATGGGCAGCACAGAATACGGCTTACTAGGCGACCACTGTGTTACCTACCAGCTTCTGTAAAAAAACCGGCATGGGGTCAAAGAGTCCATTAACACCAAAATTTTTAATTTATGATTATATAAATGAATAAAGCAATTATCGCAACCATGACGGATCGGCAGCTATATATATATATATATATATATACATATATATCCATCCATAGTAATTCTGCCCGAGGGTAGGTCTTTCACTGAAATCATAGCATTTTCATGCTATGCTTTGCAGCTTTACTAGGCATTTATTGGTGTGGTAACTTCCCGTTCCTTTCCACACCGGTAAAGGATGATGATGATAATGATCCATCCATCCGTAGCAATATTGCCCGAAGGCAGATCCTTCACTGCAACCATGGCATTTTCATGCCATGCTTGCAGCTTTACTAGGGAATTGTAGGTGTGGTGGCTTCCCGTTGCTTTTCACACCGGTGAAGGATGATGATGATGATGATAAGGATGATGATGATGGTGATGACCATATGGTTTCGGGGACCGTTTGGGCCTTAAAGTTTTCCTGACATTTGTCTTACAGGTGAGGAAAACCCCCGATAAAAACCTCACCCAGAAAAACTGCCCCGACCGGGGATCGAACCCGGGCCCGCTGCGTGGCAAGGCAGCACGCTACCTCGAAACCACAGCGGTGGACATATATATATATATATATATATATATGGTATGATAAGAAAAATAAATGCCCTGGACGGGATTCGAACCCGGATCTCTGATATATATATAAGGGTGTCCCAAGACATGAAGGAGTTCTTTTTCGCAAAATCAAATACGCATACCCTCTATTTGTTTTCTGTTTGTACTTAATAACTCAAATAACAAATTTATTGCGATTGGATGATGACAACCCGTGTCGATTTCATGCCAAACATAAGACATGAAAATTTGTACTGGGTTAGTATAGAAGGATTCTAGAACTAAAAGTTTATTTAATAAATAAAACATCAATATGCCCAAAACGTGTAAGTATTTACTATTTTACAATAAAAAAAAACATTGTTCAAATTTTGTTCGCCTTAGTTAGTAAGTACTGACATGTTTGAAAGCAACTTGGCACGGGTTACCGTGGGCCTACGTACCCCAAATTGTACTTACAATAAACTTAACATTATACAAATAAATTATGAAGGGATGCGTTAAAAATAAAATACTTCAATTTTTTGGACACCCTAAATTATTTATATTTTTATTTAAGACGGTAATATATATATATATATATATATATATAAAGTTGTTATTAATGAAACGTATGAGGTTCGCCCATTGCACTTGGTATTTGTTGTATTGCACAATGTTAATATTTTTGTTATGTTGTCTGTATGATTGAGGCAGAGTTGTTGGTAAGATACTAATAGCTCGTGCCAATTACTTAATGTGTCTGACCAGTTACTTAAATGTGAAAACGAAATTATGTATAGGCTAATTATTAGTTATTGCTGTAAAGTAAAGTAATCCCACTACAGGCCTCAGGAGTCCCTTCGGGTAGTAGGAGGTTAAGGCTCCCTGTATATTGTGTAAACCAATGAACATTTAAGTTAATTTCTACTCAAATAACTTATTTTATTAAAAATATTAAATGGATTAAACCAATGTATGTTATAGAATACATTGCCAATTTAAAGGTTAATATACGTATATTGTGTTCCTAAATAATCAAGTTAACCCGATTACTGATACGAGAATTTATATAGTAGATGTTGTAAGTTCGTAAAATAGTTAATATATAGAGTTTTATTATTTTAAAATACTTTATTTGTGTTTTAAGATAAATAATATTTACTTCGGTAATTTCAACTTTTTAAATACTTTCTTCCTTTTCTATTCTTTAGTTTAACCTATTACTTATGTTAATAGGTACTTTTTTGCATCCCATGCCACTCTCGCCATCAAGAGATACCTTCAAAAACTATATACAATTTAAAATATTGCCTGGTTAGAACAAAATTGTTCAGACTGCATTTTCTTTAAATTTTTCAGGAGAACTCAATTACATGTTGGATGTTAGCCATTTCATAATAGTACCGTAGTACTCTTTTGAGGTAGAGGTTCAACACTTTCTAACCAGAAAAACATACAATTTTATGTGTGAAACTAACACAGAAGAAGAGTTAGAACATAATGTGTACAAAAAAGTGTGTTTTATTAAATTAAAACAACCTGCTTCTAAGAGGAGATATAAGCTTGATGTTTCTTATTTGTATTTTTTTTTATTTTTACTTAATCTATGCAAACTAGTTTTTTTTTAATGTGACATCGGAAAAATGTTTAAATATAGTTTTTAAATAATAGAATTACGCGAACGTTGATGTGGATTTTGCGATAAGACTGCCAAAGTTTTTAAATAGTCATTAAGTTTATAAACTATCACCATGACCTATAAAACCCATAGGTCCAATTTCACATTCAGTAAGAAACTCATTAGTTCCTTTCTTAAGACATCTCAATCCAGTCCACACCTCAGATATCCAGTTCCCTTAGATTCATCCGAATATTATCCTCCTTGGCTTACCTAAAGGCCTAGTTCCCCAAAAACAATTTTAAAAGAATATCTGCTATACCACATTCAAGTTACACCATCTCCCTATGTCAATCTCCTAAACTAGTAAGTAACCCTAACAGTATTAGGACAATGATATAAATTGATGATAATCACAAACATATTAGGTTTATGTTCTTTTCAGGACCTGTTTCTAAGTCTCAAGATACCATTAATAATAATAATAATAACAATAATAATAATAATATTTATTATTATTTATTTATTTATTTTTCTTGACTATTTAACTCATGTCGCAAATGGTAGTCAATGACCAATCACGTTTCAATGAATTCTGTTTTACACCAATGACAGTCGTGTTTCACCTCGCTCTTTATCGATTTCTTTTTATCAGCTCCTGCTTTTGTGATAAAGAAAGCTCCTCCTTTTTTAATATTCTGAACAGGTTAGACCATTATTTTTCTCCAACAAATACATTGAATATAGCAAATAATGAATAGGTTCAGTGATTTTACTGAGTTGTTTATTCAAAATATAAATGATTTACCTAAAATGTTGATTATAATAGTTTGATGTGTTTCATTATTTCTCCACTAGAGTGCATTCTTACAATATTGCGATCCTATTTCGCAATAAATAATATGATCGAGTTGCAGTGAATATACATAACCTCACATTTCTAATTTGTTTTCAAACATCGCCGTTTACATTAACTAGGCCTATATAAATATTTTAAAACACCGGTAACTATATTCAAGTAATTATTTTTTAGTAAAGAGCTTAATTTTATTCGTTAAATAGTCCTAACAAATGCCACTCTTGATTTCCAAATTCTCTAGATAAATTCACTCCTTACTTCGTGAGTCGTGAATTTATCGATAATCGCGCGTGGCGTTACTTATGATAAAGTAAAATATATAGTGTAATGAGATATTGAACAGGACAGTAACACTAGTTTCCCACTTTAAATCGGTATCTGTTTGATTTCTTTATATGTATAATGTTGATCCATTAATAATTATTCTAGATATTTGGACTTTTCATTTTTCATATGAATAATTGCTAATGCCCATCCTGTAATAACCTGTTGTATTAGGACCACTACATATACCCATTTAATGTTTTAATCCAACTATTAAGTTCTAAATATAAGTGATTTTTCGCACTTTTAAAATATATATTAGAGTAACTTACTCTCTGATACTATCGAGCTCGGAAGATCATGGCTGAGCGGACATACCTATCCTGAGTACATGTTTTCAATTATTCCCTGTATAATTCATCTCTCTGAAATCGTGATTAATGTTATTCTCCCACTGCATTTTTGGCCTGTCTAAAGGGGATTTTATTTATCTATAAGAAGTTTCCATGTACCTTTTCTTTATTGCCCGTTCTTGTATGTGTCCTGTCCCAGGTTCGAGACTACTTAACTGTTCCGATTATATTTGGTTTCCTATGCACATCATGTAGCTTAGTTGTATGTTTTTTTCTCCATTCACCTGTCTGTTCGACTCTCTTAGATCCAAAAAGTTTACTAAGCACTTTAATATTTTATCCTATCCTAAAATAAGAGAACATGTTTCGCATCCATATAGTATACTGGAAGATTCGCCGTTTAATATATAATTTAAATTTAATATACTTTTTATGAGATAACAAGAATCACAGTAATGCATAATATCATGTGTTTTCAGAGATGAGGCTCTGTTTAATCTCTTTCTGCAATTAATTGTTCCTAAGTATTTTAATTCTGCCACTTTACAAAAGTCCCTCTTTTGTTGTGAAATATCCATTCGTGTTAAAAAAAAGTAGTTTTACTTATGATTTTATATCAATTTTTTTTATATTGACTTTCAGGCCGAATTTTTAGTGTTATTTAATATAATGTAGGTATATATATATATATATATATAAACAACCATGTGGGACCCGTACACAGGCAAGAGACAGCGCGGAAGACCAAGACGACGATGGGCTGACATCTTCAAAGAACGAGCAGGGGCGCAATGGTCCAGAGTCGCCAGATGCAGGAAAAGCTGGAGAACGATGGAGAGCAAACTGAGTATTAACTACTCACAGAACAGACAGTGTATACAAACCAAGTGCTACATCCAAGTCAACTTCTCACCACGGAGTAGCTCACCGGGTGACACTCTCAAATAGAGCTTAACCTCTGTACAGGGAGGTCTTTGCCCTAAAGGGACATATCAGGCTTTATTTATTTATTTATTTATTTATTTATTTATATGTGTGTGTGTATAATGTAAGAGTGTGTAATTAATAAATGCATCTTATTTAGGTAATACTTTATTTATAGCTAATTTGACACCGAATGATGTCAAAAATTGTTACATTGGAAAATTAATAGAATTATATTATAATACGATTTATTAATAATAAAATTAATTTATTAATAATAAAATTAGTTTATTAATATTAAAATTAGTTTATTAATAATAAAATCAATTTATTAATAATAATATTATGAGAACACTGATATGATACAATATAAAATTTTAATATAAGATTATAATATGTGTACTTATGATATGAGATTCAGTTGTCTTCACTTGGTTAAAACTTTTAAAATTATGTAGGCCTTTCGGAACCTCAGCCTAATAGATACCAACTACACCAGTGATGCCCAAATTTAATCAAAAGTAGGGAGAATAAATTAATAATCTCTACCTATTCTTTGCCTAACTATGACATTATCATGAAGGCTCTACTCTTCAAGAATGATAGTTCGAAGGAAAAGGGTCTCATGCGCCCAAAATGAGTTGGGTAATGCGGCAATGTGACGTCATTATCTTGTAAGAGAAGAGTTTGGGCTACGCTGAATTACAAAATTGTATATTGTGATTAATGTCTCAACGAAAATGTATCATGTCTTTTATTAATATTGACTGATATGAGATTTAAAATTAGATATATTAATGTTTTATATTGGTAGAACTATCAGGGACCCCGCGCCGTAGCTGAGCGATCTAGGGCATGGTGCCTTGGTGCAGAGCTGCTAACTGTTATAATGTTAGCAGTTATAACTGCCAAACATCTTCTTAATTATGAATTACAAGATGCAGTAGATAAGTCACGAGAATTAAGTAAATGGGCGAATGTTGGGGAACTAGTCGATTCTTGCACTGATTCGGATACCAAGGGGGAAGTAATTTTCCCATGGAATTTCGGACAGTATAGGACTGGTTTCACTCAGCAACTTGAGGAATTTAGGTAGCTACAATGAATAGCGGCTCCAGGTTGAGAAAACCAGCTATAACGGTTGGGGGATTCGACATGCTGACCACTTGTCACCCCAATACTGGCTAGATAATCGTCCACCTCTGCGATTATCATATGTGGATATGCCAGCAGCCGACTGGTAAGTTAAGGGCCTTCTAAGCCTGTCGCGGCTTGATGAAATAAAAAAAAACTACCAGGAACTTTAATACAAGATACAGCTAAAAAAAAAAAAGGCATGAGGATAATCAAGTTATGCAAAAAAATAATAGAAACAAGTGACCGTTTCAACACTGTAAGTTACGTATTATCGACTGTACACAACGATAATTATAACAAGGGAAAGGATTTTGAGGTGCGGCACCGTTCCAAAAATATAGCTGTTTTCATACCAATAGTTCAATATATGTATTTGGGGGGAAGAAATGAAGCGAAATGAACACAATTTGTTGCACCTTTTTGCACATTTTCGTAAGATTACTACATTTCGCCCCTTTTTTTTCCCCCTCTTTTTTATACTTCAGCACCTTTTCCTCCGCATTTTTAAAAGATAGGACAGAAATATTTATATTTTCTTCTTATTGAACAGTTTTTTAAATTCCCAATCAGACGTCAATAATATCATCATCATCATCATCATCATCACGCCAGGGATTAGGCAATTGCCCGTTCCGACTTCATAATGCATCAGCCCAACGTCTTCTAGGTCTTCCAACATCACGCCTTCCTCTTGCTTGATAATTTCTTGCTAACAATGGATATCTCTCCTTACTCAATAATATTAAATACATATTAAAATATATTTTTGTCATTTATACCTCAGGAACAATGGCCAATCTGCAGTGTCTGGTCAACAATAGTAAATAATAAATATTAAAATATAATTTATGTGAACCACCAATAATTTATATCTCAGCAACAATGACCAATCTGTAGCTGTGAAGTCAAAATTTAAATTTCAAGTGTTGCTGTAACAGTTTAAAATAAGTTCAGTTAGTACTGGCAATAATTTAACAGTTTTCTATTTACCGACTTGTAGTTGGCTGTTTTTTTACTAGCCTGAACCACAACGTATTTTCATTAGTATTACAACTGGATTTTCACAACAATAATATGGCGAATGTTAACAAGGATAAGTTGTAAGCATTTTTAGAATTCAAAACGCTATTTATCGAAACTGATTACACCATTATTTGATGTTCCATCTGCAAAATAAATATTGCAATAAACTAAAGAACTAGGAATTATCTTTTATTGACTCTATAAAGGAGAAGAAATTGGTGCAAAATGGTATACATATTATATGAACTGAGTTCATCTAACTGCTTTAAACCTTAATTAAATTGTTTCAGCAGCACCTTTTTTGCACCTATTTGTATGTACTTTCAGAACCATTTTCCGCATTTTTACGACCAAAATTTGCACCTTAAAACCCTTTCCCTAATTATAACTACACAATAAAACACCTGGAAGAAATTTAAATTTTAAAAGAAGCCGACAACGAAACTTCATGAATGAGGATGTGATCTTAACTCTCCGTAGGTCTATAGAATAATAATCGAACATAAAAATTGTCTTTTCATTAAATGAAGCTATTTTTTTTTTCGAAAAGTTACGAAGTTTTTTTCATTCAAGTTTCGCAATGTTGAAAACAACAGAGATATCAGGTACACATTTCGTAATTTTAATCTCTTACATAGTAAACTCAATGGTGGTTCAAAATTTCTTTTTAAAGTATCGATATATACATATTAAAATTCTAGGAAGTTAGAGAAACTTATCTAGACGAAGTAATAAAAGTGTAAATAATAATTGATAAGTGTGATTAAGCACTTACCCTGAGAGCTCCTGTGTGGGAAGACAGGGCGAGAAGAGGTCGTGAATACCAGAAAATCTCTTGTCTAGTATAGACGTTAATCTGTGGAAGGTTGACCCTACACTGGGTCAAAGTTATAGTCTGCTCACCAGCCACCTGTGGCTCGCTCCGCCTCCAACCCTTCCATCCACCAATCACAGCTCGTGCTCAGGGCATCGTCCCAACAGAGCTCCCCTACGCATTTATTAATTTTTACAATTCACTATTTTAGCATCTATTGATATTCTTATAATACTTAAAAAACTAGTTATATTCTACAGTTTTTAAGTACTCTATAAATTGTCTACATTCGATTCAAATTAAGTAAAATTATATTAAATAATCGGCCACGGTAGCCTAAGGGTTATGTTCCTTCCCTGGTCCTAAGGGTCGCGGATTCAAATCCGGCCGGGTTCAGTGTATTTTTTAAGGAACAATCCACTTGTCAAGTCCTTAGAGAAGGAATTCAAGCCGTGGGTTCCAAGTCTGAAAATTAAACCTTAAGTCAAAATTAGAGTCTCTGGTCAAAATTTAATCGGTCTTTCCCATCCCTAATTACCTATTATGTGTCTCTTTGAGGCGATGAACTAATTACTAGTCACTCGTTGACATCTGTAGAGAAATAAGCGTAGCTAAATTAGCTTGGTTACGTAACTTTCTTACCCCAATTTAGAATGTACGGGTGTAGACAGACAGCAGTAGTAGTGGTACTACAGTCAGATTCAACCCAGGAAGTTACTGCGTGTTTGGAATAGGGAACTGGGTTGCCATTTTAACAGTATTTTCTTGAGAGAAATCATTCTATAAAACTGAAGATTGCAACACAGCAGGTGCATAGTTGTAAGTCATAGCCATTCAAACAACCCCCTCTTAAAAAAACAGTTACCACTTGTCACTGAACTCGTGCGGATCTGTACTATCCTGTGTAAAAGTGTCGATTCTCATATTTACTATAAAACTAGTTTGCATGCCGTAAAAGAAAAACTATGTTTTTTAAATGTATAGTATATAGATTTGGAAAAAGTACTGCTAACCTTGCCCCTCCCCTCTCCCTAAACAAACAAATACCGTCATTATGAGTTTGGCAACATCTACCCTCCGTACGTAGGGGGACACTAGCGTAGCCCATAAGGTATGCAGTAACTTCCTGGGTTGAATTAGAGTGTAGTTTCATGAACTTTATGGGAAACCAGATGAAATAAGAATAGTTAAGTCCGGTAGACTGCGATGGGCAGGATATGTGGCAACATCGGAAAACGAAAGAGAAGCATTGTGACTTCTTGTAAGAAAACCAGAAGGAAAGTAGGATAGGAATGAGAATAATAATGATTTGTCGATGGTGAATTATTGGTGATTGGAAAACACCTAAGGATAGAGATGTTTGGAATAGGTCTAGATAAATTGGGTTCCGTCAATTTTCGATCCTTGCAAGGTCGGTGTATTAGGTCCCCGATCTAGATAAATTGGATCCTGCATCCAAGTAGCATTCTCTAATTTTATTACTTGTGTTGTTTATTAATTTTATGTGAATTTGAAAAGAAAAACATATGCCTAAATCGGGGTTTGAACCTAATATTTCTGGTTCTGTACACCAGTGTTTAACAGTTTAAGCTATTAGGCATCTAGATTTACACATAGATTTTTCTCTTATACTAATACGATTCCCGCGCGCCAGATAGCAGTGAACTTAATTCAACTAACGCCATCTACATATTAGTATAAGAGAAAAATCTATGTGTAAATCGAGATGCCTAATAGCTTAAATCGTTAAAGCACTGGTGTCCAGAACCAGGAATATTAGTTTCAAATCCCGATTTAAGCATATATTTTTTCTCTTCAAATTTAATTTGTCACTCAGTGGGATGTGATAAATTTAGTATTAAACATCTAATTTTATATGGTACTAATAATTTGGTGTACGCCGTAGCGTATTTGGTTAAGCCAATACGCTACAAACCGGAAGGTCGAAGGTTCGAGCCCCGGTGAGGTCAGGATTTTTAAACTGATCCAAACCTTCTGGTGTCACAATGGTCCTGGGGCTGACTCAGCCTCTAACGGAAATGAGTACCTGACTCTTATTCTGGAGTAAAGGAGCCGTCCCGTAGGGCTAACAACCCAGCTGACATCAAATGTCGATTGTCTAGAAAAGGTGGGAAACTTAACCTCCTACTACCCCAAAGGTCTCCAAAGGCCTATAGTGGGATCGCTTTACCTTTTGCTATTAATATATAACACACAAAATGCAATAGGGCTTAATATTAGAAGAAAAAATTAATGAAGTGAACATCAAATTAAGCAACCATAATTTTTAACTGAAAAATGTTTACATTTATCTAGAAGTTCAACAAAAGGAATAGTTTATTGTTTGAAAAATTGCACTGTTGACAACAGGACAATTACTACGTTCGAATTTGTATTTTTTTTTATTCATCAGGCTAAAACAGTTTTAGGCCTAAATTTGTAACATTATACATACTTTTGGGGATCGATCCAGCCATTCTTCACGCAGTGTTCCCTGGTTAACGCAAACAGACTGGGACCAAATGTACCTATTACTAACTTTTTTCGACCCGGGACACAATTTACCGTATTTTCTATAGGATCGGGTCTCAGTTTACCGGCGCGGCGTCTGTATGGATAGCTTACGTCCGCGCGGCCACGAACTTTCAGGTTCGATAGTGCAAGTGAGTTAGTTATTTAAGTAGTTAGTTTAGTAGTAGTGATAGTATCCTCTGGGAAGCATAGGGCCTTAATAAATGGACGTCAGGATGTATTTTGTTTTTTTTTTACCAATGCTTGATTTCCTTCCAGCTCTTTCCTAAGCTCGTCTGCCATATATCTGACTGTAATATAGTCATCTGATTCTAGGTCTACATATTCTTGTGGTTGGTCCTTGGGGATTCCAGACAAATGTCGCTTTAGCAACGTTTTCATCTTTTCTCATCACATTATCAGTCTATTTCCATTTTCTACATTAGACCTCTTTCAAAAAATAAAAAAATAAAAATAATTTATTGCTATAAAATTATTAAAATAAATTAATGAAACCTATTTATGTATTCACGTAGACTTTCACGGCCGGAGTTGCTACGATGATCTTGATGAAGATTTTCGGGCTGTAGGCCGTGGTCGTGAGACTTGTAGTTCCCCGACGTTTCGCCAGTGACTGCGTCTGGCATCCTCAAGGGTTGTCTTGAGACTTTGGTCTCATTCAGGGGTGGCTAGAATAAATTAAATAGGATTCTATGATGATCTTGATGAAGATTTCCGGGCTGTAGGCCGTGGTCGTGAGACTTGTAGTTCCCCGACGTTTCGCCAGAGACTGCGTCTGACATCCTCAAGGGTTGTCTTCCGACGTTTCGCCAGAGACTGCGTCTGGCATCCTCAAGGGTTGTCTCAAGACGCAGTCTCTGGCGAAACGTCGGGGAACTACAAGCCTCACGACCACGGCCTACAGCCCGAAAATCTTCATCAAGATCATCATAGAATCCTATTTAATTTATTCTAGCCACCCCTGAATGAGACCAAAGTCCTGTTCCCAAATCCTTTTGGATAGTTGTTTTCCACAAATCCCTGAATGAGACCAAAGTCTTGTTCCCAAATCCTTTTGGATAGTTGTTTTCCATAAATCCTTATTCAATATGGCTACTTACTTACTTACTCACTGGCACTATCGAACCCGTAGGTTCATGGCCGCACGGAAATAAGCTCTCCATACATCCCTATCCTGAGCTAATGCCTTCCAATAATTTCCTGTGTAATCCACCTCCATCAAATCATAGTTAATGTTATTCTCCCACCTCATTCTTGGTCTACCACTGGGCGTTTTTCCTCTGGCTTTTCTACAAGAAGCCTCCATGCAAGTCTTTCATTACCCATACGTGCAACATGTCCAGCCCATCGCAGTCTACGAGACTTAACTGGTCTTATTATATCCGGCTTCCCATAAAGACCATGTACTTCATTATTATGTAGTCTTCTCCATTCACCTGTCTGTTCATCTCTCTTTGTTCCAAAAATTTTCCTAAGTACTTTATTCTCAAATACCTGTAATCTCCTTTCCTCCCTTAAAGTAAGAGTCCATGTTTCGCACCCATATAATATAACTGGTAGAATAATAGTTTTATATATTTTCAGTTTAACGTTTTTTGAAAGGAGTTGGGAAATCAAGAGTCTCTACAATGCATAATGGCACGCATTTCCAGAATTGAGCCTAAGTTTGATTTCTTTGTGCATCTCATTCCTAATTGTGATTATTGTTCCTAGGTATTTGAATTCAGCCACTTCCTCAAAATTTCCCTCATTTGTCATTAGCTGTCCATTTCCATTATATTTCGATATGGTTATTGCGACCATATTTCCAGCCTATACCTGTATTTTCTTTATAGTGGGCAAATTCTTAATAGTCGAAACCGTTACCAAAAACCATTTAGTCATCTGCAAAATTCAAGGTAAAGAAATAAGACAGGTGTACATATTTTTCCATAATTAATTCATCCATGTTTATAAATATTACATCATTTAAAATTATCCCAATATTTAAAAAGGGTGATAAAACTAAACCAGAAAATTATCGTGGAATTACATTACTTAACAGTTCCCTAAAAGAATATAAACCAATGGACGGGATAAGAACAAAAGGAAGACCAGCCAAGAGATGGATAGACAGTGCATGCACATCCAATACGTCTTCCTCCGAGGAGTGATTTTGGAAATAAACAGGATGAAAATCCTACGAATTATGTTTAAGAAGAAGAAGAAGAAGAAGAAAAAAATTATCTTGTAAATTAAGGTCCCAAGTACGTAATTCATGAAAAGCTTTCTTTAAAATCCACAATAACTGATTCATATAAAAAAATAGATGTCAAGTGACGAAATTGCCATATATTGGTTTCTAATTGCGCTACCTAAGTTCATAATGATTTAAAAGGAAATTATTATAACATTAGGAGTGAAATGTATGCAAATTAAGCTTTAAATTAGACATATTATGCTGCGTATAGCCTACTTTCTCGATTAAACTATAGTGAGTTGATATGAACGAAGTAAAATAACACGTTCGACACAATAAGAATTATTATCTTCGGTAGCTCATTCCCCTTCCGGAAATTGTGATCACTTCATACTTTATTTTGGCTTAAGAAACTGGGCGAATCTGCTCTCTTTCGATGTGGTTGTCAATTGCACCGAGAACATACTACGTGGCGAATTTACATGCTATGACGAAATTCTATGATAATACCATAATCCTTTTCTATATGGACACCCATTGGTCTAGAGCTTATATTTCATTATTGTACAATATTTTTCAACTGTATATTACAATATAAAATGTTATAGGTATAATATAAAAATTATAAAATTAGTTCTGTAGGATTCTGACTTGAAATCAATCTACTTTCATGCATCCCCCTCATGACAAACCATGAAAACATTTTTATCCTCAACGGAATATACTTCCCGCTCAAGATAGAACAGGTTCCGAAAGGCCTACAAAATTTAAAAAAATGTAACCAATTTTTATCCCGCGCCGTAGCCGAGCGGTTAAGGTAGGAAGCAGGTAGGAAGCCTTGGCGCAGAGCTACGGGACTTGCGCTGGTTCGAGTCTCCATGGGGGAAGAAATTTTCTCATGGTATTTCGGCCAGTATGGGACCGGTGCCCACCCAGCATCGTGAGGCAATTGGGTAGCTACAATAAGTAGCGGCTCCAGGTTGAGGAACCAGCTATAACGGCTGGGGGCTCGACATGCTAACCACATGTCACCCCTACACTGGCCGTTGATCATCTATCTCTGTGATTGACACATGTGGATGTGAAGGGCCAGCAGCCGGCTGGTAAAAGGGCAACCGCTGAAAAGTGGAAAGACCCTCAATCGGAATCGGTAGCCAATTTGAGGACTACTGAACCTTATAGGTACCAATTTTTTAATTGTATATAATAATGTAATATTTTATTACTTACTTACTCACTGGCACTATCGAACCCGTAGGTTCATGGCCGCACGGATATAAGCTCTCCATACATTCCTATCCTGAGCTAAATGCTTTCCAATCATTTCCTGGAATCTACTTCCCTCAAATCATTCTTGGTCTACCAACTGAGCGTTTTCCCTCAGGCTTTCCTACAATAAGCTTCCATGCAAATCTTTCATTCCCCATACGTGCAACATGTCCTGCCTATCGCAGTCTACGAGACTTAACTGTTCTTATTATATCTGGCTTCCTATAAAGACCATGTAGTTGTTATGAAGTCTTCTCCATTCACCTGTTTGTTCATCTCTCTTTGGTCCAAAAATTTTCCTAAGTACTGTAATATTTTATTTGATTAGAGGGTATTAATTCGAATTAATGTTTATCAGCGATTTAAGAAGTAATGAAGCTATTGAGGTTGTTCTCATGATTTTTATACAGATCTTCAAATATCCTATCTAGTTGACAACCGAAAATTATAATGTCCAATAATATATATGCCCATAAATGTCTCTTAATGTTCTAGCGGCAGCAATTTTTGTTTTATCAATACAAAACTTGGTATATAGCAAACAATAAAAAAGTAGGGTCGAGTTCGTTAGCAGCAAAATCGGAATATTAGGTATAGGAGTTCATTCTGAAACGAAAAGTTAAAAATCGCACTAGCTGTCGCAATTTTCGATGTTTCGCATCGAAATTCACCATATGATATTAAAGTAAAACGAGGAATATAGCCTCCAAAAATCGGTGAAATCCGGCCACTAGATATAGGTATTTACCTTAAAACAAAAATTTTTAATTCGCTCCAGCAACCGTCATCATCAAAAATTTTATTCATAGGCCTATAATTTAATTAACCCTTAAGTTGTCAATGTATCCCATAACATACATTGGTTTAATGTATTTAATAATTTCAATAAAGCAACAAAAAAATTAATCGGTAGATACAATAAAACTTGCTCAAAGCGGAATCGCATGGGACCAATTTTTCCGCATTAGACAAAATTCCGCATTATAAAAAACTAAAACTTGATTCATGTATTTTATGTCTTTCGGTCTTTTGGTCTGGTTTTATTAATACTCAACGCTTCGTCTACTACTGTGGTAGACGGCTGCAGTCTGCAGCCGACACTTGAAGAGAACGCAGAATCTCCTGAGGATGTCTGCCGCAGTAGTAAGCGAAACGTTAAATGTTAATAAAACCAGACCCCGGCCATTTAGCCCGAAAGACATAAATGACATGAATCAAGATACCTGCCGTGAAAGTCTACAATTTTACATAAACTAAAACTTATTAATAATCTTAGATTAATTGAGTACCGTACATGTCTTTTTATGTACCTTGGATTAACTGTAGTTCCGCTGCCGTTGAAAAGTGAAGTATAGTATGTCTGATCGACTTCGACGGTAACGCGCGAAAAAAATAGTCCCATTTCGTCAGCGTTAAAAATATCTCTTAGGCGCATATCCTGAAATTAAAGTATGCAGTTTCTTTTTCCGCTCACTAACTATACTTTGGTCCACACCCTTAGATTCCCCGCAAATTTCATTCCACACTACATTGTGTCGTCTTTTAAAATTGTCCAGCCAACCTGAAGATACCTTGAAAACGTTATTCCCTAGGGATTTAGCAACAACTAGAGCTTGACTTTGGAGCATCGGTCCGAAAATTTGGAGATTTATCTTCAATCACTTTCACTTTTTTGTTTAATGACAATGACAATTTCAGAACGCTACCTGTGAAAGATCGGTCTCAGAACTTTAACTAATTTAACATTTTACAGTGTAATGGTTATTTGTAAGACAGGTATCTGTATTTCGCATAACATGTGTGCAGTGAGTCCGAAATAAAATTTCAGGTACAGATAGAATCTGTAATTCACCCGGCGCGGCGGCATGAATAATTCCTTTTTTTTTTCCTAACGGGAATTCAATGAAGTAAAAACTAATTTATTTCTCTGTCTTTCCGCTTTATATATATATTTTTTCATAAATTGTTTAGATATATCCTTCCGTTTCCGCGATGGACAGATTCCGTTATATGCAAAATAAATACAAGTAAAATTGCTATTATTTCGCCGGGTTCAATAAATTTGTTCACAATGGACATATTTCCGCATTATTCACGTTCCGCATTAAACAAGTTTTACTGTATTATTTAAATTTGTTTTAAATCACACTACATGCAAAGCAATAGGCAATTACTTGGGTTATGCATGGATTGTTTTCAATGCAGTCGGTCACTTTTAAATAAGCTGGCATCATAAATTGAGTTTCTGAACTTAACAAAATATGTATACAGGCTCTATTCCGTAAATCAGCAGAATCGTGTCAAAAATTCGATTTGGTGAGGAATTCGCTTAATTTACGCAGTTTTTTTAATGCTAATATTGATTGGGACGAATTAATTTGAATATTAATGCTTAATTTTTATTGGAAATGTTAAATTTGATTATAGTGTATTTTTCTGGGATTCTGAAGGTACCATTGGGATGCTGACGTAAGTTACTTGAGGTCTGTGGTTGTTGATTGGAATGTTTGAATACCGCGAGCAGAACAATAACCAATGTTACAAAGACAACTTTGCGCAACAAACTTATTATAAGTATATCTGTCAGTACCAGCCCTTTACCCCCTTTTTATACAGCGTGTCCAAGTCGGAATGACGCAATTATCAAATAACTTATTTAAAAAAAAAGAATAATGGTCATCTGCGCTCTATTTTCTGTATACATTTTATTAAGACTACCAGGCCTATAAATGTATTATGTAACGGATAGAAATATTGCGTAAATTTAAAATCTATATATTGCCTTAGTTCTGCTGTCTAACACATGTTTTGGATTTACTTATGCAATTCGAATTCACATGAAGGAAGATTAATATTTTTTTCACTGATATTTGTTAATTTCCCCCCAATGTCGCAACAGACCTAGAAGGTCCTTGGCCTATCTGCCGGTTCCTGACCTCACATTCATTTGTGTAATTTACAGAAGTGTGGATTATCCAGCCGGAATTGTGATGACATGTGATCAGCATGTCGAGTACCCCCAATTCTCGTTGATGCTTTTTTCAACCTAGAGCCTCAACTTATTATGCCTATCCAAATTCCTCACATTCCTGAGTGTGATCCGGTCCCATAAAAGGTAAAATGGTCCCAATACAGGCCTCGGAATGAAATGACTTTTTAATTTTTTTTTACAGATATTTACCGATTCTGTCTAGTAGACACTGAAAATGACAATGACCAATAAATATATCTGCACTAGGGCAGGTCTTTCACTGCAATCATATCATTTTCATGATATGCTTTGCAGCTTTACTAGGATATTGAAGGTGTGGTAGCTTCCCGTTGCTTTCCACACCGGTGAAGGATGATGGTGATGATGATAATGATAAGGATGATGATGATGGCCATGTGATTTCGGGGAACGTATGGGCCTTAACGTTTTACTGACATCTATCTTACAGGTGAGGAAAAACCCCGATAAAAACCTCAGCCAGAAAACTGTCCCGGCCGGGGATCGAACCCGAGCCCGCTGCGTGACAAGGCAGCACGCTACCTAGAGACCACAGTGATGGACTTATATATATTGTGGAAATCAACGGGAAGCTACCACACCTACAATTCCCTAGTAAAGCTACAAGCATAGCATGGAAATGTTATGTTTGCAGTGAAGGACCTGCCTTCGGGCAGAATTACTATGGATGGATATATATATATATATATAACTTATATATATATATATATATATATATATATATATATGTGTGTGTGTGTGTGTGTGTGTGTGTGTATGGGTGCGTGCGTATTTGTGTTTGTGTGTGTGTGTGCGTGCGTGTTTGTGTTTGTGTGTGTTTGTGTTTGTGTTTGTGTGCGTGCTCGTGTGCTTGTGCGCGCGTTTGCGCGTGTGCGCTCTAACACTCTAGCGATCACAATTTTTTTGTTGTATCGTAACTAAACTTTGCATACAGCATTTAATTTAAAACATGTTTAAGGTCGAGTTTGTTTACCAACAAAATCATATCATTTAAAAATAAGTCTAGCGGTCGCAATATTCCATGTATCGCAACGAAACAGCCTGATATTAGAATGTAACAAGGAAACTATTCTCCAAAATCAGTGAATTCCGAACATTCGAATTAAACTAACATAAAAAAATACTTTTTTCGTTTTCACTGCGATCCGACGCTTTTAAATAAGCTGGCATCGAAAATTGAACCAATAACACCGCCTTATAGGCACAATTAAACAGAGGAACCCCATACAGAATGTCAATAAGAAAATAGCCATCAAAGAGCAAAACAACGCCCTAGAAATGGCACGCAGGACGGCACAATTATGCCGTCAGACACAAGCAAGCAAGAGTCTCTCAAATTTAACAAAATAAATATATATTCCGTAAATCAGGAAAATTGGACCATACGAATATATTCGATTTACTGAAGAACTCGCTTAGTTTACGCAGTCCCTGCGTGACGAACTTTTTAATAAATAAGTATTAATAATGGATAAGACTACATGACAGTTAGCTACATTTTCTTTATAGGAATCTAATAGATATAATAAGAACAATTAAGTCTCGTAAACTGCAATGAGTTGGACATTTGCCACGAATGGGGAATGAAAGACATGCATGGAAACTCGTGGAAAACCAGAGGAAAGCCGGTAGATAGGACAAGAATGTGGTGAAGGATAACATTGACCATGATTTAAGAGAAGTTAATTATACCGGAGATAATTGGAAAACATTAGCTCAGGATAGGGTTGTATCCAGGAGGCTATGAACCTCTGGTTCCAATAGTATCAGTAAGTTATCACTATAAAAATATTAGCATAATGTATTGTATAGCCTGTGATCTATTCAACAACTGATACAAGACCAAGGTGCCCGGAGAGGGGTGGAAAGGGTGTAATTGCATCCCTTTTGAAACAGTATATTACGATGCGAGGTTAGGAAGTGGTTTTTACAGAATCGAGGAAAATGTTTAAAAAACCGAGCGATAGCGAGGATTTTAATTACCGAGATTCAGTCCGTTGTACATTACTTTTTGCGCGATGGTGTTTTCAAAATAATGAATAATAGTAAAATAATAACATATTTGTGGGAAATATTTGCGTTCATTATAAACAATTGACTAACGTTAACAGTATGGGCAATGTTTATTAGTTGAAATTACAGGAGGCCATGACACCAATCTAATCATAAAATGGCGACAAGTACGTATTTATTGTTTTATATTGTTTCAAATAAAGTTCAGTTCATTTAAAATGCAGTGATTTGTTTCGTATAATGTATATTAACACTACCTTTTGGATATTTTTCGCTATACATTGTACATGTTATATAATCATAAATATTGGTGGTTTTACTTGTCTAAATGGCACAAAGAGTAGGGTGCGTGTAGATAAACTGTTTTCAGATACTTTTGAAATCCAGAATGGGTTGAAGCAAGGAGATGCACTATCTCCTCTACTATTTAATTTTGTACTAGAGCATGCCATCAAATCAGTAGAGGATGAAAAAGGCCTACAACTCAATAGTATTAATAAGCTGTTAGTTTATACTGATGATGTAGTACTATTGGACAAGGAAATTAAACGTAGGCTCAATTCTGGAAATGCGTGCTATTATGCATTACAGAAACTCTTGACTTCCCAACTCCTTTCAAAAAACGTTAAACTGAAAATATATATAACTATTATTCTACCAGTTATATTGTATGGATGCGAAACATGGACTCTTACTTTAAGGGAGGAAAGGAGATTACGAGTATTTGAGAATAAAGTTCTTAGGAAAATGTTTGGACCAAAGAGAGATGAACAGACAGGGGAATGGAGAAGACTGCAAAACAATGAATTACATGGTCTTTATAGGAAGCCAGATATAATGAGAACAGTTAAGTCTCGTAAGCTGTGATGGGCAGGACATGTGGCACGAATGGGGAATGAAAGGCGTGTATGGAAGCTTCTTGTAGGAAAACCAGAGGGAAAACGCCCAGTTGGTAGCCAAGAATGAGGTGGGAGAATAACGTTAACTATGATTTGACGAAAGTAGATTATACAGGGGATGATTGGAAAACATTGACTCAGGATAGGGATGTACGGAGAGCTTATGCCCGCGCGGCCATGTACCTATGGGTTCGATAGTGCTAGTGAGTTAGTTAGTGGTTTTACTTCCCACACGTGGTTTGCAATATGTAGTATTACAGTATAGTTATTTTTATTACAGTAGTTATTTAGGTTGGCATCCCCGAAATGTAGGAAGTTGACCTTTCAATCACAGTAGAGATTCTTGTAAGTACAACAAAACGCACTATCGCGCAAAAACAATTTTTTCGTAATGTAATGCCAATGACTTGAGTTACACTCACTTTTTTTGGGGTGGGTATGCTGTACCTCCTCAGAAGTAGTGAACAAGAACACTTCTCTCTTTATTAACTCTATAATAAAGACATGTTATTACTAACTAACTAACTAACTGGCTTTATCGAACCCATAAGATCATGGCCGCGCGGACATAATCTCTCCATACATCCCAATCCTGAGCTGTTTTCCAATCATCCGTTGTATAATCTACGACCCTCAAATCATGGATAATGTTATTTTCCCACCTCATTCTTGGTCTACCAACTGGGCGTTTACCGCTGGTTTTCCTACAAGAAGCTTCCATGCATGTCTTTCATTCCCCATTCGTGACACATGTCCTAAGAAACTTAATTGTTCTTAATATATCTGGATTCCTATACACACAATGTTTGAGCCTGGATTCCCTGAAATTGCCCCTCCCCGGAGAACTGAATGGGGACTATTTTACCTCAGTAGAACCCATGTCTTGCCGTGGTGTGTTTATGGTGAAATATCGTCAATCTTTCGACCACGGTACTTTTTTCGTCTGGCTTAACGCTTTCGACCTGTCCGGCATCGGTAATCCTTTCGGCAGCAAATCTACCGCCGGCATAGCTCTCGGGGTCATTTAAGCACTCAAACTACTCCACCGCGACAAGGTAAAGATACCGTAGGGGGAAATAAATGTTATAAAAAATACATAAAATACCAAACATACAAATAAGAGAATCTGGTGGGAGGAGAGAGTGACACCATTGATGAAATGCAGAAGCAACAGTATGGCCATACATGTGGTATGGATACGCAGGGTGGATAACACATGATGACCGAGGAAGATCTTACAATTGATAGCACCAGGAAGAAAGAAATTGGGACACAAACGTAGCTGGAAGTCGAGAAAGGAAGGTGAATGGAAGGAAAATACTGCTTAGACAGAAGGGATTGGAAATTGAGAACAGAGAAACAATGCCAGTTGTAACAACTGTATAATAATAATAATAATAATAATAATAATAATAATAATAATAATAATAATAATAATAATAATAATAACCATAATAATTATAATAACCATAATAATCTTTCTTAGAAATTTCTCAACGATACAGTAGTACAATAATTGTAAATTTTACTCCTCCATAAATTCCTAATCTCTGCATCACTCTCAGTTAATTCTTTCGACACCATACACCTATGCACTCCTTGAATCGACTGTTCTTTTGATTTCCCCTTTGTTCTATTGCCCTCCGCTGCAAAATTGAATAATCATCTTAAGTATCCTCTCATCTGGCATCCTGTTCACTCTCTATAATAATAATAATAATAATAATAATAATAATAATAATAATAATAATAATAATAATAATAATAAATTTAGTGAGAAACTAAGTACACATTAGTTTCTATTCAAAGAGTATGAGAATTTCTTATCAAATTGACCCAATGAATGAATATTGATATGAGTATCTAAGTATACAATTATGCATAATATCAATAATAATAATAATAATAATAATAATAATAATAATAATAATAATAATAATAATAATAATAATAATAATAATAAAATGGAGAAGACTATAGATTATATTGAGCTACGTGATTTTTTTGTGAAACCAGTTGTAATAAAAATACGTTTCATAGGCTGCAATGGTCAGGACATGTGGCACGATGGGGAATGAAAGAAAGGCATGGAAACTCCTTGTAGGAAAACCAAATCAAAACGCCCAGTAGGTCGCCCACGAATGAAATGGGAGAATAACATTAACTAAGATTTGAGGGAGGTAAATTATACAGGTGATGGTTGGAAAACATTAGCTTATGATAGAGATTATGGAGAGCTTATGTCCTCGCTATCATGAAACTTCGTGATTCGATAGTGCCAGTGAGTTATGGGAGAAGATAGACATATCATTGATGAAATACAGAAACAATATTTAAGTGGTATGAACACTTAGGATGGACAACACAAGATGGTCAAAGATCTTGGAAGGTCACACAGACCTTCAATAATTTTACAATTTAATTGAACCAAATTATAGTAGAAGTTGCACGCGTAGCTTACTTAGTTCGTTATGCAATAAGCTACAAGCCGGAAAGTCGCAGGTTCGATTCCGGATAGAGTACAGATTTTTAAACTGTCCTAAATATTTTCCCGCCATTATGGTCATGGAATATATTCAACTCTAACCTCTAACGGATATGAGCACCTGACAATGTTATGGGCGGGGGAAATACGACTGTCATGCAGAGCCAACAACCGAACTCACATCTCGTGCCGATTGTCTATAAAGATAGAAGTCTACATCTTACTACCATGGGGTCAGTGTTCCTGACAGTAGTCAGGACTACTGTTCATGAGGTCCCGGATTCGATCCCCGGTCAAACCATAGGAATTTTTTCTCTAAGGTAATTCCACTATACACCTAAGAGTAGTAGGAGGTTAGGCTTCCACTTTTGTAGATAATCGGGACTTTATATCAGCCCTACTTGATGGCCAAGAATAAGCATCTGGTAATCATTTTCAAATCGGCCGCGGTGGACTAGTGGTTATGCTCCTTGCCTCTGGTCCCGAGGGTCGCGGGTTCAAACCCGGTCGGGATCGATGGATTTTTTAGGATGGAAAAATCCAAGGAGCAAGTCCTCCGGGAGGGACTATAAGCCGTGAGTCCCGAGTCTGAAGATTTTCAGGCTCGTAAAAGATCCTTAAGCCTGAATGAAAGTCCTCTAAGCAAAATTTACCAAATTTTCCCGTCCAAGTACTACCTTGGTTTCCTAGATGTCAGTATGAGGCGGAACGCTAACCACGGACCACTCAAATGGCATCTATATGAAAACAAGTGTAACTAATATTAGTATGGTTCAAAATTCTCCCCTGTAGGGGGGAGAGCGCCTAAATTTCTCTTAAGGGAAACATGGGCTTACAAGACAAGAAGTAATAATTTTCATTAGAGGCTGAATTGATCCCAGGGACATGGTGCCGCCAGAAGGTTTGGGTAAATTAAAAATTCCTCACCCATCGAGACTCAAACACTCGATCTTCCTGCGCGTAACGTATTGCCTAACCAACTAAGCTATGACGTCTCCATTTACTTACTTACTTACTCACTGGCACTATCGAACCCGCAGGTTCAAGGCCGCGCAGACATAAGCTCTCCATACATCCCTATCCTGAGCTAGTGCTTTCCAATCATTCCCTGTATAATCTACTTAACTCAAATCATAGTTAATGATATTCTCCCACCTCATTGTTGGTCTACCAACTGGGCGTTTTCCCTCTGGCTTTCCTACAACAAGCTTCCATGCACGTCTTTCATTTCCCATACGTGCAACATGTCCTGACCATCGCAGCCTACGAGACTTACCTGTTCTTATTATATCTGGCTTCCTATAAAGATCATGTAGTTCATTGTTATGCAGTCTTCCCCATTCACCTGTCTGTTCATGTCTCCTCGGTCCAAAAATTTTCCTAAGTACTTTATTCTCAAATACTTGCATTCTCCTTTCCTCTCTTAAAGTAAGAGTCCATGTTTCGCACCCACATAGTATAACTGGTAGAATAATATTTTTATACATTTTCAGTTTAACATGTTTTGAAAGGAGTTGGGACATCAAAAGTCTCTGCAATGCATAATAGCACGCATTTCCAGAATTGAGCCTATGTTTAATTTCTTTGTGCACCTCATTCCTATTTGTGATTATTGTTCCTAGGTATTTGAATTCAGCCACTTCCTCAAAATTTCCCTCATTTGTCATTAGCTGTCCATTTCTATTATTTAATGAATTTCTACGTGTGACCATATATTTAGTTTTATTAATATTTACTTCCAGTCCTAAATTCTTAGTGTTATTCAATAGTGTGTGCGTGTTATCCTATAGTATCTCCTCGCTATCGGCCAACAATACTACATCATCAGCATAAACTAACAGTTTATTAATACCATTCACTTGTAAAACCTTCCTCATTCACTAAAGATTTAATAGCATGCTCTAGTACAACATTAAATAGCAGAGGATACAGTGCATCTCCTGGCTTCAACCCATTCTGGATTTCAAAAGTGTCCGAAAACTGTTTGCCCACACGCATCCTACTTTTTATGCCATTTAGACACATTCGTATAAGTCTTAACTAACTTTTTAGGAATTCCGAACTCCAGCAGGATACTATATAACTTCTCCCTTTTAATTGAATCATATGCTTTTTTGAAGTCTACATATAGTTGATGTACAGTACCATTATATTGCCATTTATTTTCTAAAATCTGTCTTATACTAAAAATCAGATCTGTTGTAGTCCTGTTTCTTCTAAATGCACATTGATGATCACCCAGAATGTCATCAATATAGGGAGTAAGTCTGCTTAATAATCTATTTGTTAGAATTTTGTACGAAGTTGAAAGTAATGAGATGCCCCTGTAGTTGTTGTAATCAGTTTTTATCTCCTTTCTTATAAATTGGTACGATAATTGATTCTTTCCATTCATCTGCAAGAGCTTCTTTTTCCCAAATTAGACTAATCAACCAGCGTATCTTGTCCATCGATTTTTCTCCCCCTGATTTTATCAGTTCGGCTGGGATCTCATCTGAATCTGATGCTTTATACATCTTCAATATTTCAATCGCCATTTCAAACTCTAATGCACTTGGCTCTGTGACTAGCATTTCTGCTGTCTGTAAATTATCCTCCTCAATGTCCTGTTCTGTATGTACATTTAATAGCTGATTAAGGTAACTTTTCCATGTATTTAATGTAGTCCTGGAATCTGCAATCATATCCCCATTTTCATTCCGTTTTATGTTTGTTCTACCCTGAAACCCTTTCTTCTCTATACTAATTCCCTGATGTAATTATTTAATGTTCCTATTTTTTGCATTCATTTCAAAATCATTAATATTCTCTCTCTAATATTCCCTCTTTTTACTCTTTAGTAACTTGGTGGTTTCCCGTCTAATACTACCCAATTGCTCTAAATTTACCTCATTTGGCTCGTGTAACCATTTCATTTTTGCTAGCTTTCTTTCCTTTACAATGTCGGCACATTCTTCATCAAACCATTTCTTGTTTTGCCTCTTTTTTAAACAACCTATGCTTTCTGATGCTGACAATTTAATAGTATCTCTTATAGCCTCCCATCCTTTATTTATATCAGTTTCTTCTTTGTTTGCCACGTTGTCATCTGAAGATTCCAGTACTTCAAATCTATTAGCAATTTTGATTTGGTATACTGGCCGCATTTCATCATTTTTCAAGTTTCTTAATTCAAAAATTTTACAGAATCATCTTTAGCGTTTGTTCCTCTCATAAGCGATAGCCGTTGTCTGATTTTCACTTTGACCAGATGATGACCCGAATTGCATTCTGTTCCTCTAACTGATCTAACATCGATGATGCTACTGTGCCGTCGTTTATCCGGTAATACATGACCTATCTGGTTCCGAGTTTCTCCATCTGGGGACGTCCAGGTGTATTTATGAATATCCTTATGCTGAAATGTTGTGCTCTTAACAATGAGATTCCTTGATGTGGCAAATGTGTCTAATCTAACCCCGTTGTCGTTACTATCTTCATGAAGGCTGAATTTGCCTATTGTTGGTTTGAATATATCTTCCCGTCCCACTTTTGCATTAAAATCTCGTAAGATAATTTTCATATGATATCGTGAAAGGCTATCAAATAAGCATTCTAATTCTTCATAGAACTCATCCTTGATCTTGTCATCTTTATCTTCTGTGGGGACATGTACATTTAGAATTATACTATCATGTCGTTTACCCTTTACAATTATGTATGATACCCTATCTCTATCAAACTTAATATCTCGGATAGCGGATAGGATCCTCATTCTGACTAAAAAACCCGTTCCAAATGCAGGTCTTTCTGCACCCCCGTAATATAATGCAAAGCTTCCTGATTCCTGAACTACCTTCTCCTGGCCACCTAACTTCCTGTAAAGCGACTATATCCAACGGCGATTTATCTAATTCCCGCGTTAATATACTGTATCTAGTGCCCCGCTATTGTATAAAGTCCTAACATTCCATGTTCCTAGGAACATGTCCCTGTGTTTGAGTCTTTGGCATGGGTTCCCTGAAGTAGTCCCCGCCCGGAGAACCGAATGGGGGACTATTTGACCTCCGGAAAATTTTACTCCATTTGATCCCATGTCCGCATTTCTTGACAGTTGTATTTTTACGGTGAAAGATCGTCACTCTTTCGCCCAAGGTACTTTTTTCGTCTGGCTTATCACCTTCGACCAGTCCGGCATGGGTAACCCTATCGGCAGCAATGCTACCGCCGGCATAGCTCTCAGGATCATTTATGCACGCAAGCCACTCCACCACTACAAGGTAAAGATACCATCTCCATTTACGTTTTGAAATATTGTAATAATTTTAGGAGGCTCCGCGACGCACTTCTGGGTCTCTACTTCGCCTATCAGTCTCTCGTGATGGTTCATAGTGAAATAATTGGATTTAGGACAGGCCTTTCTCCAAGTTTCACCCGTTTTCCCCTGCTATAAACTTCATTTTATCTGTTCTGTGATGGTATGGCAGGCCTGATCGCTCAGCTTCCTTGTAGTTCGAATACATAACACACCTTCACTAATAGTAGAGCCACACTTAACCTCATTTTCCCCCAAGTTTAATTTAACATGGATAAGGTTCCTAATTGTCCCGCGCCGTAGCCGAGTGGTTAAGGCAAGATACTTTGGCGCAGAGCTACGGGATTTGCCTAGTTCGAATCTCCATGGGGAAGAAATTTTCTCATGGAATTTCGATTTGGTATGGGATCGGTGCCCATCGAGCATCGTGAGGAATTTGGGTAGCTACAGTAAGTATCGGCTCCAGATTGATAAATCCAGCTGGGAAACTCGACAGGCTGACCAAATGTCACCCCTACACTGGCTGTATGATCGTCTACCTCTGTGATCAGCACATGTGGGTGTAAAGCCAACAGCCGGCTGGTAGGCCAAGGGCCTCCTAACGCTGTCGCGTCATGGAGTTAAAAGGTATGTGGAGCATTTTCCAAGTAAAAATCAACATTGAAAAAAAAGAGGATTACATTTTTGTTCTGGTCGACTATTCTATTTTAATAGCTGGTTCATCTCATCTCATCCCTCAACAGGCATTACTCCGTGCACGAGTATGCGGTTACTCTATTACAAAAATTCTTTATCATCCACCAGAACATGTATCCTATATATTTATGGTTTATTTTTTGGTTTATGAATGAGTTTAAGGGCGACAATGGGTGAAAATTGACAATTTTTGGTTAAAAATCATAATTTTTGTTTTTTGAAGAAAAAATATGTAGGCTATCTTTCTTTACATATTGCCAAAGTTTCATGAACCTATGACACTTTAGACATATTATAATGACGTCACATTTAAATGGCTGCGCTACTTAAATCCCCATTATAGGGGCTTTTCTACAATGGTAATATCGTAGTTTATGGGCACTGCCTTCCTTGTCTGTCAAAGTTTAGTATTTTCTCTGATTTTAAATTCTCCTGGTACCTGATCACATTTTTTATAATCTATTTTCAAATTATTATCCTTAACATGCAAGAAACGTTTAAAGGTATTATTTTTTCATATATTTATATATAGGGCATTTTGTTCTGTTCAAAATCTATCTTCTCCTATAATTTTTACAATATGAGTCTGAATTTTTATAGGATGTTCTGGACACGCTAATTAATGAAATGAGGTAGTCATAATTTTTACATATTAAGAATTTATCTAAATAAAATATATGATCTATATAAAAATAAAAAAAAATTAATGTAGAGTACATTTTTTTTTTAATCTCTCCTAGGAAAATAATGAAAATTTTGAATTGAATGTTATTATGCACATCTTGTTGAATCTAAATATATTTTTATAACATTTTACCTCCGACATAACAATGAAGATAGATTTCGAAAAAGCGTATTTTATTAAAACTAAAATCTGAATAATTTAAAAACTATTGATGTTATAGAAATGAAACTTAGGCATATCGTTAATTATACCAACATGGATATACATATCAAACATAACGTCTCTATAAAATTGTAGAAAATAGGAATTTTACCCATTTCCTCCCCTTAAAAGCGTGTTGTAGAAGATTGCAATGTTTGAAAAGTGATAGTGTGCGTAGCTGGATCTACTATTTTGCTATTTAGTCAATAATTTAGTTAGTGGCTTGACCAGAGAGACCGTGGGATGTAAGAGACAAGTGACATAATATAAACATCAATATCCGTGTGATGAGAACCTTCGTGTGATGTGTATTATGTCTCCAGTTTTACTCTCGTCATTTATGGAATCATTTGTTAATTTAATGAGGTAACTTTCGTCGATCATTCATCTACCTTCATGTTTAGACCTAATAACCTATATATCCAGCATCCCCAACCTCTTGTGCTAAGCAAACAAACATACACTCACCATACATTGTTCTCTATATGCAAATATTCATTATACGTAATGTAGCCCATAGGAGTAGTTTGTGAATTGAAAACACGACTCATAAACGCAATCTATCTCCTAAGTGCGAAATCTGAAGCACGAAAAATGCAGTGGATGGCATTTAGGAAACACCCACTCACTTCCATTACGAAGCCAACTTAATAAATTCCTTATTTCCTGTGTGTCTACCCAATCAATCAATCCATTATTCTTTGGTCATCATTCACGAAATTCCTTGATCTCTGACTTTGGCCTCAGTAATATGGAAATTAGAATTAGTTATTTTCTTAAAATAAATTAAAGGTAAAGTGACCTCACCAAGACTTAGGGTAGTAGGAGGTTAAAGCTCCCAGCTTTCTACATAATCGGCACGAGATGTCAGTCGGGAAGCAGCTCTGCATGATGATCGCCTTTATCCCCAGAACATACTTCTGGTATTAATTTCCGTTAGAGGGTGGCTCGACACCAGGGCCGCAAAACCGTCAGAAGGATTATGTCAGTTTAAAAATCCTGACAGCATCGGGACTCGAACCTCCGATCTTCTTGCTTGTACCGTAATGTCTTAAGTCACTACGCTGTCTTGTGCCTCCTAATTTCTTAAAATAAATTTAAATAATTGATTTAGTTTAATATGCCAAATAATTGTTTATCAAAACAGCTGCTTCATTATAGGCCTCTAGGCCGAATAAATGTAGGAAGACCAAAACGTCGTTGGAAGGACGACCTGCGCCTGCGGCATGTAGTGCGCCGGGGAGCGGAACGGGCCAACAGGCCCATACCTTGAAGATGATGATGATGATGATGGTCAGCGGTCACAATTCTACATAAATGTTTCTTATAGTGGGAAGAGACTTTTTGACTCAGTAATGCCATCAGAGTCTCGGATTTCCCAGGAGCTTCTTAATTACCGGTACTAGATTATTCTACAATGATGGCTGTTCCTGTATTGATGTATGGATCAGAATGTTGGACGATCACTAAAAGACAAGAACAAAGATTGGAAGCAGCTGAGATGCGATTTTTAAGAAATATAGCAGGATATACTCTGCTGGATAAGAAAAGAAATGAAGATATAAGAAAGGAACTAAATATTTTTCAAACTTATGGACCGAATAATTAAATATAGGAACGACTAGAAAGAACATATTGATACAATGCCAGAAGGAAGATTTCCAAAATTATAACTAAATTATAAACCGCACGGAAGGAGAAATGTTGGACGCCCACACAGAAGATGGTCTGAACAATTTTAACAATTCTAGCTTTCATGAAACCGGAACGAGCCAACAGGCTTAATCCCTGGATGATAATGATGATGATGATGATGATACTGATACTTGGAATCAGTCTTGTTTGATCGCGTCTGAAAGTGCTCCAACCATCTTAATCTTATACAATTCACCACAGCTACTATTATGTATCAGGATCTTTGTAGGGAGTTGTGTGTTTCACACAAAATTCATAAAGTCAAGTTTCAGTACCGCCCACAGAAAACAAATATTTCATCCAGTGAAGAGTTGCTGAAAATTCGACATTGAAATTGTAACATATCAAAAGTCGTAATACTTGATGGACAGAAGAACAAGAAGAAGACACAGAAAAGGGAGTAGAAGAAAAATAATTAAGAGAAGAGGAAGAAAAGAAAGAAGTAATAGAAAAGGGAGAAGAGAAAGAAGTAGGAGAAAATAAAGTAGTAGGAGAAAATAAAGTAGTAGGAGAAGATGAAGTAGTAGAAAATTTAGTAATTCGAGAGAGGAAGAAGTAGAAGACGAAGAAGAAGTTGGAGAAGAGAAAGAAAAAGGAGGAGGAGAAGTAGGAGAAAATGAAGTAATAGAAGAGGACGAAGTGGTAGAAAAAGAGGAAGATGTAGGAAAAGGAGATGAGAAAGAAGTAGGAGAAGAGGAAAACGATGAAGAAAAATAGAAATAAATAGGAGAAAAAATAGGAGACGAAAAGGACATAGGAGGAGATAAAATAGTAAGAGAGAAGTAGAAGAAAAAATGAGTAGAAAAAGAGGAAGATTATGGATATTAGGATGATTAATAAAGAGACAGAAAAGGAAGAATAAAGAGAAGAAAGGAAGAATGAGACAAGGAAGGCAAGGAAGAGTAAGGAGAAGTAGAAGCAGGAGGAAGAAGTGTAAGAAGGGGATTGCAAATAAGGGGATTAGAAAGAAGAAGATAGGAAAATGAAGGAAGTTGTTCAGTAATAATTATAATATTTTTTTAATGAATGACACAAATACATTTTAATATAAATATTGTGAGGGCAGGAATTGGAAATATCTTGAAAATTTCACACGGCTATCGCTTACTCAATTGCTAATTAATGCTATTGGACTGATTAATAATGGAAATGTCGAGATTGACGAAATAAAAATTCTATAAATATGAGGATGACAAGAGTAAAGAGAATCCTGTGAGAGCATTTGGATTGGGTGTCAAGTGTTGCTATAAATGATCGCTAATGTGAAATTAATGAGACATTTGTCAGTTTGGTGTCAGCAAATCCGCCATCTTGTCAAATTACCGAGCTTCAGCTTTAGGCAAGCATTTCATAACTTAGCTTAAATTACGAAAAACATTTCACAATATAAGTACTATACCATATTTGTCATGTACTTATAGAATTATATTAATTAGTCTTAAATTTTATATCCTTTTGTTTCAGTAATGCATATTTGTATTTGACATTTAAGAGTCATAACATCGCAATGCATGTTATGATTTACACAACTTTTTTTTTATCTCATGTAATTTATAAATTACATCATGAATGGAAAGAATCAATTATCGTATCAATCTATGTGAAAGGAGATAACTGATTGTAACATCGACAGGGACATCTCTTTACTTTCAACTGCGTACAAAATTCTAACAAATATAATAGTAAGCAGATGATCATCAATGTGGATTTAGAAGAAACAGGTCTACAACAGATCAGATTTTTAGTAGGCCTATAAGACAGGTTTAAGAAAAGAAATGGGTATATAATGGCACTGTACATCAACTATATGTAGACTTCAAAAAGGCATACATTTCAATTAAGATGGCAAAGTTATGTAGTGTCCTGCTGGAGTTCGGAGTTTCCAAAAAGTTTTAGATTTACACGAATGTGTCTAAATGGTACAAAAATTAGGGTGCGTGTTGGCAAACAGTTTTCGGACACTTTTGAAATTCACAATGAGCTAAGAAAGTAGTTACACTATCGCCTCTACTATTCAGTTTTGTACTGTAGCATGCCATCAAATCTTTAGTATTAATAAGTCGTTGGCTATGCTGATGATGTAATATTATTAGGCGATAGCGAGGAGATGCTAAAGGCCAATACGCACACTCTATTGAGTAACACTAAGAAATTGGGACTGGAAGTAAACATAAATAAAATATTATATATATATATATATATATATATATATATATGTTCACACACAGAAATATATTGTATAGGCCCTAATGGAAATGGACAGCTAATGACATATTTGGGAACTTTTGAAGAAGTGGCAGAATTCAAATAGCCTACCTAGGAACAATAATTATAAACAGGAATGAAGTAAATGAAGTACATAAAGAAATTAAACATAGGCTCAGTTCTGGAAATACATGCTATTATGCATTACAGAGACTCCTGTCATCCCAATTTCTCTAAAAAAACATTAAACTGATAATATATAAAACTGTTATTTTTTCGGTTATATTATATGGATGCGAAACATGGTCGCTTACTTTAAGGGAGGGGAAAAGATTATGAATACATGAGGATAAAATTCTTATTAAACATTTTTGGGTCAAAGAGAGATGAATAAACAGGGAATGGAGAAGACTTCATAACAAGGAGCTACATGATCTTTATAGGAAACCAGATATAATAGAAACAGTTAAGTCTCGTAAATTGCGATGGGCAGGACATGTTTACGAATGGGTAACCAAATAGGGGCATTGAAAACTCCTTGTAGGAAAACCAGAGGGAAAACGCCCAGTAGGTAGACCATTATTGAGGTGGGAGAATAACATTAACTAGGCCTATATTTGAGGGAAGTAGATTATATAGGGGATGATGGAAAACATTAGCTCAGGATAGGGATATATGGAGAGCTTATGTCCGCGGGACTATGAACCTACTAGTTCGATAATGCTAGTGAGGTAGGCCTAGTTAGTTAGTACGAAACGTAAGTAAATATAGTATTTAAAACTGCCAAAAGTCCAGGCAGATGGAAAATTGTACAAGATCGATGTGAAAAGTGATAACATACGTTCAATTCTCAACTACTGGTCCCCAGACTCAATTTCAGCGAGATTATCTTGAAAGCAGGTGAATGAAAACTCTTTGCTACTTCCCAGCATTGATTTCAAGTTCACGTGAATGATTGAAAAGTCCGACACGTAGACTAACTGTAAGCGAATTCCTCAGTAACTCAAATTTATGGTCTGGCTTTGCCGGGTTTGCGGAATATATCAGCATATTGTTAACCCTTAAATTAGAGAGACTATTTAACTCGTGTCTCAAATGGGAGTCAATGACCAATCACATTTCAATTAATTTTGTTTTACAACCGATGACAGTCGTGTTTCATCTCGATATTTATCGAATTCTGTTTATCAAAATAATGAAAGCTCATTCTTTTTAATATTCTGAACAGGTCGAAGCATTATTTTGCGGTGACTGACTATCCAACAAATATGTTGAATATAGCAAATAATGAACAGTTTCCTTCGAACTACACAATTAATAATTGCGTGTTCAATAATTGCGTTTCCTAAAAAATAATTAATAACCTATAATTTTGGTTATAATATATACAATTTGATGTGTTAAATTTTGTCTCCACTAGGGTGCATTCTTACAACATTGCGATCCTATTTTGCAATAAATAATATATTCTAGTTGCAGTGGATGAACAAATGAAACATAACCAAACATGTCTCATTTGTTTTCAAACATCGCCTTTTATATTAAACATATATAAATATTTTAAAATGACTATATTTAAATAATGATTTGTGAGTAAACAGCTTAATTTTATTCGTTAAATAATCATAACAAATGCCCGCTCTTGATTTTCAAATCCCCTAGATAAATTGGAAATCACTCATGACATTACTTATGAAAATCAATTTCTTATGCCAACTTATTTAAAAGTGTTCGACTGAAATGAAAACAAACCATTTATAAACGTAACTCATTACCGGTACCTATTGCATATTACTGTATAATTTGACACACATTTAAATAATATCTCCTGATTATTTTTTCAATTGCTTTATGACTATATGCATAAATTAAACTATATATGTTAAAGGTTACATCATCATCATCTCATCATCACTCCAGGGATTAGGCAATTGCCCGTTCCGACTTCATATTGCATCAGCCCAACGTCTTCTAGGTCTTCCAACATCACGCCTTCCTCTTGCTTGATAATTTCTGGCTAACAATGGATATCTCTCCTTGCTCATTCCATCCATGTGATCAATCCATTTCTGTCTGTAATTCGTGACTTTATCCAATAAAGGCTGTACTTTCAATTCTTCTCTTATATCCTCATTTCTTATTCTATCAAGTCTTGTACATCCTTTTACTTGTCTTAGGAACCGCATCTCTGCCGTCTGTATTCTATCCTTCTGTCTTTTCACTGGAGCCCAAGTTTCACATCCATACAATATTGTGGGAACCGCCATAACATTATACATTTTTATCTTGGTTTCTTTTCTAATTTTATTTTTGAATGTTCTCTGTATTGTTCCACACACCCGTCTGAAATTTATTTATTTTGGAGTCAATATCTCTTTCCACATTGTAGCCAACATCACAGCCCAAATATTTGAAACTAGACACCTGTTTTTATACTTTGATTTTCTAAAATAATTTTGGTTCTCACTGGATCTCTTCCTCTAAAAGCCATGGTCTTCGTTTTCCTTACAGAAATTTTTAGATCGTATAATTTACATATTTCATTTAATGCATGCATTGATTTCTGTAAGTCGTCTTCATTTTTCTGTATTATGATTACATCGTCAGCAAATAAAAGATTATTTATGCACATTTTATTATCCATTCTTATTCCTGGATTTACTAAAACTTTCCATTTATTAAAAATATCGTCTATATATATATATTAAACAAAGTGGGTGATAAACTACATCCTTGTCGTAATCCAGTATTTGTTTTGATTGCATCTGTTCTTTTGAATCCGGTATCTATAATTATATTTGTGTCTTCATATAATGTCTTTATTGTTTCAACAAGGCACAGCGGGTATCCTTTCATTCGTAATATTTCCCATAATTTTTGTCTGTTTACTCGATCGAAGGCCTTATCCAAATCTATAAATCCTATGTGAGTTTCTAAGTTATGTTCTCTTCTCTTTTCTATGAGTTGTTTCAGTGTAAAGACATTGTCTATACATGACCTTCCCTTTCTGAATCCACTTTGATTTTCACTTATTATTACTTCTGTTATGTTTCTCAATCTATTATTTATTATTTTCGTATATATTTTGTAGCCAGTATTCATTAAGCTAATCCCTCTGTAATTCTCGCAATTTCTCCGGTCTCCTCTTTTGAATATATTCTTGACAATTGCTGTTTTCCAAGTGGTTGGAATCCCATAGGTCTGCCAACATATATTAATTAGATGAAGTATTCGTAGTTTACACAATATTCCACTATATTTGATTAATTCCATATTTATATTATCTAATCCTGTTGCTTTCCTATTCTTAGTGGTTTTCAAAGCCATTTCTAATTCATTTATGTCTATTACATCAATATTTTCCACTTTTATTTCTTCCTCATTGTTCTCTTTTCCTTCAATTTCCTCCTTTTTCCAAAGTTTTTCATAATGCTGGATCCATTCTTGTTCTGGGATTATATTCAATCTGGCAGAATCTTTCTCAGTCTGATTTAGATGTTTCACTAATTTATAACCTATTTCTTGTCTTCCATACATATCATGTTCTACTGAGCTTATAAATTTATCCCATGACTCCTGATGGGATTTTCTTGTAATGCTTTTAGCAATTCTCCTTTTCATTTTATATTCTTCATAAGAATTCTTCTGTTTTCAGTCGTAAGTATGTATGATATGCTTTTTGTTTTTCATTCACTGCATTTTGTATATTCGCATTCCAAGTTCTCAAGCCCTTCCTATTCCTTATTCTATTTTTCTTTCCTAATATCTCATTTGCTGTTTTATGTATTACATTTGATATATTTTCCCATTCAATATTTATATCTTCTGACGTCGCTATCTCTGATATATATTTATTCATTCTGCTTTCATAATGTTTGTCTAATACTTTGATCTTGTAATAAATATATTTTATATACTTCTTCTTGGTTTCTTTTGTTCTTTATGTTATTTTTTCCGCCATTTAGCTATTATGTTTATTTTTGCTTATCACGAGATAGTGATCAGAGTATATATCGCTGCCTCTATGTACTCTCACATCTTTTACCAAGGCTCCTAGCTTGTTGTTTACGATTAAATAGTCAATTATTGATCTTGAGTTATATCCACTTCTTGTATATTTATGTATGTCCTTTTTTCGGAAATAGGTATTCATTATTTTTAATTGATTATAGGCTGAAAACTGTCTCAAATCCTGTCCATTATCATTTATTGTTATTTCTCCATTATTTCCTATTACATTAGGTATAGGGACATTGCCTACTCTGGCATTTAAGTCTCCACTTATTATTAAATGATGATCTTTTGTATATTTATCAACTAATGTTTGTAATGTTTTATAAAATTTTTTTGTTTCTTCTTTCTTGCCTTCCTCTGGGGCATACACAGCAATTATCATCATATATCCTCTTTCAATTTTAAATCTGGCTATCAGGATTCTTTCATTTATAAACTCATAGCTATTCAATTTGTTCTTCCATTTTTCATCTATTAAAATTGCTACTCCACACTGCGCTCTTGTTGTCTGTTCTACTCCGCTATACAACATAGTATAGTGTTGTAAGTCCTTTGTTCCTTTTAGTTTCTTTTTTGTTTCTGTTATTGTTGCTATATTTATTTCTTTTTTCTTTAATTCTCTTTCTAATTCTTCTTCTTTTGTATTTATTCCCCTTACGTTCCAATTTCCTAATTTCAAAATGTCCTTTATTCCAAATCGTGTCCTTTTATCTTGCTTGGGTCGGTTCCTTTTATGACAATCCGGCTGATTTCCATGAAGCTTCTCAGTAAGATAAATGTCTCCTGGAAGCGTTACGAGCGCTTCGCAGGACAAGGATGGTGGAAGGGCTGCTTCCTCTGAGCCTCCAAACATGCTCCTCTGGGTATCCACCCCCCAAGAGAGGGCTGCTTCTTCCGCTCTTCAAGCCCTACAAGTTTAGCTGTGCTATTCCTTGTCGCCCTGTTGACCGTTGAAGACTTGACTTGACGAAGATGTGGCCGCCCAATATGGATACAGACGCCATTCCTTCGTTGTGAGCTATACTTAGTTCCCCTCGCCTCTTACCCACCAGCAAGATTAACCTAAGTCAATCTTCCCCAGTAGAGTCGTCTGGTTCATCGGGTACTAAGCCCCCCACCACGTCAAGGTGATAGCTCCTGGGGGGGGTTAAAGGTTACAAGTACATTTTTTTCACAAATCATGTTCCTATAGAATTGTTGATGATGGAGCATGTTTCCGAAAGGCCTATAGTTCGTTACTCAACAGATAATTAGCGGGAAGTGAAAAGGGGGAGCGAGGGAAGAAATAACTTACAGTTATGCAAGGTTTGATTTCACTATACTCAAACACATTTAAATAAGCTGGCATAAGAAATTTAGTTTCTCTCCATTTTAAGAGCTAACAAAAGAAACATATATCCCATAAAAGCAGGAAAATTGGACCATAAATTCTATTTGCTGCCTCATTTTCTTAGTTTACGCAAGTTCCTGCATGATGGACTTTCATTAACTCAATCCATTATTGCTGCACACTATCTATTAGTTTATCATAAGTAATGCAAATTTATCTAGACGGTTTGGAAATCAAGTATGGCATTTGTTACGAATATTTAATGAGTAAAGTTAAGCTGTTTACTCAAAAGTTATTATTTAAATATAGTTACCGGTATTTTAAAATATTGATGTATTTAATGTAAACGGCGATATTTGAAAACAAATCAGAAATGTGAGATTATGTATATTCACTGCAACTTGATCATACAGTGGAAGAAATTGGTATAAAGGCACTTGTTAAAAGTGTTAACACAAGTTTATTTACTCTTTCTTTGGCATTTTTCTGTATTAACTTAGGAGGTGATTGAGTATAAAACACACACAAATAATGTCAAAATTAATTATCCATTTCCGTCCAAAAAAGTCCATGAAAACTGAAACCACTCTCACATTTGGGTGGAAATTAGTATAAAGGCACTTCGTGTATTTCACAGATTAAACCTAAAAGACTGAGCGCAAAGTTTACAACAAAGTTCTAAAATTTAGTTGAACCTCCATTGTTGTTAATTACTTGGAAGATTCTCTTTGGCATTGACTTGATGATGGTGTTTATTCTTCCACTGAGATTGAAACCCACTCTTCCTGAATAACATTTTTCTGCTCAGTCACTGTCCCAAACTGCCGTCCATTGCGATACACACGCCTTGCCAGGATCCCCCATAAGTTATCAATCGGATTTAAATCAGGACTTCTGACTGGCCACGTCAAAAGTGGTATTTCTTTCTTCCTGGACCACTCCTTTGATTTGGCAGACACGTGAATGGAAGCATTATCTGGCTGAAAAATTAGATCTTCGTCAAATTCCTCATACATTCGTATCAATTAGGACTCCAGAAGCTCCTCAGTGTAGGTCTCAGAATTCATCTTGATGCGTATCCATGCTATTTTTTATCTTCCTTTAAAGCCGAATGCTGCCCAAATCATAACGCCTCCACCACCGAAGTTTCTACTCATTCTAACTTGCTCTTCAGTACGAAGATCGTTCCAGTAATACTGAAGGCCATCAGGCACGTCCAGATTAAACTTCTTATCACTGAACATTACTTTATTCCATTCTGAGGTCCAGGACATGTGTTCTTCAGCAAAAGTAATTCTAACTTTCATATGTGCATCGTTCAGAGGTGTTTTTTTTTATTTTTTTTTTATTTTAGGTTCGTGTCTTCTGACAGAATTTGTCTTACTCGTCTGGCTGTTACTGGCAACTTCAAATCAGCCTGGATTTGAGAAGAAAACATACTCTTACCTTTTGCTTTACGTAAAATGAGACGTTTAGTGCGCTCAGACAATTTTCTTGTCCGTCCATATTTCCCGTTTTTTTCTATATTGTGAGCCCAGTTTGACAAAATTATCAATGACACACCTTGAAGTCCCAATTTCGTAGGTATTTGTCTATTGGAAAGGCCCATCTCTTTGAAGGCACTAACTCTTGATTTCTCTTCATTTGATAGAGGCTTTCCACGTACGTAGGCCTACTACTGACTTGTAACTGATGAACGATGCTCACAGACACGTCGTCTCCATGTAATTGCAGTGTTTTGTTTACATTTATGTCTCTGTAAGAGCCAGAAGTTGACCTGCTTTTATACCGATTTCCATCCCTAGGACGCGTTTTCTTAGATTTTACGTATTATTTACATATATAACAAATACAAAATGAGGAGACCTGTATGAAATTATGTCCAAGATAATTATATGTAATCTATGACACACATACGGTATTTGCATAACTATTTCAGGTTGTTTTACTACTAAAAGTTAGTGGCTTTATACCAATTTCCTCCACTGTATTATGTATTGCCAAATAGGATTGCAATATTGTAAGAATACACCCTAGTGTAGAAATAATGAAACACATCAAACTGTATATTATAATCAACATTATAGGTTATTAATTTAATTTTTGAAGAAAAATAATACTCTGAGCTGTTCAGAATATTAAAATGGCGGAGCTTTCTTTATCACGAAAGCAGGAGCTGATAAAGAGAAATCGATAAAGAGCGAAGTGAAACTCGACTGTTATTGGTTGTAAAACAAAATTAATTGAAACGTGATTGGTTATTGACTACCATTTGGGGCATGAGCTAAATAGTCAAGTTAAATTCGTGTCCTCTGCTTGGTCTCGGGCTAGATTCGCTGCCTCATAAGCAGCGGCCTCCGTTTCGATCATCGAACGGGACAAGTTCCTTGGGTGATATTTCTTTTCGGGGTTTTTCGTCATTTGTAAGACAAATGTTAAGAAACCTTAAGGCTAATCTGCCCTCGAACACCATCTTTTCATCATAATCATCATTATCTTATTTACTATTTAGTATGAATGTGTTAGTGAATGGTGTGATTCGTCTTAATGTTCGTGTTATCTCGAAGCATGTTCTGGACTGAGCTATTCACCCATTCGCGGAGGCTCTGAATGTCATTGTATGTTCAAAAAAGTATTGTGTAATCCAAAATTTAAAATCCTTTCCCGACAGGTCCTGTCACGGTAATACCTGGGCGGCATGTGGCATGTAAATGTACCTATAAGGTGAGGGGTTAAACTACGAAATGGAGAAGAATAAGAATAAGTAGAAGAATTTATATTCTATGTTAAATATAATAATCTTCATGCATTACTCTATACGTATAAAACCTTTTATCTCATATTAAGAGAAGAAAACAATCTGTAAGTATTCGAAAATACGATAGTAAGACCATATTGGGTTCTAAAGGGGTTGGAATATAAATACTTCGCCAACAATTAACTCCATAATTTATTATTCTAACATACCCAACAAGGCTGTTAAGTCTAGAAGATGGTCAGTCCTGATGGATTCTTCAGAGAAACAACCATGTTTTCCTCTGGTTCCGAGGTTCACGAGTTCAAATCCGACTGAGGTCGATTGATTTTCAGGGCGTAAAAATCCGGAGTAACTTATAAGTTCCTTTGGAATGAAACTAAAGTCATGAATCCCTTGTCGTGGATTTACGACACATAAAAGAATCTCAAGCCTGAAAAAGAGGCCTCTAAAAAATTGTCAGACTTTTCACATCCAGATTTGAATTGCGACGCTAATGCCCTTAGCTGTTATAAACGTCATTAAATAAAATGCAAAGTCAAGGAGATTGAGATTATGTAAAAATGCTTTTATCATTTTATATAATATTAGTAATAATAATAATAATAATAATAATAATAATAATAAAATCTTTATTTTACCTGGCAGAATTAATGTCTTAAGGCCTTCTCTTCCATTCAATTAGCATACATATACATATAGAGGTTTACAATAAAATTGTAGACTATATGCAATATATAAATTATAATACACTAAAAAAACAGTAAAACTTGCGATGTACAATAATAGTTTATATACTAACCGTTATAATAACAATAATAATACAGTAAATACCAATTTTGTTCCACATTAGACAAAATTTCGCATTATAAAAAACTAAAATTCATTAAAAATATTAGATTATAGAGTACCGTATGTGTCTTTTTTTATGTAACTTGGATTAATTGTAGCTCCACTGCCGTTGAAAAGTGAAGTAGGCCTATAGTTTGTATGAGTGACTTCGGCGGTAACGCGCGAAAAAAAAAGTCCCGTTTCGTCAGCGTTAAAAATGTCTCTTAGGTGCGTATCCTGAAATTAAAGTATGCAGTTTCGGTTTCCGCAAATTTGATTTCACACTACATTGTGTCGTCTTTTAAAACTGTCCAGCCAACCTGAAGATGCCTTGAAATCGTTATTCCCTAGGAATTTAGCAACAGGTAGAGCTTGACTTTGGAGCATCGGTCCGGAAATTTGGAGATTTATCTTCAATTACTTTCACTTTTCGTTTAATGACAATGATGCATACGTTTTAGCCATCTTTATTTGGTAAATTCAGAACGCTACCTGTGAAAGACCGGTCTCAGAACTTAAACTAATTTAATATTTTACAGTGCAATGGTTATTTGTAAGACAGGTATCCATATTTCGCATTACGGGTGTAGAGAGGCTGAATTAAAATTTCAGGTACAGGTAGAATCTATATTTTATCCGGTAGCAGGAATCATTCCTTATTGATTTTTGGCATAACGGAAATTCAGTTAAATGGAAACTAATTTATTTCTCTGCCTTTCCGCTTTATATTTTTTGTCGTGAATTGTGTAAAAATATCATTCCGTTTCCGCGTTGGACAGATTCCGTTATATGCAAAGTAAATACACGTGGGGTCCTCATCTAGAGGATATGTGGGTAGCGACCACAAGGTGCCCAAGCTGTGCAAAACATTTCTTCCACTTACTTGTGTTTTGCACTCTTCTAACTTTACTATCTAACCTCTCTTTGTTAACTCTTGTTTTCTCGACCCCGACGCTATTAGGGCATCCGAGGGCTAGGGAGTCTTTCCTTTCTTCCATTTCTTTTTCCTTTATTTTCTTTTCTTTAAAAGCCTTACCAGAGGCTATAAGATGGCAGCCCCATCACTGGTCTTGCCTTCCTTTGGCCAGCAACCAATCGAAGGGACTATTATTATGCTTTCAAGTCTTATACGAGAATTTCCCGGAAGGATCACGCTGGAGGGAAAATTTTCTATAGGATCGTAACAGGCCTTGGCCTAGTACATGGAAGGAAGAAGAAGAAGAAGAAGAAGAAGAAAAATTACTATTAATTCGCCGGGACCAATAAATTTGTTCATATTGGACAGATTTCCTCATTATTCACGTTCCGGATTAAACAAGTTTTACTGTATAGGCCTAATGTATCTATTAAGCAGGAAACACCTATTAACACATGTACAGTATGTTACACGTGGAGGTAATTAAAATGAAGGTTAAAGCAAATATAAATGTAGATTTATTTTAAATGATTCTAAAGTCCGGCAGTACCTGATTTCCTGTGATAGAGGATTCCAATTGCAGGGAAGTGGAGATAGTAGGCATATTATGTGAATTGATGAGATGTCCTAAGTTCCCATATATTAAGTAAAGATGTTATGATGAGATCGTATGTTTAAATTACGGTTGGGGGAAACGAGAGGCTAATAAATAAGAAAACTAGACAGTGTAATTTTCCCCTATCTTGGAGACAGGGCGTTTACAATTCCTATAAAATGGAGTAACGTGTTCATATTTTCGGGCATTATATATGAATCTGACACACACATTATGAACACACTGCAGTTTGACAGTTCATCGCTAATGTCGATTTCTAGAAGAACGTCGCAATAGTAAAAATCCGCAATTTCCAACATTTGGCCTAAAATTCTTCTAAGAGTTGTAGGAAGGAAGTTCCTGAGGCTCTTTAAGGAATGCAATATAGAGAAGATATTCTAGATGTTTTATTTGGGTATATGAATCTGTGTAAAATACCATTAAGGCATAGGCGTAGATGATACGATAATATTCGGATGATCTTAGAGAAATGGATTCATTTGTTGAGAATACGGACCAGTGTAGGGCCATAGTTAATGTAACATTTAAAATCATAATCACCATCATCATGATCCTATAGCTCCATTTAGGAGCATACGACATCAATAACAGATTTCCATCGGACACGAATACTGGCAACAGTTTTCACTTCATTACAGAATTTTCCTTCTTCTTCACCTCACCATAGTTCGCTTCGAGGTACCATGTGATCGCCCTCTATTTCTGATTCCCCGATGATTCCAGTTTATACAGAGTCAGGGTTTTTCCTAAGAACGTGGCCTTCTCAGCGCCACTCCCTCCTAATTTGTTCCTCCACCGGTTCCTCGCCAGCTTTATTCCACAAGACTTTATTTCTTACAACTTCAGATCAGTTGAATACTCTACACAAATAACAATTTATAAATATTCACAGAGTTTGTTTCACTTTATCATTGATTAGCCAGGCTTCTGATCCATATAATAACATAGAATTAACATTGCTTCTAAAGGATTTAAGTTTAGTATGTCTCTATACTTTTTATTGTTTTGCACAATAGTGCGTTCTGTCGTACTTACAGCAATGACGATCATGATTGAAAGTTTAATTCCCTAAATTTTGGAGTTACCAACCTAAATAACTGTACTGTAATATTACAAATTACCTACCTAGTACGGGAAGTAAACCACTGCGCTTTATGCATACTATGTACAATGTATATACAAAAATATATCCAAAAGGTAGTGTTAATATACATTATACGAAACAAATCACTTCATTATTTTAAATGAACGAATTTTATTTGAAACAATATGTCGCATTTAGCGGGACTCTCCGAAGAGCGTTCTAAATAAATCTGTATCTTCATAGTATCTCTTGATAGGTAGCGGGTCGAGGGATATACATATATATATATATATATATATATAGGAATTCATGAAGTGAAGTCATGACTTCTAGTAAGAATTCAGGTTATTATACTCTACATAAAGAAAAGTCAATGACACGGGTTACAAACAGTTTAAAAAACTAGGAATAAAATATTAGCAAGGCGAAATTCGAATTTATGTAAGAACATGTCAATCATTACTGGACTCATTTTAACATAGTATTAAATAAATATCAAATGTATAAGATAGAATCTGTCACTTTTAATATTGAATTTAGATGCAACAGTTACTAATAATTTAAATTCAAGAAAGAGAGATATAAAACTTAAGTTTATTATAATTAAATATTCCTAATTTAAACATTCCTGGAAGTGAAACATAACTCTACTTACGTAGACTGCCCCGCAGGATGGCTGACGTGTCACCCGGACGCAGCCCGGGACCTCACTGTCCCTAGCCCCTCTCTGGTTCAGTTTTTTATAGTATTCTTCTAGCATATTCTCTTGAGTTGTTTTTAAAATTTCCTAACTTGTCGCAAGATAAACATACTATTTATGGAAAAACTTTCGCTATTATATAAACATCGTATTTCTAAATATTTTTTAATTAGTTGCTACAATGTGTTTGTTCATTAGAAGCTACAGGATGATTTAAGACTTAATATGTAAATTATTTAAATAAACGATGTAAGATTAATCCGGTTAAACCTTTGATTTATCAAGTTAAGCCCTATCACAACAATCCCTATCACAACACAATATAAAACAATAAATTCGTACTTGCTGTCATTTTATGCCTCATTTGTGTCACGGCCTGCTGTAGTCTCAACTAAACTATGTTCGGCATTTATCATATACACATTGGCCACACTGTTAAACCTTAGTCAGTTATTTATAATGAATACAAAATTTCCCCACAAAAATGTTATTATTTTACTATTACTTATTATTTAAAAAAACATCGTGCAAAAAATAACGCACATCTGTGGGAAGTGTTTTACAGAATCCCATAAATTAAAAACCTAGCTCTGGCTTGGTTTTAATCATATTCTCGCTTCTATAAAAACCACTTCCCAACCTCCCATTGCAGTATACTATTTCCACACATTTTCAGGGCTATAATGGCAATATTCATTTTTTTCTGAGTTATAGCATGACATTTAACCTATGGATTTCGTAAACTGTAGAGTTACTATGTTAGTTTAGTTATGGTAAAAAAATTGGTGAATTTATATTAGAATAACCATATTCAGTTTTATATTCGAATAACCATATTGAATTTTATATTAGAATAATAATAATAATAATAATAATAATAATAATAATAATAATAATAATAATAATAATAATAATAATAATAATACACTGCTCAAAACAATTAGAGGAACACTTGTAATAAATTGAATAAGTAATTGTTTTTTAAAGCTGTGATGCTGAAAGTTGGACAATATGTAAATTGGATTATTAATTTTATCATTGGATACAAATTTTAAAGATCCATGGCCTAAATACAGAGAAATTACCTCAAATAACAAATATAGAGAATTTCTTTATTTTGGAAGGCACTGGCCACTTCTAATTGGTAAGCTTCCTGATGTTGCTATAGTGACGAATGTTGATTATTGCCTTGTTTATTGAAGTCTCTGACAAAATGAGGCATTTAAATGAGTTTGAAGTGTATCATGCTCTACATCTTTTACGACAAGGTCAATCTCTGCGACAAGTGGCTAGAGAGCTTGGGGTTTCTCCTTCCGTGGTGTCCAGGTTACGCAACAGGCACAGAGAGACAGGTCAGTATTGTAGAAGACGTGGCCAGGGCCGTAAATTTAAAACAAGCCCCCAGGATGACAGATACGTTGTTCTTTCTGTTTTTCGACAGCGTACAAAAACTGCAAAAGACCTGCAGAATGACCTTCATATGGCTTCCGGAATCCGGGTTTCAGACCAAACCATAAGGAACAGATTAAGGAAAGAGAATATTCGTCCAAAAAGGCCCGTTAAAAAAAACACGCTTAACAGATGGGCATAAGGCAGCAAGACGTACGTATGCTGAAAACCATGGTGATTAGAACCTGAACCAGTGGGAGTCTGTGCTCTTCTCGGACGAATCCAGGTATCGTCTTACACGTTGTGATGGTCGATTGAGGGTGTGGGGACGGCCAGGAGAAAGATTTTCAGCAGAGGCTGTACAGGAAATTGATAGATTCGGAGGAGGTTCCATAATGGTGTGGGCCGGAGTTATGTACAACAATCGTACGGACCTTGTACTTGTTCCCCAGCGACTGAATGCTGTCCGGTATATCGAGCACGTTCTGGAAGAGCATGTAGTACCTGCTGCCATTGGAGTAGGCCCTGGATTTCTGTTTATGCAGGATAATGCCAGGGCACATTCTGCGGCTGTCACCAGGGATTTCCTGAGGAGGAATGAAATTGAGGTAATGGAGTGGCCAGCGGTCAGCCCAGACCTCAACCCTATTGAACACTTGTGGGATCTTCTAGACAGGAAGGTCAGGAACCGACATCAAGCTCCACAAACTCTGCAGCAACTTGGAGATGCTCTGAAGGAGGAATGGGAGAATATCCCGCAAGAGGAAATCCAGAATCTTATTGGGAGCATGCCACGAAGGTGCCAAAGTGTCATCGAATGTCGTGGAGGCCATACACGATACTAACTCTATATAACGAGTGTTTAACTTTGAAAAATAAGCACAAGATTCAATTGTTTACATAGCGGAATTATTTGAAAAGTTAATTGTCAGCGTTATTCATTTGTTTTTACTGATACGAGCAATAAATAAATAAATAAATAAATAACCACAAAAATGTACTTTATTAATTTCTTGTTTGTACCTTTATCCAATGAAAAAGTCTTTGCATATTTCATAGTGTTCCTCTAATTGTTTTGAGCAGTGTAATAATAATAATAGGTATTATTGCAGCCAATGGCCATGTAAAAAGAATTGTTTTCATGTTTTACAGAAGCCTGTTATCGATGTTCCTATGTTTTTACACTGTATTAGAATAATCATATTGAAATTTATTGTAAAATTTGACTCTTCCTCCCTTGAATGAAATGTTAAGGTCCATCCACATAGATATATAAACATTAAAACGATAACATTAACGCATGACATGAACACAAGATAAGCATTGTCATTCATAATCACAATAGAACGCTAACATGAAAATAATGAAATGTGAAAAAAATAAAAATGGAAGATGTGATTATTGAGAACGATATGACAGTGGAATGTATGCTTCTATGAACTGAATTAATTTGTATGCGTTCTACTACATTTAAATACATCCAGATATATTTTCTTTAATCAAACTATCTTCATGTAATTTATGATTTTGTCAAAAAGGCAAAAATAATCAACTTTTCATCAAATGACTCAATTTGTCTTATTTATATATTTAGTCTGGTGGAGATAAGGGCATGTGCTTTCTCTTCCACTCACCAGTTCAAATATATGTTACATTAGAATACAACAATCACAAAATAACTCTAATATTAAATACTAAATTACTATTTTACCAATACAGTTCAATATCTATAAGAATAAGATCGATAACATAATAATGTTAATGAGAATTAATTAAAACTAGCACGCCGTAGCGTAGTGGTTAAGGTAGTACGCTACAAACCGGAAGGTCGAGGGTTCAAGTCCCGGTGGGGTCAGGATTTTTAAACGGACTCAAACTTTCTGGTGGCAACATGACCCTGGGGTCGACTCAGTCTCTAATTGAAATGAGTACCAGATGATTCTTCTGGAGTAAAGGCGGCCGTCACGCAGGGCTGACAACCTGGCTGACATCAAGTGCCGATTGTCTAGAAAAAGTGGGAGCCTTAACATCCTACTACTCCAAGGGCCTCCCGAGGCCTGTAGTGGGAACACTTTACCTTTACCTGTTAATGGGTAGTTGGAAGATAGCTGGAGAGTAGCGAACAATCTTCTGCTGAGGATGGGTCTGGCCCCGAAAGGCCTACTACGTATTAATTACTTTAACAGTTGAGGAGACAGCAATACTAGGTGCAATTTTTAGTAATTCTACATTATATTTTTTTATATTTTCTAAAACTATTAGTAAAATGTACACAAGGAAAATAAATGAAGTTGTTCTTGTACACTGTTCCTATCTAATGAATATGGGTGAAAAAATACAAGGAAAAAAATTTGATATAATAAACTAGCTTTTATACAATATTTAGAATACAACTTAAAATATTTATCTTCTTTTATCTTGATGTGCAATGCGATAGTGTTTATTTTTTCTCGAATTCCTTCTAGTGACATTATTACTCATGCTAACTGTAGGCGTAATTTATAAGTAGTGCAGAGACAACAAGTAGACAGAATACTTATAGAAACAAATGTTTTCTTTAAGACTATTTGGAGATATAAAAAATGATGGAGGACATATTATGAAGAAGATATATGGATGTAATCCGACTGGAAGAAGGGAGAGGGGAAGACCAAAACTAACATGGACACAAGGACTAGTCAGAACAATGGAAGGAAGAGGCTTGGAGGAAGGGGTATGGAAAAATAGAGACGAATTCAGATTGTTTTTAGAATCTTGAAATGACACAGGAAGATGTAAAAAAATATTTCAAAACATGAGAATAAAATAAACGTTTTCATTCAGGGTTATACCTATAGATTAACTTGTCCACGTAATAATAAATTCCTCGCTCCCTCTCTTGACATCGGCTTGTGGCAAATTGCCTTATCCATTTATTTTATGGCGTGCCTCGCACATGAAACATTTGAATAACAAAAGTAATTTCGAGCTGTTAATCATCAAAATTGGACCTGAAAACTGAAATTTTCAACGCGCTACCGGGTACAATTTTTGTTTCCTCCTAATGAAACTTTTATAATATTCATGGTGTGTTCCGTTGAGGTATTATTCAAAATTAATATATAATTATGGAATATTCACCTGAAAGGTCCGTCTCCTCAACTTAATTAATCATTTAACTGTAGCGCTTTCGGGACTTGTCCCATCATCGGCAGGATTCAATTCAATTCATACAAGCACTTCTCACTAGGTTCGTGATATTTCTTGATTCTTCACACCTTATGATGAAAGCCGTGTATCGCATATCATGTTATAACATGTCTTAGGTTTTGGTTTTCGTCCAGTTTCTGTCCAGCATAGCTCCTGAGGTGTAGAAATCAGCAGCTATCATTATCTGTTTTTCTCTCCTGTTGTTTAAAAGTTCTTGGTAAGGGCTCGTAGATGGTAGTAGCGTTCTCAGTCGTAGATCTTCTACGTAGAATGTTTCCTTTGTGAGTTCATAGATGAGTCATGAGGGTGCAGTTTTCCCCACTCTCAGTGTTGTTTTTAGGAAGCGAACTTCAACGTTTTCTATCTTCCTAAGGTCGCTGAGAGTCGGTTTTTTTCCCATATCAGATCTATTCCATAAGTGATAATCGGCGAAATCGTGTTTTCGAATAGAATCATAGCTGTCGGCAGGGATAGTCTCGCTAAGTTCTTGATGCTGTAGATTGCTTTGATGGCAGCTATTGTTTTGTCATGTACTTGTTGGCTGAAGGATTTCGCTGTAGTCTGTAGGGTCAGTCCTAGATATTTGAATTAAAATAAATTAACTTAATTCAAATATTGTCATTTTATTATTTTATGCTTTACGTATTCTTTATTTTAGCTAATTTCAAAGTAATTGATGTAAAAAATATTTGAACTATAAAGGTTCTTCTGATGAAGATAAGTCTTAAAAAAGTTATATTAGGATGCCTCATAAGTAAAGTCAGTTCTTAATGTAATGTTGTGTGTCTGAAAGTTTAATTTACTGAGAGTTTGATCCAAAACAGGCGTCCAGTCGATGTCAATCTTTATTCTTAACAACTGGAACGAGTTCATGAAATTTTGATACAGAGATAATAAGGTAAGGCCTATTAACTAACTCTATAGCACTATTGAACTCGTAGGTTTTTGGCCGCACGGACATGAGCTCTCCATACATCCCTATCCTGAGCTAATATTTTCCAATAATCCCTCAATTGTCCATTTCCATTTCATAATGTATTTCTGTGTGTGACCATATAATTTTATTTTATTGGTGTTTACTTCCATTCCCAATTTCTTTGTTACTCTATAGAGGTCTACTGCTGTGGTCTCGAGGTAGCGTGCTGCCTTGTCACGCAGCGGGCCCGGTTTCGATCCACGGTCGGGGCAGTTTTTCTGGGTGAGGTTTTTATCGGCTTTTTTTTTTCACCTGTAAGACAAATGTCAGGAAAACTTTATGGCCCAAACGGTCCCCGAAATCATATCATCATCATCATCATCATCATCCTTATCATTATCATCATCATCCTTCACCGGTTTGGAAAGCAACGGGAAACTACCACACCTACAATTCCCTAGTAAAGCTGCAAGCATAGCATGAGTGCAGTGAAGGACCTGCCTTCGGTCAGTATTACTATAGATGGACTCTATAGAGTGTGCGTGATGTACGATATACAGTAGGCCTATTAGTTAACCGAAATAGAGTTATCTTTCAGGACAATGGGAGACCCCTACCATGACAAAAATTCAGGAATTGCGAGGAATCGAATTGCTACCACATCCAGCATAGAGCTCTGGACTTGCGCCTTCAGATTACCATCCGTTTCGATCCTGGCTGATTTCTTGCGTGAAATTTCGAAAACGTTGAAAACATTGAAGCTGTATAAGTGGATCTGTACGAATTCTTCGCATCAAAAACCAGAGGCTGGTACAGTCGCGGGATAATAAATCTCACTGAAAGATGGCTCAAGTCCATAGAATCTGATGGTATCTTCTTTGAAGAGTAGTTTAATTTCTTATCTGAAAACATCCCAAATACAATTTTATTAAAAAAAAACTACATTACCTATGAGACAGTGTATCTTTATCTTCATCAATTCTAACCTAGTAAACACCAAAAATGACCATGACAAAAACGTATTTATATAAACATACATACACACACACACACACACAAATTTATTTATATAAACACACAAATACATTGTGTATGTGTGTGTGTGTGTGTGTGTGTGTGTGTGTGTGTGTGTGTCTCCATTAACCCTCTAATAAAACCGATTTTTTCGAAATCAAACTTGGCATATAGCAGTCAATTAAAAATGTAGAGTTGAGTTCGTTAACCTCCAAAATCGAACCACATGTCACAAAAATTAAAAATTTATCCTAGCGGTCGGAATTTTTTTTATTTTTCGCAATGAAATTCGATACGGGTATTTAAATATAAGGAGGAAGGTATTTTCTAAAAATGAACCAAGTTCAACCATTTGAAATGGGGTTTTGCCTGAAACCCAAAAAAATAAATAAATTAATTAAATTAAATAAATCGCTATAGCAGCTGCCATGTTTACGTTGATCGCAATGTAATTGTATACCATACAAAGTAATTAATTAAAATACGAGTATATTCCTTAAACGAGCAAAATCGGTCCATAGATTTGACTTGCTGAGTAATTCGCTTAGTTTGCGCAATCGCTGTGTGACGGACTTTTTTTTATATACAACGTTCTTGAAAATGCGATAAGAAGCGAAGTGTGGTATTGTTGTTCCTAGCTGTGTAATGACATCACATTACTGAGAATTGCTTTGGTTTAAAATTCATTATCTCTGTAATTCCTTGAAATCGAACATTTTAAATCCAATTTACTCAATTTTTCAGACTTTGCTGTGCTATTACTGTTAGTATTCTTTTAACATCGTACTTTATGACGTCAGACGCACCTATTATATCAATTTATCTTTTTTTTTTTTTACATTTGGTTATCCTTCTAGATTACACAGTCAATTGGCTCGTGACCGTTTTGTTGTCCTTCGTCTATCACCCCATTTGCATAATTTAAAGCTTCCCAATTTCAATCATCTACCATACTAACGGCAGCATGCAATTCGTACAATTGGGACTGGATATAATTTAGCATGTTCCCTTGATACTTTTTGTTTGTATGCATTAATTTACCATATAGCCTATATTAGATGAAATGCCGTAAATACTAACGGTTTCAAAATCGTCTGTATTTGATGTCTTCACCATTTTATTATTATTGTTATTATTGTTATTATTATTATTATTATTATTCTATTTTTCTTATTTCAGGGTTGTTTCTGTTATATATACAGGTATCCTCAACCAAAATATACAATATTTTGTTTTTTTAGCATTAGGTTTTTTTTGTTTTTACAATGTATGAGGAATTGGCCCATAGCATGATCCCCCAAACCTGGAGGACTACATACTTTTTCTGGAGTCCACCATGTATCAGTTGCTTTCACTGCAGCTAAGAGGCTGATCCGCCCTTTAATGCCTCATCCGCCGTCTGCACCATACCGTAGGTCTCCTACACTGCTGCATTCGCCATTGGAGTCTTCGCCATAACCCTGGCTAGGGATCCTCACAGGGTACTATCAGCCGGGTCAGCTGAACCTAGGTTTTCTAACGATTATTACCTTTGTTTTTATAAATCAAATCGTTAAATTTTATGCCAGACATGTCACTTGTATTGGATAATGTGTATCACGGCGTTACAAAATTCTTTGGCATGTAACGTATCTAATTTTATTCTGCTGTACAATTAAAACTAGTTCAGTAGGTATGTTACCCTACACTTAAAATATTCGTCCGTCAGTTTTTATAAAATTTCTTATTTTTTACATGGGTATTGTGTATTCGATATCCTAAATAATACGGGAGCAGTTTTTAACCATATTAACATAGGCTTATTCTTCCGATGATTTTAGTTTATTTTTATTTTTTTTGTGTTCATTTCGCTTATGTGACTCTTCGCAGCTCTGTTCTTGTACCCTTCTAATAATAGTTCGTTCTGTTTCTGGATTCCCTTTGTTTCCGGAGCTTTCACACAATACAGAAGTTATTTTCAGAGTAATTATTCCGTCAATAGGCCTACTAGTAAAATTCATATCAAAATCCGTTATGGTGAATAGTCATTAAATTAAAATTAAAATATACCTGTTGGCAGGTGCCGTCGTCCTCAACTGTGTTAAAATATTATATTAAATGTTAACTCATCTCATCCCTCGACCCGACTCTGAGTAGGGCAAGAGTTGAGGATTATTGAAAACTGAAGTGAAGAACATAAGTGTAAATTAAATAAAAAGAAAACTTGTTAAGTTTTGCGTAAAACCGGTGTCAAGTTATTAAAGAAATCTTTTTGATAACTTTTTACGACATTTGAAATTTAATCGTAAAATAATTCCGTGAAAACAGAGCAGATAAAAAGTATCATATTAAATGGATTCAGTGTATGTGGTCATCTACATTTCTTCCTCCCTTGAGGTGTCATCGAGGTTCTTACATTCTAAGTTGATGTCCAAATGATTTCAGTTATTTTTTCAATGTGGTCTTAAGTTGATTCTTATGAGAATTTATAATAATTATAATGTCCATACGAATGAACATTAAGCCATATAATTATGTTGAAATATGAAATCGTGGTGTATATCTGAATACTTACGTCGACCTCCCTCTGTCTCTCTTTTGCTGTTCCTTTCAGGTGTCTATTGGAGGAATGTTGTAGCGGGTAGAGATGATCTTACAAGTAAGATTTCTTTAATAATTTGACACCGGTTTTACGCAAAACTTTCCAAGTTTTCTTTTTATTTAGTTTACACTTATGTTCTTCACAACCAAAGATAATAATTATTCTTTTAAGTCCACATACACAATCTCATAGTTTAATTATTCACTTTCGCAGTACTTGTAACACTATCGTCCTCTTCGCTTTTTAGGTCACCTTTAGTTTATCTTCTAAACTACGACAGACTCGTTGCGGACTCTATTCGGTCTTATGGTCTTATACCAGCTGCGAAAACGCCTAGAAGTTTGGAAATAGGCCGAACTGTAGGCCAGCGGCCGTTATTCTAATAGACTCTAAAGCTATCTTTCTATAAACCACGTCTACAGAGATTCAAACGGCGGTCATTTGAGCAACGGGTCTATAATACGTAACAATATTTTGGCTATTGGTGATCTTCCATTCTGGCAAGAGAAATAGCATTGTTCTCATATCAAAACCTACCTTAAAATGTTTATTACAGCATCTTCGCACTATTTTTGAGACAAAAAAATACCGCGAGTTTTAATTGTAAGTTACCGAAATTGAGACCAATATTTATTGGAAAAAAGTTAAATTAAACTTTTCGTTTGAGCAGCTCATACTGCAGATAGGAATGAGTCCATAGTAATTCCATCCATAGTAATTCTGCCCGAGGCAGGTCCTTCACTGCAATCATAGCATTTTCATGCTATGTTTACAGCTTTACTAGGGAATTGTAGGTGTTGTAGCTTCCCGTTGCTTTCCACACCGGTGAAGGATGATGATGATAATGATAAGGATGGCCATATGATTTCGAGGACCGTTTGGGCCTTAAAGTTTTCCCTAACATTTGTCTTACAGGTCAGGAAAAAACCCGATAAAAACCTCACCCAGAAAAACTGCCCCGACCGGGGATCGAACCCGGGCCCGCTGCGTGACAAGGCAGTACGCTACCAAGAGACCACAGCGGTGGACATAGGAATGAGTGGCGGGAGCTATTGTCGCCTCACTATGATGATTGTCCAGCGGCTCGCTTTGTTTCCCCTCGGTTGTTATATATATATATATATATATATATATATATATATATATATATAATTAAATACAAGCTGAATTAAAGATGTTGAGAGCAACTGCAGGATACCAAAGGACCGATGAAAAGAAAAACGAAGATATAAGAACAGAACTTAATATATTTAATCTCTGTGAAAGAATAAAGTATTATCAAAATGCTTATCTTCAGCACGTATTACGAATGAATGAACAGCGCATACCAAGAAGAATGTATAATTATAAACCAAAAGGGAGAAAAATGTTGGGAAGACCATTGAAGAGATAGAAGGACCAATTCGACCTATTATGAGATCGGAACAGGCCATTGGGCTTAATCCTTGTTGTTGATGATGATGATTAATTAAATACAAAGATGTCGACTACCACCACTTTAATAATCTTCTTCTTCATTTCCTGGTTTAGGCATTAATTCCCTGTTCCGTCTTCACTAATAAATCTAAGACCATCTCTTCTGAGGACGTCCGACATCTCTTCTTCTTCTCGGAAATAATGTAAGATCACTATAATAATTTCGCATGTTATTCATGGTCGCGCGGCACCCGCTGTATAAACGGACAATCATCATAGTGAAGTGATAATACCAACAGACACCTGCGGTTATCAAAGTACTACTGCCGAAAACCTCATTCTCCAATATATTCAGGTCTTGAACTCAGGGATTTTCAGTTGGAACTCACAGCTGATTTTTGGTACAGATCACCCTTACTATATGATCACTTTGCCAAAAAAATCTGAAGATCAGTTTCAATATGAAAACATTTATAGTTCCCTTGTAAGTTGAAGTTCTAATTATTTCAATGAAAAAATCCATTGATTCTTATGAACATAATTAATTTAAAATACGAACTGATAACATGTATCTAACAACGTATGTCAGCGTCTGTATATATGTAAAACACATGTATATGTATTAGTAAAAGACTCCTGATCACTAACTAAAATGTGTTGAAGTTACTACTGTATCCTCCAGCCATGAGATGGCTTTCCCAAGTGACAAAAGTTCAATTCAAATACACGTCTGACATTTGTCTCGAGGGATCGCTAGGTCTGCAGTGCCAACTCTACGTGTCCTCCTCTCTCAGTGCTGACAACGTGAGGGTTTTGTTCTTTTACACTACATTCAATGAACGAACGGGTAATATTTAATGCTCTAGGTTTTTACTTTCACGATCCACTATTACTTAACGAACTCACAACATGTTGATTAAATACATAAAAAGATATAAAAGAGAGTGATGTGACACTAAATTAATGGAAATGTACCATGAGCTATTTTCAAGAAAAATAAAAAAAGTAAAATACGTAGTTTAAAAGTTTAATATCAATTCCGAAGAAATATAGCTATTGAGATTGTTCCCATGAAAAGATTTTTAAATAAAAAAATACAAAACTTCATCAAGTATACTTATTAACCGAAAATGACGATGAGGGAAAAACATATATATAGGCTATACATAGATATGTATATGTGTGTGTGTATGTGTGCGTGCGTGCGTGTGTGCGTTACATTAATCAGTTTTAATAGTACACAAAGATCTACTTAGAGTATATTTTATCTAATTCGTACATACAATTTAAATATGTTACTTAATTTAATTTAAAGAGTTGCTCACGGAGGGGAAAGCGAATTGAGCGGCGAAGACATACAAACTATAGATTATGCACGGAGAGAAAACATTTGTTTGATTTTTAATAAATTGATGAATTTTGAGGTCAGAAATGTTCACATTTGGAACTGGCTTCAGTTTCTATATTATTATACTTTAGACACTAAATAGTGTTATCTTTTCAACATGTGGTCGTATCAGTTCGAATGAGGAATCATAGCCTACCTTACAGGAAAGAAAACACAAACTAACAAATACCTTCCCTTTTTCAGCCTATTAATTGGTTTTGTTATCAATTAATCACTGATGTTTTTATAAAATCTGCGTATACTTACATCTATGAAATGAACTTAGAGATACATATTTTCAAAAGATTGAATTAAACAATCAAACCATCGCATTGCAATGCAGGAAGAGAAAGTTGAATATAGTTACAGAAGTTCATACAATATTTTAGCAATAACATGAAGCTTAAAATTATGGAATAACAACAGTGAAGTCAGATCTACAAAACAGTAGTAGGCCTATATAAACATTACCAGTAATTTGCATTGCAATACATTAAACATTTGTTCTTTGAAAATGCAAACGGTTACATTGCATGGAGAGGACGTTTTACTGTTATGATTTTATTTTTATTCAAAATATGAATCACTTAACTCAAATGTGTTCACTTTAGTATAAACGATTATAAGAAATAGTATTGAGTTAAAAAAAATACATATTTAGAATGACTTGTATATATTGTAACGTATCGTAATGACGGCATTTGAATTTCGCATACGAAGGCGAGAATAATGGTCTCGCATTGGTAGAAATAGATTCGTGAGACGTTGACTCGCGAGTCGAAAAACCCGCGCAGATTATCGATGCATCTAGGCCTCCGTTCCAGAGATTTCTCTAAGCCTCTACTTTTCCTGTCAGTAAAGATATACAACAGAAATGTCCATACTGGGAAAGTTTCGATCGGGATCCGAGAAATTTCCTTACCGCCCTATATAATTCGATGCTGGGATCGGGAGAGAGTCACTTGTGAAGTGACAGTGATACAGTGAAATTGGGAGAAATTGTGACAAGTAGACTTGTCAGAGACTGTAAAATAATTGTGTGATATATAAACTTGAAAACACGATCAATTATTACAGCAATTTTTAGTGGAATGTCAGAAAGAGTTTAGAATTAAATAAAGTTATTGTGGATTATTTCGACATCACTTGTGTTGTTTTATTACGCCAAAACGACGTGAAAACTGACCCCCCCCCCAGTAGCGTGCGTCAATATATATATCCTTTTGTAGTACTTTTGTATGTGTCCCAGACCGACGCGATGGTACCATATCTCATGAAGGAAAAGGTAATGATTGCATCCCGGATCTAACAGTCTATCCGCCACAATAGCTATCTGACTAGCTAAAGACTTTATAGTTTACTTACTGCACGTAAATCAACTAAACAGCTCTGTATATGCCAATTAATATATGTTTAATTCCTCCTCTATGTGAACTGCGGCATATACGTCCTGTGTGATGAATATGTATAAATTCTCGTAGATATGTTTATGCGAAATGAAAATCTTAAGAACTATTCAGGGGAAAAAATTATTTGATAAAATACACAACACAGAAATTAGGGACAAATGCCATATTCAAGACATAACCAAATTTATTATAGATAGACGAAAATATTGGAAGGGTCATATAGAAAGAATGGAAGAAAACCGGCTTGCAAAAAGAGCTAAAGAAGATAGACCAATGGACGGGAGAAGAACAAGAGGAAGGTCCACCGCTGTGGTCTCGGGGTAGCGTGCTGCCTTGTCACGCAGCGGACCCGGGTTCGATCTCCGGACGGGACAGTTTTTCTGGGTGAGGTTTTTATCGGGGTTTTTCCTCGCCTGTAATGTCAGAAAAACTTTAAGGCCCAAACGGTCCCCGAAATCATATGGTCATCGCAATCATCATCATTCATATTCATATTAGGTTAGGATTAGGAACTCTCCTGGCGCACATTATCATCATCATCCATCATATCATCGGGGCAACGTAACCCCGCCTTCCAGGCGCCCCAACCTCAGAAGTGGGTTACAAATACGCCATGCCAGGAGAGAAACCAGGAATGTCGAAAAGTCAAACCTGGGGCATTTGAAAAAAATAATAATAACATATGTTTTATAAATGAGTAAATTGACTAATATTTATTCTATTAACTTATTTAGAAAACACATATTAACTGGATGAATGCTTAGTTATATTCAATGAACACTTAATTCACGTGTCTCACAATAACTTCACGTTTAATTGAAATTCTGAACCAAGCCATTGTCATACAGAGTGAGTCTAAATTCCCCTTACAGAGTTTGAGGACTTATAGTAGGGACCAAGACAATTAAGTTTAGCATAGGAACTTGTGTCCGAAAACGTACCTATTTTCCGCTACACGCAAAATCACCTCACGCTTTTTCGGCGTCACTCAATAGGATAGTCTCGACTAGGGTAGTCCATACGTCATTCCCCGCTCATCTGATGTTTCATGTTCACTGCAAGTTTACTTACATGCTATTCAGTTGAGTTTGTGATCCGCCCAGAGACGTTTACACCTGCACAATACAGAAGTAATCCTTCACGACAGTACAAGGTGTACGTACTTTATGGCACTGTGTTGCTGTTATCTATGGCATACACGCAGACATTATGTTATTGTACGGCGAAGCTCGTTTCAATGGCAGGTCCGATTGCTTAGCCTGCACGTTCTCCCGACTTGATCCCGCTAGACTACTACCTGTGAGGTCACAAGAAAACCTTAATTTGCGATCCCTATAGAATCTGAGGAAGATTTACTAAGCACGACTTATGGCTGTGGTGGATATTGGAGGACCAGGGATTGGTGATCGTCTGTACGAGAACATGGTACGGAGGTACCTCATCTGTATTGAAGTCGGTGGTCGTTACAACGACCCTTTCTTGTAAGTGGTTCCAGAAACAGGCAGCAGGATTCGGAGAGAGCAACATGTGTTGTAGTGGTATTTTGTTTGTAACGGAAAAACGGTTTATTTCCGGACATGGGATCATATGTTAAATTTAATTGCCTTGGTTCCCTCTATAAGCCCTCAAACTCTGAAAGGGGAATTTAGACTCACTCTGTATAGTTTACGAGAATATGAAATGCGCTTCCATCTCGAGCGTGCTCTTATCACAAGTGACGTTATAATACCGAGAACAATATGAAGACATGCAATTGACAATATATCCATAGTTGTTACATTTACATACATACATAAGGACTTTATTAAACTAAAAGCAAGATACATACAATGTTATTTACAAATATGGATCACACGGGCAGTAAGCCCGTGCTGTTGACAGTCAGTTACAGTAAGTTGATGTTTAAAAACAAAACAAAAAACACAATAATATTATAATTAGATATCAATACAATTAAATTATACATTAACTTAGTTATGAAGAATTATTAAGAATTAATGCTATTGCAATTTGTTAACATATTTATTTATTCCTGAATATGTGTTGTTCTTATTTTCCGCGTTTTGTCCAGAAATCTACCCAAGTTTATCCAATTTTCTGGATTTACCAGTAACTCATAGCATGCCAATCTTCCACGATTTGAATTTAGAAATCTTTCTGGTAATAACTGATGCCTCCAATATTCTAAATCGTTACATTTTCCTAATATATGTATCTTAAACATATGCCTATCATAGGCACTGCCATATTGAATTATGACTGAAATTATTGCAAAATTGGTTATAGTACATAAAAGCAATAAATAATGATAAATAACATTTTAAATTTGTAGAATAATGTCGAAAATACACAAAATTGTGGTAACACTAGCAGTTCCGGATTCGATACCCGAAGGGGTAATCTTGGGGTTGAAAATGTTATGATTAAAATGTCCAACTCCGCAAGAGTATTGAACCTGATGCACTAGTCAGAAACCAGACATGCAAGAGTATTGAACCTGATGCACTAGTCAGAAACCAGGCATGCAAGAGTATTGAACCTGATGCACTAGTCAGAAACCAGGCATGCAAGAGTATTGAACCTGATGCACTAGTCAGAAACCAGGTATGCAAGAGTATCGAACCTGATGCACTAGTCAGAAACCAGGCATGCAAGAGTATTGAACCTGATGCACTAGTCAGAAACCAGGCATGCAAGAGTATTGAACCTGATGCACTAGTCAGAAACCAGGCATGCAAGAATATTGAACCTGATGCACTAGTCAGAAACCAGGCATGCAAGAGTATTGAACCTGATGCACCAGTCAGAAACCAGGCATGCTGCCATCTAAGCTAGCACCACACATCATAACCAGAATGGTTGTTTATCGTCTTATGACTTGTAATGGTTGTAATAAAGTGGTACACCCCTAGAAACTTTTGTTGCGGAGAGAACTCGCCCTCGTGTACTTGTGTTGAACCTCGTGTTAATCCTTCTGGCAGACTACATCCAATATTGCATGTCAGAAACTCCTCTTCAAACTTGCGATTTTCTCATTTATTGGCACGAGAGAAGCGAGCGTCAAGTACTTGAAATCTCTTCAAAATAACATTATCAAGGACTGCATTAATATTTCAGAGAGTAGTATTTCAATAAATATTTTAATAATAATTTTTAACTTTTATAAGATTCATGATGTGTTCCGTTGAGGTATTATTCAAAATTAATATAAAAAATTATGGAATATTTACCTGAAAGGTCCGTCTCCTCAACTTAATTAATTATTTAACTGCAGCGCTTTCGGGACTTGTCCCATCATCGGCAGGATTCAAAACTGGTGTTTCACTGAAGATCTGGTAGAGGGGGTTGCATGTATTGAGTTCGTTTTCGTTTATCAGGCTGTCATTGTTGTGAGCTGCTTTCATGATGGAACCCAATACATGCAACCCCCTCTACCAGATCTTCAGTGAAAAACCAGTTTTGAATCCTGCCGATGATGGGACAAGTCCCGAAAGCGCTATAGTTAAATAATCAATTAAGTTGAGGAGACGGACCTTTCAGGTGAATATTCCATAATTTTTTATATTAATTTTTATAATATTTTTTTATATATTTATTACTAGCTAATACCCGGCGTGCGCTGCTACGCATAAATGAATGTGTTTTTACGTTTAGTTGAAAAAAATTATAAATTTATATCGTTATTATTTTTAAATACCCCGTGCTGATTATCCGGCATTGCCCGGGAATCTACGTGTCCCGATGTATTTGGCATAAATGAACTGAAAGAGAAAATTCGTTATTTCGAATTATCCGTGCTGCTGCTCTGCTTGCCCAGGAATCTACCTATCCCGATCTTCTTGGCATCAATGAAAGACAAAAATCGTTATTGTGAGTTTTCCATAAAAGATAAACATATGCTGTCGCAGACTTTTTTGTAGAGTTTTTTGAGATATTCAATTCTGTAAAATTAATTTGGTGTATTTCTTATGGTTCAGGCAGCGTAAACCATTTAAGCGTACAAAAACCATATTTATTTTACTTTTTCACTACAAAGGGTGATTTTTAAGGGTGAAGGGTTTGAGCATTAAAACTCTCTTATAGCCTATAAACTTCCCGGGAAAATCCTGAACATTTTGCAAAAAGCCCGATCACAATCGGCAGTGCACGCTTGTACGGGAATCTACTTCCCGATCTTCTTGGCATCAATGAAAGACAAAAATGGCTATTGTGAGTTATCCGTAAAATATAAGCATATGCTGTCGTGAACTTTTTTGTAGAGTGTTTTGATATATTCAATTCTGTGTAAATTAATTTTGTGTATTTGTTATGCTTTAGGCAGCGTAAGCCATTTAAGCGTCAAAAAGGACCATTTTTTTTCACGTTTTTCACTACAAAGGGTGATTTTCAAGAGTGTAGGAGTTGAGTATCACAACTCTCTTATAGCCTAAGGTCATTCCGGGAATTCCTGAACATTAAAAAAAAAAACATCACAATCGAATGAACGGTATGGCAGCGCATAAAATACGAACAAACAAATAAACAAACATTCATTTTATATATTAGATTATTATTATTATTATTATTATTATTATTATTATTACCAAAACTAAATCTAACCAACCCATTGGCACTATCTGACCCGTAGAGATTATGGCCGCTCGGATATTAGCCCTCCATACATCCCTATCCTGAGCTAATGTTTTTCAATTATTCCCTGTATAATATACTTCTCTCAAATCATGGTTAATGTTATTCTCTCACCTCATTTTTGGTCTACGAACAGGGCGTTTTCCCTCTGGTTTTCCTACAAGAAGCTTCCATGCACGTCTTTCATTCCCAATTCGTGCCACATGCCCTGCCTATCGCAATATACGAGACTTAACTGTTCTTGTTATATCTGGCTTCTTATAAAGACCATGTAGTTCACTGTTATGTAGTCTTCTCCATTCACCTGTCTCCTCATTTAAAAAAAAAATCCTAAGAACTTTATTCTCAAATACTCGTAATCTTCTTTCCTCCCTTAAAGTAAGAGTCCATGTTTCAAGGCAAAAACTAACTACTGGCACTACTCCGTATTGAACCCGGAGCTTCATGGCCGCGCGGTTATAATCTCTCCATATAACCCTATCGAGAGCTAATGTTTTTCAGTCATCCTATATAATTTACCTTCCTCAAACATTATTCTCCCATCTCATAATAGTAATAATAATAATAATAATAATAATAATAATAATAATAATAATAATAATAATAATAATAATAAGTTTTATTTTAAAATTTATTCAGAATATAATTTTTTCCGTTACCCTGAAGAAATTCGCATTCTCCATTTGTAGCGGTCCTGAATACACTGGTGTCCAAAAGTTTAGGATAATTTGTAAAACGGAAAATCAAAATGCTTAAAGAGGAGCAAGGAGTAAAAATTATTTATCAAAACGTTTCTCAGTACATTTAGTTTAGTTTACATACTAAATTATAATCTCTCTTCAACAATGAAAAAATTAATAGCAATTATAAATGAAAATTGCATTGTTGCAGTTAAGCCCTGTTCCATAAATCTTCATTTTTAAAGAGAGTTATGATATAATCAGATGTAGTGTAAGAACAGATTGCAGTAAAATGGCACAAAGACAACATCTGGACCCTCTGCTTCGGGGTAGAATTATTGGGCGGCTAGAAACAGGACAGACACAAACTGAGGTCTCCATAGCACTTAATGTGCCACAAAATGTTATATCTAGGTTATGGCGACGGTTCCAAGAGACCGGAGACGTTAGGCGAAGACCAGTGGGAGGTCGTCCAAGAGTTACAAATCCTCAGCAGGATCGATATCTTGCATTAACTGCAAGAAGAAACCGAACAATGTCTGCCAGACAACTGAGTTCAGAACTTCGGCCGCTCAGGTATCAGAGTATCCAGACAAACTGTCTATAGAAGACTCAGAGCTGCTGGTCTGTATGCTAGACGGCCTGTAGTGTGCGTCCCACTCACCCTTGATAACAAGAGAGCACGTTTACGGTGGAGTCAGGAACATCGCGACTGGACTCTAAATCAGTGGAGCAGCGTGCTATTTACAGACGAGTCCAGATTCAGCTTGAACTGTGATTCGCATCGCGTGACTATCTGGAGGGAGCAAGGAACTCGTTACAACCCCATGAACATCATGGAAAGACATCCATTTGGTGGCGGTGGTCTCCTGGTATGGGGAGGTATAATGATGAATGCACGCACAGAGCTTCACATCTTCGCAGGTGGCACTGTTAATGCTCAGCGGTATAGAGAAGAGATCCTGGAACCTCATGTAAGACTTTTCAGGGGAGCTGTGGGTCCAGAATTCATATTCATGGATGACAATGCCCGACCTCACAGGTCACAACTGGTGGATGAGTTTCTTCAGGAGGAAGATATCCAGCGTATGGAGTGGCCAGCGAGGTCTCCGGATATGAATCCTATAGAGCATGCATGGGATGCCTTAGGGAGACAAATTGCATCTTCTCAGCCTCCTCCGAGGACACTTCAAGACCTTCACATTGCTCTTCTTGAGGAGTGGAATTTGCTGAGCATCGAACTCCTGAACAACCTCATCACTAGCATGCCACGTCGATGTGAGTCTTGTGTAGCTGTCAGGGGTAATCACACCCCATACTAATCATTTGAACCATTGTTGTTCAACTTTTATGTTCGAATTCTGAAATGCAGTTTTCGTTTGTTGTGAAAATGACAAGTGAATGACGTATTCATGCCATTGTTTCTTTCGTGCCATGTTTCTAATTATCTGTGACATACCCTTACCAAATTTTGTATTATTCTGACAAATGCTTTATAATAAGTCGGCAAATGAACTAATTATCCTTAACTTTTGGACACAAGTGTATTATCATCTGTAAGTCATATATCACCCATATCTTCTTATCTCATCCATCCAACCGTTTTCAGATCTTCCCCTTCTTCTTTTTCCACCTATTCTCCATTCCACAATCTCGTATGGATTCTATCTCCTAGGCATTCTCTTCAGATGTCCGTACCATCTTAATCGTCTTTCTTCAATTGCCTGTAACATATTCTTTCAACTTTTATATTTTTCCTAATTTCAACTTTTATATTTTTTTTCTAATCTAGACTTTGCGATTATCTTCTCCAGTAATATGATGATGATAATAATAATAATAATAATAATAATAATAATAATAATAATAATAATAATAATATAAATGATATTATTATTATTATTATTATTATTATCATCATTATTTATTTATTTATTTATTTATCAGGTTTCACAATGTTTCACAACATCTTCCTGCGCCCAATTAACCTTCACCACTCTCTATCATTCCAATCTCCAGTGTCCAATCCTTTTTCCCTTATGCTGCACAAAACTACATCGATCCACTTTATTTTACACTGTCCTCTTCTTCTTCTACCAAGTGGTAGCCATTTTAGTATTCTTCTTGGTAATCTGTCTTCTGACATTCTTTTCACATGATCATACCATAATAATAATAATAATAATAATAATAATAATAATAATAATAGCAATGATAATTATTATTATATTACAGGGGGCACGCCGTAGCGTAGTGGTTAAGGCACTGCGCTACAAGCCGGAAGGTCGAGGGTTCAAGTCCCGGTGGGGTCAGGATTTTTAAACTGATCCAAACCCTCTGGTGGCATTATGGCCTGGGGTCGACTCAGCCTCTAACGTAAATGAGTACCAGACGCTTGTTCTGGGGATATGGGCGGCTGACATCAAGTGCCGATTGTCCAGAAAAGTGATAGCCTTCTTAACCTCCTACTACCCCAAAGGCCTCATGAGGTATGTAGTGGAATTATATATTTTTTTAATTATTAAGTTATTATATACAATATCGGTTGTTTAATATCTGACGGTAAGAAAAACTCTACAAATACATTCTAAACGTTTAGATTTTTACTAGTATGTCATTCTGTTAAATTAAATAATTATTTGAAGCCCATTATATGAGCGTTCAAATTACAACATTGACCCTGGCACTTGTATTGCACTTAACCGGTTACAGGTTACTTCATTGATAGCTCGCGTAGTAAATAAGATTCAAGAAGTAGAGTAGAAAAAAATAAGTAACATATTCTACATTACATGTCTCTTCATGAATGTTAGTAAACATTAAGCATTAATGCCAGATCAAAAACATTTTGATGTCCCCGAGTGTACAACAATTCAGATCTGATACCACTGGATTGTACAGTAGTAGTGGTTACTGAATATTCTCATAATCGCATGTGCACACCCAATTAAAATATATATAACACTTTTTAAATTATTTTAAAAACATTTTCTTTTTCTTTTGCTTCGGTACATGAAATGTAGTTTTCTATCATTCATCTTGAATTTCCAAATACCGGCGGTATCATTACTGCCAGAAGAGATACCCATACCGCCAGGTCAAATGAAATTAGCCAGAGAGAGAGAGAGAGAGAGAGAGAGAGAGAGAGAGAGAGAGAGAGAGAGAGAGAGAGAGAGAGAGAGAGAGAGAGAGAGAGAGAGAGAGAGAGAGAGAGAGAGAGAAAAAACTTTGGTCGAAGGGGTGAAGATTTTTCAGTGTATAAATACAATCATCATAAATCATGAAAATGGTTTCTACTGAAGAATTTTTTTTCAGAGATAAAATAGTTCCTCGTTGGGTCTCCGGGTGGGGACTACTTCAGGGGATCCATAGGAAAGCTGTAAACATAGGGTCATATATTTAGGAACATGTAACGTTAGGACATTATTCAGTAATTGGACACCAAGCCATCTCGGTGGACGGTTCCGGAGGGGTATTGGTGATTGGCCACACAAGGATTTTCGGGGTTTTCTCGAGGTTCCCCCGTTTCCCAAATATCATCCCACCAACATTCTCCACTCCTCTACTCTCTTCCATCATGTCATTTCTTCTCTATTCATTAATTTCATATCACATTTCACCTCATTTCATTCTAGATAAAAAATAGTTTGGTTTAGCAAATTAAAGGTTTTAAAAAATATGTAGATGTGTTGATCTAATGGGGCACACTCACATTCTTCCTCGCGACTCCCAGTCTGTGTGTCAACTTAGGGCAGAATAAGACAAAGGGAGGATTGCAGCCCCTTCTCGAGTCCTTTGGACCAGCCCAAATAAATGGCGGTATGAGTCATGTGTTTGAATTCTTGATGTGTGTTGAACCAAAAACATCATAGCAGACACATATCACCGTACATTTCGTCTCATTCATTCCATAAAGTAAAGATGGGTAATACAATGAACCAAAAATAAGGTTGCCCAGTTTTGGAGACTTATGAAAAAAAATCCTCTTTGAGGTCTAAAAGGAATCCTCTATTTTTTGGTTAATTCCAATCAGAAAGTTTGTATCTTACAAAATAAATAGTTTTTTATTATAATAATTATAACACTTTGTTAGGGTCTTAAAACCCGAACCCATCTCTAATAATCTAATCTAATTTAGTGGTGCACTAGAAATGATAACATGGGAATTACACAAAATTCCCTTACATATTATATAGTAGGCCTACTCGCTATGCAGGAAGTAGTCATTATGTAAAAATGGTGTATTATAATCAGCCCATGCTTATTGGAGAACTTATTTACCTCGTTTGTGAGTACTCAAGCACTTAAAAATACTTTGTTACGTTATGGTCAAGGTTAGTGCACTTGGAAGGAAATGAAATAAACGGATAAGTGACTCACTCAGTTGTAGGTTTTATCAAACAAAGACATTATTGTAATTTATGTTTGCAAGAAATATCGTCTTTAGTGAATAAATATAACTTACTTAAACAACATTTTAAAAATCCTAGATTTAAATTAAGTCATTGTATATCTTCTTCTTCTTCACTTCACGGGCTAGGCAAATTGCCTGTTCCGCCTCACAGTTGTTCTGTCCATCTTTTCATTGGTCTTCCTACATTCCTTGAACCTCTTGACTTGTAGTTAAATGCTGCTTTTGGTAATCTTGTTACATTCATTCTTTCTAAACCATTGTATATATATTAAAAATAAATAAATAAAATTCTTACAAAGTAACTAATTTATGAAACAACATGACTGGCTTCAAAAAGGATGTAATCAACAGTTTAGTATGATATATGTTTTAGATAGAATAGCATCTTATAGCCAAACTCAATTGAATGGAAATTATATAATTCACTTGACAGTACGACTATTTATGATGATAAGTCTGGCACTATCGAACCGTAAGTTCATGGCCGTAAGGACATAAGCTCTCCATATATCCCTATCCTGTGCTAATGTTTTCAAATCATCCCCTGTGAAATATACTTCCCTCAAATCATGGTTAATGCTATTCTCCCACCTCATTCTCGGTCTACCAGATGGGATTTTTCCCTGTGGTTTTCCTACAAGAAGCTTCCATGCCCCTTTTTCATTCCCCATTCGTGCAATATGTCCTGCCCATCTCAGTCCATGAGACTTAACTATTATCAGTTATCATTATATCTGGTTTCCTATAAAGTTCACTGTTACGTAGTTTCCATTCTTCTATCTGTACATCTCTCTTTGGTCTAAAAATTTTCCTAAGAACTTTAATCTCAAATACTCGTGATATTTTCTTCTCCCTTAAAGTAATTTGTTTATAATTATTGTTCCTAGGTATTCAAATTCAGCCGCTTCAACGTTTTCTTGATTTGCTATTAACTGTCCATTTCCATTATATAACGTGTTTCTAGGTGTGACCGCGTTTTATTTTTATTTTATTTATTTACTTCCAGCCCCAGTTTGTTAGGGTTGCGCTAAAATAACGAGTACTTGAATTTGATTTCACTCTGTAGTGTATGGATATTTCAGTAACACTTATTGTGGTGAAGAACGAATCAACTATAAAACATATCACATAGAAGGAACTGGTGTTCTATGTTGCAAATTCGCGTTTTCAAATCTTTCCTTTCAATTCGTTGAATACAAGGAAGAGATCTGACGGATAAAATCTGCTGAACATGCGAAATCTAAAAAGAGGTTTTGCCTTCAAACATATTAATATTTGTCGACTCATGTTTCTCCCTCCACACTTTTCTTATAGTTAATGGGAATATAATTTGAAGAGAAAGTCCTATTCTATATTTATTTTAAAAGATTGAATTATACCTAGACACGCTGGATTTAATCTTGATATAAGGATATTAAAACAGTTCTTGAACGAAAATATTAGCTCAACAGTAGAGTTTGAGGCTTATATGCTTGAGGTCCCGGATTAGAATCCCGGAAAATTACAACTTAAATAAATAAATAATTATATATATATATATATATATATATATATATATATAATTACGAAAGTTTTCTTGTGTTTTCCGCATCATGGATTCAAGGTCGGCCTCTGGCCACTGATTCCGACGTTTCGGCATGATCCCACATGCCATCATCAAGGATCATGCCGAAACGTCGGAATCAGTGGCCAGAGGCCGACCTTGAATCCATGACGCGGAAAACCCAAGAAAACTTTATTAATCATAGAATGCAGGCTTTCACAGCCGGTAATCGTAATATTAAAAGATTCCGGGCTATGTGCCCGTGGTCTATAACTGGTGTTTCTTCCAGACGTTTCTCCCTCTATTGCGAAGGGCATCTTAAATTGCGAGTGCTTCGTCGAGTCTACGACAAGGGAACACCACCTAGAAGCACTCGCCACTGAAGATGCCCTCCGCAGTTGAGGGAGAAACGTCTGGAAGAAATACCAGTTATAGACCTCGGGCACATAGCCCGGAATATTTAATATTATTTCTTAATCATATTTATATCCGAGAAAATCTACAATAATATATATATATATATATATGGAGAATAACATTAACTATGATTTGGGGGGAGTAGATTATAAGGGAAAGCATTAGCTCAGGATAGGAATGTATTGAGAGCTTATGTCCGCGCGGCCATGAACCTACGGGTTCGATAGTGCCAATGAATCAGTGAGTTAGTTATATATATATATATATATAATATATATATATATATATATATATATATATATATAGTTAATCCGTTACAGTGCTACAGTCTGTGCCATAAAATGAATTAGCACAAAGCGAGAATGACACTAAAACGAGTGTACTCTATGTACTGTACATGTAGAGTATTATTGTATGAAATATACTGTACAAATAAAATGTTTACTGTATGTAATAAATATAATATTTTACTATTATACTGTTATTTTAGAATAGTGGACTAGTAGTTATGCTCCTTGCCTCTGGTCCCAAGGGTGCGGGTTCACACCCGGCCGGGGTCGATGGGTTTTTTAGGTCGGAAAAATCCAAGGAGCAAGTCCTCCGGGAGGGACTTTAAGCCGTGGGTCCCGAGTCTGAAGATTTTCAGGCTCGTAAAAAATCCTTAAGCCTGAATGAAAAGGCCTCTAAGCAAAATTTACCGAATTTTCCCGTCCTAGTACTACCTTGGTTTCCTAGATGTCAGTATGAAGCGGAACGCTGACCACGTACCACTCAAAATGACATCTATACGAAAACAAGTGTAACTAAATTAGTATGGTTCGAATTCTTCCCTGTAGGGGGAGAGCGCCTAAATCTCTGTAAAGGGAAAACATAGGCTTACAATACAATACAATTATTTTATTACCAAAGTTATGTAAACTTGCTGTATTATTTGGGGATATTATACACTGTGAATAAAATAAAGTGCGTATTTAGCGGTATAGTTTTTATAAACTAATAAACCTTTCTATAGACAGAAATGATACATATTTTCAGAGGACAGTACTTTTTATTGGTCCTTATGGAATAAATCTAAGATGAGTATATGAAAATCAAATAAAACTGTAAGTTTTATTTTTATTTAATTAACTATGATGTTTTGTTTGTTTCATAACTTTCACTTATTTTTTCCTGCTGCGTCATTTACAGCAAACAGATTAATACAATATTTGTCTAAAACATGTTTGTTTATTTGTAACAAATGATGTTTCACTTGTTTGTTGAAGTACTGGATTCGTGAACCATAAGTGTGGTCAGCAGGAGACGACCGTCCTGTCGTACTAATTGCACAACTGTTGGGGCTTGCGAACTCCATGCTGGCCCACAACAGCGGCAGGACACGTCCCTGGGAGGTAGACCAGGGCACGGCCCGGATCAGCGCAGTATGGTAGTGGCTGCGCTGACTCCCGGCTCAACCTAAGGGCTCGTGGACCAACTGTGGGGTCGCCAGGAGATAAACACCTGGATGTACTAAAGTCTCACACTGCGGGGCTTGGTGGGCCAAGCCTAGCCGATCTCACAACGGCTGCAGGTTGCGTCCCTGGGAGTAGAACAGGGGGATGGTCGGTGGATCTGTGATACTTTCAAGCAAAGCAATCCTCCCGGCTAGGCTCGAGGAGACCGTGGAATCAGAGGTGAGCGCCCTGACGTACTACGAAGCTGCAATTTCACCGAAATTGTGAATCCAACACCTTCTCCTGAGGTGTTGGTTTTAAGCCAAGAACTTAGAGTGGTTGAGCAGTAGATACGGGGGAAAAAGAAGTTGGGACATGGGGAGTATTGGCTTGTGCCCGAGGTATCCCAAGGGGTAGAGGAGGGGTCCAACCTCTCATTCTACTTCTTTCGTCGTAGCCTCTGTCCGCTCCTAAAATTTCCTCCATCAAGATAGCATGGGTTGCCTTGCCGCACACTTGACATTTTTAATTCACGCTTATACAGTTAGGTCTACTTGTTAATTGATTTTCCTTGAGAACTAAATTTATTCTATTGCATTAATGTTTTTCCTATCTTGTACATTTTATATTTCATTCGTTATATCTCTATTAAATCAAAATATATTGTAGACATACTATGTAATAATTTTATTTATTGTAATATAAATGTAAGAATAAATTTTCTATTTTTTTCTAATCTGATTGAGTGGTAAACAAGACCTTAAGGCTTTAACTCTGACAGGTAAAATAAAGCTATTATTATTATTATTATTATTATTATTATTATTATTATTATTATTATTATTAGTATTATTATTATTATTATTATTATTGTTATTATTATTATTATAATTGAGAATAAAGTTCTTAGGAAAATGTTCGACCAAAGAGAGATGAACAGACAGGTGAATGGAGAAGACTTCATAAAGTGAACTACATGGTCTTTATAGGAAGCCAGATATAATGAGAACAGTTGTCTCTTACACTGCGATGGGCAGGACATGTGGCACGAATTGGGAAGGAAAGACGTGAATGGAAACTTCTTGTAGGAAAACCAGAGGGTAGACCAAGAATGAGGTGGGAGAATAACATTAACTATGACTTGAGGGAAGTAGATTATACAGGGGATGACTGGAAACATTAGCTCAGAATAGGGATATATGGAGAGCTTATGTCCGCGCGGTATGAACCTATGGGTTCCATAGTGTCAGTGAGTTAGTTAGTTAATATTATTATTGTTGTTGTTGTTGTTGTGGAACTATCAGACGAACACTGAAGAACAAAGTTAGAAAGGAGACGCAGCTAAGATTTTACTCAACAATGGCACTACCAGTGGCGATGTATGGAAGTGAGGCCTGGGTCCTGAAGAAAAAAGACAAAAGTAAAATTCAGTCAGCGGAAATTAGCTTTCTACGGGCGGTGAAAGGTTGTACAAGAGAAGAACATATTAGAAATGAGAATATTAGAGGGGCACTAAGAGTACAACCACTTCTTCAACGAATAGAAGAACACAGGAACAACTTAATAGAGCATCTGCAGAAAATGATAGAGGATAGGATACCAAAGATGGCATTGATGTATAATCCTGGAGGACGAAGACATGTAGGAAGACCAAGAAAACGCTGGGCTGAACAAATGTGATATCAGAACAGGCAGATACCTAATCCATGAAAGACGATTATTATTATTATTATTATTATTATTATTATTATTATTATTATTATTAACTAACACACTGGCACTACCGAACCCTTAGATTCATGGCCACGCGGACATAAGCTCTCTATACATCCCTATCTTGAGCTAATGTTTTCCAATCATTCCCTATATAATCTACTTCCCTCAAATCATAGTTAATGTTATTCCCCTTAATATTCCAAAGTATAATTCATAATTTAAAAAACTAAGTAAGAATATAAAACAAGGTAAAGCGAAAGTCCAATAAATTCTAAGCTTAACCTCATTCTTGGTTTAACAACTGGACGTTTTCCCTCTGGTTCTCCTACAAGAAACTTTCATGCACGTCTTACATTCCCCATTTGTGCCACATGTCCTGCCCATTGCAGTCTACGAGACTTAACTATTATTATTATTATTATTATTATTATTATCACTTATTATTATTGTTACTATTATTATTATTATTATTATTATTATTATTATTATTATTATTATTATTATTACTATTATTATTATTTCCACCTGGAAAGGAATGAAAGGTCGACCTAGATTTAAATGGATGGATGAAATAAGAAGAGGTATGAGGGAGATAGGTCTGGAAGAATTGGAATGGGAAGATAGAGAAGGATGGAGAAAGAAGATAAAAATTTAAAAAGCTTTGGTCACAGGAAGATGTTTTATTACATTGTAAACTTGTTATAAATAAAAACATATTATTATTATTTTTATTGCCCCAGTTTGTCCTTTTGGACATTTCTGGTGTTCTCTATTGCATTGGCGTAATTGTAACCCACTTCTGAGGTTGGGACTCCTGAAAGGCAGGGTTACGTTGCTCCGATTAGATGAGTGATGATTATGATGATAGTGGTGCGTCAGGAGAGTCCTAATCCTAAGTTTATTCTAAGATGGATATGAATGATGATGATGATTGCGATGGCCATAAGATGTTCGGGGACCGTTTGGGCCTTAAAGTTTCTTATTATTATTATTATTATTATTATTATTATTATTATTATTATTATTATTATTATTATTATGATTATTATTACTATTATTATTATTTTATTATTATTATTATTATTATTATTATTATTATTATTATTATTATTATTATCCTCCGCTGTGGTCTAGAGGTAGCGTGCTGCCTTGTCACGCAACGGGCCCGGGTTCGATCCCCGGTCGGGGCAATTTTTCTGGGTAAGGTTTTTATCGGGGTTTTTCCTTACCTGTAAGACAAATGCCAGGAAAACATTAAGGCCCAAACGGTCCCCGAAATCATATGGTCATCATCATCATCATCATCCTTACCATTATCATCATCATCATCATCCTTTACCAGTGTGGAAAGCAACGGGAAGCTACCACACCTACAATTACCTAGTAAAGCTGCAAAGCATAGCATGAAAATACTATGATTGCAGTGAAAGACCTTCCCTCGGGCAGAATTGCTATGGTAAAGGTAAAGTAGTCCCACTACAGGCCTCGGGAGGTAGTAGTAGGTTAAGGCTCCCACTTTTTCTGGACAATCGGCACTTGATGTCAGCCGGGTTGTCAGCCCTGCGTGATGGCCGCCTTTACCCCCAGAACGAGCGTCTGGTACTCATTTCCGTTAGAGGCTGAGTTGACCCCAGGGCCATAGTGCCGCCAGAAGGGTTTGGTCAGTTTAAAAATCCTGACCCCACCAGGACTTGAACCCTCTACCTTCCAACTTGTAGCGCAGTGCCTTAACCACTGCGCTACGGCGTGCCCCCAGAATTGCTATGGATGGGTTATTATTATTATTATTATTATTATTATTATTATTATTATTACTATTATTATTACTAATCACATGTCCCTCATATGTATATGAAAACAAGCCTAACTAAATTAGTCTGGTTAAGAAAGTCCTCTGTAGAAGAGCAACCATGTCCAGGGATGAACGGGGATTAATCAATCAATCAATCAATCGAAATCTTCCCCTTCCACTACTATTACTACTACTACTAGTACAACTATTATTAGTACTAGCACTACTACTGATACTACATAGAGTACAACTTTGATTTTCTTTTTCACCGCAAGATCAGTATTAATATTTCATGATTGTTGTAACTCTCTTACAAAAGAGATAGGGCAAGATAATGGGTGTAAGTAGCTTGATGTACGCAGTTCGGATTGGGTTTATGTGAAATGGGTTACGACGTTACAACACGAGTTTTAATACTAGTTCACGAGAACATTAAAGCTGTTCAATTTGCTTATGGAGGACAATGGTCTCTAGCGGCCAAAAATTGACTGCTCTACTCAACATATGATAGACTATTACTTGCCTTCGCTTGTAATAAAACAGCAATAACTTGGCATGCTGTAATTTCCTGTGTCAGACGTGCTTCGATGTAAAGTACAGCAAAACTTTAAATTTTCCTTTTTATATTTTATTTCTATATTTATTAACAAAAGTTATTATTATTATTATTATTATTATTATTATTATTATTATTATTATTATTATTATTATTATTATTATTATTATTGGTATGGACACATTAGAAGAATGGAAGAAGGAAGACTACCTAAGATAATCATGGATTGGGACCAACTATTACGTGGATTCAAGGAATCAATGAAGCTAAGAGGGAATGGGAAATAGAAGAAGATATATGGATCAACAGACATGAATGGAAAAATGTGTTGAAACAAATGTATAGTTAACTATGAACATGGGTACCGGAAAAATGTATATTCATTGTAAAAGCCGGAATAATAAAAAAATAATAATTATTATTATTATTATTAGTAGTAGTAGTAGTAGTAGTAGTAGTAGTGGTATTATTATTATTGTTATCATTATTATTATTATTATTATTATTATTATTATTATTATTATTATTATTATTATTTAACAAATAAAGTTATATGAGAAAAAAATGAATATTAAATATTCTATAATAGAATATATAACATATAAACACTTAAATTGATCTGGGCATCTACGATGAATGAAAGAAGAAAGGTTACCACAAAATCATTCGAATGGTGTCCACCAGGAAGAAGAAAGAAAGGAAGATCTAAAAACTCGTGAATGCAAGAAATAAAAACTGTAATGAGAACAAGTGGACTGGAGGACATGGAGTTAATGGACAGGGACGAGAGGAGAAGGAAAATAAAACTGTAGTCTGAGAAATATGTGTAAACATTGAAAATGTGTATATATTATTATTATTATTATTATTATTATTATTATTATTATTATTATTATTATTATTATTATTATTATTATTATTATTATTATTATTATTATTATTATTATTATTAAAGTAAAGTGATCCCACTACAGGCCATGAGAGGCACCTGGAGTGGTAAGGGGTTAAACCTCCCACCTTTTTAGACAATGGACATGAGATGTCAGCCCTACATGACACCCACCTTTATCCCTAGAATATATGTCTGGTGCTCGTTTCAGTTAGAGGCTGAGTCGAACCCAGGGTCTTTTGCCGCCAGAAGGTTTAGGCAGTTTAAAAATTCTGATCCCATTGGGACTCGAATCCCCGACCTTCCGACTTGTAACCTATTGACTTAATGAACCACATTTTTTTTTTATTGCGGATGAGCCCATGTAGGGCTACGCAAAGTACTTAGAGGCGTTTCCTTTGAGCCCAAATTTCATCTGTCCAAATTGTTCCAGTTTTTTTTTTCTTCGGTTTGTCCTCTTGGTCAACTTGCCACTTATTCATCTTAATTCTAAATATATCTCTGTTTGGGATATCTTCTTTAGTAATTCCTGTCAATTTTAAGTCCTTTTTGACTTCATCAATGCACTTCATAGTATCCACTGGAGCTTTACTTCTGTTTTTCTCCATTATTATTATTATTATTATTATTTTATTATTATTATTATTATTATTATTATTATATTAATAATATTATTATTAGGGCCTATATTATTATTTATTATTATTATTACTCTATAATGGGTTTTATAATGACAGACAAAACGAACCAAGGATAAAAACAGGTACACTAAACTTGAAAGTTATATTTACCAGGTATTCTATTTATTGGTTTAAAAAGTCTCTAAATTATATTCATAAAAAATTCTATATTTAGTGGTCATTAAAAATGTTATCTAATTGTATTATTTTTCAGTGGCAGTTAAAGCTGCTCGTAATACTGGTTAAGGTTAAGGTTATAGATAAAGTCAGAAGATAATTTAACAAGGAAATAATATACTCGTTTTTTTATATCCTCAAAACTTTTGTCCACCTCCGTGGCATGATCAGTAGACATCCTCCTCTACCTTCCTATCCGGTGTTCTGGGTTTTATTCCTGGCGGGTTAAGTGATTTTAAATATCTTCCTTGGGTGTGGGTGTGTGTCCTACATTTATTTTATTTTATTTTTTCAAACGCCCCAGGCTGTCTTTTGTCATTACTGGTGTTCTCTCTTTGGCATGGCGTACTTGTAACCCACTTCTGAGGTTGGGGCGCCTGAAAGGCGGGGTTACGTTTCCCTGATGATATGATGGGTGATGATGATGATAGTGGTGCGCCAGGAGAGTCCCTATTCCTAAGCTTAATCTAAGATGAATATGAATGATGATGATTGCGATGGCCATATGATTTCGGGGACCGTTTGGGCCTTAAAGTTTTCCTGACATTTGTCTTCCAGGTGAGGAAAACCCCGATAAAAAACCTCACCCAGGAAAACTGTCCCGACCGGGGATCGAACCCGGGCCCGCTGCGTGACAAGGCAGCACGCTACCTCGAGACCACAGCGGTGGACTCATACATTTATGTTAAAAACAGGAAAAAAATAACAAATATAAAAAAATAGATATAAAGAGTAAATGTGCACATATTAATTTAAATATATATATATATATATATATATATATATATATATATATATATATATATATATATTACTACAATACTGTTTATGATCATCAAACGGTTAGTCACTCGGCCTCCACCTCAGGGTTCCTTTCCGCATCTCGGTCATTCCAGCGAATCGGTGCCGGACAATTTTTTCTCAGAGTTTCTCCCGTTTTTTCCCAGCCAAAAATTACATTCCACCATTTCTCCATACTCACGTCATCCATTTCGTTTCATTTCGCTACACAAATAAGTTTAAATCATGAAGGGAGGAGAGATGCTGCAAATATAGTAAAACAAACACTGGACTTCCAACCTAAAAAGGCACAAGAATCAAAAAAGTGTATCAATCTAAAAATGAACAACCAATCATGCTTACTTCAGAAGAATCCTTGGCACTTTTACGTCAGCAATAAATTTTCAAAAAAACGGTATATGTCGGTATGCAGTGTTGCAAAAAAATAAAAATTTTAATATTTTACTCTCTTATAGCAATATTCTTGAGGGAAAAAAAATGTGTTTCCTGAAATACATGAAATTTCTGAAATATCCGTAGAAGTAAAATCGCAGGCTATCCTGAATTACACCGTAACATGTATTTTAAGTATTCATCATAACGAACTAAAGCTATTGAAAGTTAGTTTAGAATTAGATACTTCGTCTTATTTATTAGCAACTTTTAAATGGGGATATGACGATTCTTCAGGTCATAGTATGTACAAGCAACAATTTACTAGACAGCAAACAGTAGAAGATCTGCCCGATATTCCACTCCTCATTTCAGATATTATAGTAATCAGTAGTAGAAGAAGGTAGCCACTTAAAAAGACCCAACATTTACGGAAAGAAGTGAAGAGGTTGTTGACGGATTTATAGTCCAGTTCTGATAACTGTATCCGTCTTGGTGAATCCTAAAGGCTTGTGGCAGGTGGAAACATTGCCGAGTGGGGGAGGGAAGTAGTAGCCATGCAAAAAACAGTTTCTTTCTTCTTTTTTTTCTGTAAGCCCTTGTTTCCCTCGATAGGATTTAGGCGCTCTCCCCCTTCAGGGAAGAAATTGAACCATACTAATTTAGGTACACTTGTTTTCGTATAGATGACATTGGAGTGGCCCGTGATCAGCGTTCCGCATCGTACTGACATCTAGGAAACCAAGGTAGTACTACTAGGACGGGAAAATTCGGTACATTTTGCTTAGATGCCTTTTTATTCAGGCTTAACGATCTTTTAAGAGCCTGAAAATCTTCAGACTCGGGACCCACGGCTTAAAATCCCTCCCGGAGGACTTGCTCCTTGGATTTTTCCATCCTAAAAAATCCATCGTCCCCGGCCAGATTTGAACCCGCGACTCTCGGGATCAGAGGCAAGGAGCATAACCAATAATCCACCGCGGCCGATCATTTTCTCATTAACAATAATAAAATAAATTGTGATAAAACAACACTATTTCATTATTAACACAAAAAACATATGAGAAAACATAAGTATTCACTAACACAGAACTAATGGATAAAAAAATCAACGTGTAGTAACTATTATGTTTTCAAAACTGAGTGTAGTTGCTGGCAGTACCTGCATCTCGCCCTCCCCTCTTACTGCACCATACAACATAGACCCCTCAAATGCGGCTACAGAAGCCAGAACTGCACTATATCTACCTTTGAATCAGAAGAGAATACTTCAGAAGTATCGGATATAGAAGACACCGATTGAATGTATTTGTTTATTTTGCTGTTTTATTAATTTTTTTTGTAAAAATAGAATAAAAAATGACAATTTCATATTTATATTGTAGTTATATATTTAGTTGCATAATATTACACTTCAGTATGCCTTATGAAAACTATTAATTATTGGTAATTTTTATGTAATTTGGATAGAGTAAATCAGATGCTATTGCGAATATTCGAGCCAAGTTTCAGCGATCTAGATTGGTTGCGTAGTTAGTAATTAATTTTGTCCTCCTAGAATCGGAATCTGGACCAACAGCGCACTGTTGAAGCATGCACGTGTTAATACCGAAGACTGATATTGTTTTATCAGAGAATTGTATTTACTGCATTGTTTTGAGTAAACGTGACATGAGTTTATGATCGTATTTTGTTACTGCTGATAAGCAAAAAAAAAAAAAAAAACAGTTTAATAAACTGGATGCTAGTGGTGGCTCGTAAATTCTGAACTAGGTGGGATTAGATGAAACAAGCTTATGTCGTTAAATAATATTCTAATAATTATAAAAGGTACTATTGGGAATGATATAAGTGACAAAAATTATTCTTGATTCCGGGTAATGTTAATCAAACTTATAATCTTGGAATTCTACTTCAATAGTAATGTCTTCTTCTTGCTCTGAGAAAGATGTATCAATTGTTTCCTCATTGAAATCATATAAATCTTCATCTGCTTCATTTGATTCAACATTGGAGTAAAACTGGCGTTGACAATTGGTACATACTGGTGAACAAAATAATCCAACTTTTTTACAGCCACATTTTGCATTACAACGCTTTTTGCAATTGCAAACAATGGTGTTAAGAAGTCTTTGTGAGCAGGTGGGAGTAACGTTTGAATTGGTTCCAAAGTACTATCTATTAATTGACCCAATTTCAATTGTGATTTGAAATATCTAGACCTAACAGCAGTCATAATAGTGTGACTGATATTAGTACATACTAGTTTTAAATGTTCTAGTTTAAATCGTTTATTTTTAAGAATTACTTGTTCCAAAAAATAAGTCAATGACTCCGGAATATCGCTTTTAATATTTTCAAATATTCGACTAGGCGGGGTAATTGATATTATCAAATACTAAAGATTGAATGTCCTCTCGAATGTTTACAGCTGCAGCTTTGAGAATTCTAAATCGTTCTTCCTTTCATTTTGACTTTTTTCTCATACCAAGCTTGGTTAAGAATATCCTAATGATCATCAACAAAACAAATTAATGTTAATTTTCCCGGTTTTTCAGTGATAATTTTATTACCATACTTTAACATCAATCGAATTTTAATTGTTCTATTACCTAAAGCTGATTTTTTGCAATTATTTTGTAATTCTTCCAATGAAAACTGACAGTCGTCACTATTTTCAATGTGTGTAAATATTTCCTCCATCGCAACATTAGTAGATTCATCTTGAGAATCTACTTAGCCTCGGCTGCAACTAAATCATATTCATACTGAATACGTGCAATAACATTTTTGCTACGTCATCGGAACGAGTCCGAGCTACCTTCAGAATGGATTCTTTAAATTCAAGTGTAGCAACTTTATAAATTTAACGCCTAACATTTTGCGCTTTTTTCTTCTCAGCCTCTTCATTGGCTTCATCTCCACAAAATAAGCAATATTTTTAAACAAAAAACGGATTCACTTACGCGTGCTCTAATACGAGGTGGACTGATTTCAAATGTACTGACTTGCTCCATCTCATGCTATCTTTTAACTGCAGCAATAGAACTCTTCCGAGTGTACATTTTACAGCACTGCACATGAATCGTCATAGATTTCTTGTCCTTCAGATATTCAGAAAATCCATAATTTCTTTCAACAGTTGAATCAATCATAGTTTCATTCCATGATCAACAATAACTTTTATTTTCAGTCAAAGGTTTACTACAAACAAAACAAAATTGCGACATTTTTTAAATTATTGAACAGCGCAAATTGTTTTAAGAAGTATTATTAACAAGCACGTGTATCAATAGTCACGTGTATTCACTGTAAAGGAACGTTCAACACTATACTAAAAGTCTTTCATTTATGCCTTCCAGAAAAATAACAGGTAGGCTATAGCCTACGACTTTCGCCACCCGGAAACACAATATAATAGTCGGTAGTGTTGTTCAAGGTTATACGGGCCAATTAAATTAGGGATTGAGTTTCTTTTTTATGTACATTCTCACAATCATATAATATTTAATTTTTATGTATAAGTTATACAACCAATATTTTTACTTATAATGTCCCATGATGTATAGGAGGTAAACTTGCGGTTGAAAAGCGTGCATATTATTGTTTTAAATGTTTCAAATGGTGATATCTCAATAATGGCGATTCCTATGAAAAAAGTATAAGTACAATTTTTGTAGACTATTTAACTCATGCCCCAAATGGGAGTCAATGACCAATCACGTTTCAATGATTTCTGTTTTACAACCAATCAGAGTCGTGTTTCACGAAATATTATCAGTGTTAGGATTATCATATATTAAACAAAGCTCCTCCTTTTTAATATTCTGAACAGGTCTGACCGTTATTTTGCAGTGACTGAGCCTATAACAAATACGGCTACCAGATTGTATATAATAGTGCTTACATGTCAACATTTGTAGCAATTGATTATACCACCAAAAAAAGAAACCACTGTTTGCACTTTCTTAAATGTATTTTTTCCCAGGTAATAATCGAGAAAAATATAATTGTCAATATTTACATCATACGACATCAAAAATGAATTAATATACAGATTGATGTGTTTCATTTTTTCTCCACTAGAGAGCATTCTTACAATATTGCGTTCCTTTGGCAATAAATAGTATGATCTGGTTGCAGTGATAAACAAAAGAAGCAGTAGAAGCGGTACCTATCGTTTCTCATTTGTTTTCAAACATCGCCGTTTACATTAAATATATAAATATTTTAAAATAACTATAGTTAAATAATGATTTGTGAGTAAACAGCTTAATTTTATTCGTTAAATAGTCCTAACAAATGCCACTCTTGATTTCCAAATTCTCTAGATAAATTCACTCCTCACTTCGTGAGTCGTGAATTTATCGATAATTTGGAAATCACTCGTGGCATTACTTATGATAATTGCATGATGTACAACTCTTGTCTGACCTATTATTATGATAAAACTTACCGTTCGGCTGAAAACTACAAAAAACCCACATTTGCGAACTTTGACCTTGATTTTTTTTTTGCAGATGTGGGATCGATGGGGACTTTTCACATTTCATTTATAATGATGTTCCCAACAGTCGTACTAATTTTCAGTTCAATGATAATTTTTGTAAGCCTACCCCTATTTTTTGAGCTAACTTGACCGGGCTATAATATTAAATCCCACTTTGGAATTTCCAAGCAACAGTACTATGTCTTTCAGTAGAGTTACCAATTCATGTTCACACTACTGAGCCAGCCTCAACAACGCAATGCAAGAAGACTTTGGCGATGGGAGAAGGCAGGGGGAAGAGCTGCTATATTGACCGGGCTATAATATTAAATCCCAATTTGGAATTTCCAAGCAACAGTACTATGTCTTTCAGTAGAGTTACCAAATCATGTTCACACTACTGGGCCAGCCTCAACAACGCAATACAAAGAAGACTTTGGCGATGGGAGAAGAAGGCAGGGGGAAGAGCTGCTATATTGACCGGGCTATAATATTAAATCCCAATTTGGAATTTCCAAGCAACAGTATTACGTCTTTCAGTAGAGTTACCTAATATCATGTTCACACTGCCGGGCCAGCCTCAACAACGCAATGCAAGAAGACTTTGGCGATGGGAGAAGGCAGGGGGAAGAGCTGCTATAGTTTTCAGTTAGACCTTTAGTGCTTAAATGAACTACGTGCTTGGCTGTCTCTTTCCGGGACCAGTCAGTCCATTCTATCGTACACATACACACACCCATTGAAAGTGCGTGAAGGAAGATGACGTTAATTTGAAATGTACTGTGGCAGGTCTATATTATAATTTAATGTTTTATTAATTTAAAGAAAATATTTGAGTAAATTGAAACAAAAGAATGTTTTTTTAGCCCAAAATTTGAATGACATTGTGAACTCTATGTATATATATATCTACTTTATTAATATAAAGGACAGTATGTACTTTTTTTAAAGTTGACTTTTAAAAAGAGTAGATCCACTTATCTAGCAGGATGCTATATTGAGTAGTTTAGATTTCTTAAGAATTTGTAACTATCAAGTAGTCGGGTCAGTATGACCAATTCGAACGTTAGGGTAGGTCTATAATCAAATCAATCAATTACCTGACTTCTTGTTCGATATTCTGATTAAATCAGACGAATTTAACCTAGGAGATAGAATAGTCTCACGAACAAGCTAAGTTCCAGAGCAAGCCATCCAGGCTTCTCTCTGAAAGAAGTAAAGCCATGGTCCCGTGTCTTATTTGTACGGCAGGTAAAACAACCTCAATCATGCCCGAAACAAGAGGCCTCTGTGCAAAATGTATCGGCTCTTAATCAGCCAGCTTTAAGTTACTGGCATTAGCTGTTAAAGAGCGCAATTAAATAAAAAATGCTATCCAACTATCCTTAGAAAACCAGTGAATGAAATAATATTGGCTACAGTTTAAAGTTAAATACCATAGTTGTAGTAGATTACTGTACTCAAACGACATAAAAAAAAGCTATTTATGCGATCTAAAAGATAAGAGCAGTTCGTGTGTAGCCGGCCTTCATGATCGACAACTCCATCTGTGTACACTCTAGCTTAAGCAAAGGTTATCTGCAACACTAAAACTAAAAGTATCCATTTTATAACTTTAATGACGTCGAGTTACATATTAGTTAAAGAAATTAAACAATACTGGTAATGAAATTAATTAATGTACACGATATATTAACGATACAATATTTTGTAAGATTATCTTTGATAAAGTTACCATGACAGATTATTCTATATGCCAGTGTCTTATGCTCTCTGAGTATCTATTTTCATATGTACATGATGGCTGGAAATTGCATTGTGACTGAAGTTATATATGTATGTGAATTTCACAGACATGAAATGGGAATATAAATAAAGGTATAAATTATAGTTATATAGTGCATAATGTTTATTTAAGATATATGTATTATGTAATAGACATCGAGACATGTGTTATATTGATATATCAGAAAGTGTGACAGTGACAGGGATTACAACATTGGGTTACAACTTTTGACAGGAGGAATAAACTGATAAATTGATAGGTTTAAAAAAAATTGCCATAACATTCAGTAACATAGTGATTCAAAAAAGGAATTATTCACTATTGATGACCTGAAACAGGTGAGAATATTGTATATTGATCCCCCTTATCTGTATAGAGAATATAATTATGTTGTTTATATTGAAGCATTTCTGATATTCCATGTTATTGTTTTTGCTAACAGATAGTGATGGAGGATAGTGTCAGTGTAAAATCAAACGATTCTGTAGCAACTAGCGATGAATACGAATTTGTGAATGGAAGTTCAACCGGCAAAGGCCTATTGACTATTGAACAACCTCTCTTGAAGATTGCCAACAACGGTAATCTTGATGATTTATGTAAATCTCTAACTGAAGTGTTAAGTGAAGATTCAAACGGTGTTTCCAAAATGGAAAATATTTCCACCATTAAACATGTACCTGTAAATCAGACAATCAAGAAAGTTGGGCAGAGTATGTTTTATGAAGTAGAAACAGTTAAAACAACATTTTCAACACCAAAGGAGAGTGAAAAAGTAGATGCAACAAAATCTGATGATGATGAAGATGATAAGCCAGGTAATCCATTATCATAATGTATAAAAAATTCACTTATTTACGCTATTTTTGGTATGACATAAACCTCCATTTACTTAAGTCAACTACTAGTATTGATCAGTCCTAAACTTAGAAAGTTAAAATAAAAATTATGTATCCTAACCGTATATTTGTCTTAGGTTTTGGTTAGGTCACATTTTAGTCAAGACATACAGGAGTTAGGGCTCAACTATAGATTAGTTCTCACTATGCTACACCATGCCACTTTCATGACACTGTTGCACTATTTACTTTTTCTGTTTCTACTAACATATTCCTACTATTTAAACATTTTATAACAAATATTAAAAGATTTTTTACAATGGTTAAGTATTTATATTAAATTAATTTTGGGAAGTAAACATTATGAGGTATAATCATTCAAATTCATCGGAGAACATTTTGTTTTGTCAGTCGGAGTTATGACTGAAGATGAACACGACTGTGTTTTGAAATTGCGATATCATGGAAGCATGAATCCTATGAGGTGAGTTATTAAAACAAAATGTTCTCCGATGAATTTGAATGTTAAGTATTTATTTATGTATACAAAATCTCTCAATAATTTCTTCCAAATTCTATAGAATCGTAGTGCGCATGCATAAGGTCTCCGTTAACAGATGGTTGGACTATCTGTGCTACTGGTATGACCAACATTTAAATTAAGAAATTTCACTACTAATTTTTTATTCTGTTAGGTTAAGAAGGGATAAGTTAGTGTACAGCATTTTTTTTTGTCTAATACCACCAGGTTGTCTTTTATGACATTTCTGGCTTTTTTTCTTGGCATTGGTGGAATTGTTCTTGGGTTGGGGCACCTGGAAGGTGGAGTTGAGTTACCCCGATGATGTAATGGATGAGAATAGTTTATTGAATTAATATATAAATGATTCACTTTGTTAGGTTTTAAAAGCATGTTTGGGAATTTATTTTGAAGTTGGTCATACTGACTGCACAGATAGTCCACCATCTATGGAGCAAGTTCATAGCCCTTGTGCATGCGCACTACTATTCTGCAGGACTTAAATTCATAATGAGGCATAAATTGCGACATTTAGTATTCTAAATTGCCCCTTTACCCATCTACTGTGTATTCTTATAGTAAAATTATAGTTTATCATATCTATTAAATTTCTAATTTTCAGAGTAAAAGCAAGTTTCAAAAATACTTTAAAGTGGAAAAGAATTGCTTACACAATGAAATGTTTTCCTCCTCGGTACCTAGTGATCTAGCCACCCTTTTTAGTGAACTTTTTTTTATTACATAACCAAAATCATATATGTGATCAGATGAAAACCTCCATTTTCACAGAACAATAAGACACCATTAATTCCAACATAAAATATATTCATATTTAGGTAGTTTGGAAAAACTGCACTTAAACTAGCGTGAAATATTTTCAAAGTCCTATAGAGCAACAGTGCACATGCGCCAGAGTTTATAGAGCCAGTGATAACCCACAATCGAACCACATATCGATTATCATCCTCGATTACTATCAGTCGCTATGAAATTTAAATGATCAATATTTGCAATAATCCTCAAATCTATGTTAAAAAATATATTAATAATATATAAATTACCAAATGTTTATTAAAAATGGGTGTACAGTTACTTATCACTCCCTAAAGCTGATCCAACAAGCGATAACCCAAAACAGCAATAGAAAAATCATAGACTAAGTAATATACTCTGTGGAGAAAATAGCAGTTAGCTTCACAATATTGTCTAACAGTCATAATATTGTGATTTGCATATTTAAATAAATATTTCAAAATTTTCTAATAATGTTATAAAACTGTTTGAAAAAATTAAAAATATTAAATAATGTTAGTAAATACAGAAGAAGAGCTATAGTTTACAACAATATGACTAAAAAATCAAGCGCTAGTAGAAGTGCAGTTGAGCCGGTGTTTTTTTAAGATTGTGTTGCTTCTTTATGCTTGACCAAAATGTGATATAATTACTAATCTAGGGCAAATATAAGGTTATGGTGAGTAATATTTAAGTTGAAGACTGGTCACTAGTTGCTATTTTCAGTTGAATGGGGGAATTGTTGTAGCATATGTTGATCACTTGGGATGGAGTACAAACTATTTCAGTGCTTCTTGATTAGCTTTGATACATCTCATGCTCCCAACCTATTGTGAGCTTAATTATTGCACTAGGTGAAATATTTTAAAGTTATGGTGAGATATTTTTTGTAGATAGTAGATAGGAGCAGATTCAGGAGAGAAGTAAGTAGCGTGCTTAAAGAAAGCTCTGAAATGGAATCCACACAGGTATTGCTTAGGAAAAGAGGAAAAGTAAATATTAATATTTTATTTTAGGAAGTGATATTTTGAGGTTATTTTAATTAAATTATTTTTAATCTGTTCAAGAACAAATCAACATTAATATTGGGGTAAGATGAACATACTAAAAATAATTTAATTAAAGTAAATATTATATGGTGCAGCACGGCTAATAATTGAAATTGAACAACAAGGAAAAAACTGGAACAAAGTCAAGAATTTAGCAAAAAACAAGAGTTTGGAAGTGTGCTTTCAAGAGGAGTGACAGGAACTACTAATAGATAAGGACAGAGACAATCTTCATAAATTAATGAGTCATTTTTTTTACATCTTGCCTCATATTTTATGGTTCTTTAAACACGGGAACTAGTTTTCAAGAGAAGGATCTCTCTCATTTTCAACTGACATTATGACTTCTCTTAAAAACTAGTTCCTGTGTTTAAAGAAACGTAAAATATGAGGTAAGATGTAAAAAAAAAGACTCATCAATTTATGAATTAAGAACCACATAATGTTATTTCCCATATTTAACTATGAAGAGAAAATCTTGTTAATCCATTCATGCACTTTGTGAATTAATGAAGCACACGAAGGGTTTAAGTAGATTCCAAGAGTTTAATTGCCAATTCTATTAAATTGTACTCATCATCCTCTTATTGTGTCCTCTTTTGGAAGGTCGATTCCAAATATGCTTTCAACTTTGTTTTTTGAAAGTATTTCAACATCCACCACCGACTTGCTACGCCTGGCATGGTTTCACTGGAGCCCCTTAGCTTGCTCGTTTAAGGTATACTTGTCAGGATGATGCACATTGAGCTGATGTACATCAGGTCGATGTGCAGGTCCAACAAGAAACATGAAATGTGCTTACTACCTCCTACAACGTGGACGCAGGGTCAGACTTTGGGAGGCTCTATTAAACTGTAGTAAATAGTGAGTGGAGAACATATTTTAATCGACTCACCTCATACATTTTCAAACTTCTTTGATACCGACGGTTTTCAGACAATATCATGTCCTTCTTCAGTCATGGCTTCCACTGATGAAATTCCGTGATTGTTGATTTCTTTAGTGACATCACCTCTTGTGCTGCCATCTTTCATTGGGATTATAAACTTTGTAATTAAATTTTTATCCACCGGAATATCGAAATTCATAGATCGATATTTATTCTTCTGAATGCTGACTACATGTCACCCTTATACTGGGTGGATGGTCATCCACTTGTTATTAACACATGTGGATGTGAGATCACCAACCAGCTGGTAGACCAAGGGCATTCTAGAGTATTGTGCCTTGGAGTTCTTGTTGTTTTTTTAATGATAAAGCTTCATTTTATTGGTTTTTAGCCTTTCCTTGCTTATTTCTCATATTTTCTAAAGATCAAAAACTGTGTGTATGTAGGCATATATATATATATATATTTTTTTTTTTCCTTGGATTCACATTCTAAAATAATATATAGTGCAATTTTTACGATTTTCTTCAAATTAGAGTAGTGATTAATAAATTACAATAGGAACTAACATTATGAGGTTCTTCTTAATAAATAAAGTGAATCAGGTCAGTTTATCTGATAAATTCTTGATGTTCCATTTTACATGTTTCAATATGTTGTCCATACCAACGTCAGCTTGTCCAGACTGTTGATTTTTTATGTTATCAGATCTGAATGTCGACTCCCACTCCATCTTCTAGTTGACCAAAGAACTTGTGAATCAAATCTTTTTCTTTGTATCTTGTATGCCCATGTTTCCCTTAACAGAGATTTAGGCGCTCTCCCCCTACAGGGAAGAATTTTAACCATACTAATTTAGTTACACTTGTTTTCATGTAGATGTCATTTGAGTGGTCCGTGGTCAGTGTTCCACCTCATACTGACATCTAGGAAACCAAGGTAGTACTAGAATGGGAAAATTTGGTAAATTTTGCTTAGAGGCGTTTTCATTCAGGCTTAAGGATCTTTTACAAGCCTGAAAATCTTCAGACTCAGGACCCATGGCTTAAAGTCCCTCCTGGAGAACTTTCTCCTTGGATTTTTCCATCCTAAAAAAATCCATTGACCCCGACTGGGTTTGAACCCACGACCCTCGGGACCAGAGGCAAGTAGCATAACCACTAGCCCACCGCGGCCGATTCGAGAGAAAATCTACATCCATAAGAATAAAAATAGGATCATGAATTTTGAAATTCCCTGGAGAAAAAAAAATTATTCACAAGTTCTTCAGTCAACAAAAAGAAAGAGTGGAAGTCGACACACAGGGTCAAAAACATAAAAATCACTTATTTTAGGAATTCACACTATGAAATATATTCATTTAGGTAAAATTTAATCACTCACCTCATATTTTTCTTCTTTTTTTTATTTAAACTAGTTTTGGAACTTTACATATCAGTTCCATCATCAGTATCCTTACGACCATTGTTCTGTTGTCTTGAAGAGCCGTCTTTCACTCCCTCTGTTGGCAGACTGAAAAGCCTCGAAATCAGGTCATTCTCCCTGGGAATTTCAAAGTTCATCAGTTTCTCCTTTTCAAGAAAGGGAATTATGACAAGAAAGGGGAAGTAGAAAAATCTGCAGTGGCTGCCCATGCATGGTCTAAAAATCATCTTATCAAAAAGAAGGCTAAATAATTAAAACACATAGAAAAACCAAAAGAACTCACTGTTTGGGAAAATATCTACATAGGAGCAAAAAGGAGAAATTGATGAACTTTAAAATGACCCAAAAATGACTACAGCATCAGTAGACTGATTAGACCTAATAAGAATGAGAAAATTAAAGAAGAAAACAAATCAAGGATTTATCAAATTAAATGTGAAGAATGTGAGAAATTCTACATAGGAAAAACTAAGAGAAATTTGAAAACTAGAGTGAAAGAACATCTCGGAATGTCAAGAAAGGGGAAGTAGAAAAATCTGCAGTGGCTGCCCAAGCATGGTCTGAAAAACATCTTATCGAGAAAGAAGCTAAATTATTAAAACAAATAGAAAAACCAAAAGAACTTACTGTTTGGGAAAAGATCTACGTCGACACACAGGGTCAAAAACATAAAAATCACTTATTTTAGGAATTCACACTATGAAATATATTCATTTAGGTAAAATTTAATCACTCACCTCATATTTTTCTTCTTTTTTTTATTTAAACTAGTTTTGGAACTTTACATATCAGTTCCATCATCAGTATCCTTACGACCATTGTTCTGTTGTCTTGAAGAGCCGTCTTTCACTCCCTCTGTTGGCAGACTGAAAAGCCTCGAAATCAGGTCATTCTCCCTGGGAATTTCAAAGTTCATCAGTTTCTCCTTTTCAAGAAAGGGAATTATGACAAGAAAGGGGAAGTAGAAAAATCTGCAGTGGCTGCCCATGCATGGTCTAAAAATCATCTTATCAAAAAGAAGGCTAAATAATTAAAACACATAGAAAAACCAAAAGAACTCACTGTTTGGGAAAATATCTACATAGGAGCAAAAAGGAGAAATTGATGAACTTTAAAATGACCCAAAAATGACTACAGCATCAGTAGACTGATTAGACCTAATAAGAATGAGAAATTAAAGAAGAAAACAAATCAAGGATTTATCAAATTAAATGTGAAGAATGTGAGAAATTCTACATAGGAAAAACTAAGAGAAATTTGAAAACTAGAGTGAAAGAACATCTCGGAATGTCAAGAAAGGGGAAGTAGAAAAATCTGCAGTGGCTGCCCAAGCATGGTCTGAAAAACATCTTATCGAGAAAGAAGCTAAATTATTAAAACAAATAGAAAAACCAAAAGAACTTACTGTTTGGGAAAAGATCTACGTTCAAAAGAGCAAAAAAAAGAAATTGATGAACTTTGAAATTCCCGGTAAGAATGACCTGGTTTTGAGGTTTTTCAGTCAGCCAATGGAAGGAGAGAAGGACAGCTCTTCAAGACGACAGATACTGAGGATGGAACAGAAACTATGTTCCGAAACTAGTTTATAGTCAAATAAGAAGAACAATATGAGGTGAGTGATAAAAAATTCTACCTTACTGATGTTGGAACTGATATATAAAGTTCCAAAACTAGTTTAAATTAAGAAAAGAAGAAAAATATGAGGTGAGTAATTAAAATTACCTAAATAAACATACAAATCAACAGTCTGGATAAGCTGACAATGATATGGACAACATATTGAAACATATAAATGAAACATCAAGAATTTATGAGGTAAGATGACTGGATTCACTTTATTTATTACAGTACTTACCTATGCTACAATCCCAAAATGGAGTTAGTATGTTAGACCAAAAATGGCATAAAGGAGTGATGTATTCAATTTTAATAACCAAGAAGTATTGTGGAAGCCCTCTTATCTAGCCTGTATGGGACTGAACCCCTGGTCAAATAAACAAATGGCTGGATAATCCGATTTATAGATATTGATTAGCCAGTACAAATAAAGTTTACGAGTATTACTACAATACCAAAACTAATATGTTACATACCTGGTTATCCAATTCTCTTAATATTTATTAAGAGAACATTAACACATGATAAGCAGACATATACTGTGCATATTGCAATAACAACTACTCGTGTAAGACATACAGACATGTTAGTGAGCTATAGCATATGACTAATTGTCTATGTACAATAACTGTTAACCCAGGGCTGGTTAAAATGGCTCCCACTATATCCATATCTATAATTCATTATATCTGTAAAATTATTTTTATGTTAAATTTAAAAAAAAAATTATTATTTGAACAGTTGGTTGACCATATTAAAATACCATAATCATTATATTTGAAGAGAAAAATTTTCGCCTAGACTGAGACTCGAACCCGGGACCTTTGGCTTGCCGGGCCAAAGGTCCCGGGTTCGAGTCTCGGTCTAGGCGAAAAATTTTGTCTTCAAATATAATTTATCCTTCAGTGAGAAGTGTTAAATCAATAATAAAAACACCATAATCATTGTTTACAAAATTCTGTCGAATGGACTAACAGTGTTTGAACTTTGAACATTGTGTGCATTTCTTCATATTATTATTATTATTATTATTATTATTATTATTATTATTATTATTATTATTATTATTATTATTATTATTATTATTATCATATAACAACCAGAAGATTGGATGGACCGGCAAAATTGGCTATTAGGAATCATACGATGTCAAAGTCATTAATCAACCGATGATCTATCTATCTATTATTATCATAAAATTAAAATGTATTAGTTGGGGAAAGAGGATATTTCTTTGTTCAACCATTTTAAATGATTCCAGAAGCATTCAATAAGAAGTTTAGAAGCTTTACAGATGTAGCCTTAAAGTATTTATCAAAATACAATTTGAAACCTTCTTTAGGTAGGATTTCAGTTAGCTTTATAAGAGATACAACAGAGTATCCTTTAATGCCAAATTGTTGTTCTGGATTTTATCCCTTTACTATGTCAATTTTTAATAATATCATGCAACTAGATTACAGAACAAATGACCCAATTTTTTTTAAACCAAAACTTACTTAACATTTTCCAATACAATATTACAAAACTAACTAACTTCCCTGTTATGTGTTGCTTGGAATAATTTTACCCATACAGGATCATACTCTCTTCAATAGACAGGTGTTCAATTAGTTCCCCATGAGCTCTAACATTTTCATTGAATATATCAGTGAGTGGTCTCAACTTGTAGAAACAATCATTGGCATCTAATTTAGTGTTGCAAGATGTTTTCGGTCTGTTATGGTAGACGATCCATCCATAGTAATTCTGCCCAAAGGCAGGCCCTTCACTGCAATCATAGCATTTTCATGCTATGCTTACAGCTTTACTAGGGAATTATAGATGTGGTAGCTTCCCATTGCTTTCCACACCGGTGAAGGATGATGATGATAATGATGGCCATATGATTTCGGGGACCATTTGGGCCTTAAAGTTTTCCTGACATTTGTCTTACAGGTGAACAAAAACCCCAATAAAAACCACGCCCAGAAAAACTGCCCCGATCGGGGATCGAACCCGGGCCTGCTGCGTGACAAGGCAGCACGCTACCTCGAGACCACAGTGGTGGACATGGTAGATGATGATACTTAGAATGTCTGGCACATCATTCTCTGATGACCAGTGCATCCTCTTAACTGTTAGTTACTTCCTATTGTAATTTTATAATGCATCCTCTTATTAGAATACTAGCGTACCCGGCAGACGTTGTCCTGCCCGAACTTTCAATTCTCGTGTCATGGACGGACAATAAAAATATGTTACTTTTTTACCATAAAATTCAGCAATTAGGACATAATTAGATATTATTAAATAAGTTCGCAAGAAAACCTCTTACAGGCTTCTGTTGTGGCTCAAGAAGTGTGAATGATGACGTCACATAGTCATGAACATTAGAATTGTACCCTCCTTTGCAGATAAGTTAAGAACCGTCATATAACAATTATAGTAGAGTGAAAAAAAAAAGATAAATTGATGAGAGAGTCAGTTTTTTTTTTTTTTCCCCAGCTAGATTTCATTTCTGACCCACTGTGCACCGGCCGTCTTCCGGAAACCAAATGCCATTCCTCTCTGTCCATCGATTGATCTTCCTCCAATCCTCTGATATTCATAGCTGCTTGTACCCCTTCTACCCAAGTTTTCTTCAGTCTTCCTCTGTTCCTCCTTTCCATTGGGATCCATTCCATATATATAACAGCTGTGGGGAAACAAAGCAAGCTCTGGACAACCATCATAGTGAGGCGATAATAACTGCATTGCATGTGATCCAATGTATTGGATCACTAAATTTTTCTTTTTATTCAATGCCCCAGATTTGTCATTTTCAACATTTTCTGGTGTTCTCTCCTGGCATTGGCATAATTGTAATCCACTTCTGAGGTTGAGGCACCTGGAAGGCGGGGTTATGCTGCCCCGTTGATATGATAGGTGATGATGATAGTGGTGCTCCAGGAGGTCTTTAACCCATTGAGTCTGGATTTTTTTTTCTATTTTATGTCACTTGGAACTGGGATTTTTTAAGGGAAAATGAACAGTAGATGGGATTTTTCTTTTTTTTTATGTATATCAAATTTTATCAATTATTTTCAACCTTACTGATTTAATCCTTTAACATAGTAGGTGATGAGACAAATCTAACATTATTTCACTGTTTCAATAGTCCAACTTGGCGTGATAGGCTTTGAAATAGTCCTCTAAATGTAGCGGTACCTCACACTTCTTACACAAACAATGGACTTCAGCTCTCTTTTTCTTCACTATCTCCATGAACATTACTTTCAGAATCAGAATGACTCAAATCAAATTCAGCTTATCACTTTCAAGCTCACTTTCATCGCTTTCTAACAAAAGTTTCATAATTTTGTCTGCATTCAGGCTCCCAGCTACAGCCATCTTTATTCACAAATGCAGTAGTCGCACAAAGACGTGTTATGATATTATTTTCTCATTTATCAATAGTTTTTGATAGTTTGGACTCCAATGCTGCCAAATGCATGAAGAGAAATGTACCCAACAGTTATGTAAAAGTGAATGTTACTGCCATCTCTAAATGAAAAGATGAACTACGTTGTAAACACGACCACGGAACAATTCCGTGCTTTGGTCATCAGTCTGCCGGGCAAGACCATGGAACCATTTCATGCTTCAGAGCCAATGGGTTAATCTTAAACTTAATCTAAGGTGAATATGAATGATGATGAATATGATGGTCATATTATGTTTGGGGACTGTTTGGGCCTTGAAGTTTCCTGATATTTGTCTTACAGATGAGGAAAAACCCTGAATAAATCTCACTTAAGAATCTTGTCCCAACTGGAGATTTAACCCGGGCTCACTGCTTGACAAGGCAGCTTGCTACCTCGAGGCCACGACAGTGGACTATCGCTAAATATACTACACCATATATTTCAAGAATAAGTTGTATTTTCAAATAAATATATATAAAAATAAAGCATAGCCTAGAATCTGATGAATTAGATCACACACAAAATGTTTTATATCACCAAATATATGAAAAATATTATTAACCTCTGCAATAAGTATGCAGACTCCTTTATGCTATTTTCACTTCAGAAGTCCGATAAAACCAAGCAAATATTATTTTATTTTTGTCATTGTTGAGAGTTCAAAGAATAATAATTTCCACATAAATAATACAAATCTCTAAAATTTATTGTTGATTAACAAACATTCCAAGATTCAATTCTTTTTGGATCACATGCAGTGGATTAATATGGAAATGGTTTTTAAGGAACTGGGTATTGGATTTCTGGGCTGAGTTTGGATCAAGATAGAGATATTAGTGAATGCAGCATTGAATCTAAGATTTCAATTAGCCCTAGAGTTAGTTAGTTAGTTAGTTAGTTAGTTATAGTAAATGGTCTTTCAGGGATGTTATAGTCTTAATTTCCTGGCCTTTTGCATTACAGTTGTGTAAAACCTTGAAAAAAACTTCAACCTCAAAATTCAACCCAGCTAGTAATCAAACCCAGGCCTGCTGTATGTGGGGCAATTTTTCTTAGAACACAATGGTGGTCATGTAATTACATTCTTATATTTCATTTCTTAAGTTCCAGATGTTCAACAGGACTGCACAATATTCAGTGGTGTGTCATATTTAGGAGCAGCTGCTATTAATGCTCCAAAAAGTGAAGCTGAGATTCAACGTAATATGGGAATTTTAAATGAACAGTCATCAGAACAAGCCATCAAAGTATCTGTTTCAGTGCCAAGTTCTTCTGATGGGACTGTAGTGTAAGTATTTACTTTTTTTTTTGTAATGTTTCAATGGAATTTTAATATAATTTTTTGCATGACAGTGTGTTTTATCATACTTACAGCAATGGCATGATTAAAAGTTCAACTTCTTACATTTTAGGGTTGCCAACCTAAATAACTATACTGTTATAAAAATAACTATACTGTAATATTACATATTACAAACACGCATGTGGGAAGTGGTTTTTACAGAATCAAGGAAAATGTTTAAAAACTGAGAAAAATCTACGTATACTACATACAATGTATATAAAGAAAATATCCAAAAGGTAGTGTTAATATTCATTATACGAAACAAAACACTGCATTTTAACACATTCAGTACCGTAAACCAGTTAAGGCGTTTAAAGAGACTATAGTGTATGTGGCCGTCGGTCAGTTAACTCGTTTAAGAGCGGGCGCAAACAAACCGCGTTTATATTCGGCGCCTAAATATTGTGTTGGCTTAGTATGTCTTGAAGATCATAGATGGCATGTAAATGTACATTTTCTATTCCCGTTTGACATATTTAACCTTAGTGAATCCCCTTTTGTTTTTAAAACAAACAATACATGGAATTCGTTCACCCAAACTTATATCCAGGCTCCAATGCAGTCGTATATTTTTCTCGTTATCGCGCTGTTGTTTGTGCGTGAGTGAAACCATCGCGAAAGAAAAATATCTCACTGAAGAAGAATTAGTGAATATTTTGTATAATGATGATTCAGGTGATAAACTGATTCCTGAATTAGAAGATTCACAAAGTGAAAGTGAAGATGAACTTCCACTTTCTGAAATGGATACACCGATACCATGTGATGTCAATCACCCAAGTTATTTCACCATCAAATCCTACTAGGATATCTCCTTTAGGTATGTACAAAATTTGAATTTTCTAGGACTAATAGTTTGTGAATAATGGTCCATTTTCTGAAGTGCCGCGAAAAGTGTAGCTGGGGTATTTAAATGGCTGCCCTATGGGTATATAAATGCCCCTGCTCAGTGCCTGGTACTGAATGTGACACATTAAATGAACTGAACTTTATTTGAAACAATATAAACAATAATACGTACTTGCCACCATTTTATCACTAAATGGTCTCAAGGTGTGCTCCCTAGAACCAAGGAATTTGGTTATGCTTATTTATGTATAGATCTCATCGAATGGCATATGCTAAGCTCACCGTCTGAAAGAGATGCAATTAGGCAACTAAGATATTATTTGAATGGAAAATGCCAAATAAATTTTTCACAGAGGATGTAATTTAGCCTTGAGGTTCTTTCACGAGCCCAAAATCTTCAGACTTGGGATCCATGCCTTAAGGTCCCTCCCAGAGGGGTCCCTTGGATTCTTCCATCCTTAAAAACTCATCGACACCAGTCAGATTTGAAATTGCAAATTATATTTGAAGAGAAATTTTACATCTAAACAGAGATTTGAACCTATTGTCTTTGGTTTTGTACACCAGTGCTCCATCACTAAACTATTAGACTCCCTTTATGGTGAAATTAAACCTCATAGTGATTAATTCCTATAAAAGTTAAATATTAGACTCCCTGTTTAAATCCAAATTATTTATTTATATTTCTTTATATTATATTTCTCCCTTTTCATTAAAATTGCTACCCTTGGACCACCGCATCCACATTATAGTATAACTGAGATACCATATATCAAATTTGACTATAGGGTATGGAAGTGCCAGTTGCATGAAGGGTAAATATAAAATACAGTACATACAATATCCATCCATAGTAATTCTGCCCGAGGGCAGGACTTTCACTGCAATCATAGCATTTGCTTTGCAGCTTTACTAGGGAATTATAGGTGTGGTAACTTCCTGTTGCTTTCCACACCGGTGAAGGATGATGATGATAATGATAAGGATGATGATGATGGCAGGATGATTTTCGGGGACAATTGGGCTCTATGCTTCCTGACATTTGTCTTACAAATGAGGAAAAACCCCCCAAAAAAAAAAACCTCACCCAGGAGCCTGTCTTGACCGGGAATCAAACTCAGACCCACTGCATGACAAGTCAGCATGCTATCTCCAGACCACATACAATATAATAGTTTGAAATAAACTCACCAATTACTGTGTGTTATTTACTCTATCAAACTTAAAAACACAACATTATTTACCATTTAAATTTTCACATCCTATCGTAGGTCTTATTTTGAATTGTCTTAAAAAAATCAGTAAATTTTATTTAATTGCCTAAAGGACTGTGTTTTCTTTCTTTCAGTTATATAACAGAAATGCTCTATGCAGTATCTATGTGTATCTGTAGTATTTATTTTAATTTTTAAAATAAAATATAAAATGAATAAAGTAATTTTATTGGGAGACACATTTTCTTCTGTATATATTTAATTTCATGGTATATTGGATCATGTTAAATAGAATTCTACTGTATTATTATCTTCATATGAATAAAATTGTAGTAAGATAAATTCAAGATTTTTTTCTTATTTATGACTTACACAAAAATTTGAGTCCCGTGCTATAGTGGAATGGTTTAAGGCATGAATGCCTTGGTGCATAGCTATGGGACTTGCACTACTTCGAGTCACATTGGTGAGGGGGGATAGAAATTTTCTCATGGAATTTCAGCCAGTATGGGACGTGTCCACCCAGCATCATGAGAATTTGTTTACCTGCAATAAGTAATGGCTCTAGATTGAGAAAACCAGCTATAACGCTGGAGACCTGACCAACTGACCACATGTAACCCCTATAGTGGTTGGATGATTGTCCAACTCTGTGATTAACACATTTGGATGGTGGGCCAAGGGTCATCTAAGGCCTATCGTGCCATGGAATTTTGGAGTATGCAAAAGTTATTCATATTTCCTCTTATCATGGGAGATCAATTATAAATGTGCCCCCATTCATCTGTCTTCTCAGGTTAATCTACTTTTAATTCTTCCAAATCATATTCTGATAACCTGACCCCACGTCACATCATGGGTGATTGATAGTTCAAGTGAGGTAATGCTTATTGGAATGAATTACACCAGGAATGTTGTCTCTGGCACCTCCAAGGTAGATGTGAAGGTCTATAAGAACAAGAAATCTGAATGAGTGTACTGAAGGAGTTCCAGTGAAGCCATTTAGTGCCAAAGTTGATGGTGGATGATTGAAATGCTTTCAAGAATCAAATAGCACTTAGAGAAAATTATTTTCTAATGTACTGGCAATAATTGAATAGTTGCCCCGAAAAGAGATCTAACCCACAATCTACAAATTGTTGGTAAAACAAAAAAATGTATAATGTTCATTTTGAAGCTATTACCTTTATTATATCATACTTTTTAATCTCTCATCCTATTGGAATCATATACAGCAAATTTGAATGCAAAATAACATGATAATAGCTAAATATTAACAATTTAATACATTAATATTTAATTGTATCACATATTTTTTAATCTCTCATCCTATTGGAATCATATACAGCCAATTTGAATGCAAAATAACATGATAATAGCTAAATATTAACAATTTAATACATTAATATTTAATTGTGTCACATATTTTTTAATCTCTCATCCTATTGGAATCATATACAGCCAATTTGAATGCAAAATAACATGATAATAGCTAAATATTAACAATTTAATACATTAATATTTAATTGTATCACATATTTTTTAATCTCTCATCCTATTGAAATCATATACAGCCAATTTGAATGCAAAATAACATGTTAATAGCTAAATATTAACAATGTTTTTTATTATTAATTTAACATTTCTCAATGAAAGATAAATTAAATTTGAAGAGAAAAATTTTTTTCGCCTAGACCGGGACTCGAACCCGGGACCCTTCTTCAAATTTAATTTATCTTTCATTGAGAAATGTTAAATTAATAATAAAAAACATCATTAGAGGCCTTACTGGCTTTTAAAGTAATGTTAAATTTCCAATAAATGTCTTCTTAACTAAGAAGCCGCCATTTGCAAAGATAGAAACAATGGTTTCAAAAGCATTTGGCGATAGGGAATTACAACGTATATAAGAGAAAAATTTGCATCTAGATCGTAACTCGCCTCGGTAGCTCAGTTGGTAGAGCACTTGGCCCGGAAAGCCAAGGGTCCCGGGTTCGAGTCCCGGTCTAGGCGAAAAAAATTGTTCTCTTCAAATTTAAATATTAACAATTTAATACAGAATTGAGTGCAAAGGTGATCTATCTTTATAGAGTGGAAAAATTATCTAACACTTATTTAACTTAAAATGCTATAATAAGAAATAGAAAATACATATTGAACACTGATTCAGTTAGAAAAATTTCTAACTAAGGGTCAGTTTCACCAACAGAGGTAACTGTATTACATCAGTTTTCCCTATGTATAATGCATAGCTTAAACTGGCGTAATACAGTTACCTCTGTTGGTGAAACCAACCCTTAATCAGTTTTCAGCATTTATTTTCCATTTAATGTTATTTCATTACATTCTTTGTGTATTTCTTATTTTCACTCAATTTCTCTATGATTCTGATTAGAATTCACGGAACTGAGGTGGAATGAATTTGCACGTGCAGTAATTGTTTTTCTGTACTGCTATTAATGACTTGACTAACTGCTTCCGCCATTTTATTACATATAAATCACTATTTGTTTGGAAGCCAACTTTTAAAAATAAATAAACCAGGTCTTGAAGAGAGTATGGATAATTTTACATGCACCATTCCATGATACTCTCTGGATAGATCACTAATGCACTAAAAACTCAACTTTCAAATTTTTGTGTGTTAGATCTGTTTTTGGGGCAACTCTTCAATTCATATTTATATGGAGCTGCTGTAAGCCCAGAAAATTCTGACATGCTTACCGTTATAATAAATTATATTCACTATTTAAGAAACCTTTCCCTTTCAGTATATTGTCCTTTTGTTTGAAAATAATGTGTAAACTTCATCAGTGGCTTCCTTGGATTAACATGACTTCAGTGGAATCCATTTAGTTATTAATTTTTGGTATTCTAATCACACTTTTAGAAATACTTTGGAGGTGAGAGAAACTACATTTCCTCTGAACTTCACTCCGATATGCTATCTCCTACTTGAGCTCTGCCAAACTCCCATGATGTGGACTTTGGAATGGGTATACAATATGGACTGCAACAAACAGAGATTTAAGTAGGATACAGGATAATGGTGATCCCACTAAAGTCCTTAGGAGGCCCTTTGGGGAGTAGAAGATAAGGCTCCCACCTTTTTCTAGTCTGTCCAGCCTAAGAAACACTTTGACATTTAACTTCTGAATGTATTATTCTGCACAGCACATATAAAAGTACATGCGACCTCTGTCAGCTGCTTGTTACAAGCCGATAAATTAATGCACAACAATTGTAAATCAATGGTAAAGAGAAAAATTTTTGCCTGAACCGGGAATCGAACCCCGAACCTTTAGCTTTCCGTGCTAATGCTCAGACCACCGAGCTAATCCAGGCTTCATTCCCATCCAAGCAAGAATCCTTCCTTTACCTTTACTCTACTGGCCCCACATTCAATTGCAATGAATCATCATTCACAAATACACAATGAATGGCTTCTACCTGAAGAAGACATGAAGGGACTCCACACAGCTATAGCATTATTTATTAAATTAATATTGAGAAACTAAAGCTCTTACTATCATAGAACTAAGTAAATTAATAAACACAATTAAATTATTGTAAATCAATGGTAAAGAGAAAAATTTTTGCCTGAACCGGGAATCGAACCCCGAACCTTTAGCTTTCCGTGCTAATGCTCAGACCACCGAGCTAATCCAAGGCTTCATTCCCATCCAAGCAAGAAAGCTAAAGGTTCGGGGTTCGATTCCCGGTTCAGGCAAAAATTTTTCTCTTTACCATTGATTTACAATAATTTAATTGTGTTTATTAATTTACTTAGTTCTATGATAGTAATAGCTTTAGCTTCTCAATATTAATTTAATAAATAATGCTATAGCTGTGTGGAGTCCCTTCATGTCTTCTTCAGGTAGAAGCCATTCATTGTGTATTTGTGAATGATGATTCATTGCAATTGAATGTGGGGCCAGTAGAGTAAAGGTAAAGGAAGGATTCTTGCTTGGATGGGAATGAAGCCTGGATTAGCTCGGTGGTCTGAGCATTAGCACGGAAAGCTAAAGGTTCGGGGTTCGATTCCCGGTTCAGGCAAAAATTTTTCTCTTTACCGTTGATTTACAATAATTTAATTGTGTTTATTAATTTACTTAGTTCTATGATAGTAATAGCTTTAGCTTCTCAATATTAATTTAATAAATAATGCTATAGCTGTGTGGAGTCCCTTCATGTCTTCTTCAGGTAGAAGCCATTCATTGTGTATTTGTGAATGATGATTCATTGCAATTGAATGTGGGGCCAGTAGAGTAAAGGTAAAGGAAGGATTCTTGCTTGGATGGGAATGAAGCCTGGATTAGCTCGGTGGTCTGAGCATTAGCACGGAAAGCTAAAGGTTCGGGGTTTGATTCCCGGTTCAGGCAAAAATTTTTCTCTTTACCATTGATTTACAAAAATTTAATTGTGTTTATTAATTTACTTAGTTCTATGATAGTAATAGTTTTAGCTTCTCAATATTAATTTAATGCACAACAATTGTTTTAATTTTTAATGTTGCAGGTTGTATTAATGCACACAGTGGTATGTCAAAAGCTAAATTAAATTATAATTATATTAAATTAATGTTGGGAAGTGAACATAATGAGGTGTAATCATCAAAATTCATTGGAGAACGTGAAAAACATTAAATTTATGAGGTGAGTTGTCAAAAAATGTTCTCTGATGAATTTCAATAAATTATGGTTGTTAATATTAAACAAATTATTTCAAATTTGAAGAGAAAAATTATACGCCTAGACTGAGACTCGAACCCAGGACCTTTGGCTTTCTGGACCAATGTTCTACCGACTGAGCTACCTGGGTTCGAGTCCAAGTCTGGGTATATAAATTTTCTCTTCAAATATGATTTATCCATCCTTGAGTTGTATGAAATGAATAGCATTGAAAGAAGCCGTACTGGCTTATAATGTAATGTAAAAATTTCCAAATAAATGTCTTCTTAATAAAGAAGCCGCCATTTGCAAAAATAGAAACAAAGGTTTCATAGCATTTGGTGTATGGGAATTTACAACAAATATAAGAAAAAAAAATTGCGTTCAGATTGGAACTTGTCCCGGTAGCTCAGTCAGTAGAGCATTGGCCCGGAAAGCCAAAGATCCTGGATTCGAGTCCAAGTTTGGGCGTATAATTTTTCTCTTCAAATATGATTTATCCATCATTGAGATGTATGAAATGAATAATAAAAACATCAAAATTAATTCAAATCAATGATTTAAATTAAAATAACTGTACTCCAACTCTCTCCAACAGCACGACAGGCCTAGAAGGCCCTTGGCCTGCCAGCCGTCTACTGGCCTCACGTCCACATGTTTAACACATAGATGATCATAAGCCAGTGTAGGGGTGACATGTGGTCAGCATGTCGGGTCCCCCAGCCATTATAGCTGGTCTTTTCAACCTGGAGTCGCTACTTATCGTATAGCTACCCAAATGTCTCATGATGCTGAATGGGCACTGATCCCATACTGGCTGAAATTCCATGAGAAAATTTCTTCCCCCATGGGGACTCGAACCAGCACAAGTCCTGTAGCTTCTTGCCTTAACCACTCGACTAAGGCGCAGGACAAAATAACTGTACTTACAGTAATAAAATAACTGTCTAGCAAGACATTAACAATATTTCTTTTCACAAAAGAAAATCCTATATCTGACAAGAATGTGTGAAAACTCGACCTCTTAAAAGTGGGTAAATCAGGGTCTTCATTCACAACGGTCAGAACTTTATTTAAGGTAGGTGGTTCTTTGTTTAAAAAAAAACATATGCACTTTATAACAAACTGCACACTTCACAAAATCCTTGACCACTCCTAAAACAGGTTTAGGCTTTTCCCTCTTCTTGTTGAGCTTTTTCATGTTACCAGTTTCTTTTAATTCCTGCAAATATGTACAACACTACTCTCTGACATTACAGTATATTCTGCAGTTAATTCATTACAGTGCCAGGATTATGCTCCATAAATTTTCGAAATATGTTTTAATACCATCTGTTTTTCACCACTCTTTAACAATTTCCCTTTAGAATAAAATTATTTTCAGTCTAATCATCTTACCTCAATATTAATGTTGATTTGTTCTTGGACATGTTTCAAAACAATTCTGTTTTATCGTCAGCTAGTCCATCCCTTTAGGATGCTTTTTATAATTTTGATCACACACTTTATCACCAAGTTAAGTTACCATAAACTATACAATAACTGTCATATTTGTAACTGACATTCAACTTCCTCTCAAGAATCGATCAGTTTCAAACAAGTGTGAATTTTTAGCTACTCTTCGACCTTCAAAGAAACATGTAGGTATATACTGTATTCTGATCAGCTGTAGTTAACGTAAGTAGCTTCAAATATGTGATTATATTAATTGAATACATTATATATTTTTTTGCTTCCGCTGAACTGGGCTTTGGCCATGAACGAATCACAGTAACTGCAGCAGTCATGGGCTTTGTGGATTATCCGCCCATTTGTTTTCCTCAAGTGTGTTTCTTAGGCTGGACAGACAATAGACTATCAGCATGATATGTTAGCCCTGCTAGATGGCTGCCTTTACCTCCCGAACATATGTCTGGTATTCATTTGTATTAGAGGCTGATCCAACCCTAGGGACATGGTGCTGCTAGAAGGATTAGGCCAGTTTATAATCCCGACCCCATTGGGACTTGAATCCACAATTTTACAGCTTGTGACATGTTGCTTTAACCAACTGTGCTATGGCAAGACCCCAGTATACATGGAGTGAAGATGAAATTTTTATGAAATATGTTAGGAAAAACTGACACATCTAAAGGATGAATGAAATGAGATATTTAGAAGAATTATGGGAAGTAAGCCAGGAGGAAGATGGAGGGTTCAAAGACCAAACTGAAGATGAATGAATGGTGGGAATATTTCAGGGTGTGAGGTACTTGATACTTGAGTACTTGTGGTTGATTGCTAGAGATGGAGAAGTTTGGAGGAGGATTCTGAGAGAAGAACAAATTATGAAGGATGTTAAAAGAATAAATAGAATAGATTGGAGTGAAGTAGAGGAGAGGGATATATGAAATGATTGAGATAGTTGGAGACTTTTGTCTCTGTATGTTGCATGTGACCCACTACAACATTTGAGACATGGCACAAATGCTAACATTTATATCCACTTATACAATTCTCTTACGTTCAATGGCAGATAGTTAGAGCCATCAGACAATTTCTATTTGAAGTATTTTTAATGAGAATTTTACATTACTTTTAAGCAGTAAAGCTTAATTTTTGCGCAATAGTGCATTTTGTCGTACTTACCAACATTGGCAACCATTATTGAAAGTTCAACTTCCTACATTTTGGGGGTGCCAACCCAAATAACTATATTGTAATTCTTACATTTATACCCACATGCGGGAAGTAAAACCACTGCCCTCTGCATATACTATGTACAATGTATATACAGAAAATATAAAAAAAAAGGTAGTGTTAATATATCATCATCATAGTACATTCACGAATTTAGGCCATTTGTTGACCTGTTTCGGCCTCAAGAGAAACACCATCCAAAAGTCTTTTGAGTGGACGTCCTGGTCTTCTTTCTGCAGGTTGATATCTTAACATTTGTTTGGGTATTCTGTGATCTTCCATTCGATGAACATGTTGCATCTATCTTGACTTATAATCAGAAATTTTGTTTTTTAAAGGTTCCATGTGTAATTCTTCTAAGATGTCTTTTTTTTTGTGATCTAGTAGTGTGTATCCTGCAGTCCTCCGAAGGTATCTAATTTCAGCAGATCTAAGTCTCTGTATATCCTTCTGTTTCAACGTCCATACTTCGCTACCATACAAAAGAGTTGGAAGAGCCAGTGTTTTATACACTTTTAATCTTGAATTCTTTTGGACTAACTGCGGCTTGAAGATAGGATTTATTAATCCTAAAATTCTTAAAAATTTAGATATTTTTGCATTTACATCCTTTTCTTCTTCATATGAGATATTGCATCCTAGATATGTAAAATTATTCACCTGCTCCAAAATGTTATTGTCCAGTACAATTTTACTTCTGACAGGATCTACACCTTAAAATGCCATAATTTTTGTTTTTTCTGTAGATATCTTCAAACCGTATTCTTCTGTAATTTTGTTAAGTTCATACAGACCTTTAATATACATTATACAAAACAAATCACTGCATTTTAAATGAAGTGAACTTATTTGAAACAATATAAAACAATAAATACGTACTTGCGGCCATGTTATCGATAATTGTTCTCAAGACCTCCTATTGTTTTAACTAATGAACATTACCCACACTGTTAACGTTAGTCAATTGTTTATAATGAACACAAATATTTCCAACAAAGATATTATTTTACTATTATTTATTATTTTCAAAACACCATCGTGCAAAAAATAATGTAGAATGCATGTTTGTGAAGTGTTTTACAGAATCTTGGAAATTAGAAACATCGCTATCACTCGGTTTTAAACATTTTTCCTCGATTCTGTAAAAACCATTTCCCAACCTCGCATCATAATATACTATTAACATGTTCCAGTCAACATGTTCAGATGATAATTTTTCTTTTCAAAAAATAAGTTAATAGATTATTCGAAAATTAGTTTATCATATAATTTTGTTGGTTTACAGCCTATATGATGCCAATTCACATATGGTGATGGCCCGATATGAAATCCATCGAATCCTATTCTATGCACGAGGTACAGCAGGCTCATCTGAAGCTTCATGCTTTGCCTTCACTTGGTCTCATGGAGATACTCAAGAATCAGCCATATTTCAGTGCCATGTTTTTAGATGTGACATTCCTGAAGCAGTAAGTAACCTTTAAAATAATATGCTCTGATATTTTTTGCATTTGATTATGATTGGTATTTCAGGTCAGTTATATTATTTAGTCTCTTTCTTTAAGAGAGAAGAAAAGATTACAAGTATTTAAGAATTAAGTCCTAGGCAAATGTTTGGACCAAACGGAGATGAAGGGACAGGTGAATAGAAAAAACTACATAACAGTGAGCTGCATGATCTTTATGAGATATCAGATATTATAAGAATGTATAAGTCTAATAGACTACGATGGACAAGACATGTGGTAGGAATGAGAAATGAAAAGTGTCCAGTAGATAAACCAAGAATAAGTTTGATGAATAATATTAACATGATTTGAGAGAGGTGAATTATAAAGGAAATGATTGGAAAACAAGCTGTAAATAGGGATGTCAGTGAGGCATGAATTTACAGGTTCAATAGTCCCAGTTATTTGGTATTTCAAGTTTAAAAGAAGTATGGGAATAGAAGTGCAGAAGGACAATTACCTTAATCTTATATATAAAAATGAATGTTTGTTTGTTTTGTTTATACTTTATGCGCGGTCATACCGTTGATCCGATTGTGATGGGGCGTTTTGCAAAATGTTCAAGAGATTCCCCGGGATGAACATAGGCTATAAGAGAGTTGTGATACTCAACTCCTACACCCTTAAAAATGCGCTTTGTAGTGGAAAACGTGAAAAAAGTAGCTATTTGGATGCTTAAATGGCTTACTCTGCCTAAACCATAACAAATACGTAGATTCCTGTGCATGGCAGATATTCTTTTACGGATAATTCACAATAACGAATTTTGTGTTTAGCTCATTTATGCCAAGAAGATCGAGTTAAGTAGATTCCCGGGCAACACTGGTAATCAGCACAGGGAATCTTAAAATAATTACGATTACATTTATAATTATTTTTCATTTTACTTATTCAACTAATCATAAGAAATACATTAATGTTTGTCTTTCAGCTCATTTATGCCAAGAACATCGAGATGAGTAGATTCCCGGAAAACGCCGGATAAAAAGCACGGGGTATCTAAAAATAATTATGATATAAATTTTTCCATCCACTTATTTAACTAAACATAAAACACATTAATTTTCATATTTCAGCTCATTTATGTCAAAAGATTGGTATAAGTAGTTTCCCGGGCAACGTCGGGTAATCAGCATGGAGTATCTAAAAAATATAAATTTATAATTATTTTTCATTTTACGTACTCAACTAAACATAAAAGCATATTAAATTTTAATTTATTTAGGCGTAGCAATGCATGTCAGGTATTAGCTAGTTTTAAATAAAACAACAAAAAACAGAGGTGTTACTATTCTAGAATATGATAAGAAGGGCAAGGATTTTAATGTACAATAAAATACAGGCTAATGCATTATAAAAATGCAATAATGCACTAACAATTACCAAAGAAGCACTAAAATTAAAAATAATGCAATATGATATATGTAGACTTCAAAAAAGCATATGATTCAATTAAGAGGGAGAAGTTATATAGTATCCTGCTGGAGTTCGGAATTCCTAAAAAGTTAGTTAGACTTATACGAATGTGTCTAAATGGCTCAAAGAGTAGGGTGCGTGTAGGCAAACAGTTCGGACACTTTTGAAATCCAGAATGGGTTGAAGCAAGGAGATGCACTATCTCCTCTACTATTTAATTTTGTACTAGAGCATGCCATTAAATCTTTAGAAAATGAGGAAGGCTTACAACTGAATGGTATTAATAAGCTGTTAGTTTATGCTGATGATGTAGTACTACTGGCCGATAGCGAGGAGATACTAAAGGCCAACACACACACACTATCGACTAACACTAAGAAATTAGGACTGGAAGTAAATATCAGTAAAACTAAATATATGGTCACATGTAGAAATCCATTATATAATGGAAATTGACAGCTAATGACAAATGAGGTCAATTTTGAGGAAGTGGCTGAATTCAAATACCTAGGGACAATAATCACAAATAGGAATGAGATCTACAAAGAAATTAAACATAGGCTCAATTCTGGAAATGCATGCTATTATGCATTGCAGAGACTTTTGATGTCCCAACTCCTTTCAAAAAACGTTAAGCGAAAATATATAAAACTATTATTCTACCAGTTATATTATATGGATGCGAAACATGGACTCTTACTTTAAGGGAGGAAAGGAGATTACAAGTATTTGAGAATAAAGTTCTTAGGAAAATTTTTGGACCAAAGAGAGATGAACAAACAGGTGAATGGAGAAGACTACATAACAATGAAGCCAGATATAATAAGAACAGTTAAGTCTCATAGACTGCGATGGGCAGGACATGTTGCACGTATGGGGAATGAAAGACGTGCATGGAAAGTTCTTGTAGGAAAGCCAGAAGGAAAACGCCCAGTTGGTAGACCAAGAATTGTACAGGGAATGATTGGAAAGCATTGGCTCAGGATAGGGATGTGTGGAGAGCTTATGTCCACGTGGCCATGAACCTACGGGTTCGATAGTGCCAGTGAGTAAGTAAGTATGATATTTATAAAATTCACATTTGCAGGTAATTATAAGGTGTTCACATTTTTAATCCTGCATTGCTATGTACAACAAACAACTGTTGTCAAAGGAGAAAAAATGTTTATTGTCTCTTAATAAGGACTTGTACATTGAGAAATTCCTTTCCACTAAAGATGAATATTCAAAATAAACTATATCACTGGATTGTAAGCCCACTGGTAGTACTCCTACATAATAATTATCAGCTGACAGAACATCAGCTATTGATGACAGCATAGCAAATCTTTTATTTTTTCTCAAAATCATTATAATTTTCTTCATTACACCCATTCCCATTTCCCCACTCACTTTTACTAGATCATTTATTACAGTTTTTCACTGGTTCCTTTGCTCCACTAATTGAACTCCTTTTTTCTATAAACGAGTCCTAGGTACAGTTAGTTGGAATGTAGGAAGGCAGAACCTCTTCATAAAATGTAAGTTCAAGTCAGTTTATAAGAATTAAATAAATCGTGATTATTTCTTACCTCATACCTCTATGTTCCTTTAAACATACTATTGCAGTATCGGCGACTCCTTGTCACCATCGTCTGCTGTTTTCACGATTGTCAATTTTTTCTTTTGTTGATAATTATCCAAACTGCCATCTGATGTTCTTTTTAAGGAATTATTTTCTAAACTGCCATCTGGTGTTCTTTTTAATGAATCAATTTCTAAACTGCCATCTGTTGTATTTTTGAAGAACTTTGTAATCAAGCTCGGTTCGTCTGGAATTTCGAAGTTCATGGTTCTAATATGGGTTTTTGAATATATATGTTTTTTCCCAAACTGTTAAATCTAAAGGTTTAGATAGATGTTTCAAAAGTTTTGTATACTGGTAGAGACAGTAAAAGTAAATTATGTTTAAAAAATGCAGATTTCCTTGCAAAAATGCATAAAACTGCCAAAAAAGTATGTTTGAGTGGTTCAAATAATTACTAATTTACTAAAATCCACAAAAATGCAATATGCCAAAAATCTGACAAAAAATGCAAATAAATGCAACCACAAAGTTGCCTATTTTGAGTTCCTTTTCCGCCAAAACACATTTATATCTAGCTGAGCATTGTATAGTTTTCATAAAAAAAAAGAGATGTAAATGCATCAAAATCCTTGCCCTAGTGATAAGTGACTTGAGGAATGTATATAAATAATATAGTTTTTTTAATTATATTAATTTTAGTCTGGTCATCTTACCTCAATATTAATGTTGATTTGTTCTTGAACATATTTCAAAACAATTCTGTTTTATCGTCAGCTTTCCCAGAGGTAAGATGTCCAGACTGAAAATAATATAATTAAAATAACCTCAAAATATAACTTCCTAAAATTAAATATTAATATAGTTTTTGCTCAGATGAAAGTATAAAAAATAGCAAAAAAAATTGGAAATGGAGGTAGAAATGTGATATAAACTTTTTGAATCATAGAAAAATAGCTTTGAATTATGGTTAGAATAGGATTGCCAACTTAAAAGAATGTTGGTCAGTACTGCCAGCTATATTGGTTCAGTTGCTATCTATGTCATATTAAATTCCATTGGGGTAGAGGATAAAAAATTATAGGAAACTTTAATAATGTAACATAACAGGAGCTAACTTAAAGTAACATGGTCACATATTTATTAAATAGAACTATCAAAGTTTTATTGATTTTCGTAAGTATAATATATATTTATTTAAATATATTAATGGAAATCAATTAAACTTTGATAGTTTTATTTAATAAATAAACATTATGGATTTTCATCAAGTATACACCAAATCAATTGATTACTTAATACAAGCTGAGACAAGCTTCTTGTGACTTAGCATTTTAAATTATTACTCTGGATTAAACAGTGCACACAGAATATTTGGTTTTACAACAGTTGTATCAAGCATAATCTTAAACGTAAATACATTCATATCAAGATAACTTTAATACCTCAGTTTCAAGGAAAGCTACAGCAGTAGTAGTGAGAACATGGTTCTGAGAAGAAATAAATCTGCAGTACAATAGAAAACACTTTTAAGTGTATATGTGATGTACATACATTCAGACCTAATGTTTAGATTAAATAATATTGAATTTGATATTATTGATTTTAAGACAAGAAATAAAGTAAGTGTGTTGATTCATAAGAAATATTTAACTAAAAAGAAACAAAGTGTCTAAATTACATGTGTCGAAAAATCTAGAGAAGTTACTAGGTTTTCTAATCAACTTTTTTGATCGATTTGTTAATATTTCTGACACTAATTTTACTAAAAATTAAATACATTTATTAGATAAAGGTTTTAAATTTAATTTTAATGTTGACAATAGTGATATTTTACTACAAAATTTAGGTGTCAAATGTGAATTGATTTTAAATGATAACAATATATTATCTGGACATGTTAATGTTGAGTTAGCAGAATGTGCTGTCACAAAAATTATCAGTGATTATAGGAAAACAGTCCCACTACATATATTTTATAATTGGATAGCTAAATGAATAAGAAAGAAAATATTAAATAATAACATTGATTTGACATGAGCAGATAAAGGACAATCTTTAGTAACATTGAATAAAGATGATTATATTGCCAAAACTTTAAAAAAATTATGAAAATCAATAAAATTTTAATATTTTAAAATACAATAGGAAGTAACATTAAGAGGTTTGTTTAATAATTAAAACAATTTGTCTGTTCATTCTTACCTCTTAGAGTTGTTTTTGTCGAACATATGTTTCAGAGCTTCTTAGCCCCATCATCAGTGATTACTGACTGAATTTTCTCATGTTATTAGCCCTGATTCTTGATTCCTGCTCTCTTTGCCTCTGGTCCAAAGAATTTACTAATGAGGTTCCTTTCTGTGGGAATTTCAAAGTTCATAATTCTTTCCTTGTTCTTCTGTATATAGATTTTTTCTAACTGTTTTAATAATTTTGTGTTTACATCTATTTTGTGTTTTTCTGACCAAACACATAATAGATATAAACACAAAATTATTAAAACAGTTAGAAAACAAATATGAACTCACCATATGGGAAAAAATCTATATACAGAAGAACAAGGAAATTCCCGCAGAAAGGAACCTCATTAGTAAATTCATTGGACCAGAGGCAGAGAGAGCAGGAATCAAGAATCAGGGCCGGCAACATGAGAAAATTGAGTCTGTAATTGCTGATGATGGGGCTAAGTAGCTCTGAAACATATGTTCGACAAGAACAACTCTAAGAGGTAAGAATGAACAGACAAAATGATTTAATTATAATACTTTAATAGTTTTATTTAATAAATAAACAATATGGATTTTCATCAAGTAAACACCAAATTAATTGATTACTTAACATAGTCAGGTTAGTGAAATAGTAGTTTTGAATATAATAGCTCAAATAACGTGCTCTAAAAATTCATGTGTCTCAAAACTGTACCAAACTATATCGGTAGATGTCACAGTAAAAAAAAAAAAAACACATGTTGGCCGCATGAGATGTATGAAGGTGATTTGGAAAGTAAATTCCAATATATATTTTTTTGCAGAAAACACGTGTTGTGAGAACGTTTCCTACATACCAGTGAAAAGTATTCATATTTCAATTATTTTTTCAACATAATTTTCATTTACATTCAAACATTTGTCATAATCTTTCACAACCATCGAAATCTCTGTGTAAAACTCTGCCACCTGTGATTGTAGCCACCCATTCACACTCTCCTTGAGCTCCTAATCCATTTGGAATTGTGAATTGGTGATTCTGTCTGACCACTTCATCCATTATTGCAACAAGTTCTTCATTCACATCAAATGGTCAGCCACTTCGTTCTTCATCATGGACCCTAGTGCATCTGTCTTGAAATTCACCATCCCAACATTTAACACTGTCGCTCATAATGTCCCCATAACCTGCAGTATTTTCACAATGAATTTCTGCTGCATCAATTTTTTTGCCCAGAAAATCCATATTATTCCACATACCTCACAATTTGAGGAGCTTCTATTGTTTGAGACATTTTAAATACCTGTCTTAGAGAGAGAAAAGTTTGAATGCAACAACACAATATATTGCTGGGAGCATACTGAACCCAGCTATACAATGGATCAAAGATGATGATGTATTGACATAGACTTTCACGGCTGGAGTTGCTATGATGATCTTGAAGAAGATTTTCGAGCTGTAGGCCGTGGTTGTGAGGCTTGTAGTTTCCCGACATTTCGCCAGAGACTGCGTCTGGCATCCTCAAGGGTTGTTTTGAGACTGGCAATTCTGTCCACTGTCTGTCCTATTTATACGTTCACCGTGATGTGTTCGTAAGTTATATCTGCCTTCTGATTGGTCAGCGGTAGGGACTTCCATTGCTCCAATGAGATTTGATGGTCTAGTCGACTGTACTTGTAGAGGTTAACACAGAATGCAAACCTCTACAAGTACAGTCGACTAGACCATCAAAGAGCAATCTCATTGGAGCAATGGAAGTCCCTACCGCTGACCAATCAGAAGGCAGATATAACTTACAAACACATTGCGGTGAACGTATAAATAGGACAGATAGTGGACAGAATTGCCAGTCTCAAGACAACCCTTGAGGATGCCAGATGCAGTCTCTGGCGAAACGTCGGGGAATTACAAGCCTCACGACCATGGCCTACAGCCTGAAAATCTTCAAGATCATCAAAGATGATAATGCTACCGCCACTCTTTTGCATGATGAACGAGACCAGAACTTCTTTCCAAGTCATCCTCATAATAGAACAACTAAGTAAACCCTCTATTCATGTCTGGCATAATACCATATCGAGGGATGAGATGAAATCCTGTTATTTGAAGGTCTATGGTATATGAGGATCCAGCTGATAAGATCTGCCTCGTCATCATAAGGAAAGATGAAATTAAATAGATGACATGTGGATGGAAAATTGGTGGAATAAATTTTTGACAAAAGAAAATAGTACAGAAACCCAGAAAAAGAACCTGTTCTGGCTCCAAGTCGCCCACAAAAAACCCCATGTGGAGAGACTAAGATGCTTGTCTGACCACTTGCTCCATGGATCCAAATCGAAGTAATAATGGAATATCCATCCATAGTAATTCTGCCCGAAGGCAGATCCTTCACTGCAACCATAGCATTTTCATGCTATGCTTGCAGCTTTACTAGGGAATTGTAGGTATGGTAGCTTCCCGTTGCTTTCCACACCTGTGAAGGATGATGATGATAATGATAAGGATGATGATGGCCATATGATTTCGGGGACCGTTTGGGCCTTAAAGTTTTCCTGACATTTGTCTTACAGGTGAGGAAAAACCCCGATAAAAACCTCACCCAGAAAAACTGCCCAGACCGCGGATCGAACCCCGGGCCGCTGCATGACAAGGCAGCATGCTACCTCGAGACCACAGCGGTGGACTTAATGGAATATAATGGATAAGAATATAACTAGTCTTTAACTTATGGCCCATTGTAACATGTACTATAGTAGCCTGAGATATATTTTTTATTATATATGTTTATGCAAATCTCCGTCATGCTGCTCAGGTGGTAACATGCCTGCATCCTCACTAGCAGGTCCAGATTAGACACTCGATGGGCTTGAAAATTTTAATTGTAAAATTTTGAGTTTCATAGCGAAGGGGGGGTGGTGGTGTATGCTAGATTGTACACCAGTTTCCTGCATAAAATTGCAAATCCTTCCACAGTATATACTGTATATGTTGAGAAGGCATATGGTACTGTTGATAGCGATTTGCCTGTTCGATGGGGGCGTTAAGCCTGGCAGCCCCCTTTGGTGTTTTTGACAGGAGTAGGCTACATGAAAGCGTCAAATTTTACCTTCTCCATTCTCTTCATCATTCCTCATACAGCACACTTTACATTACACAAACATATAAACATAAATCATATTTGAAGAGAAAAATTATACGCTCATTCTGGGGCTTGATTCCAGGACCTTTGGCTTTCTAGGCCAACACTCTACCGACTGAGCTACCTGAGCAAATTCCAATCAAAATGCAAATTTTTCTCTTATATATGCTGTTAATTATAAGAGAAAAATTTGTATTTAGATTGGAACTTGCTCAGGTAGCTCAGTTGGTAGAGTATTGGCGTAGAAAGCCAAAAGTCCTGATTCGAGTCCCAGTCTGAGCGTATAATTTTTCTCTTCAAGTATGATTTATCCATCATTGAGATGTATGAAATGAATAATAAAAATCATTATAAACATAAGCTCATCGTACACTCCTCTCTGTACACAATGCAAGAATACATCATCTACATAGTATGCTGAAGTGGTGCATATGTTGAAAATAGACCACAATAGTGACATCTATCTACCTAGCACAGAACCCGAAGCACAAAAAGTGGAGTGGGTGACATTAGAAACACACACGTTTACTCAAATACTCCACATACTTTTGTACTGAAAATATTTGAAAAAATTCTTGGTGCATGGTTTATCTGATTCATACTTTGCATGCATATAAAATTCAGTTCAATTGTCTTTGAAGCTTTCTTTAGCAAATTCTGAAGGAATGAAACTATTGAGATTGTTCTCTGACATTATTTTTGAAAAAGTTTTATATGTCTCCATTGATTTCATAAATTAATTGTGGAAAATACTTATGAGGCTTTCAAGTTAATAAATAAATAGCGAGTTGTGAAAAATCTCACCTCATATGAGCTATATTTTCACAACTTACTATTTATTTATTGTCTTCATTAATCCTACATAGTAGACACTGAAAACGAGCACGATAAAAAAAAATATTTCTAAGTGTGTGTCAGTTCTCTAGTGGCTGCAATGTTTGTTTGTTTTTTTTTTTCAGAACCAAACTCGACATAAAACAATAATTTAAAAAACACAAGGTCGAGTTTGTTAACAAGCAATATTGGACATTAGGAGTGGGGATTAACTTGAAACAAAAAAATTTAAAAATTGCTCTGCCAGTTGTAATTTTCAATTTTTTGCAACAAAATTTAATATACGATATTGAAATAAAATGGGGAAAGGTATCATAAAAAAAGAATCAGTGAAATCTGCTTACCATTAGAAGTGAAAGTTTACCTGAAACTCTCGATAAAAAATCTGTCCAGCAGTGATGTTTGTTTTCTCGCAATATAGCTGTACAAGTATACATAGAATTTTATTAACTAAAAAAAATAAAGATATATTCTATAAACCAGCAAAATCAGACCATAAATTTGGTTTGTTGAGAAATTTGCTTAGGTTATGCATTTTGCATGACATATTTAAAACCCCTGAGCAGATATAAGGATTTTAAATGGTTTCTTTAAAGCTCTATCACTATTTTCCTTAACTTTCTAAATAACAAGCATTGGCTATAAATGTGGCATGATTCCCAGTAAAGTCTTCTTGTTAAAGAAGCTGCTAGAGGCATAGTGGAACAAAAAGTTCATTCCTTGGCGCATGGAAATTCATATAATAAAGGAGAGAAATAATATGTTTGAATCAGAATGCCTGGTAGCTTAGAGGGTAGAGCGCTAATGTACAGAACCAGAGACTTGGGGTTCAAATTGTGATTCAGGCTATATTTTTCTTTTCAAATAAAACAAGAATATATTAATATATAGGGAGTGACTTGTAAAATAATGATAAATGACTGATGTTAGTGTTGAGTTGCTAAGCTGATTCATGACAGCCTTAATGTTATTTAAGTCCAAGTTGGCCCTTAGCACCTCCAGGGGAGTTAGAAGAGTGACTGTAAAAAAATATTTAAAAAAAATTTATTACTGTTGAACCCATACTTTTTTGGGGTTGCTGATATGAATAGTGAATTCCCAATGCCCAAAATTGAGTCCCCAATGACAAGGGGGGGGGGGGTGAGAAGAGTTAAAAAATGAAATGTCCAAAATTACCAAATTTATATGGCATGTGTTTTGCAGTTTTGGTCAGTTCCATTCTCATATTTGTGGAATAATTTGATAAAATGCAAATGCCTATTACTTAGTCCAGTTCTCTTGTCTGTTGTTGACATAGAAGTTTCCATTCTTTTCTATTTAAAGACATTTTGTTGGCCTATTCTCAAAGTCACTATTCCGGTTCTTTCTTTTTTTTTAATTTCCTCCTGTATACTTATACATTAGTAGGTGTCGAGATTTTATGGAAAATCTTCCATTCCTTTCCATTAAGATATTTTCTTCACCTTTTTCAATGTCCCTTTCCAGTTCTTTAGAAATACCTATGTATTTATACTAGTAGGCATCGAGATTTTATGGAAATCTCCTTTCCATTCCTTTTTTATTTAAAGTCGTTTTCTTGATCTTTTCCTATGTCACTTTAGTAGTTCTTTAGAAGTTCTTGAATAATCTCATACAATATTTTTCTTGGTCTTCTCCTGGATATACTTTTATCTATTGAACTATTATAGGAAATGTCACTATGAGGTTTAATTTAAAATTTGAAATAAAATTCCTTTCACCTCACCTCATATCCTGTCTTCTAATTAGTCTGGTCTCAAAACCTAGGTGGTATCATTATCAGTAACTTTATGACCAATGTTCTGTCATCCAGGAGTCTTGCCGCTTACTCCATCTATAAACTGGCCTAATTAGAAGACAGGATATGAGGTGAGGTGAAAATAATTTAAAATTTTGTACTTTTACCTAGTCCTTCTATCCTCCCATATTTGTTTAATTACTCTATTTATGTGGTTAAACCATCTGAGTTTGAGATTGATGTATTTAACTTTGCAGAGACTGAACATTCAGCATTGTTCTAATTGTTAACTTTTATAGGAATTAATCACTATGAGGTTTAATTTATGGTGAAATTAAATGTTTCTTACCTCTCCTCATATAAATTTCCTAAGTTGATTGCGATTTCGAGACTATAACTGTCTCATCATCAGAACTTTGTTGGCGACTGGTGTTATGTCGATCGGAAGAAACTCTTCTTCTTCCCTCTGTTGGTGGACCGATGAACCTCTGGATCAGGTCAAAATTTGCAGGAATTTCAAAGTTCATAAGTTTTCCTTTGTTTTTCTGAATGTGGATCTTTTCCCAAACCGTGAGTTCCTTTTGTTTGTCTATTTGTTTAATTAGACTGGCTTTTGATTCAATTAAATGTTTTACGGACCAAGCATGAGCAGCTACTGCTGACTTTTCCACTTCTCCATTTTTGATGTTTCTAAGATGTTCTTTCACCCTTGTTTTCAAATTTCTTTCGTTTTTCCAATATAAATTTTCTCACAATCCCTGCATTTGATCTGATAAATTCCTGATTTGTTTTCATTTTCAATTGTTTCATTTTTATTGGTTTTAATTATCCTATTAAGGCTGTATTCATTCTTTGGTGCTAATCTTATATTAAACTTTTTGAAAATTTTTTTAAATTTATAGTGTGTCAATGGATGGTAAGTGAATTTTATTTTTTCTGTTTCTTTTATAAGTGTGCTTTCATTTATTAATTTTTGTCTTTTAAATTTATTTATTTTCTTGTGTACCATATTTTCTTCATAACCGTTATCCATTGCAACATTAATTATGTGTTCTTTTTCTTTTTCATAGTTTTCTTTGCTCATAGGTGTATTTACCAATCTATGTGTCAAACTATTGAATACTGCCTCTTTGTGAGCAAAATGGTTGAATCCTGAAGCTTTAATATAGTTGTCAATATGTGTATTCTTTCTACAAATTCCAAATTCTATCTTGTTTTCTTCATTTCTTCTTAAAGTGAGATCTAAAAATTGTTCTAATTGTTTGATTTCTAACTTTATTATTTCTTTAAAGGCATATGACAATTTTTTTTAATTACTTTTTGTATCCTTGTTATTTTAGGTTATTATAATTTATAGCTTGTAATTAACATGTCAAAAAGTGTCCACATGCTGTGTGATAGGTCATTCATTGATAAGATTAAGTGCACTATATGTAGGACAGGTAGCAGCACAATAAAGTAAGCCACAAGCCACCTGGGAGTGGGTGTGAGTATTTCCATGAAAATGACCTTGCTTTTGTCTACGTATTGAAAAACATAGTCTCAGGAAATGTACAAGGTCAACTCTGGAGTTCATTTGCATGACTGCTGGTGCTCTTCCTGAAGTAAATACAATGTTACTATATTATTCACCAGGATAACACAAAATTTTAAAATCACCCCATAAACCTATAAAAGGTATGAATTATTTATATATTAGTGTTTCCAATAGCTACAGTTCTAGGTTTTATATTGATTGTTTTAATTTATTTAAACCAATTTTAATTGTATCCATATGAATAAATAATCAGTGGTAGAGAGAATAGAATTTACTCTCTATAGTCATAGGAGAAGCATGAATTTACAATTCAGCACATTTCTTAAATATAGCAGGTTATATAATATTTCCAAACTGTAGCTAGAAGTAAATATCAATATAATTAAATATATGATCACATGTATTAAATGGAAATAGGCACTTAACAAAAAAATGAAGGGAATTTTAAAGCAACAGAATTAATTATATAGTAATGATAATAACAAACAGAAAATGCAAAAAGAAATTAAACATACGCTCAACTCTGGAAGTGCATGCTATTATCCATTACAGAGATTCTTGTCGTCCCAAATTCTCTTCTCATTTTGGACTCATTGTGCAGCTGATTAGTCACTTGCCCTCCATCTCTGGATCCCAAATTTGCATCTCGATTAAGTTCATATGTGTTTTGTGGTGAACGAATCAGAGACAGGGCAAGTTTTTCTCAGTGTTTCTCCCATTTCCCCTGCTAGAAATTTCATTCCTTCACTTCATTCCTCATGTCTTCCATTTCATTTTATTTAATTTCATCTGCTACTATGATGGTGAAACAGGCTTGGTCTGCTGGTATCTGCGTATATAACAGACCTTTAATAATAAGGGCTTTGTCTCATCCCTTGACATGGTATTATGCTGTGGTTTACATTTTTCAGTTGTATGTCTGCAAAATACAGTCATTAAGGGAGGAGAAAATATTGAGTATTTAAGAATAAAATTCTTAGGAAATTATTTGGACTAAAGAGAGAGAGTTAGGTGAATGGAGGAAATTACATAACAATGAACTCAATGATATTTTTAGAAAATCTTATGGAATAACAGTTAAGTCTAACATTCTACATTGGGCAAGACATATGACAAGAAAAGGAATTAGAAGGGCATGGTAACTGCTTACAATAATTATACAGGGAATGACTGGAATATATTAGCTCAGAGTAAGGATGTATGGGAGAATTTACGTTTATGCAACCATGAATCTTTGATTCTTTAGTGTCAGTGAGTTATTTAATGTAATACAGTGGACACTTTTTAATTCAAACTCAAGGGAATTTTTTAAAATTTGAATTTGAATTAACAAATGACAGGTACATAGTACTATACCCTGAAATACTGTAATTAACATGCTCTGTAACTCACCTCTTAATTTCCATATTTTGTCATGAAATGTGTAGTCCTAGTAGTTTGACACAAGTTTAAAGCACTTCAGTATAAGACTGCTCCCCCTTAAATGTGAATGTTTTGTTAGGCATACACTTGAAAAAAAGTCCAGTTTCATTCACATTAAAATTTCTTCTAATTCATAATTCCTTATGAATTCAGGAATCCACTAATTCACTCATTAGTTGTTTCCCTATTAACTGAAGCACTCTCACCACACACATTTTTAAATGAAATGCCATTTCTTTCCTGAAAACCACTGAACCAACATCCACTTGCTTTAAAATTTTTAACGCCCAACTTTTCTGTAAATTCTTCAACGTTGGCACACACTAATGGGCCACTCAGTGATCTGTTACGATGACACTATTGTTTGAACCATTTGAACACACACTCATCTACTTCATGAAATTTACCTCCTCTTATGGGTTTCCTACTTCCACCACTTTGTAGGTTCCAACTCTCCATTATTTTTTCTTTATTATTTATGTAGGTGGATAAAGTGTTTGGCAGTATTCCATATTCCTTGGCAATATCACACTTCTTCTTTGTTCCTTTTTCTACATCCCTGAGCACTTCAACTTTTTTTTTGCTAATGTTAAACTGGTGTACACTCTGCATTTCGACATTTTGAATTGAGTCATTTAATAGATTCGTACTGACTGAAGTTATTAACTGTATTGTACTGTATGTGTAAATGTATACCCAAGGATTATTCTGTGATATACCTGTAAAGTAAAAGTAAGGGAGAGTACATCCATTATTCTCAGTTTTTGGGCTATGAGTGAGGTGGTGGGTGACTGTACTATACCTGACGATACAAAGCACTGGACAATATTGTCCAGTCGCTTGCCATCTAACAGGACTTTAACAATAAGCAACTAGGAATGTGAGTACTAGATGAGTTCTTGGAATTTTTCAAGCATATTTGAACTTTTATAGAATTCAGTTTACTTTTTTCATTATCAATAAATCAAATTTTGGCTTCAAATTATCCAAATGTTGGCTTCTAAACGTCAAATTAAACATGAATTTTTAACATTATTTTAAATAGGAGTTTCAAGGGGACAGTACTTATATTCAATGTCGAATTTACCGGTGTCCATTGAACTTTTTTCTATTTTTTTTTCTAAGACAGGTACATATAAATTTTATTCTATACAGATACATCTAAATTCTATAAAATGACAGGGGTGTACCATGTATAGTCTCCCAGTACAAGCAGACAAAATCCTATCTTCTTTGAGAATCATGGTTGAAGTGTGGGCAGTTTAGCAAGTCAAAGTAATTGAAATGATCATTTACTCCTCACCCCATATTTACTCTCCAACCTGGATATGTTTGAAGAAAAAAAAGTCTCCATCCTCAGCCAAAAACGACTGTTGAAATGAGAATTGGAAAACTTGATGTTGGGAAGATAAACTTTTTGATCAAATCCTTTTCTCAGGAACTTCAAAATTCACTATTCTGTCTCTATTTTTCTGGATGTAAATCTTCTCCCAAACTGTGAGTTCTTTTAGTCTTTCATATTGTTTTAGCAATTTGGATCTCCTGAAGTCTATGATTTTCTGTTTGCTCATGAGTAGAGCCCAGATATAATGTTATATCTATTTCAGAAATATGCACATAAATATGTAACTAAAATTAGTTAAATATATAGATAAACAATTGTGTGTAACGTCAAATATTTTATTTCTCAGATTTCTTTACAAAAGTCATTATTTATAACACATGATATCTGTGTATCTGTTTCTTCAAACAAACCCGTTGCTTATTCTTAAAATGTGGAAATTTTCATTAATGTTGTTCAATTTGGGATTTCATCATATATGTTTATCACAAGTTTGGCAGAGGACTGTTTTACCATCTGTTGTCAAAGAACTGTCTATAGAAATCCATGTTTTAGCTTTGAGGCAACAAGCAAGACATGGCTGGTACATGGTTAACAATTTAACTGACTGTTATAAATTGTGACAGACAAGTGAATGGAGAAAACTACATAATAGTGAGCCACATAATATGTATAGGAAGTCAGATATAATAAGAACAGTTAAGTCTCGTAGACTGCAATGGGCAGGACATGTAGCACATATGGGGATGAAAGAGGTGCATGGAAGCTTCTTATAAGAAAACCTGAGGGAAAACACCCAGCTGGTAGACCAAGAATGAGGTGGGAGAATAACTATCCAAGATTTGAGAGAAGTAGATTATACAGGGGATGGTAGGAAAACATTAGCTAAGGATAGGGATGTATGGAGAGCTTATGTCTGCATAGCCATGAACCTATGGGTTTAATAGAGCCAGTGAATTAGTTAGTTAGTTAGCTACAAATTGTGATGTATTTTGAGAATAGAAAAGAAAAACATTTAAACGAGGCATTGCTATCAATATCAAATTTGTACAATTCAACTTTGAGTATTACAAAATTTATATGTAAATAATAAAATTGTAATAGACAGGGGTTTTAAATCTAAACATCAAAAAATAGTAACAATAAATCGTGGTGTCAGACAAGGGTGTCCTTTATCACCTTCTCTTTTTAATTTATATATAGATGAAGTTATGTTAAAGTGGCAGATTAATTTAAATAAAAACATTTTGAAATAAGTAATAAACTGTTGGATACAATATTATTTGCCGATGATCAAGTAGTGATTTCCATTCAGAAAATGATCTACAAAGAGCTATTTTTAATTTGGAAAAAATAAGTGCAAATTACAATTTAAAAATTTCAAAGAATAAAACTAAAATTTTAGCATTTAAAGGACATGATACCTTAAGAGCAAAAATAGTAATTGATAATAAAATTTTAGAGCAGGTGAACAGTTTAAATATCTAGGTTTCAATTTATCATATGTTAAAATTGAAGATATTAATGACAAAATAAATAAATTTAATGTAATGTGTGGCACTATTAAAAGAACCCTTAAAAGCACAAGAAAAGAAACAAAAATTAAATTTTATAAAGTAATGGCTGTTCCTGTATTGATGTATGGATCAGAATGTTGGACGATCACTAAAAGACAAGAACAAAGATTGGAAGCAGCTGAGATGCGATTTTTAAGAAATATAGCAGGATATACTCTGCTGGTTAAGAAAAGAAATGAAGATATAAGAAAGGAACTAAAAATTTTCAAACTTACAGACCGAATAATTAAATATAGGAACGACTAGAAAGAACATATTGATAGAATGACAGAAGGAAGATTTCCAAAATTGTTGCTAAATTATAAACCGCATGGAAGGAGAAATGTTGGACGCAGAAGATGGTCTGAACAATTTTAACAATTCTAGCTTTCATGAAACTGGAACAAGTCAACTGGCTTAATCCCTGGATGATGATGATGATGATGATGATATGGGTGTGATAATGTATGAGTAGCACAATACACTTAAGATAAATCTTACTATGATTTTGGATAACAATTCAATGAAAAATGTGTAATAATTATGCAATAATTAATATTGGTATCTTGGTTCTGTACGAATATTGACTTCATTCATATTAATTTAAATTTAATTTATATTCAAACTTACAGACCGAATAATTAAATATAGGAACGACTAGAAAGAACATATTGATAGAATGACAGAAGGAAGATTTCCAAAATTGTTGCTAAATTATAAACCGCATGGAAGGAGAAATGTTGGACGCAGAAGATGGTCTGAACAATTTTAACAATTCTAGCTTTCATGAAACTGGAACAAGTCAACTGGCTTAATCCCTGGATGATGATGATGATGATGATGATATGGGTGTGATAATGTATGAGTAGCACAATACACTTAAGATAAATCTTACTATGATTTTGGATAACAATTCAATGAAAAATGTGTAATAATTATGCAATAATTAATATTGGTATCTTGGTTCTGTACGAATATTGACTTCATTCATATTAATTTAAATTTAATTTATATAAATATTTATTTATAACTAGCGTACCTGGCAGATGTTGTCCTGCCCGAACATTCAATTCTCATGTCATGGGCAGACAATAAAAATATGTTACTTTTTTACCATAAAATTCAGAAATGAGATATTATTAAATAAGTTCGCAAGAAAACCTCTTACAGCTTTCTGTTGTGGCTCAAGAAGTGTGAATGATGACGTCACATAGTCATGAACATTAGAATTGTACCCTCCTTTGCAGATAAGTTAAGAACCATCATATAACAATTATATTAGAGTGAAAAAAAAAAGATAAATTGATGAGAGAGAGTCAAAACAGTTTTTTTTTCCCCCCCCCCCAGCTAGATTTCATTTCTGACCCATACTGGCCGACATTCCATGAGAAAAATTTCTTCCCCCATAGAGACTCGAACCAGCGTAAGTGCCGTAGTTCTGTGCCAAGACTTCTTGCCTTAACCACTCGGCTATGGCGCGAGACTCTTGGTATCAATGAAAGACAAAAATGGTTATTGTGAGTTATCCTTAAGAGATAAGGGACTCTTGGTATCAATGAAAGACAAAAATGATTTTTTGTGAGTTATCCGTAAGAGATAAACATATGCTGTCGCAGACTTTTTTGTAGAGCTTTTTGAGATATTCAATTCTATGTACATTAATTTTGTGTATTTCTTATGGTTTAGGCAGCGTAAGCCATTTAAGCGTCCAAAGAGCTACTTCTTTCACGTTTTCCACTACAAAGGGTGATTTTTAAGGGTGTAGGAGTTGAGTATCACAACTCTCTTATAGCCTATGTTCATCCCGGGAATCTCCTGCACATTTTGCAAAAACCCCATCACAATCAGATTAACGGTATGGCCGCGCATAAAGTACGAAAAAACAAACAAATATACAAACAAACAAACATTAATTTTTATATATAAGATTATTTATCCTATGTTATTATCATAAGTAATGCCACGAGTGAATTTATCTAGAGGATTTGGAAATCAAGAGTGGCATTTGTTAGGACTATTTAACGAATAAAATTAAGCTGTTTACTCACAGATCATTATTTGAGCCTTTTAAAGCCTAAGTGGTGTAACTCCATTAAACATTGTTTTGAGATATATAAAGACTTTTAGTAGAATAGTAGTTTAAAAATTTGAGAGTACTTGTATCTTGTAAGCCCATGTTTCCCTTAACAGAGATTTAGGCGCTCTCCCCCTACAGGGAAAAATTTGAACCAAACTAATTTAGTTACACTTGTTTTCGTATAGATATCATTTTGAGTGGTCCGCCTCATACTGACATCTAAGAAACCAAGGTAGTACTAGGACGGGAAAATTCAGTAAATTTTGCTTAGAGGCCTTTTCATTCGGGCTTGAGGATTTTTTACGAGCCTGAAAATCTTCAGACTCGGGACCCATGGCTTAAAGTCCCTCCCGGAGGACTTGCTCCTTGGATTTTTCCATCCTAAAAATCTATCGACCCTGGTCGGGTTTGAACCCTTGGGACCAGAGGTAAGGAGCGTAACCACTAGTCCACCGTGGCTGATTCGAGAATACTACCAAACAATAATTTCCCCACCCCATGTGTTCAGAATTGATTGTTTTAGCTCATGTATGTTCTTTTTTTGCCCTTATCTCCACTTTATAAGTAATTTATAAGCACTTACTTAACTTATACCATTTGGCTTTACACAGATTGAGGTTTTATTTCAAGAATGAACTTGCATAATCAACAAAAATAATATTTTTATTTAATTTAAATGGTCCACCATTGTGGTCTCGATGTAGTGTGCTGCCTTGTAACACAGCGGTCCTGGTTCAATCCCCGGTCATGACAAGTTTCCTGGGTGATGGATTTTTTCAGGGTTTTTCCTCATCTGTAAGACAAATGTCAGAAAACTTTAAGGCCCAAACTGTCCCCGAACATCATCTTGCCATAAATATCATCATTACCTTATTCATTAGGTTTAGCTTGAAAAATGGAAGCTGATCAGGCATGTTCTCCTTGTAAAAGATTGTAAATGAATTGGATTTTCGATACCTAATCCAGTGCATCCTTAGCCATGAAACTGGATGGTTTTTTTCATTAAGTTTTTTCTTAGTAATGATTCTTTAAAATATTTTCTTAGCTAAAACTCTTCTCCAGACATCACAGTAAGATGGAGAGCATTATTTTTCCTTGATTTCGTGATAACTTGAAATCAGTCAGAAGGGCAAATATCTATTGAGTCTTACTGCACAATTCAATTGAGGCAAAGTTTGAGTCGTTCGGAAGATTGGAATGACCACTGATCATAAACTTTTGATCAATGGTTTCAAGACTGTTGCCTTCATTAAAAACTAGGCTCAATAAATTTAATGCCATTTTCCAGTTCCGGTTTCGTCCTGTGCGTGTATCGCTTTATAATACAATGTGTTTTGCTGTTGGTGTTATACATTTTGTGTGTTTGTGGAATATACGTACACTTAGTAGCATGTCACATTCATGACACTAGAACAAAAAGAGTAACTGGAGTTACACCACTTAGGTAACAACAGATAGATAATACTGCTGACTGCATAAACTTGTGCTGCCATTTTTGGAGCAGTTTGGAGATCTAGGAGTTACACCACTATTGCTGTAGGTAGTTTTACATATCCAAAATTCATTTCTAGCACTAATGCAGATTTTTTTAAAAGTGGGGTTACACCACTTTGGCTTTAAAAGGCTCATTTAAATATAGTTATTTAAAATGTATATATATATATATATATATTTAATGTAATGGCGATGTTTGAAAACAAATGAGAAATGTGAAATGTTTTGTTATGTTTTATTTGTTCATCACTGCAACTTGATCATACTATTTATTGCCAAATAGGATCGCAATATTGTAAGAATGCACCCTAGTGGAGAAAAAAATTAAACACATCGAACTCTATATTATAACCAACATTATAGGTTATTAAAAGGGGTCCTCATCTAGGGGATATGTGGATGGCGACCACAAGGTGCCCAAGCTGTGCAAAACATTTCTTCCACTTACTTGTGTTTTGCACTCTTTTAACTTTACTATCTAACCTCCCTTGGTTAACTCTTGTTTTTTCGACCCCGACGCTATTAGGGCATCCGAGGGCTAGGGAGTCTTTCCTTTCTTCCATTTCTTCTTTCCTTTATTTTCTTTCCTTCTCCAGAAAAGCCTGACCAGAGGCTATAAGATGGTAGCCCATCACTGGTCTTGCCTTCCTTTGGCCAGCAACCAATCGAAGGGACTATTTTATGCTTTCAAGTCTTATACGAGAATTTCCCATACGGGAAAATTTTCTATAGGATCGTAACAGGCCTTGGCCTAATACTTGGAAGGAAGAAGAAGAAGAATTAATTTTTTCGAAAATAACTCGGTAAAATCAGTATTTAAAAACACAATCATTGAACACACATTTATCAAATGTATAGGTGGAACGAATCAGTTCATTATTTGTTACATTTAACATATTTGTTACAGAGTCAGTCACTGCAAAATAATGCTCTGACCTGTTCAGAATATTAAAAAGGAGGAGCTTTCTTTATTTTGGTAATCAAAATTCGATAATTATTGAGGTGAAATATGACTGTGATTGGTTGTAAAACAAAATTCATTGAAACGTGATTACTTATTACTCCCATTTGGGGCGTGAGTTAAATAGTATTATGTAATTTTTTTCTATAAAATATTTTTCATTGGTTGAGTGGAAGAGAAGTGTTTATGACCTTATCTCTACCAGTTTAAATGTATTATTTATTTTTTTTTTTCCAAATGGTTTGTCTCCTTGCATGGCGTACTTGTAACCCACTTCTGAGGTTGGGGCGCCTGGAAGGCGGGGTTATGTTGCCCCGATGATATGATGGGTGATGATGATGATAATGATGCGCCAGGAGAGTCCCTAATCCTAAGCTTAACCTAAGATGAATGTGAATGATGATGATTGCAATGGCCATATGATTTCGGGGACCGTTTGGGCCTTAAAATTTTCCTGACATTTGTCTTACAGGTGAGGAAAAACCCCGATAAAAACCTCACCCAGAAAAACTGTCCCGACCAGGGATCGAACCCGGGCCTGCCGCGTGACAAGGCAGCACGCTACCCCGAGACCACAGCGGTGGACATTATTATTATTATTATTATTATCATTATCATTATTGTTACCATTTTCATTATTATTAGTATTATTATTTTTTTATTATTATTATTAATTATTAATTATCATTATTATTATTATTATTATTATTATTATTATTATTATTATTATTATTATTAAATTGGCAGAGTTAAGGCTGAACCATTGAAAGAGAATTATAACTTAAAGAAAAATTACATAAGATTTGATTATATATATATATATATTATTATTCTATATGCCACATGCTGGATGGTTGCAGGTTTGAGTCCCAGTAGGATCAAGTTTCTTAAACTGACATAAACCTTCTGATGGCATGGCCCTGTGGGCTTCTTAGTCTCTAACAGAAATGAGTACCCGACTGTTCTAGTGATAAAACATGACTGTCACACTGTACTGATAACCTGGCTGGCAATTCGTGCCAGTTGTCTAGAAAGGTAGGAGCCTTAAACTCCTGCTATCCCAAGGTCCTCCTAAGGACTGTGGAGGGATCACTTTATCTTTTAAGTCATCATCATCATCCATGAAAGTATTAGGGCATTACGGTCTCAAAAAGGAATTTTCCATCCAGTGCTTTTTTGGACATCCCAGTGATTTTTTTGTCTTGGGGCAGTAGCTGAGCTTGGCTTTTGGCATTCTATGAGTTGGCATTCATTGAAGATGGGCTTTCCAGTTGTTCTGGTAGTTTTGTATATGGTGGAGAATGGGTTCTACCTTTAACTTTTCCATAATTTCCTCATTTCTTTTATGGTCCCATTTTGTATACCCTGCTATATGGCACATAAATTGCATCTCATTTGCTGTTATTTAGCTTTCATATCTTCATATTATCCATGCCTCACTACCATATCTTAATACTGGTCTTGCGAGAACCTTATAAAGCCATAATCTTGTGTTCTTTTGTACTAAAGATGGTTTCATTATACTGTTAATTATCCCTGTTGTTTTTGTGAAATTTGTGATTTTATTTGATATACCAGCTTCATCTTGAAATGTTAAATTGTAACCCAAATAATTAAATTCATTTACTCATTCTAAAATGTCATCGTCCAAACAATTTTGCTAGTTATTAGGGTATATCCCACATAAGGCCATCACTTTAGTTTTCTTTGTATTGATTTTCATGTTGTACCATTTTGCACTTATATTAAAATTGTATATAGAATACTGTAAATCTGCTTCTGTTAGAGCTATTAATACAAAATAATTTATCTTTTAAGTAAATATTTATATTAGGTTTTTGAATACAAACAGAGTAAAACATATGAATGGAATACTGCCAATTTTTTTTCTTGGAACTTGCAAACTTACCATCACACTTTAAATTAATATCTTTTCAAAATCTATACACTTGTTAATGAATAAAACTTCAATTATATTTTTTACACAACTTTCTTACACTACTGTTTATTCAATGCATGTGTTAACCTTGGCCCTCTGGCTGTCTTAGTTGTTTTCATATTCTTTTAAATGTCAATGATTGAATAGACTCACGCACACTACATGAGTAATTTATTATGTAACACATGTTCATTCATTGGAATTTATAGCTCTTGAGAAATACAGACTACATAGAATTGAACAATAATAAATTCACTCAGTCACTCACCTTAACTATTAACCTTCATTGACTTTGTTAGTTGTGATAAAAATAGTATACACTGTCAAAACTTAGCATTAACAGTTTATTTGCATTAATAATGTTGAAAAATAATAAAATTGTCAAGAAAGCAACTTTCCTTAGAAGAAAGGCTTGAGTATCTTTATTTAATGTCTCATTTTACCCAGTTTTAAATAAAACTGTTTTATAAAATGTTGTCATTAACATTTATTCGAGGTTATGTTCTCAAAATAATGAATGAAACTAGTAAGGATTAAGTGTACCAATTTAAAAAGGAGTTAAATTAAAACAAAGATTGTTGAAATAATGAAAATGTTAATTTTAGGGAGTTTTAGGAGAAAATGCAAAAATAGACTGTAAATATACCAATTCAGGCATTATTAAATATTTCAGGTTTTATAAATTTTGTATTAATTGTATATTTCCATAATTATTTATTTTATTCTTATATATTGATGCTTTAACATCTAAGATCATATTGCAACTAGAATCTTTAGGTGTATCCATTAGGCTGTATGTTTCTATTGTTGTGTTTGTCAAAAGTAGGAAACAGATTTTTAGGTCCTAAAAGTTAAGATTGCAACAAGTATAGTGATAAAATTAATGTAATAAGTTGTTATATCCAAGCAACTGATTTTTTTTTGTAATATAACTTGCATACGAATGTGTCTAAATGGCACAAAGAGTAGGGTGCATGTAGGCAAACAATTTTCGGGGTACTTTTGAAATCCATAATTGGTTGAAGCAATGAGATTGCACTATCTCCTCTACTATTTAATTTTGTACTAGAGCATGCCATCAAATCTTTAGAGGACGAAGAAGGCCTACAACTCATTGGTATTAATAAACTGTTAGTTTATGCTGATGATGTAGTACTATTAGGCAATAGCGAAGAGATACTTAAGGCCAACACGCACACACTATTGAGTAACACTAAGAAATTGGGACTGGAAGTAAATATCAATAAAACTAACTATATGGTCACACATAGAAATACATCATATAATGGAAATGGACAGCTAATGACAAATGAGGGAAATTTTGAGGAAGTGACTGAATTCGAATACCTAGGAACAATAATCACAAATAGGAATGATATGCACAAAGAAATTAAACATAGGCTCAATTCTGGAAATACGTGCTATTATGCATTACAGGGACTCTTGACATCCCAACTCCTTTCAAAAAATGTCAAACTGAAAATATATAAAACTATTATTCTACCAGTTATATTATATGGATATGAAACATGGACTTTTACTTTAAGGGAGAAAAGGAGATTACGAGTATTTGAGAATAAAGTTCTTAGGAAAATTTTTGGACCAAAGAGAGATGAACAGACAGGTGAATGGAGAAGACTACATAACAGTGAACGCGTTAGAACGGATCAACTACACTGTTCCATTGCCACTTTCTGGCTTTATTCAGTAGCAATTTCAGATTCAATGCTTTATCCTGAACAAGTTGAATCCATTTTTCCCTCTCCTGTAAAATTTGATTAACTGTAGATGATCCCTTTTCAAAATGACTAATTCAAATACAATATGAAAATGTCCACTTCTAAAACACAGCTACAACTTAATGAGTTAAATAAATGGTTGACTACATGGCGTATATGAGCTAGTGAAACTAATAAACATTAAATGAATCAGATTTTACACATCTCATATATTTTGTATATATTCAAGACTGATTTCGAACAGTCTACTCTTCATTGACAACTGGCATCTGACTGTTGATTTGATGGTTGGCAGTCCTGTAAGCCCATTTTTCTGCCATTTGTTGGTTGACTTTGAATTTTGAAATTCCCAATGAAAAATATTTAATTTGGAAGTCCATCGATCAACCAATAGAGGGCAGAAAGAATAGGCCTACAGGACTGTCAACCTTCAAATCAGCAGTCAAGCCAGTGTACAATGAAAAGTAGACTCTTTGAAACCAGTCTTGGGTACATACAAAATATATGAGGTGAGGTGTAAAATCTGATTCATTTAATGATTATTACATTAAACTTAATAGTGTTACTTCTTAAAAATATCAATTGTATTGAAATTAAGGGCCGCATGCAAATACATTAGTCTCTACTCAAATTACTTCCAATCACTGGTGAGCTGACTCACCGTGAACAAATGCAAAGATCGAATTAGCTACCCACTAACTGGTCATGCATGAAAGTCGTCGTTTTCGCAATATTGGCAAGAAAATTACCCAGAATTCTCAGCGATAAAACCACTTCCATTATTTTCATCTGCTAGAGGAACGCATTTATGCTTGTGTCCCGCAAATAATACCGTATACGACGACGTCTGCATCGCGCAATATTATGCCGATTCTCCTGTTCTTCCAGTTGAATTCTTTGGTAGACTCTAACAAATTCCTCTTCTCCGCGTATACCAAAAACAAGATCGAAGTCTTCAAGGTCCGACATCTTGGATAAAGCGGCAAGGTTTCAAACTACATCGGTTACCATCGGTTCCCTTTGGGATTCTCACGGTTCGCCCCTCTCTTAAGTTACCTCGTCAGGCAGCTTACGAATTTCAACAATTATTATCGCATGAACAGATTTCTGAGTAAGCAAAATCGTATTAGGATACAACTTTCTCAGCAGAGAATGCCTTTTATGGTCTAATGCGTTCAAAGATTTGACCCTAAATCTGTCAACATAAAATTTGGAACAAGAACTGGCAATTTGTTCTGCTGTGGCCCATAATAACAAAGTTACTCCAACAGCTGATAGTGATAACATATTTGGATATGCATCTGGACCATAGATAACATGGTGAAATAATTTTCAAAACAAATGCAGAGTTAAAATTAAGAACTTTAAAACCTAATTGATAGAAGAGTAAATTGGAAGAAAGTATGTGACTGGACACCTCAGCAGAAAAGGCCATTAGGAAGACCACAAGTACGATGGAAGGACATCACCATACCCCAGACCTGAAGTGAATGAACACGCAACAAGCTACCAGATTTCATACATAGAGGAAGAGAAAGAAAGAAGAAGAAGAAAATCTAATTGGCTACTAGGACACAAATCAAATTTGAGTACAGAAACAAAACTCGTATTTTACAAAACCATATTGAAATATATCTGGACTCACAATATCCAATTATGGAGAACTGCGAGCAACTCTAATATTGAATTTCTACAAAAATTTCAGTCCAAAGTTCTTGTTTCAATTGTTGCAGCTCCCTTGTATACTCGTACTTGTGTGTGTGTGTGTATGTATATATATATATATATATATAACAACACCAACCATCAAGATGTACAGATTTCAACAGTAGAAGAAATAGAAAAATATGGCATTCATTACCTGCACCAACTTGAGATACATCCAAATCAACTGGCTACAAATCTTCTGGATAACAGTGAAGAAATAAGGAGGCTCAAAAGAAACAAATTATTACATCTTCCATTTACTTATTTTCTCTCTAATAAGAGAGGTTGTAAATTGGAAGAGAATAAATTATTAAAAATTCTTCTAACACAAAGGCAATGGCAATGTGTGGAAAATATGTTCAGAGAATAAATATTGTTATCAATGAGCACCCACTGAACAATCATCTGAATATAAATATCTTGTTGTTTATAATCAGAACATAAAAGATTTACGAGAACATTTATGAACATGTAATAAAATGAAAGGAAAAATGAGGAGACATATATGGAAAAATATGACTCTAGAAGTAAAATTAGGAATACTAATATAAATTCCAAAACAGCTTTAAAATAGGAATGTGTGTCCTAGACTTCTAGAAAGAAAGACAAAAAAAAGACTTGAGACACCATACATGAAATTTTTTCTACAACTTTTGGGAATTACAAGATTAGACAAAGAGCGAAATTAAACTATATGAGAATATTGAACTTTTTAGAATACATCATCATGAGGTTTAATTTATTCCGATTGAGGGTCTTTCCACTTTTCAGCGGTTGCCCTTTTACCTGCCGGCTGCTGGCCCTTCACATCCACATGTGTCAATCACAGAGGTAGATGATCAACAGCCAGTGTAGGGGTGACATGTGGTTAGCATGTCGAGTCCCCCAGCCGTTATAGCTGGTTCCTCAACCTGGAGCCCTACTTATTGTAGCTACCCAATTGCCTCACAATGCTGGGTGGGCACCGGTCCCATACTGGCGGAAATACCATGAGAAAATTTCTTTCCCCATGGAGACTCGAACCAGCGCAAGTCCCGTAGCTCTGCGCCAAGGCTTCCTACCTTAACCGCTTGGCTACGGCGCAGGACGGTTTAATTTATGATTACATTAAAATGTTTCATACCTCTCCTCATATCCAGTCTTCTAAGTAGATCGCGATTTCAAAGCCTTAGCGGTTTCTTCTTCACTACTTTCTTGTCGACAAGAAAAGAAGTACTGACTGAAGATGAAGCAACGGAAGGCTTGTGAAATCACCACTAATCCACAATCTACTTAGAAGACTGGATACTTTTGAATCATATATGAGAATAACTTAAATAAAGTGAAATCATGCTGTGTAAGAAATAGAAATGGAAAACCTATCAAATACAATGGGGCAAATCATTTAAATAGAAATATCTAACACATCATGTAGTAACCAAGTGAATTATTGTGAAAACACGATAAAGAAAGAACTGAGCTTTTCTTTCCAAATGGGCACGTCATAGTGTAGAAGGTTAAGGCAATATACTATCAGCCGGAAAGTTGGGGGGCAAATCCCAATTGCATCAGAAATTTTAAAATGGCTTAAAACCTCCTGGCAGCACCATGATCCTGAGTTCAACTGTGGCCTACAGACAGCTTGTCTGGGAAAACTAATTTTGAAATTGAATTGTGAGCTTGCGCTCTTTTCCATTCAAGTATCCAGTTTATCTTATTGTTTTAAGGCATATTTTGTAAAATGTCCTGTTCTTTTTAAGTTTATAAATCTGGTCATCCTATCTATTCTTAATTCAAATAAACAGTAAATAAAGTTAGAACATTTTAAGTTTATTTTAGTGTTTGCAGATCAAAGGTCTAGTGTTGTCTTGACTTGAATGGTTTTACTGTATGTGACTACATGGCTTACATAATGTTACTTAAACATTCAGTGTGATTATGTAGAGTGATGTAATGGGGATATGCTAATGGAAGGTGTGCCGGTGCAGTAGTTATACTGTTAAATACATTTCTTGTGGATGTTTAGTTTTTTGTCATCTCCAGAAATAGTTTGTTTCTAACAAGGTAATTGAACTGTGCATAAAGAGCTTGTTGATTTGCTTACATAAATACCATATCATGCCAAAGACCTTTATTTCAGATATACACACAAGTTCTTTGTTTGTCTGAAACTTAATTGGGAGTGGTGGTGTGATGCAAGATGCATATATTATCATTTTCAAAATAAACTATTTCTTTTACTGTTATTGCAAACACAATAATTACTTCATTTGTATAAAATATCATCATTATTCGTGTTGGTCCTGGTGAACTAGTAGCTACTGTTCTTCCTCTGATTCTGATATTTGTGGTTTCAAATCCTGCTGTAGTCAATATATTTTTCAGTGTATAAAAATCTTGAATATAATAATAATAATAATAATAATAATTTATAATCTATAATAATGTAGCCCAGTATTGATCCATAGTCTCTCCTTTGTTAGGAGTTTACTAGAGCAAGTTAATTTAATTACCTTATTTGCCCATAGATGTCATAATGGCATGCGGTCAACATACCGACTCAGTGAGACATCTAGCAGGCAACTAAGGTATTGCTAGGACGTTGAGGTCAGTAAATTTTGCTTAGAGGCCTTTTTATTCAGGCTTAAGGATCTTTATGAGCCTGAAAATTTTCACACTCGATACCCATGTCTCAAGGTCCCTCCTGGAGGACTTGTTCCTTGGATTTTCCATTCTTAAAAAATCCATTGACCCCAGTCATGTTTGAACCTGCACCCTCAATACCAGAGGCAAGGAGCTTCTCGGCTGACAGTAATAATAATAATGGTTTATTTTATCTTATATTTTAAGAAATGTAAAACAGTACCTGAGATCTCAGTCATCCTCAATAATCAGCAGTGTTATTTTGTAGGAGTCCATCGATAACTTAAGTATCATCTTCTGCTTTCAGTTTGGTACTGACTGTTGCTGGTAATTATTTTGTACAGATGGTTCACATTACTGGGTATGTTCTCATTTAACATGTGGTATAATTTATAACTCTTCGAGAATGTTGATTTTCGATGTATCATTTTCTCTTTGCAGGATCGATAATACATTGTCTATTGTGTTGAATTGATGTCCTGCTTCTACTATGTGTTTTGAAAACTGGATTTGCCCTCATTCTTCAAGAAATCTTTAAAATGTTCATTAAATCTTGTCATGAAGTTTTTATGACAAATTAAATTTGAAGTGAAAAATATATGCCTAAATCGGGATCAGAACCCAATATCTCTGGTTCTGTGCTTTAACGATTTAGGTTATTAGGCATCACAATTTAAACATAGATTTTTTTCTTATACTAATATGATTTGCCATGCGCCAGGTAGCAGTGAACTTTTGTTCCACTAACACCATCTAGCAGTCTCTTAAATAAGAGCACTTTAAAATGAAAATCAACACATTACATTTATAGCAAGTAAAGCTAATATTCAATATTTAATATTGAATTTATCACTTCTCATTCAATGACAAATTAAATTTGAAGTGAAAAATATATGCCTAAATCGGGATCAGAACCCAATATCTCTGGTTCTGTGCTTTAACGATTTAGGTTATTAGGCATCACAATTTAAACATAGATTTTTTTCTTATACTAATATGATTTGCCATGCGCCAGGTAGCAGTGAACTTTTGTTCCACTAACGCCATCTAGTGGCCTCTTAAATAAGAGCACTTTAAAATGGAAATAAGCACATTACATTTCTAGCAAGTAAAGCTAATATTCGATATTTAATATTAAATTTATCACTTCTCACTCCTGTTAATCAGGATTGAAGAAAAAAGGAAAATAGAATTAGGAATGTGCAGAAAAGAAATGCACATTGATAATTATATTAAAGCAACATGTTTTAACAATATTGCACATAAACAGGCAGTATTTAATAGTTTAACATACAGACTTGTAAACGTTCCCATGAGCAAAGAAAATTTTAAAAAAGAGAAAAAACACATTATAAAAATAGCTAAATATAATGGTTTTCAAGAAAAGGTGATTCACAAGAAAATAAATAAATTCAAGAAACAAAAAGTGATAAATGAAAGTACTCTTCAGACAGATAAAGAAATTGGTAAAAAATTCAAGAAATTTACATACACCCTTTAGTATTTAATAAGTTAATTTAATGTTAAATTAGCACCAAAAAATAATTATAGTTTGAATAAATTAATCAAACCAACAAAAATGAAAAGATTGAAGATGGCAACAAACCAGGGATTTATGAAATTGATTGTAAAGATTGTGAAAAGATATATATAGGGGAAAAAAAAAAAAGCATTTAAATACAAGATTAAAAGAACACCTTAGAAATTTCAAAAATGGAGAAATGAAAAATCTGCAATAGCTGCACAAGCATGGTCAGAAAAAGCACAGAATTGAAACTAATGCAATTTTTTTAATACAATAGGAAGTAACATTAAGAGGTTTGTTTAGTAATTAAAACATTTTGTCTGTTTATTCTTACCTCTTATAGTTGTTTTTGTCGAACATATGCTTCAGGGCTTCTTAGCCAACAGACAAAACACAACTCAAATATAATTGATATGGATATATTTTTCATTGCATAATAATCCTTAGCAAGAATTCCTTCAGAAGGTGAACCTAAGACTGTAGATCCTTTTTCATATATTCATGGCACAACAAAGAACTTCAAGCCTGAAAAAAAAAAGACATCTAGCAAAAGTTGTGGACCCTTTCATACCCACTATTTGCTATCATGCACTGGTTCTAAGGATTCATTGGTTCAAAGCCCAGTAAGGTCATTAGATTTTTCAGTGTGTAAAAATTCTAAGCATGGATTCCTTAAGAAGAGAAACTGAAGCCATATGGATCACTTGTCATAGATTCTTGGCACATAAAATAATCTCAAGCCTGAGGGAAGATTCCTCTGATCAGCCCTTTATACCAAGATTTGAATTGTGATGCTAATGACCTTATCTAATAATGAGTGTCATTAAAAAATACTATCATCTTCTTGACATCTATTTATTATTCCTTGAACGTTTACCCTCTATAAAAGGATTTCTCATTCCATCTCTTCAGCGGATGTGCCAGTGAATTTTTTCCATATAATTTAATACTGTCCTAGAGATCCTAATTGTGGGCATTTAGTTAACATGCTGTAGCCATTCAGAAAAAAAAATGTTTGAACTGGGAGTCAAACCTTGGATCTCTGACTCTACATCAGAGCAATAACCGTTACGCCATTCGAACTTCCAATAGGAATGGCAAAGAGCCAGAATCAGAGATTTCGCATTCCTATCGGAAGTTCAAATGACTTAATGGTTATTGTACTAATGTACAGAGTCAGAGATCCAGGGTTCGACTCCCAGTTCGAATGTAATTTTTCTTTCTAAAATTAAACTATATCCAATTCTGGAAAGTGTTAATTTAAAGTATAAAAAAATTGGTGTAGCCAGTTAATTTGGTAGTTGTGAACTTAATTTCAATATTGCTTCAACTTGATTCTCCTGTAGAATATCTTCATTTTATGCTTTCACACTTAGTATAGCCAGAATAAAATTGCCAGGACTCTGAAAGTTTTCAGAATTTTATTACAATGTCAAAAAAAATGTTTAAAAAAGTGACAATTTTACTTTGTGGTCAATAATTATTTTTACTGAAGACAATTAACTTAATTTCTTTTACATATTTTAAGAATGCTCACTATGAGGTATATTCATTAAGGTAGAATTTTTTATCACTCACCTATAATTACAGAAGAAAGTATAAAGAATTTGATGAAAAAAATCAATTCACAAACAGAGCATGCAAAAATTCTTGTTAGAGAAATTAGAAAAAATAAATAAACAACATATAAGCAAATTAAAAATATCAGAAGATTTTTCTAAAACAGGAGAAAATTGTATACAAAAAATCATGAGTGAATTCTACCTTATTGATTTCTTTTATTAATTTCTCAATTCTTGCTTTCATTTTGCTGTTAAATATTATGTTACACATTTTTAAAAGCCTAAAAGAGTATTTTTATTAACTATTTTACAGTTTTTAAAGCCTATTTTATAGGTTTCTAAATTTACATTTTTACAGGCTAAAAATCATAGCACATAGTAAAAGTCATGAAGTATTGTGAGAAATCTACTTTTTTATGCTTTTTACTGAAAGTTCCAACAAATAAATTTCAATAATAAAAATATTGTGTTTTATTTTAACCATACCCAAATATATCATCTGTATTTTAAAATCACTTTAGAATTTTGACATCAATATTTAAAATTGCAAATTCAGTTGAAAGTTATATTTATTAGTGATTTTGTGAAGGATCTACTCTGTTTCATTGTTCTTGTAACATTCAAAATATTAGTAGGCTATTTATATCTGATTATCCTCCCACCATCAGCCTCTGACCTTGAATTGATAAAAGTGTAAAGAAGAGGTGTGTTAGTTATTCTTTAAAACTGGAGTTTGTTAGTTTATTGTGTTTTCCTCTTGCACTATTTATATGTAAGTACAAATAATTTTATCATTTAAAGAAATTGTATACAGAGTTTTTCATAATTATCTAGTCATTTGAAAAATTTATTAATTAAATAAAAATAAAACGTAGTTTTATTTGATTTTCATATTTATTATATAATTCAGTGACAGCTGTTTCGGTACATTGTGCCTTCTTCGGACATGTTAACAAATTATGAATTGTGTTCCAACTGATCTAAGCAACAATACAACAATATTTATTTAAATTTTTAAATTTAACAAAAGGGATACATTCAAATCAAGTTGAGAATTTAACAGTTTTTTACTACTTTTAAATTTATTAATTTCTACAGCCTCCAAAAGATCTAACTTCTTACTTGAGAATTTAACAGTTTTTTTACTACTTTTAAATTTATTAATTTCTACAGCCTCCAAAAGATCTAACTTCTTAGTAAGAAGTTAGATCTTTTGGAGGCTGTAGAAATTAATAAATTTAAAAGTAGTAAAAAACTGTTAAATTCTCAACTTGATTAGAATGAATCCCCTTTGTTAAATTTAAAAATTTAAATAAATATTGTTGTATTGTTGCTTAGATCAGTTGGAACACAATTCATAATTTGTTAACATGTCTGAAGAAGGTACAGTGTACCGAAACAGCTGTCACTGAATTATATAATAAATATGAAAATCAAATAAAACTACGTTTTATTTTTATTTAATTATTGAATGTGGATTTTCATCAAGTAAACAAGTAAATTGATTATTTGAAAAATTGACTGATTTTATTTTCTATTATTTTTTTTTGTATGTTGTAAAATGTACAATGATCCCTCCACAGGAATTGAGGTCCTTGAGAAAAATAGGAATTAGGGCTCCCACATATCTAGATAATCAGCACAAAATTTCTAGACAATCGGCACAAGATTTCTGGATAATCAGCACAAGATGTTAGTTTAATATTTAAAGGAAGTAACACTATTAGGTTAATTTTAATTAATTAATTACGAGTATTTTGCAACTAACTTATCAGTGAGTACTTAGCAATAACTTATCGGTGAGTGTGTTGCAACTAACTTGGGATTGTCTGTTCGTCTATTAAGAAACTTAGGTCTACCCCCTTTCTGTGATTATGTCATCGTGAAGTCATTACCTTATCATAACATAACAGTTTTCTAGATTGGCTGATCACCATTTCCTGGATGTGAGGAAGGGATTACCATCTTCTGAAAGGACATGGCGCCACCAAGTTTTAGTTGTATATGCCCTCATATTTTTACAGTTTTACCAAAAGTTCGAAGTTGGGAATGCCGATCTAAGTCTGTTTTAGGCTTTGAGTCTAATCTTGGGTTGGTTCGTTGACTGCATCCTTGTCCTTGCTTCTCCCGGTCTTCCGTGCTTAATTTGTTTTTCTCTCTCTGTAAAAACACCTGCATGCTGGATTTACGAAGTTCCCCATAATAAATTTTCTATTGTATTTTAGCTGTCTACAAGTGTGGTGTCTTCAATGACATGAGTTCGCTATACAAAAGAGTGCTCGGTAATCTGTTGAAATAATAGGACTGCAGAATTTTCTGGCTCCTTTATGTCTGCTCTCAAGCTGTCACTTAACAATAGGAAAAGGGTCTACTTTCCTAAATGTCTTTTTGTTCTTAATAACTAATTGTTTAATCCTCGACATTTCATCTTCTCTGTATCATTTTATTCCTACTTAATAATATCAAAATCAAATTCCTTTTTATTTCCCAATTGAAATGAGTATACATTTCATATATGTCCAATAATTGCTTCATTTAATAGTGTGTTAACTTATTTATGATTTTAATTCTCGTCATAGTTCATTAATTATTTGGTTACTCATTTAAGAAGAGGCTGAGTGATATGATTTGCTACAATTAATTAAACAAGATGTTAGTCCTGCATAATGATTGCATTTACCCCCAGAATATAATCTGATACTCATTTCCATTAAAAGCTGAGATTGACTGTAGGGCCATAATGGTGTCAGATGGTTTAAGTAGTTTAAAAATCTGAGCCCATCGGGTCTTGTACCTGCCATCTTCTGGCTTGTAGTATATTTTCTTAACCAATTATGTTGGTGTGCATTTAACTTGAATACGTTGTCATCTTTTCTATTAAAAACATTTTTCTTGTGCCGTATAGTTATTCTATCTGAAAGTTTATCTGCCAGAGGATGTCACTTTTATCTGTATTTACAATGGCTATATTTGGTGAGTTAACATACCAAGCTCTAGAATACAAATATGAATAGGAAACTTTACACCTCATCTCTTGAAATTTGACCCTCTCTCCTGGACATCATCCCCATTTTCAACTAATTCTGTCTGTTTGAAATGAGCCATTAATGCCAACTTTTCTCATGCCACTTGATAGAGGGTTGAATGAGCTTCTAGATAAACTCTTGCTTGTCATACTTTAATCTCAAAGTTCATTCAATTCCCACCAAAACTCCATGAGAAATGCTGGTGTTAATACTCATTTCAAACAGTCAGAATTTAATCAAAATTAGAGTGGGAACTAACACTATGGGGAAATTTTCAATTTTATAAATAAGTTGGATAAAATTTTTTTATATCTCACCTCGTAAAATTCCATATTTTCATGATACCAGTTTCAAAGGCACTTGCATTCATTTTCAGTCAAATTCCACTTTATTCTCAAATGCTTGCAATCATTTCTTCCTCCCTTAAAGTAAGAGTATGTTGGTTGGAGAATATATGAAACCAGAACAAGCTTAAGAGTCTAATCCCTGATTGAAGAAGAAGAAGTAAGAGTACATGTTTTGCATTCTTAAATATGAGTCATAGTATTTAAATTTGTTATTTTCAAGAAATGGAAACACTGTGTTATTTTCATTTATGAAGAAAAAATTTATGCCCAAACTGGGATTTGAACCCAAAATATCTCTAGTTCTACGTACTAAAACATTTGTAGAATTAAAGTTCTAATCCGAGTTTGGACGTAAATTTTTCTCTTCAAAAATTATTTTATCATTCAGTATCAGTGTATAAATTTACTTAAAACTTTGCAATACTGTATTATATTTTCTTGGAATCACCTTAAATAATATTGCTGTCATGTTAATATCTAATTGCAGGTTGGTCAGGTTTCAGCTTGCTTTGCAAAGGCATTTCAGCGAGTGCCAAAGTCAATGATCACTTCAGTTACTTCTAGTGATCTTGGACCTGCTACAGTATCTGACAAGGAACATGTCGAGGTGTACGTGTTTGAAGTCAGCATGGAAATCAAGGAAGAAGATGGTCGAGTATGTGCATTTTTAATTAAACATAGTATTAGTGGACTAGTGGTTATGCTCCTTGCCTCTGGTCCCAAGAGTTACGGGTTCAAACCTGGCCAGTGTCGATGGATTTTTAGGATGGAAAAATCCAAGGAGCAAGTTCTCCGGGAGGGATTTTAAGCCGTGGGTCCCGAGTCTGAAGATTTTCAGGCTCGTAGAAAATCCTTAAGCCTGAATGAAGAGGCCTCTAAGCAAAATTTACTAAATTTTCCCGTCCTAGTACTACTTTGGTTTCCTAGATGTCAGTATGAGGTGGAACGCTGACCACGTACCACTCAAAATGACATCTATACAAAAACAAGTGTAACTAAATTAGTATGGTTCAAATTCTTCCCTGTAGGGGGAGAATGCCTAAATCTCTGTAAAGGGAAAACATAGGCTTACAATACAATACAATTTATTTACTTATCTGTGCTTGGGACTGATTGTAGTTGATCTTCTCTCTGGCATCCCAATGCAGATTGTTAGTACATTGTGCATTGTAATACCAGTGGATAAAGGAGGAGGTGCTGACTACGTATCTATGATGTCATCTGGAGTGTTAGTTAGTTATTTACTTATCTTACTTACTTACTTACTTACTTACTGGCACTATCGAACCCGTAGGTTCATGTCCATGTGGACATAAGCTCTCCATACATCCATATCCTGAGCTAATGCTTTCCAATCGTTCCCTGTATAATTTACTTCCCTCAAATCGTAGTTAATGTTATTTTCCCACCTTATTCTTGGTCTACCAACTGGGCGTTTTCCCTCTGGATTTCCTACAAGAAGCTTCCATGCAAGTCTTTCATTCCCCATACACGCAACATGTCCTGCCCATCGCAGTCTATGAGACTTAACTGTTCTTATTATATCTGGCTTCCTATAAAGACCATGTAGTTCATTGGTATGTAGTCTTCTCCATTCACCTGTCTGTTCATCTCTCTTTGGTCCAAAAAATTTTCCTGTTCCAGATCCAAAACACTATAATTTTTTTTAATGCTTAATTATGAAATATTTGTATTGTTATTTAATTTACATATAAAACTTGTATAAAATATGCCATTTAACTTAATTGGTTTTCATGGGCAGTATCTTGATTTTTAAAATCACTTCCGACTGAATAACCATGATGCAATTTTGATAAAACTTGACATTTCATCTACATTTATCGTAAAACAAATGTCACTGGAAATAATACATTTAAGATACTCTGCTAATGAATGGATGCACATTTTACAGATGGTTCCAGCCTACTGGTGCTGGTGCAGTATACTCAGTTTTCTCCTTTTACCATAAATTAAATACTAATTCAATAAATTTTGATGGTGAAATTCTAGCAATTTTCTTAAGTTTACAAAATCTTTTATATCAAATCCAAAAGTTTATAATTGTTGTAATTCTATATGACTCCAAAGCAGCCGTCCTTGCTATAACACGAGATACAAGACCCAAAACATCAACATTATGAAATGTTATAAAATAATAAAACAATTATCCCATTTACATAAAATAGTTGTGCTTCAATGGATTCTGACCATTGTGGAGTGGCAGGAATGAAGCAGCTGATTTTCTAGCCAAGAAGAGTAGAAAATTGTCTCCAACCCAACTTCTACTTTAATTTCCTTTCACTGTATCAAAAAAGTCATATCAATAAACATAAGAAGAATACACCATCAAACATCTGGAAAGGAATGAGAAAATTTACAAACTTACAACATTACTACATTACAAAGAAAATCCAATTTACAAACTTACAACATTACTACATTACAAAGAAAATCCACAGTGGTAACATTCAAACTACTAACAGGACACGACTGTCTAAATAAAACTTTTCTCAGATTTGGCATAGCAATTTCATCAAAAATGTTCTTTTTGCAATTTTGAAGATATGGAACAAAACCATCTCCTCCATTGTCCAGCTTTTCTAGAAGAGATCAACCTTCCTGCTAAATATCAGAGTGCAAGAGAGTGAATGATTTCATTGTTAAGTGCTCAATATTAGATACGAACCAACATTTCATCTACTGCTGAGATTGACATCCTCGAGAAACTTTGTGAACTCCTCAGCTGATGGCTGCAGAACTGTCTACTGCAGCAGTAGACTTAACAGCTAGAGACTGTAGCCATCAGTTCAGGAGTTCACAGAGGGTAAGCTCAGTCTCCTGAGTACATCTACGATACCAGTAGATGAAACATTAAATTTTATCAAAACTAAACCATGGGCCATTCAGCCTGGAAGATGGTTTTGTACATAATTCATGTCTTAATCTTAACAAGTTAAGGATGTTTATAACTGTTTTGTTATTAAAAATGCAGTGTTTTGTCTGCAGAAGACAGCCTCAGGAGACTTTATTCTAGTGATGATGACTCTTGTTTTTATATCATTAAACATTAGAAGAATGTAACCTCGTGAGTACATCTGCTATAGACAAAACTTGGAGTAAGTTTTCAATTTTAAACTGTGTCCACTATTGAACTATTCCAGTAAATATCACTATGAGGTATAATTTAAAATTTAAAATAGAATTATTTTTACCTCACCTCATATCCCATCTTCTAATTAGACCGGTTCCGTAATCTTAGTGGTTTCATCTCCGATAATTACGCTACCAATGTTCTGTCACCCAGGAGTGTTGCTTCTTACTCCCTATGTTGGTGGACCGATGAACCTCCACTATGCCTAAGATATGCAAAATTAAGATACATGATACAGACTGTGAAAGTTTTCAAAGTTACATTATTTCAAGGTATGCTACACTAGTTCAAATAGTAGCGTACTGCATCCTGACTAGATTTGGTATTTGGTGGAGTTGGAAATTTTAATTCTAAAATTTTGAATCATAAGATGAGGAGGCGTGGAAGTGTATAATCTGTTATTGCTGGATGGTGCAGCAGATTCATTCACGAACAGGTTTACAATGTATTATCACATCTTTCTGAAACAAATGTTCTACACTCTTATCTTTTTCCTTCAAGTGTATCTACCCGGTCTTGAAATCCTTTATCATTCATAGCTTTCTTTATGTCCTGCAGCCAAGTTTTTTTTTTTTTTTTTTTTTTACCTCTACCTCTCGTTTCTGCTGGAATCCAGTTCTAAATTCTTCTTGGTAACCTTTTATCATCCATTCATTTTATACCGCTGTGGTCTCGAGTTAGCGTGCTGCCTTGTCACACGGCGGGCCCGGGTTCGATCCCCGGTCGGGGCAGTTTTTCTGGGTGAGGTTATTATCGGGGTTTTTCCTCACCTGTAAGACAAATGTCAGGAAAACTTTAAGGCCCAAACGGTCCCCGAAATCATATGGCCATAGTCCTTATCATTATCCTTACCATTATCATCATCCTTCACCGGTGTGGAAAGCAACGGGAAGCTACCACACCTATACAATTCCCTAGTAAAGCTGTAAGCATATCATGAAAATGTTATGATTGCAGTGAAGGACCTGCCTTCGGGCAGAATTACGATGGATGGATCATTGCAATTGTCTGCATTTTACAAAATCTAGAATTTAATTTTTTTTATTCATATGTTGCCCATTTCATTTCTTATTCTCTCCAGATTAGAATGTCTGACTGAACATTAAAGAAATCCGTTTCTAGTGATATTAATTTCTACTGCAAATTTTTATTTAGTTTCCAGAATTTCCATTCCATATATAGCCCAACTTTGGACTAAAGGCTGATATATATATATATATATATATATATATATATATATTTATTTATTTATTTATTTTAGTTTCATTAAATATAATAATAAATAGATAGATAAAAAATATTCTTGCACCATATAATTCTATGTAACATTGCTGTTGCTGATCTTCCTTTGTTTCTATGTTTAATATTGTGATGTTGCATAGAATCACCAAATATCTGCATTAAATTTCAAATTTTTCCATGGTACATATATTGAGAAGACATGTTGTACTGTTGTTAGTAATTCATTTATCAGTAGTCCCCTTGGTTCTTTTCAAAAGTAGTATGCTATGTGCTGGCACATGTTTTATCTTCTCCCCTCTCATCTTCATCATCATCCCTCATACAGTATCCTTATATTACACACAGATATGTAAACATATATTTTTTTATATCTTTATTTAAATTTCTCTCTTTATATTAATTTGTCTTACTATCTTAAAAAGTAATGTAAAAAATATACATATTTTTTAATAATAAAAAAATAGAAAACTTAAACTTACATTCATCCTATACTTGTCTTTGATCACAATACAAGTACACATATAAAGGAAGTTCGGGTAATGTGGACCCTTCAGGTTAAGTGGACCCTGTTAATATCTTCTTTAATCGGTGCTGTCCTTGAACAGAAAAGTTAATTCGGCCCCAATAAATAAATTTAGTCTGAAAAACTTCTAAATACCAATAAAAAAATCAACATCCCAGACAATAAGGAATCTGGAATTTATCAAATAAATTGTAGTGATTGTAGCAAAGTATACATAGGAAAAACAAAAAGGAATTTGGAAACACACACTAAAGAACATTTTAGAAATATTAAAAATTGTGAAATTGAAAAATCAGCAATTGCTGCATATAGTTTGCTAGAACATCATAAAATTGAAAAAGAGGCAAAACTTTTGAAACAATTAGATAAACCGTTGGAATTGACAATTTGGGAAATGATATTCATTCAGAAGAATAAATATCGATCTATGAATTTCGATATTCCGGTGGATAAAAATTTAATTACAAAGTTTATAATTCCAATGAAAGATGGCAGCACAAGAGAGGTGATGTCCTTAGAGAAATCAACAAGCACAGAATTTCATCAGTGGAAGCCATGACTGAAGAGGGACAAGATATTGTCTGAAACCGCCGGTGTCAAAGAAATTTGAAATCATATGAGGTGAGTCATTAAAAATATATTCTACACTCACTATTAATGATATAACCTCATAATGTTTACTTCCCAATATTAATTTAAATATGATACATCATTGTTATTAAATTATCTTATTAGCAATTTAGAATTATTGCTATGATGGTTACATGACAATTTTTTATCATTAATTAACACATTCAGTACCAGGCACTGAGCAGGGCATTTAAACCCACAGGCCAGCCATTTAAATACCCCAGCTACCCTTTTCGTGGCACTTCAGAAAATGGACCATTATTCACAAACTATTAGTCCTAGAAAATTCAAATTTTGTACATACCTAAAGGAGATATCCTAGTAGTATTTGATGATGAAATAACTTGGGTGATTGACATCACATAGTATCGGCGTATCAATTTCAGAAAGTGGAAGTTCATCTTCACTTTCACTTTGTGAATCTTCTAATTCAGGAATCAGTTCATCACCTGAATCATCATTATACAAAATATTAACCAATTTTTCTTCAGTGAGATATTTTTCTTTTGCTATGGTTTCACTCACGCACAAACAACAGCGCGATAACGAGAAACATATACGACTGCATTGGAGCCTGGAGGCAATTTTGGGTGAACGAATTCCATGTGTTGTTTGTTTTAAAAATAAAAGGGGATTCACCAAGGTTAAACATGTCAAACGGGAATAGAAAATGTACATTTACATGCCATCTATGATCTCCAAGATATACTAAGCCAACACAATATTTAGGCGCCGAATATAAATGCGGTTTGTTTGCGACCGCTCTAAAACAAGTTAAGTGACCGACGGCCGCATACACGATAGTCTCTTTAAACGCCTTAACTGGTTTACGGTACTGAATGTGTTAAAGTAAAAGTTTTAAGGATATTTCCTTAATGCTTTCTAATTTTTGGAAATTAAAAATTCAATGATCAGCTTACAACCCTAGAGTATTTATGATTATCTTATAATGTAGCATTTATGATTATCTTACCAATGTAGCATTTGATGTGTATGTATTTGTAGGGTGGATTCAGTGCAGTGCCAAAAGATCGTAGCTATTTTAAGCTTCGTGTGAACCTAGAAAAGCAGCTATGCCTGACAGTTCAGCAGGTATCTGAAAATGAGAGGGAACTGGAAGTGGAGCGTTGTTTTGGAGTACTAGTCAGTCCTGGTCGCAATGTAAAACATAGTGACATGCAACTTCTTGAGATGGTGAGTGTCCCATTCAAATCAGTATATTAATAGATTAAATTGGAATGAAAATCGTAGGCCTAACTTCAGATATGGATTCCTCATATGTAGAAATGATAAAATGTTTATATCAACATGGGTCTGGATATGCTTAGTTACTACATTAGAAGTATTCTAATATAACATCAAAAGAAGCCCTACTGGCTTTACAAAGTAGTGTTTAAATTCTCAATAGAAGCCGCCATTTGCATAATCAAGCAATGGCTTGTAGCATTTGATGCTCGGAAATTAACTATATATAAGAGAAAAATTTGCATTTACATTGGAGGCCTAGGTAGCTCAGTTGGTTAGAGCATTGACACAGAGAGCCAAAGGTCTTGGTTCAAACCTCAGTCTAGGCATATATTTTTCTCTTCAAATATAAAGTATGTATATTTGAAGAGAAAAATATTGCGCTCAGAGTGGGGCTTGAAGCCGGGACCTTTGGTTTTCTAGACCAAGTGCTCTACCAACTGAGCTACCAGAGCACGTGCTGATCTATATGCAAATTTTCCTGTATATACGTTGCAATTCCTGCACACCAAATGCTTTGAAACCTTTGCTTCTATCTTTATTAAGAAGACATATATGTCATTATTCCCATAGAAACCATGTCTGTGGAAGTAATGAAATTCAAGAACAGACATTGACCTGATTTTTCTCACGTATCCAGTGCAGATGACTCATCTGCTTTGGCATCTCGACATGTATGTGTTCGATCAATAAAAGGATGGAGGAAAGAAATCTAAGAAGTCATGAAAAGAAATGGACAAAAACTTAAAAAATTATTTCTACAATTTTTTTCTCTTCTAGCTGCCTTTCAAGATGGAATGGCAATGAAAAAAACATTAAAAGCAGGAAATAACAGGAAATATATCCATTAGGTAGGAATGCCTTGTCTGGTTTAACTTATGATCCAGGACTCATGTACATTGAAGCAGGGAATGTGCAAAACAAAATTCTTCCAATAACATGCCAGAGATAGCTGGCTGTAGCAAGTGAAAGTAGGATGGAGGAAGGAAATCTAAAAAATCATGAAGAGAAATGGAGACAGAAACTTTAAAAAAAAAGATTTCTACTATTTTTTTTCTCTTCTAGCTGCCTTTCAAGAAGGAATGGCAATGAAAAAACACTAAAAGCAGGAAATAACAGGAAATATATCCATTAGGTAGGAATGCCTTGTCTGGTTTAACTTATGATCCAGGACTCGTGTACATTGAAGCAAGGATTGTGCAAAACAAAATTCTTCCAATAACATGCCAGAGATAGTTGGCTGTAGCAAGTGAAAGCAGGATGGACGAAGGAAATCTAAAAAATCATGAAGAGAAATGGACAGAAACTAAAAAAAAAAAAAAGAATGATTTCTACTATTTTTTTCTCTTCTAGCTGCCTTTCAAGAAGGTTTGGCAATGGAAACATATTAAAAACAGGTTCCAAATAACAGGAAATATACCCATTAAGTAGGAATGCCTTGCCTGATTTAACTTATGTCCCAGGACTCATGTGAATTGAAGCAGAGATTCTGCAAAACAAAATTCTTCCAATGCCATAACATGCCAGAGGCAGTCTGCTGTAACAGGTTGTCACGTGTTTGATTGTGTAACATCGGGACATCACAAACCCATCCAGAGAAACATTCTGGCAAATTTAGCATAAAGTCAATAAACCAAAAAAAAAAAAAAAGCCAACTTAATTTTTTCATTTAAAAATAGTACCACCAACTTATGGTGGTTACTTCTCTAAGAGAAGAGAATCGTGGATACAGAACTTAAGCTATCAGAAATGGTACCATGAACTTTGTAAGGCCTAAAATTAATGCAACCAATATAAAATTCTAAATAACTAAAAAAAGGAAGCTTTTTCCTATTATCAAATTAAACTTATATTTTTGCCTAGTTTACCTACTTATTGCCAAATTATACTTAGTTTCAGAGAAGTGATAAAAAATGTTATTTGTGGATTTTGTTATATTTTTCTGCAAAAACATTTACACATTTTATTCTTTCCATATTTACAATTCTATCTCACTAATTACAATCGGAATTAAAAATGAATAAAAGGACTAAAACCAAACATATAGGCAAATTATATTTAATTAATGTTGGGAAGTAAACATTATGAGGTATAATCATTAAAATTCATCGGAGAACATATTGTTTAAACAACTCACCTCATAGGATTCATGCTTCCATGATATCGCGATTTCAAACATAATCATGTTCATCGTCAGCCATAACTCCGACTGATGAAATTCTTCGGCCGTCAACTATTCTATTGTCGCCATCTTCAGTGCTGCCATCTATGGTTGAATTTATGAACTTCGAAATCAATGTAATTTCGTTAGGGATATCAAAATTCATTGATCTATTTTTGTTTTTCTGAATGTATATTTTTTCCCAAACTGTCAATTCCAAAGGTTTCTCTACTTGTTTTAAAAGTTTAGCTTCTCTTCCAATTTTATGATGTTCTAATAAACTATGTGCAGCAATTGCAGATTTTTCAATTTCACAATTTTTAATATTTCTGAAATGTTCTTTGGTCCGAATTTCCAAATTCCTTTTTGTTTTTCCTATATAAACTTTATTGCAATCTTCACAATTTATTTGATTCCAGACAGTAAGAAATCTGGAATTTATCAAATAAATTGTGAAGATTGCAATAAAGTTTATATAGGAAAAACAAAAGGAATTTGGAAATTCGGACAAAAGAACATTTCAGAAATATTAAAAATTGTGAAATTGAAAAATCTGCAATTGCTGCACATAGTTTATTAGAACATCATAAAATTGGAAGAGAAGCTAAACTTTTAAAACAAGTAGAGAAACCTTTGGAATTGACAGTTTGGGAAAAATATACATTCAGAAAAACAAAAATAGATCAATGAATTTTGATATCCCTAACGAAATTACATTGATTTCGAAGTTCATAAATTCAACCATATATGGCAGCACTGAAGATGGCGACAATAGAATAGTTGACGGCCGAAGAATTTCATCAGTCGGAGTTATGGCTGACGATGAACATGATTATGTTTGAAATCGCGATATCATGGAAGCATGAATCCTATGAGGTGAGTTGTTTAAACAATATGTTCTCCGATGAATTTTAATAATATAGGCAAATTATTGTCAAAATACCCATATCTCCCTTCATTTGTTTACATGAGTTGTTCAAAATGTCCGCCTGTCTAAATACATGCTGCAACTCATTATCTCACTGACATCTAGACATGTAGTTTCAGAGGAAGTTCACAAACTGAAGTAACTAAAACCATAGGTAATGCATTTGCGAGTGTTAAGATTCACCCTATACACAGTGTTACACATTACAAACACCTGCAATACATGTCTCACGTGTAATTCAAGCAAAAATGGTCTGAGATATTTGGGCCGCATGCAAATACAGTAGTCTTTACTCAAATTACTTCCAATCACTGGTGAGCTGACTCACCGTGAGCAAGTGCAAAGATCGAATTAGCTACCCACTAACTGGTCATGCATGAAAGTCGTCGTTTTCGTAATATTGGCAAGAAATTACCCAGAATTCTCAGCGATAAAACCACTTCCGTTATTTTCGTCTGCTAGAGGAATGCATTATTGCTTGTGTCCCACAAATAATACCGTATACAATAACGTCTGCATCGTGCAATATTACGCCGATTCTCCTGTTCTTCCAGTTGAATTCTTTGGTAGGCTCTATCAAATTCCTCTTCTCTGCGTATACCGAAAACATGATCAAAGTCTTCAAGGTTCAATATCTTGGATAAAGCAGCAAGGTACGTGGCAAGGTTTCAAACTACATCGGTTCCCTTCGGGATTCTTAAGATTCGTTTCTCTTTTAAGTTAAGTCGTCAGGTAGCTTACGAATTTCAACAATTATTATCGCATGAACAGATTTCTGAGTAAGCAAAATCGTATTAGGATACAACTTTCTCAGCAGAGAACGCCTTTTATGGTCTAATGCGTTCATAGATTCGACCCTTTAAACCTCCTTGTAACTACTACTTACAAGTATTTGTATTTTTCTTCTCTACATATGATAAATCCATACCTGAATATTGGCCTATTATTTTCATTATAGCCTGAAAACAGGTGTCTAGAAATAAGAAATAGATTTTTTTTAAATAGTGATTATATTGTTATTGTTATGTTCAACATGAGCACCAACTCAAGATGGTTTTTAAGAAGAACTGAGGTACTTTATATACAATTTTTCGTGTTTGCTTATCCCAAACATCATGCTGAGTCTTTGGTTTTCCATTTTACATAAAGTAATACCAGGAAAATATATTAAAAAATCAAGAAAATACTAAATGAACCATAATATGGTTAACCATTTCACTGTACAAACTTTAGGCAAACATTGGCTAGAGAGATATCACTTTTGTGCATACAAATTTCATGTTAAGTATCTTCATTTATACAGTTTGGCAATTCTAGAAAACTGTACCTAAGGGATAAAAAGTTTCCTCACCGTTTTATGAATTCAGCAGGTGTCAATGGGTTCGGGTACTGGTGATAAGCAGTGCTATGTAATATCTGGACACTGGGACCCAGCAGATCCAGCTTTTGAAGCTCTAAATGTAGAGACTCCACGTGACGGGCGAATCTACATTACTGTGGCAGTAGATCTGGTAATACGAGGAATACAGGAGCCTGTTCGATTTCTCATAGAGACTCCAGTCAAAGTGTTTCCACAAGGAGAACGGTTTTGGTATTTCAGTCGAAGGCCACTTATACAACAGTTCTACCTCAATCTTAAAGAGGTAAGTCAATGATTTGAAAATAAAAGATGAAAAAGCCTATTGTTGACTGGACTATTGTTGAAAATAAACTTTTCCATAGAATGCAAATAAGAATCGGAAACTTTACTCTCATAAAATGTGATCTTTTCACCTTGGACATGTTTTAGAAAAATTTCAACTATTTGAAATGATATTTGAAGAGAAAAATTATATGCTCAGACCAGGGCTTGAACCCGGGATCTTTGGTTTTCTAGACCAAGTGCTCTACCAACTGAGCTACCTGAGCAAGTACCGATCTAAATGCAAATCTTTCTCTATATGTGTTGTAATTCCCGCATATCAAATGCTATGAAGCCTTTGCTTCTATCTTTGCAAATGGCGGCTTCTTTATTAAGAAGACACATATTTGGGAATTATACATTACATTATAAACGCCAGTGTGGCTTCTTTCGATGTTTTTATTATTTATTTCATACATCTCAATGATGGATAAATCATATTTGAAGAGAAAAATTATAGCTCAGACCAGTGCTTGAACCGCCATTTGCAAAGATAGAAGCAAACCAAAGGTCCTGCGTTCAAGCCCCTGTCTGAGCGTATAATTTTTCTCTTCAAATATGATTTATCCATCATTGAGATGTATGAAATAAATAATAAAAACATTATTTGAAATGAGTTGTTAATACCAGCTTTTCTCGTTGCACCTGGTGGGAGTTGAATCAACTTTGAGATCAAATCTTACTCACCAGGAATTTCAAAATTCTGTTCTTGTTCTTCTAAATAAATATCTTTTCCCATACTGTGAGTTCTGTTGGTCTTTACAAATGTTGGTTTCTTTTTGGAAAGACCAAAAGAACTAACAATATGGGATAGATACATATTGAGAGGAATGAGAACAGAACCATGAATTTTGAAGTTCCCAGGGAGTAAAATTTGATCTCCAAATTTCATTCAATGTCCCCAATCTCCTCATGAAGAAAGATATATCTGAATAAAATTTTTCAACCCGTTCATGCCAAAGATTTGAATTATGACACCAATGATCTTTGCTGTTAAAGAACATATTTAAATAAATATAACAATTATAATTTATTTTTTCTCAGTACAATCTGGCTTCATCTTATATCTAAATTTAATATGTTATTTATTTTCTTGTAGGCTGCGGTAGACTAGTGGTTATGTTCCTTGCCTCTGGTCCCAAGGATCACAGATTCAAACCCGGCCAGGGTCAATGAATTTTTTAGGCTGGAGCAAGTCCTCTGGGAGGGACTCTTAAGTCATAGGTCCTGCTTCTGAAGATTTTCAGGCTCGTAAAAGATCCTTAAACCTGAATAAAAGAGGCCTCTAAGCAAAATTTACTGACTTTCTTCACCCTAATAATACCTTAGAACTAATAATACCTTATATTGAATTTTTTATAGGAATAAATCACTATGAGGTTTAATTTAATCTTACTCTTGCCTACTAGATATCCTATTGGGTCAGTATGTTGACTGCATACTATTCATGACATCTTTGAGAAATAAGTGTAACTAATGATAAAATCAAATGTTTCCTAAATTTTCTAAGTAGATCGTGATTTTGAGACCATAACGGTCTCATCTTCGGTACAATCTTGACTATTGATGTTATGTCGATTGGAAGAAACACTTCTTCTTCCCTCTGTTGGTGGACTGAAGAACCTCTGGATCAGGTCAGGATTCACGGGAATTTCAAAGTTCATAAGTTTTCCTTTGTTTTTCTGAATGTGGATTTTTTTCCCAAACCATGAGTTCCTTTTGTTTATCTATTTGTTTAATTAGGCTGGCTTTTGATTCAATTAAATGTTTTTGCTATAATGGTTCAATATAAGTGTAACTAAATTAACTTGATGTAGTAACTCCCAACTGAAAAGGCCCTTCTGGTGTGTTCTCCTATCAGAAGACCTATTGGTCGCTGAATCTTATTATTAATTAAACCATTTAAATACGAAGATGAAGAATACTATTTATTAACACTTATTAAACACACATGCATGTACTTGAATACATTGTAGAGTATTGCAGAGTCCTAGTCCCACATGTCTGCTTCAGCAACAGCTCTGTTGCGAGAGAGAGCATCTCCTCTATGCAGTGTCTACACAGTCCATGCCAGTGTCCTGCGCATGCATGAGCATGCCAGGGAGGAAGACATGTATTGGTAACCTTGGACATGTAAAAGTCAACCAACCTAACTGGCCGGTTACCATAGAATAAATAATACCAGAGGTCTGGGGTTCGACTCCCAGTTCAAACGTAATTTTTCTTTCTAAAATAAAACTATATCCAATTCCGGAACATGTTAATTTAAAATATAACATCAAAATATGTAGCTTCAATCGCTTAAAAATTGTTTAAATTCTCAATAAAAAATACTTCGAATGGCGTTGTTGATAGCGATGGCTATCAGCCTTCAGATGAAAGAATTAATTGTATAAATAGAAAGAAATTTAACGTTCCTATCAGAAGTTCGAATGGCGTAATGGTTACCACACTGACGTACAGAGTCAGAGGTCCGGGGTTCGACTCCCGGTTCGAATGTAATTTTTCTTTCTAAAATAAAACTATATCCAATTCTGGAACATGTTAATTTAAAATATGACATCAAAATATGTAGCGTTAATCGCTTAAAAATTAATGTTTAAATTCTCAATAAAAAATACTTCGAAAAGAAGTCGTCGGATGGCGTTGTTGATAGTGATGGCTATCGGCCTTCAGATGAAAGAATTAATTGTATAAGTAGAAAGAAATTTAACGTTCCTATCAGAAGTTCGAATGGCGTAATGGTTACCACACTGACGTACAGAGTCAGAGGTCCGGGGTTCGACTCCCGGTTCGAATGTAATTTTTCTTTCTAAAATAAAACTATATCCAATTCTGGAACATGTTAATTTAAAATATGACATCAAAATATGTAGCGTTAATCGCTTAAAAATTAATGTTTAAATTCTCAATAAAAAATACTTCGAAAAGAAGTCGTCGGATGGCGTTGTTGATAGCGATGGCTATCGGCCTTCAGATGAAAGAATTAATTGTATAAGTAGAAAGAAATTTAACGTTCCTATCAGAAGTTCGAATGGCGTAATGGTTACCACACTGACGTACAGAGTCAGAGGTCCGGGGTTCGACTCCCGGTTCGAATGTAATTTTTCTTTCTAAAATAAAACTATATCCAATTCTGGAACATGTTAATTTAAAATATGACATCAAAATATGTAGCGTTAATCGCTTAAAAATTAATGTTTAAATTCTCAATAAAAAATACTTCGAAAAGAAGTCGTCGGATGGCGTTGTTGATAGCGATGGCTATCGGCCTTCAGATGAAAGAATTAATTGTATAAGTAGAAAGAAATTTAACGTTCCTATCAGAAGTTCGAATGGCATAATGGTTAGCACACTGACGTACAGTCAGAGGTCCAGGGTTCGACTCCTGGTTCAAATGTAATTTTTCTTTCTAAAATAAAACTATATCCAATTCTGGAACATGTTATTTAAAATATAACATCAATACATACGGTATAATAACAAATACCGCACAATGGGTGAAGTATATTTACACTGAACACTAACAAAGAAGAGACTAAGGCCCAACGTTGGGCTGTTACAGTATTGTAGATGTAGATTTTTCTTCTTGTTTTTTTTTAAATCTCATGTCCTTGATCCAGTGATAGAGTTTTGGATGAAAGTTTCCATATACCTCAGTCATTCCGTCTGTTCTTGCAACATTTTCTTCCATTCGACTCCTCTTTTCTCGACATTCTTCAAAACTTGGTCTTGACATCTATACTTCAGCATACCTTTTGATCTCTTCCCTCCTAAATTAAATTCCAGTGCTTGTCTTGGTAAGGAAAAGGTAAAGTGATCCCACCACAGACATTGGGATGCCCTTGGAATGGTAGGGAGTTAAGGCTCCCACTTTTTTAGACAATTGGCATGAGAAGGCAAGTGGGTTATCGGCCCTGTGTTACACAGCTGCCTTCTTCCCCAGAACATACACCTGGTACTCATTTTAATTAGAGACTGAGTTGATCCCTGGCAATGGTGCTGCCAGAACATTTATTACATCAGTTTAAAAATCCTGACATCACCGGGACTCTAATCCTTGTTCTTCTGGCTTGTAGCACATTGCCTTAACCAATTATGCTGTAGCATGCTCTGCTTGTCTTGGTATCCTTTCAATATTTATTCTTTTAATGTGGCAATACCATCTTATTCTACTATCCTCCATTTATCTTTTATTTTATCACTTCAGTATTTCTCTTTGGGGCACACTGTAGCGTAGTGGTTAAGGCACTGCGCTACAAGCCGGAAGGTCGAGGGTTCAAGTCCCGTTGGGATCAGGATTTTTTTAACTGACCCAAACCTTCTGGCAGCACTATGACCCTGGGGTCGACTCAGCGTCTAACGAAATGAGTACCAGACGCTTGTTCTGGGGGTAAAGGCGGCCGTCACGCAGGGCTGACAACCCGGCTGACATCAAGTGCCGATTGTCTAGAAAAAGTGGGAGCCTTAACCTCCTACTACCCCAAGGGCCTCCTGAGGCCTGTTGTGGGATCACTTTACTTAACTTTACTTTTTTTAATATTTCTCTTTGCTTTAGTGTTCTGAATTATTTTTCCAAGCATGTTTCTTAAAAATCTCATCTCCATTCCTGAATTCTACTTACCTAACTTGCTGGCACTATCAAACCTGTAGGTTCATGGCCTATCCTGAGCTAATGTTTTCCAATCATCCCCTGTATGATCAAATTATGGTTTATGTTAATTATATTTGAGTTGTACATTTTCACTCACCTCATATTTCTCGATTTTTATGCAGACTAGTTTTGTCACTTCTGTGCAACATTCTCGATGCATTACAACTGTTGCCTTGCGGTTGTCCTTCCTACAAGTTGATTTCTGCTCTCTATGTTGGCTGACCAATTAACTTCCAAATACATTTTTTTTTCTCTTTTACCGGGAATTTTAAAATTAATGGTTTTCTTTTTATTCTTACAGATATAAATTTTCTCCGAAATTGTGAGTTCCATGGTCGTCAACAATACATTTCATTAAACTCTAGATCTTCATCTTGGCGCAACGTGCCGGCTGGGGTCCCCCAAGGCAGTGTTCTCGGACCTCTTCTTTTCTCAATCTACATAAATGACTTACCAACTGTACTAAAGCACTGCCGTTATCACCTCTATGCTGATGATCTCCAAATTTACCTACATTCACCTCCTCATTCTCTCTATAACAGCTTGACGAAAATGAATGATGATCTCATATCCATCTTTAACTGGTCTTCAAGTATTGGTCTAAATCTAAATCCTAACAAGTCACAAGTAATGGGACAACAAAGACTGCTTACAACCTTTGACATATCTACACTTCCAAACATTACTATAAATAATATAATTATCCCTTATTCTTCTTCAGTAATAGATCTTGGACTACATCTAGACGCAAATTTAACTTGGCAAACACAAGTGAAACACATATGTAAAAAGACTTTCTCCATCTTACATTATCTTAGACATTTAAAGAATTTTCTCCCAGTTTCGTTAAAACAAATCCTAGTGCAGAATCTTGTGTTATCACACTTCGATTATTGTGACATTATATATAAAGATCTAAACTATGACTTGTCACAGAGACTGCAGCGTGTTCATAATGCTTGCGTTCAATTCATTTTCAATATCTGCCGTTATGAACATATTTCCGAACACTTTAATAACCTCTCTTGGCTCCATCTTACTGACAGACGTAAATTGCACTCTCTTTCACTACTTTTCAAGCTTCTGAATTCCTACATTCCTACTTACCTGGCGCCCAGATTTGAGAAGTTATCCTCTTACCACAATATTGACACTAGGTCACAAGATAGCAGTCTGCTAACAATTCCTCTTCATAGCACTTCCTCCTATTCTACTTCCTTCACAGTAGCCTCTGCCCGCTCTTGGAATCTTCTTCCTCAAGATATCAGGGGTTGCCGCACACTTGGCACCTTTAAGCCACGCTTATACAGTTACCTGTTGTCTAATAATTAATTTTTCTCTATATTTGAAGAGAAAAATTTTCGCCTAGACCGGGACTCGAACCCGGGACCCTTGGCTTTCCGGGCCAAGTGATCTACCAACTGAGCTACCGAGGCGAGTTACGATCTAGACGCAAATTTTTCTCTTATGTATGTTGTAATTCCCTCGCGCCAAATGCTTGAAACCATAGCTTCTATCTTTGCAAATGGTGGCTTCTTAGTTAAGAAGAGGCGAAAATTTTTCTCTTCAAATATAATTTATCCTTCTATGAAAAGTGTTAAATTAATAATAAAAATCGTCAATAGAAGCCCTACTGGCTATAAAGTAGTGTTAAATTCCCAATAAATGTCTTCTTAACTAAGAAGCCGCCATTTGCAAAGATAGAAGCTATGGTTTCAAGCATTTGGCGCGAGGGAATTACAACATACATAAGAGAAAAATTTGCATCTAGATCGTAACTCGCCTCGGTAGCTCAGTTGGTAGAGCACTTGGCCCGGAAAGCCAAGGGTCCTGGGTTCGAGTCCCGGTCTAGGCGAAAATTTTTCTCTTCAAATATAATTTATCCTTCTATGAGAAGTGTTAAATTAATAATAAAAATCGTCAATAGAAGCCCTACTGGCTATAAAGTAGTGTTAAATTCCCAATAAATGTCTTCTTAACTAAGAAACCGCCATTTGCAAAGATAGAAGCTATGGTTTCAAGCATTTGGCACGAGGGAATTACAACATACATAAGAGAAAAATTTGCATCTAGATCGTAACTCGCCTCGGTAGCTCAGTTGGTAGAGCACTTGGCCCGGAAAGCCAAGGGTCCCGGGTTCAAGTCCCGGTCTAGGCGAAAATTTTTCTCTTCAAATATAATTTATCCTTCTATGAGAAGTGTTAAATTAATAATAAAAATCGTTAATTTTTCTCTATTTATTTAATTTTATACTATGTCATTAATCTTTTCCTCGTTTTTTATATATCTTGTACATATTATATATTTCATTCTTTAAATTTAGAGTAAATCAAAATACATTATATATATATTAATTGTATTGTATTCATAACTTGTAATCGTTTATATATATATTGTAATTTAGATTTAACACTTTTTTTTTTGTATTTTTTTTAAACCTGGTTGAGTGGTAGACAAGGCCTTAAGGCCTTAACTCTGCCAGGTAAAATAAAGCTATTTGTTATTATTATTATTATTATTATTATTATTATTATTGTTGTTGTTGTTATTGTTATTGTTATTCTAACTGTTTTAGTAATTTTGCCTTAGTTTCAATTCTGTGTTTTTCTGACTATGCATGGGCAGGTATTACAGATTTTTCTATTTCTCCATTTTTAGCATTTTTAAGGTGTTCTTTCAATCTTGTATTTAAATTCCTTTTTGTTTTTCCTATGTATATTTTTTTTACAATCTTTACAATCTATTGGATAAATCCCTGATTTGTTGCCATCTTCAATCTTTTCATTTTTGTTGGTTTTGAATTAATGATTAATAATGATTTGTTATTCTCCCACCTCATTCTGGGTAAACCAACTGGCATTTTCCCTCTGGTTTTCCCATAAGAAGTTTCCATGCCCCTCTTTCATTTCCCATTTGTTCCACATTTCCTGCCGATTGCAGTCTATGAGACTTAACATTCTTATTATATCTGATTTCCTATAAAAATTAAATCCATATTATCCATTAAAAATGGAGGCAAGAGTGGAATTTGCTTTCAGTTGTTATATTTATGTAAACTTGACCTCCATACTTGTTATTCAATACATTTTATCACTATAGATAGGGATAAATATTTATTTTGACATGGAGTGTTGTGTTGATTGTCATATGCTCTGGTTACAGGTTCCATCTAATGATGTGAACACCATGCACTATGAGGTGCAAAGTATTGAAACATCTGGTGAGCTGGATAGAAACAGATTGAATCTCACACTCAACTTGGCAAGTCTGATCAGATCTCCTAGTATCACTTCTATAGATATTGATACACTTACGCCCAAAGAAGAAGCTGTTTCAGGTATTTTGCTTCTCTCTTCACTTTTTTTTATCAAGTATTTGCTTTGGCAGTACATATACTAAAATTAGAATTATACAGAGAAGATTAGCATGTCCCCATTGCAAGGATGACTTGCAAAATTGTGAAAGATTCCTCAATTTACCAGGGCAAATGGACTTCATATCTTGGAATCCAGGTTGGCTTTGCTTCTCAACATAAATCTGCAAAAGGAGAATAGCTGCCGCTGCCATTCAACACAGAATGCAAGCAATTTTCTCCTTTATCTTATTTACTGATTCCTTATATATATGATTGCATGTAATGAAGATGAGCTTTAGTATTCCATACATAAACTAAATAAAATCAACACAAAATATTATGTGGAAATTAACATTGACAAAACAAAAGTCATGACATTTTGTGGAAAATACCCAGGTACAAGCAAAATTTAAATAAACAATAAATTAATAGAAAGATTCAACAAGTTCGGGGTTCGATTCCCGGTTCAGGCAAAAATGTTTCTCTTTACCATTGATTTATAATAATTTAATTGTGTTCATTAATTTACTTATTTCTATCATAATAATAGTTTTAGCTTCTCAATATTAATTTGATAAATAATGCTATAGCTGTGTGGAGTCCCTTCATGTCTTCTTAAGGTGTATTTGTGAATGATGATTCACTGCATTTGAATGTGGGACCAATAGAGTAAGGTAAAGGAAGGATTTCTGCTTGGATGGGAATGAAGCCTGGATTAGCTCAGTGGACAGAGCGTTAGCACGGAAAGCTAAAGGTTTGGGGTTTGATTCCCGGTTCAGGCAAAAACTGTTCTCTTTACCATTGATTTATAATAATTTAATTGTGTTCATTGATTTACTTATTTCTATCATAATAATGGCTTTAGCTTCTCAATATTAATTTTATAACTTTACGTATCTTGGATATAATTTTAACATTTGTTGATGAAACACTTAAAAAATTTATAAACTTATAAAAACGATAGGAACAATTAACAAAATCATGAATACTTCCCTAGTACAGCGACACACACCTTTATTGAGAAATGTTGGTTGGTATCTAATATCGAGCACTTGATAATGAAATCATTCGCTCTCTTGCACTCCAATATTTAGCAGAAAGTCTGGTCTCTTCTACAAAAGCTGGACAACGGAGGAGATGGTTTCTTTTCATATCTTCATTTAAATTGCAAAAAGGGCATTTAGGTGAATCTGTTATGCTAAGTCTGTGTAGGTGTTTATTCAGGCAGTCATGTCCCGTTAGCAGTCTGAATATTGCTACTGCAGATTTTCTTTGTAATGTAGTAATGTCATAAGCTTGTAGATTTTCCCATTCCTTTCCAGATGTTTTGATGGTGTATTCTTCTCTAAGTTAAGTTATGTAGATAGGAAATAACACTATGAGGTTTTTTAATATTGTTTATTTTTTATTATTTCACTCACCTCATACTTCTCTAAGTTTATTGATATATTTATTTCAGATAATTCTTTTGATAGAGTGAAAGGAAACTGGAGTAGAAGTTGGGTTCGAAACAATTTTGCTACCCTTCTTAGCCAGAAAATCTGCTATTTCATTGCCTGTCACTCCACAATGGGTCGGAATCCATTGAAGTTCAACTTTTTTTATGTAGACTGTATAACTGTTTTATTATTTTGTGACATTCAATAATTTTGATGTTTTTTGGGTGTTGTGTCTCGTGTTATAGCAAGAATGGCTGCTTTGGAGTCACATAGAATTACAACTTTTGTAAATTTTTGGATGTGATATAAAAGATTTTGTAAACTTAAGAAAATTGCTAGAATTTTGCCGTCAATGTTTGTTGAATTTGTGTTTAGTTTATGGTAAAGGAAAAAAGTGGGCATACTGCACCAGCACCAGTGCCACCCTCATTTGGTAGGCTAGAGCCATCTGTAAAAATGTGTATCCATTCAGGAGCAGGGTATCTTAAATTTATTATTTCCAGTGACATTTGTTTTAAGATATGTGGGGGAGTTTCAGATTTCTTGATGTCTTCTGTTAAATGAAGGTTATATTCAATTTCCAAAGTTCTAGAGGGTTGTTTCTCATCTGAATATTTTCTTTTCAATGTGGAAGTTGCAATTTCTGTTTGATTTCTTGTACTATGCTTAAGAAGCTTTGCTGAGATTTTAAACATACTTGTGGTTTTCTTTGGGTTTAGTTATTATGGGGTAGCCTTAAAAATTTTCCATACTGTGTAATTGCTGTTTTCTCAATTTCAAATGCTATATTTAATTTTAGGAAGTGATATTTTGAGGTAATTTTAATTATATTATTTTTAGTCTGATCATCTTACCTCAATATTAATGTCCAAGAACAAATCAACATTAATATTGAGGTAAGATGATCAGACTAAAAATAATATAATTAAAATGCTATGTTTGGGTTATTTGTTATGATTTGCATGGCAGTGATTGGTGTTGTTTTAACGACTCCTGTTATCAGACGGAGGATTTGGTTCTGCAATTTATTAAGTTTTCCACTTTTGTAGTTACTAGGATTTCTTCACAATAATGAAGTATAGGTTTTATGAACATTTGGTAGAAGGTGTTTAGAGTTTGTGTGTTGCAACCCCACTTTTTCCCTGCTAATTGTTTTAATAACGGTAACCTTGTTTCTATATTTCTACATATATTCTCTATGTGTTTCTTCCATGTTAATTTTGTATCCAGAGTTATTTCTAAATATTTTGCTTTGTGTGTTTGAGTTAATAATTCACTCTCCAATTTCAGAGTGATGGGTAGTGGTTTCTTTCTTAATGTAAATAGTTGATAATTTGTCTTCTGTATATTTATCTTCATTAAGTTCTGGGATGTCCAATTCTCTAACTGTATTAGTGATTGTAGGGCTGTGGTTATTAATTGTTGACTTTGGTGTTTCGGTTTGGAGACCCATATTGCATCATCAGCAAAAAGTAGGGTTTTTGTTTGAAGCTTTTCTATATGCTTAGGTAGATCATTAATGTAGATATTGAAGAGAGTGGTACTGAGTACAGAACCTTGTGGTAAACCTCAATGTGTTTGTTGGTATTTAGAGAGGTGATTATTATACATTGTAGTGATGAACCGTTGGATGAGAAAATTGCTGATCCAGAGTAGCATATTCCCTTGAATGCCTAAAGTCTGCATTTTTTCTAATAATTTATATCTCCAAATAGAGTCATATGCTCCTTGGAAATCAATAAACATTGCCAGAGTGTCTTCTTTTCTGTTGAAACTGTCTTTAATATCTTGACTTAGGTGTACAATTTGTTGATCGTAATTCTCTAAATCCAGCCTTGATTGGGTGAAAGTAAATTATTGGTTTCTAAATACCAATTGAATCGATTTGAAATAATTTTTTCCGTAGTTTTAACAATTACGCTAGTTAGTGCTATTGGGCAATAATTAGAAAAAGTATTTGCTGATTTTTTTTGTTTTCAAAATAGGTATTATAATAGTTTTTTTCCAATCATCAGGAACTTTTGTGTTCCAAGAAAGATTATATAGGGAGAGTAATTGAGTTTTGGCTTTATTGCCAAGGTGTTTGAGAAATTCTGCATGTATATTATCTGCTCCTGGAGATTTATTTGATTTTAAACTATTAATGGTCATTAAGTTATGTAGATAGGAAATAACACTATGAGGTTTTTTAATATTGTTTATTTTTTATTATTTCACTCACCTCATACTTCATAATTCATAGCAGACCCTGGGTTTCTTCACATATTTTGTGACATTGTCAATGCTGCGTCACGTTCACAACTGACGTCCAACGGCCTTCTATCCTGCAGACTGACCTCCGCGCCATCTGGTGGCCGACCGAAGAATTTCCAAATCAGTCCTCTTTCTTTATAACCGGGTATTTCAAAATTCATAGTTGTATTTTCATTCTTGCATATGTAAATTTTTTCCCAAATGTGAGTTCCTTCGGTTTTTCCAATTGTTTAAGTAATTTTGTTTTGGTTTCTATTCTATGTTTTTCTGACCAGGCATGTGCAGCTATTGCAGATTTTTCGGTTTCTCCATTTTTAACATTTCTGAGGTGTTCTTTTATCTTGTATTTAGATTCCTTTTTGTTTTTCCTATGTATATCTTTTCACAATCTTTACAATTAATTTGATAAATTCCCAATTTTTTGCAGTCTTCAATCTTTTCATTTTTGTTGGTTTTTATTAATTACCTAAGCTGTAATCATTTTTCGGTGCTAATTTAATGTTGAATTTGTTGAAAATTTTTTGAAACTTGTCAAATATGAAAGGATGGTATGTGAACTTCTTGAATTTTTTGCCTATATTTTTATCTGTCTGAAGAGTACTTTCATTGATGACTTTTTGTTCTTTGAATTTATTTATTTTCTTGTGTATCATTTTCTTTTGAAAACCATTATCCTTAGCAATTTGTATGATGTGTTCTTTCTCTTTATTGTAATTTTCTTTGCTCATGGGGACATTCACAAGTCTGTGTGTTAAACTATTAAATACTGCCTGTTTGTGTGAAAAAATAAACAATATTAATGGTCATGTTTAATTCTGAAATGTTGAGATTCTTATTAAAAATATTATCTTTTGTACTGTTTGTTGATTTTATGTAATTTTTTAGGTTCTCTTATATTGTTTTTTGTTCTCTGAGGACAAAGTATAGGTATTAGCATAGTGTTTATTGAATTTGTTGGCTATTTCACTTTAATTTGTAATTCATTTGTTGTTGTGGATAAATGGTGTTTTTGTCATTCTTTTTTTATTTTGTATATTGTGTACAAATCTATATGCTTTCTGTCCATCTTTCCTATAATCCATTTTTTGGATAAAGTTATTAAAATTTTCTCTTTTATTACCGTTATTTTCTTTTTTTAATTGTGCGCACAGTTTTCTCCAATTTTGTACATCTTTTATTTTTTCTGCTTTATTTCTAGCAAGATCTCGGTCTATTTTCATTCTTTCTAGTTTTGAATTCCAGAAGGGTTTGTAGTTTTTAACTATTCCTTGTGGTATATATTTTTTTGCTGTTTTTAATATTATTTCGCATATAGATTTGTTAATTTGATCTGATTGAATTGATTTGTTTAAAGGATCTTCAACTTTAGTTTCCAGTTCGTCTGTGTACAGTTTCCAATTGGCTTTTTTGAAGTTCCACCTGGGTTTAAGATGCATTGGAAGTAAGTTGTTATTCCCCGGTTGAATAGTAGCAATGATGGCTCTATGTCCTGATCAGGGCAGGATCTTCTACAGTTTGTTTTTTGGTTTTGGAGTATAAATTAGAAGATACAAAGAGTAAGTCAGGATTAGTCCTGAACCAGATTAATGTATATATGTTGGAGGATCCTCTTTGTTGTGTATTATTTCTATAGGTGTTGAATTTAATAAGTCTTCTACAATTTTCCATGCATTATTTGAGTTGGTATAGCCCCATCGTCGTGAATGGGCATTAAAATCTCCCATTATAATTGTATTTGGGTTTATTGTAATATATTCAAGATTAGGGGAGTTATTTGGTGGATTATAAATTGAATATATATTAAACTGAGATTTATTTATCCATACATTAATTTTAATTATTTCAATTTTGTTTACATTGTCCATTTCTTTGATAATTTGAACGGACGAAGTCATATGTGTTCGAATTCCAACTAAAATACCACTCATAATGTTTACTTCCCAACATTAATTAAATATAAAATACCACTACTTATTGGTCGTCCTTTAGGAAGTATATGAACAGTAAAATCCTTGAAGTGGTAATATTGTAACTGTTCCTGTGATTTGCTTCTTGAATTGTGAATACGTCAATTTGGTGGTCAGATAGCATTTTGGGTAAGTTCAATCTTTTTAGCTTGTGATAGTCCTCCAGTATTCCATAGGAGGATTTTGATCGAGTTTCGTTTGGTATATTTATTTCCTTGAAGAAAGGTCCCCATCCGGAGATCCAAATGGGGGACTATTTTATCTCTGGATTTGTATTTCTTTTTCCAAGGCTTCGTATTTGTATTGGAGTACAATAAACTAGTTGTAACCATTTAGTAGTAGGCACCACATGTGGCGGTTACGTCACCTGTAGAGGGAAAGTAGGTATAGGAAGGAAGGAGAAATGAACCCCTAGGCCTCGAATACTCTAATACCATCAGGGTCGAAAGAAACTAGAGGTCAGTCAAGGGAGACTGGATAGAAAAGTTGAAAGAGGGATGGTATGGGAAGAAGAAGTAATACCAATTCGGTCAAAAAAGAAAAACTCACCAAGCTGACCTGTGCTTATTGGTAAGTAGCCCTTCCCTTTTGTTCATCATGCATAAGCATGATTACTAACAGCTGCACCACGAGAAGCTGAGGGATTGGACACTAGGTTACTGTCCAGGTCGGTTCCTTTAAGCCTTTGATGGAAGGAATTAAAGGGTCTCCTCCCTATTAAAGACAGTAGCCTTTCCGTAGCCTTATTGAGAAATTTTAAATTTATAATAAAAAACAATACAAGAGTATGTTTATATAAAACCATAGTGCTAGAGCTGTACTTTGTTATGGAAGCGAAGCATGGACTATGATTAGTATTGCTATCAGCAGAATAACGGCTAGTGAAATGAGATTTTTGAGAGCAACACTAGGATATACTCACATGGACTGCAAAAAAAATGAAGATATCATGTAAGCACTTCAGTTACAGCCAATCTCACAGTTTATAAATAAATACCAATTACTGTGGAAAACTGATGTGCAACCAATGAATTGTACGAGAAATAGAAAAAATCTGCAATAGCTGCACATGCATGGTCAGAAAAAACACAGAATTGAAACTAAGGCCAAATTACTGAAACAGTTAGAAAAATCTAAAAAACTCACAATTTGGGAGAAAATTTACTGCAAGAATAAAAAGAAAACCTTGAATTTTGAAATTCCCAGAGAAAGAGAAAAAAATTTGATTTGGAATTTCATCAGTCAGCTAGCAGAGGGAGTAGAAAATCAACTTACAGGATGGACAGCCACAAAACAACAGTTGGAATGCATTGAAAATGTTGTGCAAAAGAACAAAACCGGTCTGCATAAAAATCAATAAATATGAGGGTGAGTCAAAATATCCAACTCAGTAATAATTAATCTTATTAGACTTCCAAAAGTCATGCTCCAATACTGTCCTTATGGGAAGAGATCTTTGGGAATACTAGACAAAGATAGACCAAGAATGCTTCATTGAAACTGCAACAGGCTTTGGGCCATAAACTTGTTTGGAATATGATGATCTTTGATCTTAAATATTAAATAATTAAGACATTTTGTTTGTACATTCTTACCTCTTATGGTTGTTCTTGTTGAACATATGTTTCAAGGCTTCTGAGCCCCAATTTTAGAAAATTCAGTCTGTAATCACTGACAATGGAAAACGATTGAAACTTTTGAAGAGACTTACTGCCACAAAATGGGGTTGCTCAAGATCAACTTTAAACCAGGCATACAAGTCTTATATAAAGTCAGTTTTACATTATGGATCTGAAGTGCTAGTTACATCTCCCAATCATGTGAACAAATTGGAAAAAGTCCAAAATCAAGCTTTGAGAATAATTACTGGTGGTGTTAAAACAACACCAATATTAGAAATGCAAATCTTAGCTAACAATAGACCAATACAGTATGATATTGAAGAAAAAGGAATATTGTTATATGAAAAACTAAGAAGACTTCCATATCAGAACTACTGGAACAGCTACATAAATCAAAATAGACATCTAAAAACTCAAGTAGGATTCATCCAAAAAATATTACAGACTAAAGAGAAATATGAAATACCACAGATGGCACAAAAACTTATAACTCCAATATCCCCTCTTGAATTTGGCAGCATTAACTATTCATTAAACCTGACAGAAGATATCAACAAAAAAGCTACAAGCCCAATAGTAATGAAACAATTAGCATTACAAACAATCAACATTAGATATCCAGAACAAATGTGGCTTCATGTCTATACAGATGGGTCGCTAATGAATAGAGAAGCAGCAGCAGGGGCAGGAATAACGTGTAAACTGTTCTCATTTTACATCTCTCTTGGGAAATATACAACACATTATGACGGTGAACTACACGCAATACTTATAGCCCTACAACAATTGTTTCTTCATATCAATTCCTTCCAAAATGCTGTAATACTTTCTGACTCTAGCTCGGCCATAATGGCACTAACACACAACCAGACCATCCAAGACCATAGAATAATAGAAGCCAAAAATTGCATCAGGATGTTGAAAAATCTAAACAGAAATGTTGTTCTACAATGGATTCCAGCACATTGTGGCGTGGAAGCTAATGAGAAGGCTGGTATACTTGCAAAAAAAGGTACACTCATCCAACAGAGTAAGATCAATTACCTATATTTGATGAGAAAAATTTTCGCCTAGACCGGGACTCGAACCCGGGACCCTTGGCTTTCCGGGCCAAGTGCTCTACCAACTGAGCTACCGAGGCGAGTTACGATCTAGACACAAATTTTTCTCTTATGTACGTTGTAATTCCCTCGCGCCAAATGCTTGAAACCATAGCTTCTATCTTTGCAAATGGCGGCTTCTTAGTTAAGAAGACATTTATTGGGAATTTAACACTACTTTATAGCCAGTAGGGCTTCTATTGACGATTTTATTATTGATTTAACACTTCTCATTGAAGGATAAATTATATTTGAAGAGAAAAATTTTCGCCTAGACCGGGACTCGAACCCGGGATCCTTGGCTTTCCGGGCCAAGTGCTCTACCAACTGAGCTACCGAGGCGAGTTACGATCTAGACGCAAATTTTTCTCTTATGTACGTTGTAATTCCCTCGTGCCAAATGCTTGAAACCATAGCTTCTATCTTTGCAAATGGCGGCTTCTTAGTTAAGAAGACATTTATTGGGAATTTAACACTACTTTATAGCCAGTAGGGCTTCTATTGACAATTTTATTATTAATTTAACACTTCTCATTGAAGGATAAATTATATTTGAAGAGAAAAATTTTCGCCTAGACCGGGACTCGAACCCGGGACCCTTGGCTTTCCGGGCCAAGTGCTCTACCAACTGAGCTACTGAGGCGAGTTACGATCTAGACGCAAATTTTTCTCTTATGTACGTTGTAATTCCCTCGTGCCAAATGCTTGAAACCATAGCTTCTATCTTTGCAAATGGCGGCTTCTTAGTTAAGAAGACATTTATTGGGAATTTAACACTACTTTATAGCCAGTAGGGCTTCTATTGACGATTTTATTATTAATTTAACACTTCTCATTGAAGGATGAATTATATTTGAAGAGAAAAATTTTCGCCTAGACCGGGACTCGAACCCGGGATCCTTGGCTTTCCAGGCCAAGTGCTCTACCAACTGAGCTACCGAGGCAAGTTACGATCTAGACGCAAATTTTTCTCTTATGTACGTTGTAATTCCCTCGCGCCAAATGCTTGAAACCATAGCTTCTATCTCTATTACTCTTCAAATATAATTTATCCTTCAATGAGAAGTGTTAAATTAATAATAAAATCGTCAATAGAAGCCCTACTGGCTATAAAGTAGTGTTAAATTCCCAGTAAATGTCTTCTTAACTAAGAAGCCGCCATTTGCAAAGATAGAAGCTATGGTTTCAAGCATTTGGCGCGAGGGAATTACAACGTACATAAGAGAAAAATTTGCGTCTAGATCGTAACTCGCCTCGGTAGCTCAGTTGGTAGGGCACTTGGCCTGGAAAGCCAAGGGTCCCGGGTTCGAGTCCCGGTCTAGGCGAAAATTTTTCTCTTCAAATATAATTTATCCTTCAATGAGAAGTGTTAAATCAATAATAAAATCGTCAATAGAAGCCCTACTGGCTATAAAGTAGTGTTAAATTCCCAATAAATGTCTTCTTAACTAAGAAGCCACCATTTGCAAAGAGAGAAGCTATGGTTTCAAGCATTTGGCGCGAGGGAATTACAACGTACATAAGAGAAAAATTTGCATCTAGATCGTAACTCGCCTCGGTAGCTCAGTTGGTAGAGCACTTGGCCCGGAAAGCCAAGGGTCCCGGGTTCGAGTCCCGGTCTAGGCGAAAATTTTTCTCTTCAAATATAATTTATCCTTCAATGAGAAGTGTTAAATTAATAATAAAATCGTCAATAGAAGCCCTACTGGCTATAAAGTAGTGTTAAATTCCCAATAAATGTCTTCTTAACTAAGAAGCCGCCATTTGCAAAGATAGAAGCTATGGTTTCAAGCATTTGGCGCGAGGGAATTACAACGTACATAAGAGAAAAATTTGCATCTAGATCGTAACTCGCCTCGGTAGCTCAGTTGGTAGAGCACTTGGCCTGGAAAGCCAAGGGTCCCGGGTTCGAGTCCCGGTCTAGGCGAAAATTTTTCTCTTCAAATATAATTTATCCTTCAATGAGAAGTGTTAAATTAATAATAAAATCGTCAATCAATTACCTATCTTACAAATTAGTACAACTCTACACCAAAATGAAAATAAAATCCCAAATAGCCGAACAAAACAAAATCCAATGTGAAAGCAAGATATGGAAGACATTACTAGAACCTGATACAATACCAAACAGCCCCCGATCAATTGCAGTTGCATCATTTCGTCTTGAAACTCGTCATGATTGCTTGGCAGCACATCTACATAGAATTAAGCTACTAGACTCTCCACACTGCATAGTATGCAAGGACACAAATACAATAATGAACAAGGATCACTTGATGTTCTGCGCTGATCTTCAGAAAATAGTTGGAACACCATTCCAAATTGCTGAATATTATTGGGAAGCCCGCAAGCAAATGATGACAAATCAAGAGTTTCAGAACATTTAAATACTACTACTACTACTACTCACTGACAATGGGGCTCAGAAGCCTTGAAACATATATTCGACAAAAACAACCATAAGAGGTAAGAATTACAGACAAAATGTCTTAATTATTAAACAAACCTCTTAATTTAATTAAAATTACAGTGGGAGGAAACACTATGAGGTATTTACTTAATAAATGAGTTGGAGAAAATGTTTTAACATCTCACCTCACAAAGTTGCATGTCTTCACGATACTGGTTTCAAAAGTATAGTATTACTTCCATCTTCAGTCAAATTCCAACTCTTTTGGAAATTGACTGAAGATGGAAGTAATACAATACTTTTGAAACCAGTATCGTGAAGACACGCAACTTTGTGAGGTGAGATGTTAAAACATTTTCTCCAACTCATTTATTAAACCCCTTAATGTTACTTCCTACTGTATTTTAAAGCTTAAATATTAAATTTATATAATACATTTTTCAGAAAAGAAAAACTTACTCAAAAAACCTAAAAATTAGAACCAAAAAACACATAAGAAATATTAAAAATGGGGAAATAGAAAAATCTGCAGTTGCTGCTCATGTTTGGTCTGAAAAACATATTATAAATTCGGACACTAAATAATTAAAACAGTTAGAAAATACAAAAGAGCTGACTATTTGGGGAAAAATCTATATTCAGAAGAACAAAAACAGAGTTATGAATTTCGAAATACCGATGGAACGTGACCTCATTCGGAGGTTCTTTCGCCAACTCCAGGGTTTACAACATAAATCCAACAAGTCTGGGCAGGATGCTGATGATGATTATGATTTAATCGAAATAAGTTCAAGAACAAGTCAACATTAATATTGAGGTAAGATAAACAGACTCAGAATAATATAATTACTCATAATAATTCAATTTATCACTTCTTACCAAAAGACAAATTTTATTTCTCTTCAAATAAAGTGATATTTACTACAGTGCATCTGATTCATGTTGTCATGAGAGTCATCTCCCCATTTGCCTGGTGGGAAGCAATGGGACCCACTAACCAAGTTTGCATGCTCTCGCAGGTTAATTGTTAAAATCTAGGTATAAATCACATTACGTTATTACCCTGCTTTTATGTTCCTGCATTTAACATTTTCTTGCCTTTTACAACATTCTTTAAAGGTCCCTTCAGTTTACCTATATTCATAATGTATTAAAATCCTTGATTTTATGTTTCTGCAATTTTATTTTCCCGCTATTTACATCACATTACGTCAATCTTCAGCGTTAAAGATTGAAGATATTCAATTTATTTGATCGATTGTCTTGCTTCTGTACAATTGATATATAGCAGAGCAAGTTGATTGAGCCAACAAAGATGGTTTCTGTACAATCAATAAAGAGCAAAGCAAGTTTAATGAGCCAAATGAAGCTGGCTTTTGTAAAATCGATATAGAGCAGAGGCTTTCAAACATTTCTGAAATTCAGCCTGTGTACTACTATGGCAATTCAAAATTATTTTAATCTCTCAATGTAGATTTATAGTGCTGCTTGTTGCACCTCTCCTTGTTATTAATTTTTTAAATGGAGAAAGTAAAAGAAAGTAATTTTAGGTTTATAGCAGTTCAAATCACACATTACATTGAACTATTATAGGAATATCACTATGAAGTTTAGTTTTAAATAAAATTCTTTACACTTCACCTCCTATACTGTCTTTTAAATAAATAAAAGACAAGATATGAGGTGAGGTGTAAAGAATTTAATTTTAAATTAAAAGAAACATTACATTCGTAAATTAATGAGTCATTTCTTAACATCATACCTCATATTTTACATTTCTTCAAACACAGGCACTAGTTTTCAAGAGATCTCTCTCACCTTCAACCGACATTATGACTAGTTCCCGTGTTTGAAGAAACATAAAATATGAGGTAAGATGTTAAAAAATTACTTATTAATTTATGGATTAAGAACCTCGTAATGTTATTTCCCATATTTAACCATGAAAAAACATTACATTATTTATCCAATATTGTGTATTATCCCAGTCAGTGCTTTTTTTGCATGTTCTAGAATGGTTGCAGAATATGGGGGTTAACATTTTTTTTAGCTCCTCCTAATATCCCTGATTTACACCACTTTTCCTCTGATCCCTTGAAAAGTGTAAAAGAAGGGTAATAATGTATATTTATTTTGGTACTTATCCTTCTGTCAGAAGGTACTGTGTGTGCTGTCCATTTTCTCTTAAGCATATTCGACACATTCTCAAAAAAAATTTATTCAAATACACTAGTTCATCTACTGTAATAGACCTAATTATTCTTTTATATTTTCTTTTTGTTCATTTAGCATATGGGGATTACTTCTATAAAATTTAGTTTTTAGCATACCACATGAATGAAAATCAAAATCTGTGATGTGGGAATCTGCAGGCCATAAATTCCTGCTTATAATTCTATCCCAAAATATCCAGCACACTTCAGTCATAGATTCATGTTGAGATTGTGCTGTTGCATTGTCTTGTTGGAACTACAACAAGAGGTACAAAAGTAAGGGTGTGGTGTGGCATCAATGGCTGTAGAATTATTGGACCAATTTGCTATTATCATCATCATCATCATAGTACATTCACGAATTTAGGCCATTTGTTGACCTGTTTCGGCCTCAAGAGAAACACCATCCAAAAGTCTTTTGAGTGGACGTCCTGGTCTTCTTCTTCCTGCAGGTTGATATCTTAATATTTATTTGGGTATTCTGTGCCTTTGCTGTGGGTCGTCATATTTCAATTCCTTCTGGATTTTTTCATGTTGAGACTTGAAAGTAGTTTTGAAGTTCCTTAGGACAGGTTACTGGCCCGACGTTAAGTAGTCCAGCGGTAGGGCTGCTACCTTTTAGTCCAATTTGCTATTAAGAAATAATAAATGGCGTCGGACGTCCTCAGAAGAGATGGTCTTAGATCTATTAGTGAAGATGGAACAGGCAACTCTTGCCTAAACCAGGAAGTGAAGAAGAAGAAATAATAAATGGTGCTAGGTACATCAGTCACATTATGGGACTTGTGTATGATGCAGAGTATCTTCTGAATTCATCTTATCTGATTCCTCGACCTGGCGTTATACCAGACATAAGTAGTTTGAAGTTTGAACTTTTATAGGAATATATCACTATGAGGTTTAATTTATCTTGATTTATCTTTATAGAGAGAAGTGTTAATATATAATATATTAAATATGTTTTTTTTTTCATTTACAATGAGAGTTAATTAGAAATATAACATTTCACAATTAAATTTTGTCATGAGGACTTGTTTCAGAGACCATTGTCCCCATTTGTTTTATACTCTTTTCAATTAAAGAATAGAGTAGATGTAAATGAAACTCGTATGTTCTTGGAGCTTTTCATTGGCTCTGAAACTCGTTACAATTTTTTTACTCTTCTATGTATTTTTTCTGAGTGTATTGTTTTCTGCTCACCAAAACATTTCTTTACTAGACATTAAAACAAACCCAGAATAATGTGAATGAAGCATTTTTTAGAAGAATTACCAAAGTCCAACTTTATTTTAACTGGCAGAATTAAGGTCTGCCACTCAACCAGTTAAAATGTACAATAATTAGTTTTATGTCTAAATGACAATAAACATAAATTAATTATTCATAGTTAAATATGGGAAATAACATTATGAGGTTCTTAATTCCTAAAAAATGACTCATTAATTTACAATATAAATGAATTATTTTGAGTTTGTGATATCTTACCTCAATATTAATGTTGATTTGTTCTTGAACATGTTTCGATTAGTCTTCTAATCAAAACATGTTCAAGAACAAATCAACATAAATATTGAGGTAAGATATCATAGACTCAAAATAATTTAGACTTTTTTTAAAATTATTATTCACTGAGAGCAATTAATATTATAATTACAAAAAAAATAAATGTTATCTCAGTCAAAACATAAATTTATTGTGTCGATGTTTCAATCTCCTGTTGTGAGATTATTTTCAAGACATGGTTGCTTATAAATTTATTTATTGAATTTATTATTGAAAATAATCTCACAACAGGAGATTGAAATGTCGACACAATAAATTTGTTTTGACTGAGATAACATTTATTTTTTTTGTAATTATAAAATCAAAATAATTTAATTAAAAGAACCTCAAAATATTACTTGCTAAAATAAAACATTAAACATAAATGATTTTGTATATCTGCAATACAATTATCTACAAAGTGTGTTGATTTACTTTAGATTCACAAATAAAACATACATGATACAAAAAATTTAAATAAGACTATTAATGGCCTTGAATAAATTTAATTGTGAAGAAAAATGTTCTCCTCTTAGGTACAGTCTTTTTTCTAGAGTTGCCAAGCTTTATAAATGAAGATAGTTGGCATGAAATTTGGATTCACAAAAGAAAATTATATCTCTGTAGCCAGTATTGAACTTTTATAGGAAAAAATCACTATGAGCTTTAATTTATGATTAAATTAAATTGTTTCATACCTCACCTCATATCCAGTCTTTTAACTAAACCAGTTTTAAAGCCTGGGCAACTTTATCTTCAGTAATTTCTCATTGACATAACATCAGTTGACGAGAAATTACTGAAGATGAAGCTGCCCAGGCTTTGAAAGCGGTCTAATTAGAAGACTGGATATGAGGTGAGGTATGAAACATTTTAATTTAATTTGTAGCCAGTGATTGCCTAAAGTTTGTACAGTGAGCTGTTTAACCATTTATGTTTCTATTTAGTATTTTCTTAGTTTTTTAATATATTTTCCTGGCATTATATTATGTAAATGGAAAAACAAAGCAAGCATGAGAAATTATGTATGAAATATCTCAGTTCTTTTTATAGACCCTCTTGAGTTAGTGCATCCTAAATATTAAGCATAAGTGTGTTGTCAGAACTAAAGCTCATTCAATGAACACACAAAATCTTCTAATTATCCATTTTCAACATTTCATTTCAGGGGTCACTTAAGGGTATTGATGGGCTGCCTTAAGCAATCCCTCAATTATGAATAAGGGACATATAAATATTTGAAATGAGTATAAGTAAATGCTTAAGGTAAGGGGTCACTCATTTTTAAGTGATGATTATGAATTCTACCCTTAAAGTAGTCAAGTGTGTGGAAACCTGTGATATTTTGAGAGAGGTAGTTTAAGGAACTGGCAGAGACTACTATGAAATAAGCAGAATAAGAAGATATGGAGAGATGTTGCTAGCAGATTGTTATCTTGTGACCTAGTAGGTCTTTTGGAAAACATTTCCATCTTCAGCAACATGTTGTTAGCTAACAATCTTTTCCTGATGATTGAAATATTTTGCGAAAGATCTTCAGAATTTAAAAAAATTTACAAATTGAAGAAGATTTCTTTTGATGTTTCTATTATTCATTTCATACATCTCAATGATGGATAAATCATATTTGAAGAGAAAAATTATATGCTCAGACTGGGGCTAGAACCCAGGACCTTTGGCTTTCTAGGCCTGGCTTTATAATTCAATGTAAAATTCCCAAATAAATGTCTTCTTAATAAAGAAGCTGCCAGTTGCAAGATAGAAACAAAGTTTTCATAGCATTTGTATTGAATTCATAACAGTGTGTATGAGAAAAATTTGCATTCAGATTGGAACTTGCTCAGGTAGCTCAGTCGGTAGAGTATTGGCCTAGAAAGCTAAAGGTCCTGGGTTCAAGTCCCAGTATGAGCATATAATTTTTCTCTTCAAATATGAAGAAGACTATTTTACAGGTATTCAGTTTATGTTTTTATTATTGATTTAACATTTCTCACTGAAAGATAAATTATATTAAAATGTAAAATTTTTTCCATTATTTAATAGAAAGTAGTAGAGATTCATACTTTTTTCACTTATTTTTGTGTGTTAATTTTGTTTATTGTTAAGATGGTGATGAACCATTATTAAGTGGAACTGGAGAAGTATCTAAAGACTGTTCTGAAATGGAGTTGGAATCATGGGCAGATGTACTTGCACGATGGACTAGCACAAAACAGCGTCCAAGGCAGTTAGCATCTCTTGTAAGAGGTGGCATTCCTGAAGCTCTTCGTGGAGAAGTATGGCAGCGTCTTGCTGGATCTGAGAATGACACTGCTATGATGGACACGTATAGAATTCTCATAACAAAGGTATTAATACAATTCATTTTCAAAATTTAAATAGAAGCTTTATTTTACAATTAAATTGGCTACAGTTTTGGTGATGTATGAAAAATATAATAAAAATAAATAATCAATTGGCGCATGTTCATTTGTATTGACTGTTGACAACCACAAAATAGAATATTAATAAGAAAAATTTAAATAGAACAGAATAGAATAATAAACCTAGTAAGATATTCTTGGGTGTATTCATACAAGAAGAGTATGCTCAGTTAATCTTTTTTACAGAGAAATGGTATTCGTTGTTTCTTTAATTTATTAAATTGAGAATAAAGTAAAGTAATAACACTACAGACTTCATGAGACCTTTCAGGTGGTATGAATTTAAGATTTCCACCTTTCTAAACCCCTCCATGGCAGCCATATTGATTTTAACGAATATTCTATACAACAACAAAGACTGTTCCAGTGCAGCCAACATAGAGTATGTACTAATTAACTGTACACATATATATTAAATTAATGTTGGGAAGTAAATATTATAAGTTATAATTATTGAATCAAATTATTTTGAGTCTGTATTATCTTACCTCAATATTAATGTTGAAAATATTGAGGTAAGATATTGCAGACTCAAAATAATTTGATTAAAAGAACCTCAAAATATTACTTCCTAAAATAAAATATAATTATTGAAATTCATCGGAGAACATTTTTGACAACTTAACTCATAAAAAATGTATGAGGTGAGTTGTCAAAAAATGTTCTCCGATGAATTTCAATGTACACATATACTTCAGAATTTCAGAACTTACTATTTATTTTTGGGCCTTGCATTCTTTCACAGGTTAGAGTGCTTAAATTGCATTAGGTTAGCTTTTAGGTTGGTTAGTATACTTAAATTGTGTTAGGTTAGCTTTTAGGTTCGTTAAATATTGTGTATAAGTTGGCTGCATTCCCTGATTCCATAGTATAAACCGCTTCATGTTTGTTGGTGCATGCACATGGTATATGATTGGAACTTAGAAAAATTTTTTGTGTCACATGTTGTAAAGAATCCCCAAAATGAATACTACCTCATAATTTTTTTTGAAAATACAATAGGAAGTAATATTATGAGGTTTTATATTTAATTAATGTTGGGAAGTAAACATTATGAGGTATAATCATTAAAATTCATCGGAGAACATATTGTTTAAACAACTCACCTCATAGGATTCATGCTTCCATGATATCGCGATTTCAAACATAATCATGTTCATCGTCAGCCATAACTCAGAGTCGGAGTTATGGCTGACGATGAACATGATTATGTTTGAAATCGCGATATCATGGAAGCATGAATCCTATGAGGTGAGTTGTTTAAACAATATGTTCTCCGATGAATTTTAATTATGAGGTTTTACTTAACAAAAAGTGCTGTCTGTATTATTCTTACCTCATATCGTTGTTTCTGTTAGACAATGTTTCAAAGCTTGTTAGCCTCATTCTTAATAGTTAGACTGATTTTTCTCAAGTTGTCAGCCCTGGATCTCGACTTCTGCTCCCTCTTTCTATGGTCCAATGAACATGCTAACATAAGAAATGTAAAAAAAGGGGGGAAGTAGAAAAATCTACAGTAGCTGCTCACATTTGATCAGAAAAACACAAAATAGATTGGAACACAAAATTATTAAAACAGTTAGAAAACACAAATGAACTCACCATATGGGGAAAAATATACATACAAAAGAACAAGGAGAGACATGAATTTCAAAATTCCTGTGGGGAAGGAACCTAATTAGCTAGTTCTTTGGACCACAGAAAGAGGGAGGAAAAGTCGAGATTCAGGACCGACAACTTGAGAAAAACCACTTTGTAACTACTGAGGATGAGGCTAACAAGCCTTGAAACATATGTCTAACAGAAACAATGATATTAGGTAAGAATAATACAGACAACACTTTTTATTACCTCATAATGTTTATTTACCAACATTAATTTTAAATTAGAGTTAAGATTGCAATTTAGATATATCAATCAATGTGAGATGTCAGTCGGATTATCAGCCCTGAGTGATGGACATCTTTATCCTAAGAACATAGTCTGGTACTTGTTTCCATTAGAAGCTGAGGCCAGTTTTAAAAATATTGACCTCCATCAGAAATTGAACCCATGACATTCTGACTTGTAGCGTATTGTATTAATCAACCACTACATCCCCCAAAATTTAGATTAAATCAATTTATATTTTATATAATAATGATATTTTATTATATAATAATGATATATGTAATAATTTATAGTCATCTTTCTTTAAAAAAAACATGTAAGTAAAAAAACAGACATTTTACAGGAGAGAAGAAAAATGAAGTATAACTTTGACATTGAGGATAATTCATTAATAACATCCCTTTATGACTACAGCACCGAAGCTATATTGGGATGCACAGAGAATGGATTCATTCAGTTTCTGAGCAATGAATTGCTACTACTTCATAATTTTTCCTTAATTCTCATTTGAGATGCTTCAACTTCTACATTATATTGCCTTTAGGATCTCTATGGTATATCTTTAAGCTGTGTGTCTATATTGACAAAAAAATTATATCTGTATATATATAAAATATATATATATATATATATATATATATATATATAAATAAATAAATAAAATGCAACAAAAATGTGACTTGTATGTGGTTTTTAAAGAAAGGTGATTTTATTTTACTTAAATATTATTTAACTTAGTTATGAGACTACTAATAATAATAATTATTATTATTATACATGTATCTAACCACATTGGATGATAGACAAGAACTTAAGGACATATGTCTGCTGTGATGGAAACTCAAAATTTTTCTCTATAAATTTAGATTATATAAATTTGACTATATCCACTTTTACACATAATTTAACAATGAAATAAAGGGCTTAGGGCAGTAACATGATAAGCCACATTCTGTTAGGAAATGTCATTTATTAAAGTGATAACAAATAAATGTATTGAAATATCCATAAAATCATTTGTAAGTGCGCCAGTGATGTGTTAAAACATATAGACACACCATATATTAACAACAATACTGCCCAATTAGTATTTATAATTTTTTGAAACATTAAAATCCTTATATCTCAGAAAGAACAATGTGTGGCTTATCATGTTATTGCCCTAAGCCCTTTAAATGTACAATGATTTTAAATAATTTTTTTCTGATGGAATAGGAAATTTTATAAAATTAAGGCAACTGGTTTGCTTTTACTGCATTTAAAAACTCATTGTACAAAAATTAAAAGAATAATTATTACATATAATAGGTAGGCTATAATTCTCATAAAAATCAGTCATTAAAAGGAGATAGACAATAAATTTTCTTTTTATTAATAGTGAGTGGAGAACATATTTTTAACGACTCACCTCATACAATTTCAAATTTCTTTGATACTGATGGTTTCAGACGACATCTCGTCCCTCTTCAGTCATGACTCTCACTGTTGAAATTCTCTGGTTGTTGATTTCTCTATGGTCGTCACTTCTTGTGCTGCCATCTTTGGTTGGGATTATAAATTTTGAAATTCAATTTTTATCCACCGGAATTTAATTTCAAAATTTATAATCCCAACCAAAGAACGTAGCACCAGAGGTGATGTCCATAGAGAAATCAATAACCAGAGAATTTCAACAGTGGGAATCATGACTGAAGAGGACAAGATGTCGTCTGAAACCATCGGTAGCTAAGAAATTTGAAATTGTATGAGGTGATTCGTTTGATATATGTTCTCCACTCACCATTAATGATTAAACCTCATAATGTTTACTTCCCAAACATTAATTTAAATAAAATTTTCTTTTGTTGTACACTCATGATTTGTCATAATAGATAACTATTTTATCCTAAGTAATGCCCTGAGTGATTTCCAAAATATCGATAAATTCACGACTCACGAAGTAAGGAGTGAATTTATATAGATAATTTGGAAATCAAGAGTGACATTTGTTAGGACTATTTAATGAATAAAATTAAGCTGTTTACTCACAAATCATTATCTAAATATGGTTATTTTAAAATATTTACATATTAATGTAAACGGCGATGTTTGAAAACAAATGAGAAAATTTGTTATGATTCACTTTGTTCATCACTGCAACCAGATCATATTTTTTATTGCCAAAGGATCAAAATATTGTAAGAATGCACCCTAGTGGAGAAAAAATCAAACACATCAAACTGTATATTAATTCAATTCTGATGTCCTATGATGTAAATATGTCAATTATATTTTTCTTGAATGTTATTTACCTGGGAAATAATATGTTTAAGAAAGTGCAAACAGTGGTTTCTTTTTTTTTAATGATATAATCAATTGCTACAAATGTTTTTATATTATATCCCACAAGCACTATCTGGTTACATTCATGCACTATTTATACAATCTGGTAGTCACATCCATTCAAGATTTCTTACATCTTAATATATAAATTGTTATATTCAACATATTTCTTAGAGAGTCAGTCACTGCAAAATAATGGTGTGACCTATTCAGAATGTTAAAAGGAAGAGCTTGATTTTAAAGTGATAAAATTAAATTGATAAAATCAAGGTGAAAAAAAGACTGTGATTGGTTGTAAATCAAAATTCATTGAAATGTGATTGGTCATTGACTCCCATTTGGGGCAGGAGTTAAATAGTCACCTTTAATAATTTTTAGTAAAATATAAATATTTTACAGTTACATAATCTGTATTGAAAAACTGTTCAAAATTTATATTAAATTGATGTTGGGAAGTAAACATTATGAGGTATCACATTTGAAGAGAAAAATTATACACCCAGACTGAGTATAATTTTTCTCTTCAAATGTGATTTAGCCATCATTGAGATGTATGAAATGAATAATAAAAACATTATGAGGTATATTAAATTAATGTTGGGAAGTAAACATTATGAGGTATAATCATTAAAATGTTCTCCGATGAATTTTAATTATGAGGTATATTCATTGAAATTCATCGGAGAACATTTTTGACAACTCACCACATAGAATTAAACTTTTTCATGATACTGCAGTTTCAAACTAAGTCTAGTTCATCCTCAGCCATAACTCCGACTCATGATCAGGAGTTATGGCTGAGGATGTACTAGACATATTTTGAAAATGCAGTATCGTGGAAAAGATTAATTCTATGAGGTAAGTTGTCAAAAATGTTCTCCAATTTATAGAATTTTTTTTACCCTCAAAAGTGGTTAAAGATGGTTAGCTCTAACATATGAAACCAAATGTTCATCAAAAGAAAACTTCCTGTATTACATTGTAATATTGGATTTTTTTAAAAGTGTATCTTATTTGTTGTAATTATTATTTTTTTTATTTTGCTAAATTACTTTTGAAAGACTGTAAAAGGCAAACCAGTAGCATTAACTTTATGAGAATTCATATTCCACATTAGGAAGCATTGTTTAAAATCTGTAGTATAAATTTTGTTTTAAAAGTAGTGACAGATATATATAAAAAGTAAAGTGATCCAACTACAGGCCTCAGGAGACCCTTGGGGTAGTAGGAGGTTAAGACTCCCACTTTTTCTGGACAATCAGCACTTGATGTCAGCCGGGTTGTCAGCCTGCGTGACGGCTGCCTTTACCTCCAGAACAAGTGTCTGGTACTCATTTTCGTTAGAGGATGAGTTGACCCCAGGCCATAGTGTCCTCGACCTTCCAGCTTGTAGCGTAGTGCCTTAACCACTATGCTATGGCGTACCAAGAGAAAAATTTGTGTTTAGATTGGAACTTGCTCAGGTAGCTCAGTCGATAGAGTATTGGCCTAGAAAGCCAAAGGTCCTGTGTTCAAGCCCAGTCTAAGCATATAATTTTTCTCTTCAAATATGATAGATATATGTAATTGAATTTCAAGGAGTGATTTGTACTTCCATCATAGACTTTACATCCTTAAGACCTTAACTCTGTCAGGTAAAATAAAACTAATACAACTAAAGAGAAAAAATTTTCCTGAGCCAGGATTTGAGCCCAAGACATTTTAGCTTTATGCTCTGGTGCTCTACCATTTAGCAAAATAAGCAACTCATTGGTGGAGTGTTAGTGCATAAAGCTGAAGATCATGAGTTAAAATCAGGCAGAAATTTTTTGCCCTACTCGTGTTAACTGATGGTTACAGATGGCTTCTCTTTGTGCATTAATTTCAATATAATGAAAATCTATTATTATTATTTTTTACTATTATTATTATTATTATCATTATTATTATTATTACTATAATTACTATTAAAATATAAAATTATGGAATATTCACCTGAAAGGTCTGTCTCCTCAACTTAATTAGTTATTTAACTGTAGTGCTTTCGGGACTTGTCCCATCATCGGCAGGATTCAAAACTGGTGTTTCACTGAAGATCTGGTAGAGGGGGTTACATGTATTGGGTTTGTTTTCGTTTATCAGATTGTCGTTGTTGTGAGCTGCTTTCGTGATTTCCATCTCTTCGAGTATGTTTATCTTCGCTGGATTATTTTCTCTGTGCATTACTGTTAGGGTGTTTTCAATATTTAACATACGATGTCCTTCAAGTATTGAAAACACCCCAACAGTAATGCACAGAGAAAATAATCCAGCGAAGATAAACGTACTCGAAGAGATTGAAATCATGAAAGCAGCTCACAACAACGATAAACGAAAACGAACCCAATACATGTAACCCCCTCTACCAGATCTTCAGTGAAACACCAGTTTTGAATCCTGCCAATGATGGGACAAGTCCCGAAAGTGCTACAGTTAAATAACTAATTAAGTTGAGGAGACGGACCTTTCAGGTGAATATTCCATAATTTTATATTTTAATTTTGAATAATACCTCAATGGAACATGTCATGAATCTTATAAAAGTTGATAATTACTAATATTATTATTATTATTATTATTATTATTATTATTATTATTATTATTATTATTATCATGGTATTAAATTTGTTGTATTAAAATTTCACTTTTTTTGTAGGATAGTAACTGTGAGAATGTGATCCAGCGAGACATTAATCGTACATTTCCTGCACATGACTTCTTCAAGGAGGCTGGTGGCTTGGGACAAGACTCGTTATATCGTATTTCCAAAGCATATGCTGTTCATGACTCTGAAGTTGGCTATTGTCAAGGACTCAGTTTCTTAGCGGCTACTTTACTTTTACATGTAAGTATTTTGAAATATTATTATTATTTTAATGGTAAATTGTTGTGTTTAACTTATTGTTTTCCTGGTTTCCATATACAATTAAATAATATTGTTTGAATTTTCAACATGGGTAAACTTCATTAAATTGGTGTAAATATGTGCTGTTAAATATTGTCATCCTAAACTTGTCTAAACATAATTAATATTTAATTTTAGGAAGTTATATTTTGAGGTTATTTTAATTATATTATTTATAGTCTGGACATCTTACCTCAATATTAATGTTGATTTGTTCTTGGACATGTTTCAAAATAATTCTGTTTTATTGTCAGCTTTCCCAGACTGGTTTTATTTATGTTGCATTATATTGCACAACCTGGATGTCGATGTCAGCTCCATCCTGTGGTTGGCCAAAGAACCTCCAAACAAGGTCACCCTCCATCGGAATATCAAAATTCATAACTCTGTTTCTGTTCTTCTGAATATAAATTTTTTCCCAAATAGTTAGCTCTTTTGTATTTTCTAACTGTTTTAATAATTTAGTGTCTGAATTTATATTATGTTTTTCAGACCAAACATGAGCAGCAACTGCAGATTTTTCAATTTCTCCATTTTTAATATTTCTTGTGTGTTCTTTGGTTCTAATTTTTAGGTTTCTTTTTGTTGTTCCTATATATATCTTTTCACAACCCATGCATTCAATTTGATATATTCCTGACTTTTTATTTTTATCAGTTTTTTTCATTTTTGTTGGTTTTTATTAGTTTATTTAAACTGTAGTTATTTTTTGATGCTAATTTAATATTAAACTTCTCAAATATATTTTGAAATTTATTATGTACCCAAGGGTGATATGTGAATTTCCTATATTTTTTCATAGGTGGTTCTTCTTTTTCAAGATTACTTCTGTTTATCATTTTTTGTTTTTTATACTTTTCTATCCTTTTATGTACCATTTTTTCATCAAACCCATTTTCTCTTGCTACTTTGATTATGTGTTTTTCTTGGGTACATAATAAATTTCAAAATATATTTGAGAAGTTTAATATTAAATTAGCACCAAAAGATAACTACAGTTTAAATAAACTAATAAAAACCAACAAAAATGAAAAAACTGATAAAAATAAAAAGTCAGGAATATATCAAATTGAATGCATGGGTTGTGAAAAGATATATATAGGAAAAACAAAAAGAAACTAAAAATTAGAACCAAAGAACACATAAGAAATATTAAAAATGGAGAAATTGAAAAATCTGCAGTTGCTGCTCATGTTTGGTCTGAAAAACATATTATAAATTCAGACACTAAATTATTAAAACAGTTAGAAAATACAAAAGAGCTGACTATTTGGGAAAAAATTTATATTCAGAAGAACAGAAACAGAGTTATGAATTTTGATATTCCGATGGAGGGTGACCTTGTTTGGAGGTTCTTTGGCCAACCATAGGATGGAGCTGACATCGACATCCAGGTTGTGCAACATAATGCAACATAAATAAAACCAGTCTGGGAAAGCTGACGATAAAACAGAATTGTTTTGAAACATGTCCAAGAACAAATCAACATTAATATTGAGATAAGATGTCCAGACTAAAAATAATATAATTGTCTAAACATATTACTTTCTTGATGTTTTCATTATTAATTTAACACTTCTCATTGAAGGATAAATTAAATTTGAAGAGAAAAATTTTTGTCCAGACCGAGACCCAGGACCTTTGGTTTTCTGTACCAAATACTCTTCCAACTGAGCTACTGGAGTGAGTTACAATCTAAACACAAATTTTTCTCTTATATACGTTGTAATCCCCTCATGCCAAATGCTTGAAACCTTGGCTTCTATCTATGCAAATGGAGGCTTCTTTGTTTAAGAAGACATTTATTGGGAATTTAAACACTACTTTATGAAGCAGTAGGGCTTCTTTTTATGTTTTTATTATTAATTTAACGTTTCTCACTGAAGGATAAATTATATTTGAAGAGAAAAATTATAGCCCAGACTGGGGTTTGAACCCAGGATCTTTGGCTTTCTGGGCCACTGCTCTGCCACAGAGCTACCTGAGAAACTCTAATTTAAATGCAAATTTTTCTCTTATACACTGTTAATTCCCAATATGTACCTTTCTTGTTTTATTCTTTAACATATCACATTTGTCTTATATTCTGTTCCAAACTTTATCATAAGTAATGCCATGAGTGATTTCCAAATTTATCTAGAGAATTTGGAAATCAAGTGTGGCATTTGTTTGGACTATTTAATAAATAAAATTAAGCTGTTTATTCACAAATCATTATTTAAATATAGTTATTTTAAAATATTTATATATTTAATGTGTATCAGCCACGGTGGACTAGTGATTATGCTCCTTGCCTCTGGTCCCGAGGGTCGCGGGTTCAAACCCGGCCGGGGTCGATGGATTTTTTTAGGATGGAAAAATCCAAGGAGCAAGTCCTCCGGGAGGGACTTTAAGCCATGGGTCCCAAGTCTGAAGATTTTCAGGCTTGTAAAAGATCCTTAAGCCTGAATGAAAAGGCCTCTAGGCAAAATTTACCGATTTTTCCCATCCTATAGTACTTTGGTTTCCTAGATGTCAGTATGAGGCAGAACGCTGACCACGGACCACTCAAATGACATCTATACGAAAACAAGTGTAACTAAATTAGTATGGTTCAAATTCTTCCCTGTTAAGGGGGAGCGCCTAAATCTCTGTTAAGGGAAACATGGGCTTACAAGATATATTTAATGTAAACGGTGATGTTTGAAAACAAATGAGAAATGTTTGTTATGCTTTATTTGTTCATCACTGCAACCAGATCATATTATTTATTGCCAAAGGATTGCAATATTGTAAGAATGCACCCAAGTGGAGACAAAATTAAAAACATCAAACTGTTTATAACCAACATTATCATCATCATCATTTGGTATCATGGCAGCTGCCACCGTCTTCCGGAAACCAAACGCCATTCCTCTCTGTCCATCCATTGATCTTCCTCCATTCCTCTGATATTCATAGCTGCTTGTACCCCTTCTATCCAAGTTTTCTTCGGTCCTCCTCTCTTTCTCCTTTCCATTGGGATCCATTCCATAACAATTTTAGGCAATCTTTGTTCTGGCATTCTTTTGACATGGCCATTATAGGTTATTAATTAATTTCTGATGTCCTACGATGTAAATTATATTTTTCTGGAACGTAAATTTCTGTGAAATAATATGTTTAAGAAAGTGCAAACAGTGGTTTCTTTTTATTGTGGTATAATCAATTACTATGAATGTTTTTCTATCTATTTAGCAGTATCTGTTTACATTCATGCACTATATATATAATCTGGTAGCCATATTTCTTAGAGAGTCAGTTACTGCAAAATATTGCTATGACCTATTCAGAATGTTAAAAGGAGGTGTTTGATTTTAATATGATAAAATTGAGGTATAAAGGTGGGTTGTTGGATGTGATGTCCCACGATGTAGATATATGATTGTAATAATTTAGATCACTGTTACTTGCCACGGTACTGATGACTCCCTTCAGGGGATTGGGGGAAAATTTCTTACGTAAACAAATAACGACACTTTGTTAACAGTTAAACTAAATGTTATTTTATTAAAGTTTTCACTTCTGTTTAGATGAATCTTGTAAATGATCAATCATTTAAAAGATTCCGGCTTAAATTAATAAATTTTACTTATAGAAGATTATTACTTCATATATGTAATGGATGACTATTTCCAAATTGTCAATTTTTCACTAATACTTTATTTTCACTAATACTTTATTTTCACTTTATGGATTATTTATACTCCATATGAATTAAATGTATACTACAATATTATTTTCCATAACTTTGACACCATTTTGTCAACTGATATCGAGAAATTAACAATAATTATCTTATTTTTCGATGACTCGTTATTTTACACATCCAACTTCTTTCAAGTATTGTAGCCATCTTTTTATTCTGGGAAAAATCCCATTTCATTTCTGTTATAATCTGGAAGTTCTGATTGGTCCAACTGAAAAGGAAGGAGTACTACTGGCTGACTCCCATCCAATTCGTCCAATCGCATTTATTTGTTTATAAAAATATCAATTCAAATATTTAAAGTATTTTTACATGTATTAAATCAGTTTGAAATATATCTAACTGTTTATTTTTTATTATTTCACTCACCTCATACTTCATAATTCACAACTGACGTCCAACGGCCTTCTATCCTGCAGACTGACCTCTGCGCCATCTGGTGGCCAACCGAAGAACTTCCAAATCAATCCCCTCTCCTTATCACCGGGTATTTCAAAATTCATAGTTGTGTTTTCATTCTTGCATATGTAAATTGTTCCCCAAATTGTGAGTTCCTTCGGTTTTTCCAATTGTTTAAGTAATTTTGTTTTGGTTTCTATTCTATGTTTTTCTGACCAGGCATGTGCAGCTATTGCAGATTTTTCTGTTTCTCCAGTTTTAACATTTCTGAGGTGTTCCTTTAATATTGTATTTAGATTCCTTTTTCTTTTTCCTATGTATATCCTTTCACAATCTTTACAATTAATTTGATAAATTTCCGATTTTTTGCAATCTTCAATCTTTTCATTTTTGCTGCTTTTTGTTAAATTACCTAAACTGTAATCATTTTTCGGTGCTAATTTAATGTTGAATTTGTTGAAGATTTTTTTAAACTTGTCAAATACTAAAGGGTGGTATGTGAACTTCTTGAATTTTTTACCAATATCTTCATCTGTGTGAAGAGTACTTTCATTAATCATTTTTTGTTCCTTGAATTTATTTATTTTCTTGTGTATAATTTTTTCTTGAAATCCATTATCCTTTGCAATTTTTATGATGTGTTTTTTCTCTTTATTGTAATTTTCTTTGCTCATGGGAACGTTCACAAGTCTGTATGTTAAACTATTAAATACTGCCTGTTTGTGTGAAAAATGGTTAAATCCTGTAGCTTTTGTATAATTATCCATGTGAGTTTCTTTTCTGTAGATTCCAAATTCTATTTTCTTTTTTTCTTCATTCCTGATCAATTTAAGGTCTAAAAATGGTATTTCATGATTATTTTCTACTTCCATTATAAATTTGATTGTTTTATTTTGAATATTTAACAGTTTAATGGCTTCTTCAAATTGTTTCTGTTTTACTATTGCTATGATATCATCTACATATCTTCTCCAAAATTTAAACATCAGAGGATATGCTTTGGTTACTTGACATTCAAAGTTCCCCATAAACATATTTGTTAAGAATGGTGATAATGGATTTTCCATTGCAAGTCCTGGACTTTGTCTAAAATACTTTCCTCTAAAGGTGAAGAACATTTGATTTAAGTATAATTTTGTTAATTTTATGTATTCTTTAATGCTATCATCATCTACTTTGTTTTCTTTCAACCATTTTTCTAAAATTTTCAAAGTTGTGTCAGTCGGGATGTTTGTGAACAATGAAGTAACGTCAAATGAGACCAATCTTTCTGAAGGTTCTATTTCTACATTTTCTAATTTCTCAACTAATTGGTAAGAATTTTCTACTGCTAAATTTTCAAATTTTCTCATACCATTAAATTTATTGCTTAACCATTTTGCTATGTTACATGTCGGTGAGTTGATATTGTTGATGATAGGTCTCATTTTCTTTCCGTCTTTGTGGATTTTAGGAAGACCATGAATGTTGGGGTTTCTGGGATAGCTGATGTTGAAATTGCTGTAGATGACATGAATTATGAAGAACAAACAATAATCAGAAAAGAATGTGGGGAAGTTATTGAAAAAATTAAAAACAGAAAACATATGCAAAACAAATATGAAGAAAGTAAGAAACATTAACAATAAAAATGTTGTTTTTTCAAAGTCAGAAAAAGGGAATAATTTGGTAATTTTGGATAAAGAAGAATATAATGATAGGATGGAGAATTTATTAAAAGGAGAAGAATATGAAGAAATTAAAACAAATCCTCTCGCAAAAACAATTAAAGAAGTTGAAACCAGCCTAAAATCAATTAAAAAAATTATGATACAAAAGGAAAAGTTTAAATTAAAAATACCAAATCCCAGAAACCCCAACATTCATGGTCTTCCTAAAATCCACAAAGACGGAAAGAAAATGAGACCTATCATCAACAATATCAACTCACCGACATATAACATATCAAAATGGTTCAGCAATAAATTTAAAGGTATGGAAAAATTTGAAAATTTAGCAGTAGAAAATTCTTACCAATTAGTTGAGAAATTAGAAAATTCTTGTACAACTTAAAAAAAATAAAGACCTCTTAAATAAGGAAAGATTATTCATAATAGTAAAGACAAAAATAGACTAAAAATAGGGGCAAAATAATAAGAAATATAATTCATTTGATGTTACTTCATTGTTCACAAACATCCCGACTAACACAACTTTGAAAATTTTAGAAAAATGGTTGAAAGAAAACAAATTAGATGATGATAGCGTTAAAGAACACATAAAACTAACAAAATTATGCTTAAATCAAATGTTCTTCACCCTTAGAGGAAAATACTTTAGACAAAAATCAGGACTCGCAATGGGAAATCCATTATCACCATTCTTAGCAAACATGTTTATAGAGAACTTTGAATGTCATGTAACCAAAGCACATCCTTTGATGTTTAAATTTTGGAGAAGATATGTAGATGATATCATAGTAATAGTAAAACAGAAACAATTAGAAGATGCCATTAAACTGTTAAATATTCAAAATAAAACAATCAAATTTACAATGGAAATAGAAAATAATCATGAAATACCATTTTTAGACCTTAAATTGATTAGGAATGAAGAAAAAAAGAAAATAGTATTTGGAATCTACAGAAAAGAAACTCACATCGACAATTATATAAAAGCTACTGGATTTAACCATTTTTCACACAAACAGGCAGTATTTAATAGTTTAACACACAGACTTGTGAATGTCCCCATGAGCAAAGAAAATTACAATAAAGAGAAAGAACACATCATAAAAATTGCAAAGGATAATGGTTTTCAAAAGAAAATGATACACAAGAAAATAAATAAATTCAAAGAACAAAAAATCATCAATGAAAGCACTCTTCAGACAGATAAAAATATAGGCAAAAAATTCAAGAAGTTCACATACCATCCTTTAGTATTTGACAAGTTTCAAAAAATTTTCAACAAATTCAACATTAAATTAGCACCGAAAAATGATTACAGCTTAGGTAATTTAATAAAAACCAACAAAAATGAAAAGATTGAATACTGCAAAAAATTGGGAATTTATCAAATTAATTGTAAAGATTGTGAAAAGATATACATAGGAAAAACAAAAAGGAATCTAAATACAAGATTAAAAGAACACCTCAGAAATGTTAAAAATGGAGAAACCGAAAAATCTGAAATAGCTGCACATGCCTGGTCAGAAAAACATAGAATAGAAACCAAAACAAAATTACTTAAACAATTGGAAAAACCGAAGGAACTCACAATTTGGGAAAAAATTTACATATGCAAGAATGAAAATACAACTATGAATTTTGAAATACCCGGTTATAAGGAGAGAGGACTGATTTGGAAATTCTTCGGTCGGCCACCAGATGGCGCAGAGGTCAGTCTGCAGGATAGAAGGCCGTTGGACGTCAGTTGTGAAGGTGACACAGCATTGAGAATGTCACAAAATATGTGAAGAAACCCTGGGTCTGCTGTGAATTATGAAGTATGAGGTGAGTGAAATAATAAGAAATAAACAATATTAAAAAACCTCTTAGTGTTATTTCCTATCTACATAACTTAATATCTAACTGTATTAACAGTTTATATTGACCAGTTTGAATTTTTTTATATACTTATAAAAAATTTGAATTCTCTAACTCAATCTTATTTCCATTCTTAATAGAAATAAATATAACCATATTTAAATATTAAATAAAAAACCCTTATTATTTTTATATGGGGATGAATGTCCGGTTTTAGGTGAAAAAGACTGTGATTGCTTGTAAATCAAAATTCATTGAAATGTGATTGCTCATTGACTTCCATTTGGGGCAGAGTTAAATAGTCTTTGTAATTTCATTACAACATCAACAAAACATCACTGCAATGGATGCCAGTATATTGTGGGCTACATGGAAACAAAACTGCTAACTGCTTGCCAAAAAAGGCGCTAAAATCCAAAATATCTTATACATGAACTAAATTATCAATCAGCTAAATTGAGGAAAATTAACTAGATGTAAATTTTAAAATTGAAAGCAACTACATGACATACATGCTCTTCAACGGTATACTACATCAATTCCAGATTCCCCTAGTGATGAAGCAATAGCAATGTTCTGCATCATCACAGAACATGACTCTTTGGCTGCACATCTCCGTAAGTTTTCCATCTGTCCATCACCTAAATGAGGATAATACAATAATGACAAAAGAACACCTGCAGAAGTGTTCCATCCTGATTGCAGCGCACCTGGACTTTGCTCAAGTCTTTATTGGGAATCAGACTTCATCCAAATTCCTGGGCAATAGATTAGTGCTACTACTTTATTATAGTTTAATTTGCTCTTTCTAAAAATGTGTTAATAGTTTTATTTATTATCCTTTATGTAGTTCCAGTGTACATTGGTGAATTATCTGGTAATATTTTTATATTCAGGTGAGGATATCGAGTGAAATTTGACAATGATAGATTTTAGAGAAAGCTTATGACTCAATACCGAGGAACAAATTATGGGAAGTATTTTTAAACTGACCCAAACCTTCTGGCGGCACTATGGCCCTGGGGTCGACTCAGCCTCTAACTGAAATGAGTACCAGACGCTTGTTCTGGGGTAAAGGCGGCCGTCATGCAGGGCTGACAACCCGGCTGACATCAAGTGTCGATTGTCAAGAAAAAGTGGGAGCCTTAACCTCCTACTACCCCAAGGGCCTCCTGAGGCATGTAGTGGGATCACTTTACCTTTTATTAGAGAAATACAATATTGATAGAAACCTAATAGAAAATATTAAACAAATTTATAAAGATAACTCGACTTATGTTAAAATTGGATATATAATATCTAATCCTATAAAAACCACAAAGGGATTGAAACAAGGGTGCAGTCTATCACCAATTTTATTTAATATTTATGTAGAATTTATAATATTAATGAAATGGAAACAAAGCTGCAAAGGAATGGGTATCCCAATATGCAACAGATTTTTGCTGACATTACAATTTGCCGATGATCAACTGGTTTTAGTGCAAGACAAATTTGATATGGAATTCAAGATAAAAAGGTTGAAAAACACATATGAATCATGAGGTCTCACAGTAAATTTACAAAAAACAGAATATCTGGCAGTAAATAGCAATGAAAGAGAAAATTTAATATTGGAAGAAGGAATCCAAATAAAGGAAGAGAAACAAACTAAATATTTGGGAATAATTACGGATAACATTGAAGGTATAAGCAGTTAGAACATAATACAGAATTGAATTGAGTAACAAAATAATATCATCGTTAAATTCCATATCGTGGGATAAGCATATTTGGAAAGACACAAAAAAATATATTGGTAAAACATTGGTGGAATCTGTTGCAATGTATGAAAGTGAGGTATGGACAATCAATAAGTACTATAAGAATATTTAACTTTTACAGGAATTAATCACTATGAGGTTTAATCTATGGTAAAATCAAATGTTTCTTACCTCTCCTCATACAAATCTTCTAAGTAGATCGCAATTTCAAGACCATAATGGTCTCATCTTCAGTACTATTTTGGCGACTGATGTTATGTTGATCGGAAGAAACTCTTTTTCTTCCCTCTGTCGGTGGACCGATGAACCTCTGGATCAGGTCAGAATTTGCAGGAATTTCGAAATTCATAAGTTTTCCTTTATTTTTCTGAATGTGGATCTTTCCCAAACTGTGAGTTCCTTTTGTTTGTCTATTTGTTTAATTAGGCTGGTTTTGATTCAATTAAATGTTTTTTGGACCAAGCATGAGCAGTTACTACTGCTGACTTTCCCACTTCTCATCATGATCTCAAAATCGCAATATACTTAGAAGATTTGTATGAGGAGAGATAAGAAACATTTGATTTTGCCATATACTATAAGAATAGACTAATAGCTCTAGAAATGGAATATTTACGCAGAAGTGCCAGAAAGTCAAAATTAGAACATGTCACAAATAAGTAAATTAGAAACATAATGAAAGCAGAAGAAAGCATAATTGAAAGAATTGAGGAGAAAGAATTAAAAGTGGTTAGGACATATTTTAAGAATGGAAGATGAGCGATGGCCGAAGCAACTATATCAATGGCATCTGATCAGAAAGAAGAAAAGAGGGAGACCAAAGTTAACATGGAAGGAAAACATGAAGACAGTAATGCAAGCTAGGGGGCTAAGCATCAAAGATGCCCAAGATCGTAGGCTTTGGAGGTTTGTCATAAGTGATGCCACGAGTGATTTCCAAATTATCGATAAATTCACGACTCACAAAGAATTTGGAAATCAAGAGTGGCATTTGTTAGGACTATTTAATGAATAAAATTAAGCTGTTTACTCACAAATCATTATTTAACTATAGTTATTTTAAAATATTTATATATTTAATGTAAGCGGCGATGTTTGAAAATAAATGAGAAACGATTGGTACACTTCATCTGCTTCTCTTGTTTATCACTGCAACCAGATCATATTATTTATTGCCAAAGGAACGCAATATTGTAAGAATGCTCTCTAGTGGAGAAAAAATGAAACACATCAAACTGTATATTAATTCATTTCTGATGTCCTATGATATAAATATGACAATTATATTTTTCTGGATTATTACCTGGGAAAAAAATACATTTAATAAAGTGCAAACAGTGATTTCTTTTTTTGGTGGTATAATCAATTGCTACAAATGTTTTTATATTAACTCCTGCAAGCACTATGAGTTGACATCCATGCACTATATATACAATCTGGTAGCCATATTTCTTACAGAATCAGTCACTGCAAAATAATGGTCAGACCTGTTCAGAATATTAAGATGGAGGAGCTTTCTTTAATATGGCAAATTTAATATTGATAAATATTTGGTGAAATATGACTGTAATTGGTTGTAAAACAGAAATCATTGAAACGTGATTGGTCATTGACTCCCATTTGGGGCATGAGTTTAAATAGTCACGGGAAGACGGCAGCAGCTGTAAAAACCCGAAGATAGAGAGATATCTAGTGAAGACCATAACGACAGTGGGCATCTCAAGATTTAGGAAAAGGTACAAAAAAAATAACCTAAACCTTATATCTTCATGATGATGATGATGAAATCCACACCCCAAATTATATAAAAGTTAAATTACATATTACACTAATAAATTGTTTTTTAAATAAAAATTATGATGATAAGTAACACTATAAAGTAATTTACAATTTATATCATGAATTAATGATATTTTTACATCTCGCCTCATAAAACTCCACGATTTTCATGAGCTCTTTGAAAATTGCAGAGTTTTATGGGGTGAGATCTAAAAAGATTTCTCTGACGATGATTCATTCTTTTCATAACTGAAAATAGTTCCCATGTATTATCTTCAGTAGCTGCACTCCCTTTATTTTGGATAATCGGGATTCTACTGTATTAACAAGAAATGTAATTGAGAAGGAAATAAATTTTAAGGAAGTAGTGATTTTAATATAATTCTAAGAAAGTTTCATATGAAATTTGAATGTTTTCTATTTTACAGATGCCTGAAGAACAAGCATTCTGCATACTTGTAAAGTTGATGTACGACTATGGTTTGAGAGATCTGTATAAAGATGGGTTTGAAAATCTTTACATGAGGTTGTACCAGTTAAACAGGCTGATGGAGGTTTGTAGATTTCATTGAAAATTGTTATAATTAGTTATTTTACATGAGAAATAAATTTCAGAAAAAATTGTTCTCAGCGGACTATTGGTTACTATACATGGCTCTATTCCAACATTTGTGGGTGGAGTCGAGGAATTATTAAGTGTGTAAGAAACCTGAAGAGGGTGGGTTATGACTAGAGACCAGATTTTTAAAATTGTAATTTTAGATTTTCAAAAACATAAAAGAGATTTTTTTTTAGGTTTTTAGTAGGTAGAATAGATTTTTAAATACAGTTTTATGTTTAAAATGCGGCACAAATTGTTATAAACTGTACAAAACTTAAAATTAATGCCTAATAATCATGTATAAATAAAGTAAGTTTATATATGCAGAAGATAGATATATGAACAAATAAAAATAAATTAGCACTTACATTTTTCTGGCAAGCTTGACAATGTATCACTTTGCCTTCTGTGCTAAAATTAGAATAATCTCCAATTCACTGCTGTAATAGATGTGATTTAACTTAAATTTGAGTTGTATTTTGACTCACCTCAGATTTCTTGAAATAAAATGAATAAATTCAAGAAAGAAAAAGTGATAAATAAAAGTACTCTTTAGACAGGTAAAGATATTGGTAAAAAAATAAAGAAATTTACATACCACCCTATAGTATTTAACATGTTCCAAAAAATTTTCAACAAATTTAACATTCACAGTTAAATATGGGATGGTTCTCTTGAAAACTAGTTCCTGTGTTTAAAGAAACGTAAAATATGAGGTAAGATACAAATTTAACATTAAATTAGCAAAGAAAAAAAGTCAGGTGAGTCAAAATACAACTCGAATTTAATTAAAATAAACTTCTTGGTGTTATTTCCTACCTACATAATTTAATGATTTAACTTGTTTTTTGACATCACTTAAAACTCATGAAAATGGTACAACCAGTCACTGAGAGATATTCTCCAGTACTAAAATCCCTTCAGGTTCAATACGGCAGAGTAAATGGATCAAAACGTATTAACATGCAATTAGGTAATTTTAGGTACTCGCATATCATTTAGGTTTTTTAGGAACTACAGAATTCATGAATGTCTCTTTTGAGTGTGATTCGGAAAAGCATTAAAGTTGAACTTTTATAGGAATGAATCACTATGAGGTTTAATTTAAAATAAATTGAAATGTTTCATACCTCTCCTCATAATCAATCTTCTAAGTAATCAATCTTTTAAGATTGATTATGAGGAGAGGTATGAAACATTTTAATTTATCCCAAGTATTAATTTTTTTTGTTTGTTTTAGAAGTAAGGAAAAAATAGGTAAAACCTTAAGAATGTTGTTGATGTGTGTAAGAAATTCATCTAGTTTCTCTTCCCCATGGTTCCAAATTACAAAGATGCCATCTACATAGCGAAGCCATATCTTCGGTTTAAGAAGGATTTATCAAAACGTATTTGCTCATAGCTCTCCATGATGAAATTAGCAACTACTGGGCTCAAGGGACTGCCCAAGCTACCCCATCTGTTTGCTCATAGAAGTCATTGTTGAATAGAATATAACTGATGGTTAAACAGTGTTCGAAAAGTTTTGTGATATCTTGAGGAAACTTGGCTGTAATGAGGTGAATAATCTCATTTATTGGAACTTTGGTGAATAGTGAGATCATGTTGAAACTAACCATTAGATCTTCCGGTTGCAATGTTATCTTTTTTAGTTTTTCTAAAAAGTATGAGTCTTTGACATAAGTATCACTTAAGGTAGAATTAAGTTAGAATATTTTTATCACTCACCTCATATTGTTGTTCTTATTTGATTATAAACTATTTTCGGAACATAGTTTCTGTTCCATCCTCAGTATCGTCACGACCGTTGTTCTGTCGTCTTGAAGAGCTGTCCTTCTCTCCTTCCATTGGCTGACTGAAAAACCTCGAAACCAGGTCATTCTCACCGGGAATTTCAAAGTTCATTAATTTCTTCTTTTCGCTCTTTTGAATGTAGATCTTTTCCCAAACAGTAAGTTCTTTAGGTTTTTCTATTTGTTTTAATAATTTAGCTTCTTTCTCGATAAGGTGTTTTTCAGACCATGCATGGGCAGCCACTGCAGATTTTTTACTTCCCCTTTCTTGACATTCCTGAGATGTTCTTTCACTCTAGTTTTCAAATTTCTTTTAGTTTTTCCTATGTAGAATTTTTCACATTCTTCACATTTAATTTGATAAATCCCTGATTTGTGTTTCTTCTTTAATTTTCTCATTCTTATTAGGTCTAATCAGTCTACTGATGCTGTAGTCATTTTTGGGTGCTAACCTTATGTTGAAATCTTTAAAAAATTTTTGAAACTTGTGGTGTTTTAATGGATGATATGTGAATTTTCTAAATTTTACATTATCTTCTTTAACTTTTAGAAGAGTGCTTTGATTAATAAATTTTTGTCTTTTGAACTTGTTTATTTTTTTGAGTATCATTTTTATTGCAAAACCATTAATAAGTATCACTGTTGTTAGTATGTGGTTTCAATAAGGTAGATAAATATCTAGCCAGGTTATAAGTTGGTGATCCTGGCACTGATGATAGATCTTAAAGGTTTATTTCCTTATGACTTTTTTATGGCAGTCCGTATAGTCTGTGTAGCTGGGCTTTGTTCTTCTGAACTTTTTTCCTTTTCGTCGTCAGGAAGCGAGGAGGCCTTTATTAATTTGTTAGTTTCTCTGAGTATCCATTTAGTTGGGTCATCTGGCACCTTATGGTAGTTTCCAGGATATCTAAAACTTTATATTGTAAAAAAAATGGTATGTACTAAACAAAAAGAATAATATAAAGGATTTATCATAAGTAATGCCACGAGTGATTTCCAAATTATCGATAAATTCACGACTCACGAAGTGAGGAATGAATTTATCTAGAGAATTTGGAAATCAAGAGTGGCATTTGTTAGGACTATTTAACGAATAAAATTAAGCTGTTTACTTACAAATCATTATTTAACTATAGTTATTTTAAAATATTTATATATTTAATGTAAACGGCGATGTTTGAAAACAAATTAGAAACGATAGGTGCGCTTCATCTGCTTCCTTTGTTTATCACTGCAACCTGATCATATTATTTATTGCCAAAGGAATGCAATATTGTAAGAATGCTCTCTAGTGGAGAAAAAATGAAACACATCAAACTGTATATTAATACATTTCTGATGTCGTATGATGTAAATATGATAATTATATTTTTCTGGATTATTACCTGGGGAAAAAAAAAAACATTTAAGAAAGTGCAAACAGTGGTTTCTTTTTTTGGTGGTATAATCAATTGCTACAAATGTTTTTATATATGTTTTGACATTCATGCACTATATATACAATATGTCAGCCGTATTTCTCACAGGCTCAGTCACTGCAAAATAATGGCCAGACCTGTTCAGAATATTAAAAAGGAGGAGCTTTCTTTAATATGGTAATTATAACACTGATAAATATTTCGTGAAACACGACTCTGATTGGTTGTAAAACAGAAATCATTGAAACGTGATTGGTCATTGACTCCCATTTGGGGCATGAGTTAAATAGTCAACTTAAATGTATTATTTGAGGTATAGAAGAATATCATTAAATGATTATTTAGATTTCAGTTTTGAAATTAAATTTAGTAAATTAGACATATTTTGCGGGAAACCCCAGAATCAGTGTTATTAGAGAACAGATTTTAAAGTGTTAAACACCTTTCCAAAAATTAGCAGTGTTCTATAATTCAAGATGTGTATTTGACCAGCCTCATAGGCTTGTGGTCAGAGTTTCTAATCACAGTTCATGAGTCCTGGTCAGACCATAGGAATTTTTCCTTAAATGGAATTATTCCTCTGGCTTCCCATGATCTGTAATTTAGGTTAAGGTCTCTCCTGGCACTCCATTATCATTTATTACCCATCATATTGTTGGGGTAATGTTACTCTGCCTTATAGGTGCCTCAACCTAAGAAATCGATGACAATCTGCCAATGCCAGAGGAGAAAGCCAGAATTTTTTTTGAGGTTAGAAATGAGGCAAAATAAATACATTTTTTTTACATATTTTAGTGAGATTGGAACATTTCTCCTTCTTTTTGATGCTCCAGCATCTTTCTCCTAATTTTTCTACGTTTTCAAAAGATTGAACACAAAATATGTATCTTTACTGTTCCTAAATACCTTTTTATATCTTGTTTAATCAGATGTCAATAATGAATAAAATATTAATAGTAGAAAAGCTCACTAATGTACGTAAGAGTTTAGTTATGTTTTTAGCATTTGCCATAATTACATAGGGATTTATGATTGTTCTTGCACTTGATGATGCGGTATTTTTCATCTTAACATCACAAGAATAATTTTTGTCTCTTGGGGTCAAATCCTGGTTCAAGCAGAAATTTTTCTCTTTAGTTGTCTTAATAAAATGATTTCATCAGTACCTTTCTTGTACCTTTTTGTATGTATTTTCAGAATCTCCTCTTCCCCCCCCCCCTTTCCCAACCATAATTTACACCTTAAAATATGTTCACTAACAATTATTGTAATACAAGGGTCGTCAAAAAGATTTGCCTCCTATTTTTTTTTCCTCTTTTAATTGTGAAGATATTTAAATGCACTTTACATGCCATGAAACCCACTAAATTTATGATTAATTTGTCACTTTTCAATATAATCTCCATCCTTTTCCACTGTTTTTGTTCACCTTTTAACAACAGTGTTGCATCAAGTCACTGATGTCGCCAGCCTTCTGCTCTGCTTGCATCAACCAATTGTGTTTGTCCTTCACCTTCGTTACAGCAACAAACCCATCATCTAATAGTACTGACATCCACTATTGAATCTCATTTTTTCAACCTTTCATGAATGCATAAGAGCGCTTCACCTTCCGCATTCAAGAATTCAATCACAGAACACTGTCTAATACATATGTCAGTGTCAGCCATTTTGCAAGAGGATGCAGTGATGCCACCTGTTGAATTAGGAAGTTATTACTGCAGTGGATTGGAGAAGAATGTTTGAGGAATTGTGCCGAATTGAAATTTTTCACGTAACTAACTTATTAAAAGAGAAAAAAGTAGGAGGCATTATTTTTTGACTGAATCTCGTAAATGTAGATTTTTTGTATTAATTAATATTGTATGTATGTTACAGGAGCAGCTGCCTCAACTTTGGCATCACTTTTCAGACAAAGGAGTAGAATCACATATGTTTGCATCTCAGTGGTTTCTCACATTGTTCACTGCCAGATTCCCCCTTTACTTTGTGTTCCATATTATTGATGTATTTCTTCTTCAAGGAGTAGATACCTTGTTCCAAGTTGCTCTAGCTCTTCTCACTGTAAGTATTATATGTAACAATAATTCTCGAATATTAAATTAAGTTAAATTGTTTTTAATGAAACTTGGTCATGGTGAATAAAATACAAAAAGAAATTTGAAGCTGCAGAAATGAGAGTTTTGAAACTTTTGGCTGGATACACATAATTGTATAAAATCAAAAACCAGTTCTTTCTTAAATTTAAAATAAAATTCTTTTCACCACACTGCGTATCCTATCTTCTAATTAGACTTGTTTCAAGACATACGCAGTTTCATCATCAGTAATTTTACGACCGATGTTCTATCATCCAGGAGCACTGCTGCTTACTCCATCTGTTCGTGGACCAATGAACTTCCGAATCAAATCAACTTCCTGGGAATTTCAAAATTAATTAAATTTTTCTTTCTTGTTTATTTGAACGTGAATATTTTATCAAACCGTGAGTTTTTTTTGTTTTTATTTCAAATAGATGTTTTTCTGACCAAGTATGAGTGGCTACTGCTGATTTTTCCACTTTGCCTTTTTTGACATTCCGAAGAGTTAAATTACAAAATTTTTTTTATCTTGTATACTACCGTCATCCTCAACTATAGTTTTTTTTTAATTTGAAATATGTTGCTGCCTGACTGGCTAATGAATCTATACTTTTCAAGTTCATAATTGTTTTTATACCGTTGAGGTTATAACAATGTTAAATTATAAATTTTTTTTTACCTTGTATACTACCGTCATCCTCAACAATTATAGTTTTCAAATTTCTTTTTTGTTTTCCCTATGTAAATTTTGCACAACCTCTGCATTCAACCTGGTAAAACAAATAGAAAAACCAAAAGAGCTCACTGTTTGGGTAAAAATCCAAATTAAAAAAAACAAGAAAGAAAAATTAATTAATTTTGAAATTCCTTGGGAAGTTGATTTCATTCGGAGGTTCATCGGCCCACCAACAGATGGAGTAAGCAGCAGTGCTCGTGGATGACAGAACATCACTCATAAAATTGTTGATGAAGAAACCACCTAGGTTTTGAAACCGGTCTAATTAGAAGACAGAATATGAGATCAGGTGAAAAGAATTTTATTTTAAATTTTAAATTAATTCTCATAGTTCAAGGTTCTTTCTTTTTTCCTTAAGTTGTTTCAATTGCTTGGGTCAACTGTTATTAAGTGATATCCAACTATCTCTGTTCTCTAATGTTTTAGTTGTATGTATATCTGTCCTCTAACTTCAACATCTTTTCTCATTTGGTCTAGTCATCTGGTTCTGGATCTTCCCATTGGTCTCTTCACTCAGAAGCATTTTTTTGTTGTATTCTTTCTACTGACATATGCATAATGCCTCCATACCATTTTAATCTACTTCTTTCTATGTTGTTTTTAATTTCCTCTAATTTTAATTCATTTCTTATCACTGTATTTCTATTTTTTTTTCAAAATTCCTCTAAAAATTTCATTTCCATAGTTTGAATTTTGCAGGACATATGGCACAAATGGGGAATGAAAGACTTGCATGGAAGCTTCTTGTAGGAAAACCAGAGGGAAAACGCCCAGTTAGTAGACCAAGAATGAGGTGGGAGAATAAGATTAACTAAGATTTGAGGGAAGCACATTATACAGGGGATGATTGGAAAACATTGGCTCAGGATAGGGATGTATGGAGAGCTTATGTCCACACAGCCATGAACCTCTGGGTTCGATAGTGCCAGTGAGTTAGTTAGAGTTAGTTAGAGTAGCTTGAATTTTACTATCCTCTTTTTTAAAAACTGTGAAAGTCCATTACGTATCCTGAAAATTATGGCTAATTGGACTTTGGTGAAACTATGTCAGGCCCAGCAAACCAATAGTGGATCTTCAGGTTGGTTTCAAAAAACAAAGACATAAGCCAATTAAAAAAACAGGGTCATTATAAGTTAATTTAAAATTATAAATGTAATAGAAGATATAACAGATCATTATTTAAGGAAATGGAGTTCATGGAAACAATGGATCTAGATAAATGGCCAAAAATTGCTTTTGTATACAGATGAAGAGGCAGACCAAAGAGATGATGGATGGAGTGAAAAATACATGAAAAATTACAAAAGATCAAACTTAGAATAAATAATCATAAATAAATATTTATACAGATTAAACTAAAATTAAAATGAATCAAGTCACTATTATTAGGGAACCAAAAATATCATAAATCATCAATAGGGTAATGTGAATAATGCTCCTGCCAATTGTTTTAGTTTGAAATAACCAACCAATGTTTAAAACTAACTAACCAAAATTATGAGGTGAGATAATTACGACTCATTTTATTTATTAAATTTAGAAATAATCCGACCGGCTTAAATGTGTTAAAATAATAATAAAAACATCAATAGAAGCCCTACTGGCTTTTAAAAGTAATGTTTAAATTCCCAATAAAGTCTTCTTAATCAAGAAGCCGCCATTTGTAAAGATGAAGCCACAGCTTCAAGCATTTGGTGCGCGGAAATTACAACGTATATATGAGAAAAATTTGCATCTAGATTGGAACTTGCCCCGGTAGCTCAGTTGGAAGAGCATTGGTACGGTAAACCAAAGGTCCCGGTCTGGGCAGAAATTTTTCTCTTCAAATTTAAATTGTCCTTCAATGAGATGTGTTAAATTAATAATAAAAACATTAAATATATTTTGTTAATTATCTTCAATCCTAATGCTATATAATTTTATTTATTTTTTACTCTCTTTAGAGTATCTTGTCCTTGAGACATTTTAGATGATAATTTTTTTTTTACAGATGTGTAAGAAAGATTTATTGCAACTAGATTTTGAGAGTATTCTCAAATATTTTCGAGTAACTCTTCCAAAAAAGTGCCGTACAGAAGAAGTGGCTAGGCAGCTAATGAAATTAGCCACAAGTCTTAAAGTAAAAAAATTAAAGAAATATGAACAGGAGTTCATTGCTCTAAAAGGTATGAATGTTTGTTATTGTATTATTTTCTTCTTCTTCCTTTGGCTGTACGGTCCTCTAAGAACCTTGCCTCCTTCATAACAACTGTCCATTCTTCTCTATTACTAGCTTTCTGTCTCCATCTTTTCGCCTACAGTTGTCTTAAGTCTTCCTCAACCTTATCTAACCATGTTAGTTTCTGTCTTCCAACCTTTCTTCTTCCTTCCGGTTTCCATTCTAAAATCTTTCTTGCTCCATCTGCAACATATGTCCTACCTATTCCAGTCTCTTTATTCTAATTTTTGTGTTATTTTACAGTACATATATATTACCAGATCCTACACAAGGCAGTTCTGCACATGATCACTGGGCAATGTAACCTCTTAAATCCATTTCCACAAATTTTTCAGGAGAAGAGACGGGGGGGGGGGGGTTAAATGCACATAAATTTATAGATTACTTGCCAATTTGTTTTACATGTGGTAAGATTTAGTATATTATTTTTTGTCTGGACATCTTACCTCAATATTAATGTTGATTTGTTCTTGAACATTAATATTGAGGTAAGATGTCCAGACAAAAAATAATATAATTAAAATAACCTCAAAATATAACTTCCTTAAATTAAATATTAAGATTTAGTATGTTTAACCCATTGGATACTTTTAACGAGTCTCCCTCGTGAGCAGGTAGAAAGTCCAAACAGTTCAACCATGACCTACACTCGTTATTGTAATACAACACTCCACTATAAGAAGTTGGTTCTATATTTAGTGATTAAAATTTTCTGTTTGCCATGTGTAAAATTTGTTGCAGGTTTATATAAAACATATATGTAGGCCTAGTATATTGTATAGTTTATTATAGATATGATTTATAGAATAATATATTTTTAGGTGATGTTTTTATTATTGATTTAACATTTCTCACTGAAAGATAAATATTTATTACGGTAAAATATATATTGCTCATTTGCTGCAACAACGTCATAACTCAAAAAACATAGTTTTTCAGGAGAAGCATTTAAAGTTGTAATTAATATTTAATTTTAGGAAGTTATATTTTGAGGTTATATATATTTGAAATCCATATGTATGGGTTAATGAGTGAGGCTATATACATGGTCTGTAAATATCATCTGCACTATTACAACATAATATTTACCCTTGCTCAATCTGCATGCTCTCCGTGGATTATCACAGAATAATTTCTATTTACAACATTACTCATCCTCCATGGGCATTTATAATACAATAATGTATATGAGGTATGATTATAGCTTTCGACAATATTCAAAACAAAGCTTCACTATATTGCGAGACTAATACAAGCAACAACATAAAGAGAACCGATAAACATTACTATTCATTTACGACAGCAGAGATACTGTGGTGTGCGCTGGGCCCGAATTACGCAGACATGCCTCATTTCCTATAAACATCTGCTATTCTCAAACATACAATACATTAACTTTGACTTTAATGTACTTAATGTGATTCTAAATGACATCATGAGAGAGGAAATCTTAAAGGAAATTCTCTTGCATTAGTAGTAAATCATTAACTAAAAGTGATACTATCTTTAATATAAAAAGTAAGTCATGAAAATGAAATGAACAAGATAGCGGCTGTAACCCAAAATTACCAAAAAGAATAATGAAAGTTAACATAATCCAAAACAATCTTCTACAAATACAATAATAATATTAATAATCTCGCTCATACTTAACAGTCGATCTGAAGACATACGACAAGAATACTTAACTCTTAAATTTCTTCTTAACACAGCCTTAACAGAAATATTACTAGGTCTTTAAATAACAGTTGAGGGATTCACTTGCTTGAACCCCTCACCGAAACTAAAGAGTCCCAATTTTGGAGAAGTCTCTTCCAATCCTTTGGAAGACTGCCCAAGCCTGACTGTCGGAAGACAGCCCGTAGACTGCTTAAAGTTTCATCTCACTGCTGACGGACGTCTCCTCTCATGCAATGCATGCACGCAGAGGTGTGGGAGAAGGGTGAGTTCGGAAAAAATCGGGGACTAAAGGACAAAGGGATCAAGGAAGCACAGACCTATCAATGCACAATCGACGTCACAGCAACACCACAGTTAAAAAATAATCCAAAATTACGCATACACAGTTCACATTCATTCTTCCTGAATATAGAACTGAGTTTTGTCTTTCAAGTAGTACCAATAACTCAAAATCGACAATTTTTTAGTTATGACGTTGTTGCAGCAAATGAGCAATACGTAGTTCCAATTTTTTTTTAATATCATGGCTGTAAATTTAACTTTTTTTAAAAACACCACCGATGAAGTGAAGGTCTATTTTGCACTATGCATCCTATTAAATCAAGTTAGAAAACCTAATATAAAATGGTTCTGGAGCAATTGAACAATTTTAGAAATGCCAATTTATAGCAAAACTATGCCCTTCAAAATTTTATTCCTAATTTCGATTTTTCTTCACTTCAAAGATAATGAATCTGTAATTAGAGATGACAGAATTTACAAAATTAGACCTGTGGTAGAGTATTTGAATACAACATTTCTGTCCTTGTATGTTCCAAGTAAAGAAATTTCACTTGATGAATATCTTATGAAATTTCGAGGTAGACTAGTTTACGTTCAGTTCAATCTCTCTAATCGGAATAAAATGGCGCAATTTGGAATAAAATATTAGAAATTGTGCGAGACCTCTTTGGGATATGATTCAAATAAACACTGAACAAGATGCACAAGAAAATTCAGATTTTACTGCAAGTGAGAGTGTAGTCTTAGAATTAGCAAATCCGTTCGTAGAGAAAGGTTACACATTATAATTAAACAACTTGTTTTCTCCTAATTTATTTTTAGAGCTCAATAGATGAGAGACATATTAGGGACAGTAAAATCTAACAGAAGAAATATGCCTATGGAACATCAAATTAAAAAAAAAAAAAAAAAGAGAGAGGTAACAACATGATCTAGTCGGAGACTTCCTGCACTGAAATGGAAAGATAGGAAATACGTTTATTTATTATCATCCAAACATGAAAATGCCGACATGACTGACGCAATGGAAGAAAAAGTCATAAAGGCTAAATGTATTCTAGAATACAATAAAGGAATGGGAGGAGAAGATCGACATGACAAGGTTGTGGCATGTTTTCCAGTAATGAGGAGATTTGTAAAGGGCTACAGAAAAATTGTTTTTTGCATTATCGATAATTTGAGAAAAATATAGCAAGAACTTTCTATGATTTGATAATGCTTTTACATATTTTATATATTTAGTTTCATTTATTTTTATAATATGTAGTATTATATATTTTTGTTATTTTTACCGTTCCTGTTAGAACATATGATTCATGTTTACTTTAAATGTAATGACCGAGAAATGTTAATAAAATTGGTTTTTGAAATGTATGTCAACTTTCACAGCCTTGAAACCAACAATAGATAATGGTATAAATTACACAAAAGAGGGTTGTAGGCAGGCCACATTCCTTTGCTATTCTTAAAAGTACAAAATACTACAAGAAACAACAGTGGTAAACAAACTATCTGAAATTCATAAGTTATAGAACGCAGTACACATGGTCTGGGTATTCTGATTTAAAACCCAGTGCAGCCAGAGTAGTGCTGGGGATACAATCTTTGTTAATGGAGTAAAATTGGATTCCTCGGAAGTTAGAATTAAAAAAAGGGAGGATGAATAGGATGGCAATGGGTTTCCAGTGAACATATCAAGCGCTGTAAACGTGTATTCAATGGGTTAACATGATTTTTCAAGGTTCATAGCATTATGAGGTTTTTAATCAAAATTAAGATGGGAATTAACACTATGAAGTATTTTCAATTTATACATGAGTTGGAGAAAATGTTTTTATATATCTCACTTCATAATGTTGTGTGTATTCATGATTCCGGTTTCAATGGCGAATCACTCCAGTCAAACTCCAATTGTTCATGAGGTTTTCATTGCCCAGTGATGATAAGTAGCATGGAATACCATGACTTCCTACATGTGGCATGGTACTGTTACTGCAGCTTCTCCTCCTGCTCCGGCCACTCCAACCACAAATAATCTTGCAAAATGATTTACTGCCACTATGGATTTTTTAGATTTCAGACAATTCAGCTTTTGAGAATTATGAGTCTGTGTTGTTATAGCAATATATTCAACTTTAACAACAGCCTATCACTGTGTGACCACACCTTACTGTCCTGCCAGTAATATCAAACTTTTCTGCAAAATATTTTGAAGTGTTGAAATTTCTGCAAGATCAATAGAGAAATAGAATTGACAACATATCAGAGACCAGTCATCTTGCCTACTCATTATCACTTGCCTTCAATTCCACCAAGATAGAGCTTGAAAGTCTTGCACAATTAAAAAGTGAAAAGTATTAAATTAATAATAAAAACATTGAAAGAAGGCGTACTGGCTTTATAAAGTAATGTTTAAATTCCTAATAAAAAGTCTTCTTAATGAAGAAGCCATCATTTGCGTGATCTAGCAACCATTCGTAGCATTTAGCACTCGGGAATTAACAATGTATAAGAGAAAAATTTGCATTTAGATTGGAGACCTAGATAGCTCAGTTGGTAGAGCATTGGCATGGATAGCCAAAGCTCCTGGGTGCAAATCCAGTCTAGGCATATATTTTTCTCTTCAAATATAACTTGAGATAAATTTCTTAACATAAATTGAATATAGCTATTAATATAATTAAAATTACAGTGGGAGGAAACACTATGAGGTATTTACATTAATGAATGAGTTGAGAAAATGCTTAACATCTCACCTCATAAAGTTGCATGTCTTCACGATACTGGTTTCAAAAGTATAGTATTACTTCCATCTTAAGTCAAACTCTAGTTGGAGTTTGACTGAAGATGGAAGTAATACTATACTTTTGAAACCGGTATCGTGAAGCTGGAGTTTGACTGAAGATGGAAGTACAGTAAAACTTGTTCAAAGCGGAATCGCATGGGATTCAATTATTTTTTTCCACATTACACAACATTCCGAATTATAAAAAAACAAAAAATATTAACCAATCTTAGATTATAGAGCACTGTATGTGTATTTTTATGTACCTTGGTTTAATTGTAGTTCTGCTGCTGATGGAAAGTGAAGTATAGTACAGTATATACGAGCGACTTCGACAGTAACGCATGAAAAACAGTCCTGTTTTGTCAGCATTAAAAATGTCTCATAGGCACGTGTTCTGAAATTAAAGTATGCAGTTTCGGTTTCCACTCTCTAACTATACTTTCGTCTACATCCTTTGAATCCCTGCAAATTTCATTCCACACTACATTGTGTTGTTTTTTAAAACTATCCACAAACAACCAACCTGAAGATGCCTTGAAACTTGAAATCATTATTCCCTAGGGATATAGCAACATCTAGAGCTTGACTTTGGAGCACCGGTCCAGATTTTTTTATTGTGGACTTGTAAAACACTCCCATACCTCGTTGATTTTTTTTTTTTTTCTCTTCATTTGACCATTTCCTTGCATCCATTCGTTCTCCACATTTAAATTTACTCATTATTTCGCATACTAAGAGTTTGTTTTTCTTTATCTTCAATCACTTTCACTTTTTCGTGTAATGACAATGATACATACGTTTTAGCCTTCTTTATTCTGTAAATTCAGAACGCTACCTGTGAAAGATACATATGCAATCGTATCAGATCTTAAACTTATTTAAGATTTTACAGTGCGCTGGTTATTTGTAAGACAGATATCACATGCCAAATATTTGTTAAACAAACCTATTTTGCAAAATGGGTGTGCAGTGAGGCTGAAGGAAAATTCCAAGTACAGGTAGAAACTCTACTTCACCCGGCGGCACGAATCATCACTTATTGCTAATTAGCCTAACAGGAATTCAATGAAGTGGAAGCTAATTTATTTCCCTCTCGGTCTTTCCGCCTTATAAACATTTTTTTCATGAATCATGTAAAATATTGTTCTCTTTCCATTTTGGACAGATTCCGTTTTATACAAAATAAATATACGTAAAATTACTATTATTTTGCAAGGACCAATAAATTTGTTCAAATTGGACAGATTTCTGCAATATTCACGTTTCGGATTAAACAAGTTTTACTGGAATACTATACTTAAACTGGTATCTTGAAGACATGCAACTTTATGAGGTGAGATGTTAAAGCATTTTCTCAAACTAATTCATTATTAGCTATTAATAAATTACATAACTTATTCATTAAATATTGCTAACCTATCCAATCTGACCTACGCAAATATATGATAACATAAAGAAATGTAACTTGTCATAACTTAAATTATTTATTTTTGAAGATGAGAAAACCAATCAGCAATGGTATTTTTGGTAATACGTCTTCACTTAGGGACCTACACTCCTGTTTTACTGCCATGTTAATGAATGTAATGTTAATGACTACTTGTAATATAAAAACACTACTAATTGTCATAAATGTAAATAAATAATAGTTTTAAAAAACTAAAACAGCACTCTTTATTAGAAAACCGAACTCAAAAATGAAAAATAATTTTAATTTCCAACACTCTTGGGATAAATTTAAAGTGGTCAACAAAAAAATCATCTCCAACACATATAGAATAAAACTAGAATTATCAACAAAAAGAAAATAATTTTACCATCAAAAGCATGGGGTGCTTTATATCAATTAATATATTTGATAATAAACAGATATTGGTAAAAGTACAGTCTCTAAGAACATGTAAAAATCATAAAAAGCACCCCATGCTTTTGATGGTAAAATTATTTTCTTTTTGTTGATAATTCTAGTTTTATTCTCTATGTGTTGGAGATGATTTTTTTGTTGACCACTTTAAATTTATCCCAAGCGTGTTGGAAATTAAAATTATTTTTCATTTTTGAGTTCGGATTTCTAATAAAGCGTGCTGTTTTAGTTTTTAAAACTATTATTTATTTTTTTTATTTTTTAGTTTTAATATTTTACAGAATAAGTTAAAAATGTAAATATCTTTAAATTCCATACTATTGTAGTATGAGCTAAAAGTATTCTTCTAAAAAAAAGGTCCTCCCCAGCTGGATTCGAACCAACGACTTATGGATTACTGAAATTATATACCACTAGTTCACCGCTCTACCAACTGAGTTCTTACAACGATTGACTAAAAAGTCGACAAGTCCATAACCTATTATACCAGTTTTAATTTTTTTTATTTTCTGATGATTCTGGCCAGGAATTTAGAAATAAAATATGACATTATTGTAGTGCTACGAGTCCTTTACAAGTATACAAAGTTTCAAGTCTATCCTATGTTTCTAAGTGGGTGAAAATCGTGTTCAAAGATTCCGGTACATAAATACAATGACACTTTTTTTTATTTTCTGATGATTCTGGCCAGGATTTTAGGAAATAAATACGAAATTATTGTATTGTCACAGGTCCTTAACAAGTATACAAAATTTCAAGTCAATCCAATTATTTTAAGTGGGTGAAAAACACGTTGAAAGATTCAGTTACATAGATAGATAGATAGATAGATAGATAGATAGATAGATAGATAGATACAGGTCAAGCTAATATAAAGCGTGTAAAAATTAATGATGTTGAAGATAGTAATGAGTAGAGACCGGATTGTATGCAACATAACAAGCTCGAAATATGCATGAGAAATGACAATATATGTAATACCAAATAACAAAAAAAAACAATAAATATTACTTTATTTAGATATTTTATTTCTAAATTAACATAATAATTAGTACTTTTAATATATATTTATTTATATTATCATTTATCACTCATAAATGATAAATTATAAATTAGTATCAGGCAAAAGTATTGTTCACAAATTAAAATATTCTACATTTTGCTACTATTGTAAACAGAAACGATCAGATACTGTTCCAAATGTTCGATAGTAAGGTTGTCTTCTGTTGCTCAAAATATTTTTATAAACAGAAAAGGACCATTCTATGTCAACTAAGTAATTGGGCAGTATTTTTATTTGGGTGCTATTTTGACACATTATTTCTGGCAAAAGCTCGTTCATCTCATTTATATAACTATTAATTTAACACAAAGGTTCAAAGCCTGGGTTATTGTTCAAAATGTTCTCAAAATGTTCCTTAAGTTTGCTTGGGAATACCTCTGGCAATGAGGAGTTCAGTTGACGGAATTTATCCATTCACTGAATAGATTCAATCAATGCCAAATCTTGAGTTTCAAGCTTTTTAATAGTTGCAGGTAGATGGAAAAATGAGTGCTAATCACAGAATCATCAAATGCTCCTTGCACTGACAAACTGCCAAAGCCTCTGCATTATCAAAATTGTTTACTACACTTTTGATGGCCTCGAAATGTTCTTTGTAATACAATACAGATTTTTAAAATGTTGCAAATATAGCACAAAAATATGTGTTATCGCTAGTTTTTAGTTAAAATATGCAATAATAGATGAAAAAGGTCGAAATATGCAACTTGCAAATGCATATAATCTGGTTTCTAGTAATGAGTGATCTCTTTAGATGTCGCAATACAAGAAAAACATGTTAGTACCATGAACAAAGTTGTCATGTAATCAATAGCATTTGATATAATTTGCAACCTGTGACCATATAGTACTTATGTCCCATTCTAACATGCATAGTGCAGCATTTCCCTTACAATAGTCATTTTTTTCAGTTAATTTATTCTTGATGCAGAATTTAATTGGTACCAGATATTTCTCATACAATGCCATTATTTTTGTTATGACAATATTTATTTCCATTTCATTTTTTTAACTGATTTCATTTAAATTGTGTACATAGTGTTGAAGATAATTTTCTATGGACATAATTATAATAAATTACAGTACTTCGTTTATTGAATATATGCATACAAATTTGACCATTTGTATCAATTTTTACAGCTTCCACATTGATAATTTTTCCATATTCATAATTTATTTTGAAGACTCCCAAAGCTAACAATTAAACAAGATTTCACTGGAAATCAATTATATTTTTTGAGCAGATTATTATTTTATTTTTCAGATTATTAATATTGAGGTAAGATGATCAGACTAAAAATAATATAATATTATTTTCTGTTTTTGTTTTCCTTTAACAGAAGCACAGGACAATGCAGATCAGTACACAAATGAATTGGATAGGCTTAAGTCGACTCTACTTAGAACAGAAGAAGAGAAAAAGAGGTTAGAAGATGAAGTTACTCAGGTATGAATAGAATTACAAATATTAATTATGATATTTTAAAATACAATAGGAAGTATTATTAAGAGGTTTGTTTAATAATTAAGACATTTAGTCTGTACATTCTTACCTCTTATGGTTGTTTTTGTCTTCTGAGCCCCATCATAAGGTAAGAATGTACAGACTAATTTTCTTAATTATTAATTATGATAACCTCTTCAGTCCCTTTGTATGCTATATGATTCATGAAAGGTTTATTTCTTCCCATCCTGTAAACAACTTAAGTTCACTGTGTTTTCTTTTATCATAATGTTACATAACTGTGTTTCATTCTCATATGTTATTTCTTAACTGTGAACATTAATAATGTTATTGTAATCAATGGTAAAGAGACAAATTTTTTGCCTGAACCGGGAATCAAACCCCAAACTTTTAGCTTTTCGTGCTAATGCTCTGACCACTGAGCTAATTCAGGCTTCATTCCCATTCAAGCATAAATACTTCCCTTACCTTACTCTGTTGGTCCCACATTCAAGTGCAGTGAATCATCATTCACAAATACACAATGAATGGCTTCTACATTAAGAAGACATGAAGGGACTCCACACAGCTATAGCATTATTTATTAAATTAATATTGAGAAGCTAAAGCCATTACTATGATAGAAATAAGTAAATTAATGGATTCGATTCCCGGTTCGGGCAAAAAAATTTTCTCTTTACCATTGTTTACAATAATTTGTAATCATTAATTTACTTGTTTCTATCGTAGTAATAGCTTTAGCTTCTCAATATTAATTTAATTAATAAAGTTTATTATGCTATTAAATATATGTAGGAAATAACACTATGAGGTTTATTTTAATTATATTTGAGTTGTATATTTTAACAACCTCATATTTCCTGATTTTTATGCAGACTAGTTTCATCGCTAACTGTGCAACATGCTCAATGCTTTACAACTGTTGCCTTGTGGTTGTCCTTCCTGCAAGTTGATTTCTGTTCCCTCTATTGAGAACTCAAAAATTGCATGCCGAAGCCTACCTTGAAATTTCTCCTAGACAAGTGTTCGGATGTACCAAGGCCATGTCCAAAAACTGATCTGCCATTTTTAACTGCAAGGTTCAGAAATCGAAGCTAGAATCCAGCAATGACAACCCACTGTGTGGAGCAGATGGACTCCCTGCATGAGTAAGAGCAGAGTGAGGTAGGACACAGCACAGATGACAGGTAGCGAGTGTTATCCATTCTACCAATTGATGAGTTGTATTACTTCCCTATTGTTTAAATGAGAGATTTAGCACTGGATTTTAATACCTTGCAGTTAAAAATCAATAGATAATTTTTTGGACATGGCCTTGGTACATCACATTGTTTCTCTGGAAGAAATTTCATGGTAGGTTTCAGCATGCAATGGTTAACAGTTCTGTTGTAAGAAACAACTGTTACAAAATTAAAATTAAAATACTCATTGAACTGGAGTAGGATACTGACTGTTGGTAAATGTAACATATATGTATTAAGGGCACTCGGTACTAATTTCCTTGCAATTTGGTTTAAAAATATGCAACATACAAAAATCATTTTTTTTTTTAGTTTATTCTAATTAAACAAGTCTTCCTGAACATAATGGCACTCTGGTTATCTTTTTAGGCATATTTCTTCATGAGTAATTTAAAATACAAAAGAATGAAAATAAAAAATCCAACTTCTTAAAAGTATTGTCTTGGTACAATTTTCTCAAAAACTACTTATCCATTTGTTTCCAAAATTTAGTATGTTATTGTCCATAGTTCATTTGACAATAATAAGGTTTGCTTGTGTTCAGTTATGAATTGTGATTTATTTTAAAAAATTCAAAGACCAAAATTTATTTTTGTTAAAACTTTGCGTACTTTTTTTTTAAATTTAAGACACTATCATTAGCACGATAATACATTTACCTTATTATTATAGAGCTCTTTAAACTGCATATCCATGCCAAAAATTATTCTCCTATCTTTCATAGTTTTGGAGAAAAGTGTATCAAAATATGAAAAAATGCAAGTTACGGGAAAATGCAAAAAAAAAAAAAATTCACATTACCAGAACACAGAGAAGCCATTTTTAAAAATAAATTTTTATGGGTTTAAATGTCCAAATCGACAAAATAATATTACACAATGATAAAATAGACCTTCCTTGATTTTTTTAAGCAGAAATAAAAAAAATTCAATTTTATTAATCCAAATAATTACTGGGTGCTTTGAAAGAGAGAATTCATATATCCATAACCTTAGCTGTTTATTATGCACAGTTCTTCTTCTTCTTCCTTCCAAGTATTAGCCAAGCCCTGTTATGATCCTATAGAAAATTTTCCCTCCAGTGTTTGATCCTTCCAGGAAATTCTCATGTAAGACTTGAAAGCATAATAATAGTCCCTTCGATTGGTTGCTGGTCAAAGGAAGGCAAGACCAGTGATGGGGCTGCCATCTTATAGCTTCTAGTTAGGCTTTTCTGGAGAAGAAAAAATAAAGGATAGAAGATATGGAAGAAAGGAAAGACTCCTTAGCCCTCGGATGCCCTAGTAGCGTCGGGGCCAAAAAAAAACAAGAGTTAACCAAGAGAGGTTAGATAGTAAAGTTGAAAGTGTGTAAAACACAAGTAAGTGGAAGAAATGTTTTGCTCAGCTTGGGCACCTTGTGGTCGCCATCCACATATCCCCTAGATGAGGACCCGTGAGGTCAAAAATAGAAAAATACATTCACATGACCATATTCACCTGCAATGATCGGAGTTTCCTCATTTTACAGTATCTCTTGTAACTGCAGAGCAGTTGCTAGGCAAAAATTTCATTACCATGATCCATTAATCGTTATTTCAGTTCATTAAATTTAATTTGCTTTCATTTGCATACAATTTACAAATATAGACAAATTTAAAAATAAATTAATAAAAATGTTATTTTGTTTTCAGGTTAAAGATATGCTTAAAAGAGAAGTTCAGAAGGCTGAAAATGAAAGTAATCGAAATACGGCAATTATAACAGAATATAAGCAGGTATGACATCTCTATTCATTTTCATAAGTAATGCCACGAGTGATTTCCAAATTATCGATAAATTTGGAAATCAAGAGTGGCATTTGTTAAGACTATTTAATGAATAAAATTAAGCTCTTTACCAAAAAATAATTATTTTAATATAGTTACCGGTGTTTTAAAATATTTATATAACTAATGTAAATGGCGATGGTTGAAAACAAATTAGAAATGTGAGGTTATTTATATTCACTGCAACTCGATCATATTATTTATTGCCAAATAGGATCACAATATTGTAAGAATGCACTCTAGTGGAGAAATAATGAAACACATCAAACTATCATAATTAACATTATAGGTTAATCATTTATATTTTGAATAAACAACTCCGTAAATCACTGAATCTATTCATTATTTGCTATTCCATTCCATTCATAGTAATTCTGCCCGAAGGCAGGTCCTTTACTGCAATCATAACATTCCATGCTATGCTTGCTGCTTTACTAGGGAATTATAGGTGTGGTAGCTTCCCATTGCTTTCCACACCGGTGTAGGATGATGATGATGATGATCATATGATTTTGGGGACCATTTGGGCCTTAAAGTTTTCCTGACATTTGTCTTACAGGTGAGGAAAAACCTCACCCAGAAAAACTGTCCCGACTGGCGATCGAACCAGGGCCCGCTGCGTGACAAGACAGCACGCTACCTCGAGACCACAGCAGTGGACTTATTTGCTATATTCAATGTATTTGTTGGAGAAAAATAATGGTCTAACCTGTTCAGAATATTAAAAAAAGGAGAAGCTTTCTTTATCACAAAAGCAGGAGCTGATAAAGAGAAATCGATAAAGAGCGTGGTGAAATACGACTGTCATTGGTGTAAAACAGAATTCATTGAAATGTGATTGGTCATTGACTACCATTTGCGACATGAGTTAAATAGTCATCATTATCATCTTCCTTTCTTCTGTATAAAACATTTTACAATCATCTCTTTTTAGGCTATCCCAATGATCTTTTACTGTTAATGGCAAAGAGTTTTTTTTCTGAATCGAAAATCAAACTCCATACTTTCAGCTCTATGCATTAATTCTCTACGATTGAGCTAACCAGACATTCCTTTCCATCTTTACCATTTAATTGGTTCTTTAAAATTGTCTTAGGAATTCTGTGAATCAGGACCTCTATTTGGAGGGAAACTACATTGCTTTCAAGACCACAAAGAGTTACTTGATATTTTAAATAAGGAAATACAGACAATCCAATGATCGACATTCTGAAGTCTCCATCAACCATTAAATTAGTTTCTTTGACATGCATATCTGCAGCACTGTTACAATACTTACAGTAATAGTTCTAGTTTGTAGAGACAAAGTTATTTTCCCCCACATTTTGTCCACCAAAAGCAATTATTAGCTGCTAAATATGTTAGAGTAATAGGCAAAGAAAGTGAACCACATTTTAGTAGAAAGATACAGGAGGTCATGAAAACACTTCAGAAAACCAATAAATATAATGCAACAATATATATTTTTTTTGTTTCAGAATTGTTTCTATTATTTACACAGGTATCCTCAACCAAAATATACAATTTTTTTTCTTCCACACTTCCTGGTTCTTGCGTGTCTGCATCTGTCATATTTCTCTTCTTCATGTTGTCTTGAATTCCCTTTATCCAAAACAACAATATTACCTTCATTCGTAAGATAAATTTCTTATTTTTGGGCTAATGAAAGGGAAAAGGTGCACAAGAATCACAATCAAAATATGACACTGAAATATTTATATAAAAGTATACATCATCATCATCATCCATGCAAGTATTAGGCCGTGTGACCTGTTACAGTCTCAAAGAGGAGTTTTCTATCCAGCACTTTTTGGACATCCCAGCGATCCTTTGCCTTGATGAAGCTGATACATCAAAGAAAATCACAAATTTCACAAAAAACAACGGTGATAATTCCGATTGAGGGTCTTTCCACTTTTCAGCGGTTGCCCTTTTACCAGCCGGCTGCTGGCCCTTCACATCCACATGTGTCAATCACAGAGGTAGATGATCAACAGCCAGTGTAGGGGTGACATGTGGTTAGCATGTCGAGTCCCCCAGCCGTTATAGCTGGTTCCTCAACCTGGAGCCGCTACTTATTGTAGCTACCCAATTGCCTCACGATGCTGGGTGGGCACCGATCCCATACTGGCCGAAATACCATGAGAAAATTTCTTCCCCCATGGAGACTCGAACCAGCGCAAGTCCCGTAGCTCTGCGCCAAGGCTTCCTACCTTAACCGCTCGGCTACGGCGCGGGACCGGGGATAATTAACAGTATAAAAAGTATACATAACACATTAAATTATTTTTCTTTGATGTTTTATTATTAACACTTCTCACTGAAGCATTTTTTTTTTTTTGAAGAGAAAAATTTTTGCCTAGAAAGCCAAAAGTCCCGGGTTCGAGTCTCGGTCTGGGCGAAAATTTTTCTCTTCAAATAATTTTTTTTTTATTTATGAAAGTAGTTGTAGTTTTTCAGTTTTTGTTGAAGTGTTTAAATTATTTCTAATTGCCACACAATTTTTTCTGATGCAACATGGTCATTATATTAAACATACATATAGATCCTGGGACCCATAAATGATCGTGGAGTATGGCAGATAAGATATAACGATGAAACCTACAACTTGTACTCAGACCCAGATATTGTAAATGTTATTAAAATTGGCGGACTGAGATGGGTGGACCATATAATGAAAACGGAGGAGGAGAATACTACTAGAAAGTTTACACTACTGAGACCAGATGGAGAAAGGAAAAAAAGGAAGACCAAAGCTGAGATGGATGATTGGACAGGTTGGGTGGAAGAGTGTCTTAACAGCAGCCAGGAGAACAATAGATCATGTATTCTAGCTCATTGTCAATACACCAAATAGCAATACTGTCACTTACTCGCAGAGTAGTGTCATCACTTTCCTCACTCTCCCCTCTACATCAGACAAGTGTTGGAAATCTGGTTCACACAAATCTGAATTTATCCAAATATGCACATTTTCTTAAGTTACATTTTCGAAACCCTATTTGGATTTAGAACCCATTCCCCATCATATATAAAACTACCAGAACAATGGAAAGCCCATCTTCAACGAATGCCATCTCATAGAATTCCATTCCTCTTTGAGACCATAACAGGCCACATGGCCTAATATTTGCATGGATGATGATGAAATCCTATCTGTTTCATCTTTCGTTTTATTGTCAGAACTACATTTTTATTTTTTGTGTAATTTCAACTGTTCTTGTAACTATGGATTAACAGTTATGTATAATTACTGTATCCTGTTTAGGAACTGAAAGCTGACCACCAAAGAACATATGCAAACCATAGAGTAAACACATGTAAATCTAACAGTTCTGATTTTCCCGTCCTCATTTCACTTGGCACGTTCATGCAAAGTAAGTGGTGTAGAGAGCCTAATTCACACTTGCTCTTCTGCAATACTGTAATGAATTCAGAAATTGAAAAAATAGATTTTTTGTCAAGTTATATTTGAAGAGAAAAATGTATAAATTAATGAGTATTTTTTTTATATCTTACCTCATATTTTATGTTTCTTTAAACATGGGAACTAGATTTCAAGAGAACCATCTCTCTCATTTTCAACCGACATTTGTTGGAATCTCCATCAATAATGTTGCCATCTGGTGTTGATTTGATGAACTTCGAGATGAGGTCACATTCATCAGGAATCTCGAAATTCATGGATCTAAATTTGTTCTTCTGAATATATATCTTCTTCCAAATTGTCAATTCTAAAGGTTTTTCCAAATGTTTTAAAAGTTGGGCCTCTTTTTCAATTTTTTTATGATTCTCTAACAAACTATGTGCTGCAATAGCTGATTTTTCAATTTCACCATTTTTAATATATCTAAAATGTTCCTTTGTGCGATTGTCCAAATTCCTTTTTGTTTTTCCTATGTATACTTTATTACAGTCCTTACAATTAATTTGATAAATTCCAGATTATTTGCTATCTGGGGTGTTCAATTTCTTATTAGTTATTAATAGATTACCAAGGCTAAATTTATTTATTGGTGCCAATGTAATATTGAATTTCTTGAACATTTTTTGAAATTTGTTATGTATTTCAGGATGATAAGTAATTTTCTTAAATTTAAATGAAGAAAAATGTATGCCTAGACTGTATATTTTTTCTTCAAATATAATTTGACCTTCATTAAGAAATATTAAATTTGTAATAAAAAATCAAGATTTTTTTTTTTTGTGTTTGGAAATCAATGCTTGAATAAACTGCAAATTGAGTAATCTCCACCCATATTATCGAGAGTTTACTGTAGCTAGTGTTGAACTAAATAACAGTCTAGATGATAAGTAGACACACAGTCCTACCTCTATAAATGTACCCCTTCTTATATATATATTTTAACAAATCTACGTTGTTGCCAGATCTATATATTTTAATATATCTGAGCATATATTAATTAATTTCTGTTTACAGATCTGTCAGCGACTGGATGATGAACAAGTTGCAGCTAAAGCAGCATTAAATGAACTAAGAGTAAGTTTTTAATTTTCAAATACAGTGTATTTTCCAATGCCACCCACTATAATTTTCAAACTTCAGGCAGATACATGGATGGTTTATTTTAATTTTATGTACCACATTACATCAATGATGGGTACTTTTATTGTGTACAGTTAGGAATGTAGGATGAGTGTTTAAGTATTTGTGAAGCATAAGTGGTTGATGATGGTGATGAAGAAGAAGAAAAGAAGGTAGAAGGTGAAACCTGGTACCAGCACATAGTCCAGTGGAACTGCTAGGCTTAATGTCCCTTTCCAACTGACAAATCACTTTAACAATACCACATTCCTATATACAGTAAAAGCTCCTTATTTGCGTTTTCATTATTCGTGGGTTAAAAAATTGCAACATAGTTCCTGTATTAATGGCTAAAATTTCTTTATTCACGGATCCAGTCAGTATATTAGAAGAATTTGTATCCTTTATTAGCGCACCTGCAACTTTTTTTATTGCAGACATGTGCCAAGGCAGCTTTTACAAAGAGTTATTCAAACCAAATGAACAAATTAATATCAAATTCAAGTAAAACAAACCTTATTGTCACTAAGCCTAAAGTTCGTTATTAAAAGCCATCACCATCGTATTTCAAGTGCTGCTAAGTCCGTTATAAATTCTGTCCTCGCCATTATCAGTGTTTTATTGTTTCAACTTGTCATTCGTTGCAATAATTTTGATTGAATAACACATGTCTCTTCTGGGGAGTTTGTTGCCAATTTATAATGTTGAGTAAAAGAAAATTAGTTCTGAAGCAGAAAAAAGTAGTGTTGCCGCTTAAAGTAAAAACAGAAATTCATAAATTAATGAGTCATTTTTTACATCTTAACTCATATTTTATGATTCTTTAAACATGGGAACTAGTTTTCAAGAGAACCATCTCTTTGATTTTCAAGAAATGGTTCTCTTGAAAATTAGTTACCGTGTTTAAAGAAACATAAAATATGAGGTAAGATATAAAAAATGACTAACTAATTTACGAATTAAGAACCTCATAATGTTATTTCCCATATTTAACTATGAAAAACAGAAATGCTTGACCGTTTATGTGTTGGTGAGTTGTTTGCATCTTTATCATGCTGTTTCAATGTTAATGAATCAACTGTACAATTCATCAAGAAATCTAAAGACAGAATAAGGAATTGACAGCTGAATATCAATCTGAATTGAAAGGCCTTTTAAAAGCGGCAAAACAGGAAACAAATTTTTAAGTTCTTTGAGCCCTTGCCTACGCCTGACAGTAATAATTAATAGAAATTGTTCAAAATCTCTCATAAATTTTGATAATTTTTATTTTATTTTGAAACCTTGGAATGTATTGCCATTTATATCCATACAAATTACCATTCCCATTTCATGGATTCTATATTTGCGGCATATTTGAAGAACATAACTCCCACGAATAAGGAACTTTTACTGTAATATAATGCTGCAGATGGATTTGAAATTTAATCCATGTATCTGGTGCACAGTATAGCGATTAAAAGTTGGTACACACCACCATCCCTTCTAAAACTCAAATTTTTCTATGTTGAATGTACTGACCAAAATTGTAAAATAATTGGGAATATAAAATAAATAGGTTGAATCCAGAATCATCTTACCTCATAAATTGTTGTGTTTCTATTTGAACATGTTTCCATATGCCATCATCATCTTGTCCAGACTTGAATTTTGTGTGATCAGCCCTGGATGTCGATAACATAAAATTCAACAGTCTGGACAAGCTGATGATGGTATGCATGGCATATCAAAATTCAAATACAACAGAATGATTTATGGGCTAAGATGATTCCAGACTCACCTTATTTATTAAGAAGTACCTCATAATGTTATTTCCTATTGTAATTTATTAATAATTGGGAGTGTATTTTCATGTTGTAATGGCATGAGGTTTATATTTTTATAGAGCCAAGTCGCAGGTTGTAAGCAGTGCAGGACGCTGCTTGGAGAGAGAAACTCAACAGAGAATGTCGAGAACCAAGTCATTCCAAACAACAAGAGCACTGATCCCCAGTTATCAAGGGCACAAGAACGCATTCGAGAGCTAGAACTTGAACTTGCACAGACAAAATTAGCACATGTTGAAGCAGAGTGTCGTAATCAGGTTGGTACCACTATACATAGTTAAATGTGGGAAATAAGATTATGAGGTTCTTAATTCTATGAATGAATGAGTCACTTCTTATCTTACCTCATACTTTATGTTTTTAAACATGGGAACTGCAGTTTTCAAGCGGAGTCCCTCTTATCTTCAGCTAACATTATAACTACCAGATTTTGTTGGAATCTTCATCCATAACGTTGCCATCTGATGTTGATATGATGAACCTTGAGATCAAGTCATATCAACATCAGATGGCAACGTTATAGATAAAGATTCCAACAAAAATCCTATAGTCATAATGTCGGCTGAAGATAAGAGGGACTCATCTTGAAAACTGCAGTTCCCATGTTTAAAAAAAAAACAAAGTATGATGTAAGATAAGAAGTGATTCATTCATTCATTGGTACCACTATATTTGAAGAGAAAAATATGTGCTCAGATTGGGGTTTGAACCCAGGACCTTTGGCTTTAATGCCAATGCTCTACCAACTGAGTTACCACTATATAGAATCATGTAAAGTAGGATATCTTGGGTTCAAATTCTGGTTAGGTGCTTTTTTTTTCTCTAGTCATGACAATTACGGTTGAAAAATTTCTTGTTGTCATAACAGTCCTTCCATGGCTACAATATGAAAGGAAGATGATGATAATACCCTATTTTACGGACTATAAGACGCCCCTTAATTTTCAAGCATTTTTTTAAAAAAATAACATTCTTACCATTTTTATTATTAGGTTGCAGAGCCAGACTAAAAAAAATCTTAGTTTATAAAACCGTTCTGATCTTTAAAATCCCTGAAAATCGTCATCTGAACTTCCTTATTCTTCTTCTTATTATTATTATTCCTCTTCGTTGTCATCATTGCCTTCTTCATATATAAGATATCTTCACTGCCATCAAGTACATTACTTATGCCGCACTTCCTGAAAGATTTAATAATAATGTCTTCTCTCACTTTAGACCACGACTTTTTTATCCACTGACACACTTGTTTGATTGTATGTCATTTTAAAGCTCCCTTCAATGTGAATTCATGTTTGGTATCATCCATCATCCATTTGTTCAAGTTCACTGGCATCATAGACTGCAATGACACATCATAGGCTAGACAGTGTTCTGGGTTTGTGATGGCGGGGCAGGAGGGAGACAGTGTTAGCCAGCATTTGAATCCCTGCAACTCATGTTCGTCGCATCGGTGCACTGCTGCTGCCAGTTGAATCCTATGTAGAGATAGGTTTCCCGCAGCATTGAATATATGGCCATTTTTAAGACTGGTGGGAATTTAAAATCAAACACTGGACATTTTAATATTAATTTCGAGTATAAGATGCACCTGAATTTTGGAGACAATTTTTCGAAGCAAAAAGTGCGTCTTATAGTCTGTAAAATACGGTAATTATAACTGACATACAACTATCTGAAAACGTGTTTTGTGAACAGGACTTGGTACATCAACTACATGCTGCAGTGTCAGAGTTGCAGACAGCGCGGAACTCATGGCCACCTTGGCTTCACAAGACATTGAGTTCCATAAAAGAAGTGGCCAATAAAAAAGAGCTCACTGGAGGAGGAGGAGCCTTAGCAACAGTGACGAGGAGAGATTTGACTGCAGGAGGTGCTCCTACAGTGATTGCACGCCGGGACTCTGCACCAGGACTTTCCAGGGACTCAATGAGCCGAGAGAGTCTGCGAGATATGTAGATATGCACTCATTAGGCCTGCTCTTATTCACCTCTTCCATCTTCACAGGGATGACTGATGGGTTATTCATTACAAAATACGCTTCAAACATCTCCTGATACATTCCTCATTATAACTTTCGTGCAAATGTATTAAGCTTTGTAAGTGTCAGGGTACTGCCTTCAATCTCCTATCGTCAAAATAAAAGTTAAACTTATTTCATTGAAGTTAATTGTTTTTAATATTAAAATATTTTTATATGAATGGTGTCTATAGATTTCAAATTTTAAACAAATTCATTTGAAATTGAGGGTAAGTGGAAAATGAGAGTTACTTAGTTTAAAAACTAGATTGATATCAATATTATTTCTGAATAAGTAATTTTAAGATATCTACAGAAATATAGGATAGTATTTATATCATCCTGAATGTAGTAAGTTTAGGTCTTGTAAATCTATTCCGAAGTCTCAAGATGCACTTGACTGGCCCACCCGTAATCAGGACATTAATTAGTGCTAGAGGCACCATAACTGTTCATCTGGTCAATCTTGGAAATATTTTAATTTGGTTTCCAGTAAATTCAAAACCAATGGTGTACTATCTGTAATAGGTTCCATTCAAATTTATAGAAACCATTGCCACAGAAGGTAGTTTCATTTCTCAATTTATATTTTATATAATTTTAGAACCATATTATCTTCATTATAACAATATTAAGTTTTCAATTTTATTTAAATTTATTAATTTGCTACACAACTGAGGATGTCTGGAGACACAGGATAATTTACAATTTTGATTAGTCAATTACAGATATGATGCTTGATTTAAACTGAGATCAATAAAGATCTAAAATAAAGATAATTAATGCTGAGACATAGAAAAACATTATGTTAAAACATTAATTATTTCAATTTCCTTACAAATGATTTTGATCTATTGTACTGGAATACTAAATTAGTGCATGGATAATTTTATCTTGGTATGTCTTTGCTAATCTTATACTTATTTCGCCATTCAACAAAAATTTCAGGATTGTATCCCTGGAACCCAGGAATAAACCTGTTACTATTTGGTCTAATTTATAATTGGTCTTAAAATAGAGTACAATAGGCTCATAAATTTTATTCTTCTCTTCATTCACAGCTTTGGATTGACTTTGTTTCTTTCAAATCTTATGGTGGATTCACTATTTCTGCTATTGACTTCAATTAATTAATGCTGATATATATACACGAGTATATACTGTGTATATGGTCTAGAATGTCCTTTTTTTTAGAATTCTTCTTGTGAGGTTAAGTGAATATGTCATGTCCGTAGATATTATGAGAATAAAGCAGGAATTCAATATTTTGTTGCTAATGTCATTATCTTTTCACTAATAAATTTCAGATACATAGATAATGCTTTAAACTATCAACCTAATCCTTTGTTATTAAATTACCAAATTCATGTAAAAATTTCATATACCATGCTTGAAGTCTGTTCGTTTCTTCTATCCAGTTCTCACTTCTATTAATATAATCAATTTGGGAATTTTTACATTATGAGGTTTTCTTAATAAGAATCAAATGAATTGTGAATTCTTCTTACCTCATATATCTATTTTTTTTAACACAGAACTGCAGAGCCGGAAAAAACATCTTTTCCATCTCAGCTGTTTTCACAACTGTCAATATTTTTTTTTGCCAGTAATTTTTTAAAACTGCCATCTGGTGTACTTTTTAAGAAGTAATTTTCTAAACTGCCAGTGTACACCAGATACCAGTTTAGAAAATTACTGGCAAAAGAAAAAATTGACAGTTGTGAAAACAGCTGAAGATTGAAAAGATGTTTTTTCCGATACTGCAGTTCTGTGTTAAAAAAACATAGATGTATGAGGTAAGAAGAAGTCACGATTCATTTGATTCTAACTTCTATGTCATAAAGCAGCTTTTCAAGTAATATTGTACATTCATTGTTATTTTAAAGCAGCTTTAGATATAGTACTATGTATTCGTAATTTTTTCATTCAAACTATCTCTATATTATACTTAACTTTTATAGGAATTAATCACTATGAGGTTTAATTTATGTTGAAATTACATGTTTCTTACCTCTCCTCATAAATATTTTCTATGTTGATCGCGATTTCGAGACTATAACTGTCTCATCATCAGAACTTTGTTGGCGACTGGTGTTATGACGATCGAAAGAAACTCTTCTTCTTCTCTCTGTTGGTGGAGGGAAGAAGAAGAGTTTCTTCCGATCGACATAACACCAGTCGCCAACAAAGTTCGGGTGATGAGACAGTTTCTCTAGAAATCGCGATCAACTTAGAAAATGTTTATGAGGAGAGGTAAGAAACATTTAATTTCACCATACTCTATATTATACTGTTTATTCTGTTATATTTTTGTAATTTCTGTTGTAAATCTTTCTTACATTCTGATATTAGTTATCCTAATTATTGAAATTATGTTATTTGTATGATGGATATCTTAATTTTCTTAATACAAAATTCTAACAAAGTTAGAAAAGTAATATTCTATTAGAAGTAATGAATAATGTTGATGATTTTAAGGCAGTACCTTGTACTCAGTGAACTAAGATGGGGATACAGAGGGACAAGGCAGTTTAAGTAGCAAAGTGAATGATGTGGTGAGGTTCTCTTATGCTTAAATATATATATTAGATTTGTGTGAGTGTAGCATGAATGAGTATAGAACAAATGGGCTGTATGATCAATATAAGAGTCACAATTTTAAATTTTATGTTTTTAAATTATTGTATTTTCTTTGTTTACATTTTTGAGTTTGATTATAAACACATATAAAGTCTACTTAGTAAATAGTTATTTTTTTATGTACATATTATTATTAATAATGCTTATGTTGCTTTTCATTAACAAATCACATTTCTAGTAAAAAATTGGATAGCATATTTTTGCCTGATATATTTAATTTATATAATATTATAATTGTGAGATAATTTAAATAAGAATTAGGCTGCAATTGGCAACTTTTTAAGGGAAGTATGAAAGGCAAATCCCAGTTATGTCATATTAATCAAATCTATGTTCCATTTTCTCTGGCACCATTTGAGATAAAGTAAAGAAATCTTTACAATGAATAGATTCATATCTTCTAAATTCACTAACTTACTTCCATGAAGAATCTCTCATTTTAACAATAATCTAAAGATGTGTATGTTCTAATGCAACCCACTGCACTTTTTATGCCTTGGATTACATGCTGGGCAGAAAGATGGCATTAATGTGGTCTATTTTCAATTTATGCGCCACTTCAGCAGATCACTTTACATAGATGATGTGTTCTTTTATTGTGTATAGAGAATGTAGGATGTCCCGCGCCATAGCAGAATGGTTAAGGCAAGAAGCCTTGGCGCAGAGCTACGGAACTTCCACTGGTTCGAGTCCCCATGGGGGAAGGAATTTTCTCATGGAATTTCAGCCAGTATGGAACTGGTGTCCACCCAGCATCGTGAGGCATTTGGGTAGCTACAATAAGTAGTGACTCCAGGTTGAGAAGATCGGCTTTAATGGCTGCGGTACCCGACATGCTGACCACATGTCACCCCCTACACTGGCTTATGATTGTCTACCTCTGTGATTAACAGATGTGGATGTGAGGCTAGCAGCCGGCTGGTAGGCCAAGGTCCTTCTAGGCCTGTTGTGCTTGGAGGAGGAATGTTTTCTTTTTTAATCAAAATCAAAGTGGAAGGCATGGGCATAGCCAGCATTGGATTAAGGGGGATGCAAAATTTTTTTTGACTGTATACCTTCCAGGTGCTAACAAACAAATAAAAAATACAAAATACTACCTTTATTTTTTAAACTAACCTCAATATATTTCGGAAGAAAACTACAGCACTATTGAACAGGAAATATGGAGAATGTAGTGAAGTAATTGCAGAATTTTTAGGCTTTGGTGAATTATATTTTTTGTCAAGATTTCTTCTTAATTTTTATACTTCGTTGTATTGAAACTATTAGCTATATTTTAGCTACTAATAAAGTACCACTACACACACAGTTCGACTCGCCTTTTCATTTCAGATCATTTTTTAAGTGTGTTTTGTTTGAATTTTTCAATATAATTTTTAATACATTTTTTGTGCAGACTGAGCATACACAGGCCATTAAGGCAATTTTCTGTCACTGTAGAACGGCACCACGTCTTCACTCTTCTTAGGGTGCTAAAAGTGCATTCAATTGATGCCTTAGTGCATGGTAAAGACAGGAAAATTACAATTTCTTTTTTTATGGACTCGTCTACGATGTTAATGAAATCACCTTCTTTATTTATATTATTTTTGGTTTCCCAGTCTGGGAAAGCTGACGATAAAACAGAATTGTTTTGAAACATGTCCAAGAACAAATCAACATTAATATTGAGGTAAGATGTCCAGACCAAAAATAATATAATTAAAATAACCTCAAAATATAACTTCCTAAAATTAAATATTAATTACACCTTCTTTATCCCTGTCTCTTCTTTTCATCCACATATGGTGCCATAGTTCGATTTCACTGGACAACCCTTGATTTTATAATACTCTGAAATTTTGCTCGCTGTTCCTTGGGTATCTTTTAGAGATGTTTTTAGGTTCTTATGGTGCAGCATTTGAAGTTCAAAAGCAGAACCCTGTTGTTCTCCAAATCTGTCTGACAAAGCTGTGTGGAAGGAATCCAAGTAGGGATTTAAGATGGCTACCTTAAAATAATCTTCGGAATTACATTGTGGATTAGCTTAAAGTTTCTGCTTATTTGCTATTCTTGGTAGTGTGAATTCTACACCTAGCTCAGAAGCAATGGTCTCCATCTCTTTCCTGATGCCTTTGGAGATCTCATAATCTTTTTTGTGATGATCTATTACCATGTTTTAATGCTTTCAACATGGGTCGCGCATTTAATTAAATCTATAGCCATGGCTTGCAGTAAATTAATGACAGGTTCCAAATAACTAGAATATTTTGCTATCAGGCACAAATGAAAGATGAAAGTACTTCTACTTGCAGCAGCATGTAATTGATTAGCTTGTTTTTAGCTTGATGTATTTCTTTCTATGGCAATCAATTTCAGGCCGTTCATCAATTCCAAAAAGTTTCTTAAATATCCCAATACTTTTAAATTTTTGCAACCAACATGTTTCAGAGAGCATGGGGATGCTTGGGACGTGCTATCTTCTCAACAGCGACTCTCAAAAAATGTTTATAATATCCTTAATTGTAGCTGTCATGTTTCTTGCTTCGGTCACACTATTCAAATAATTTACCATAATAATGATTTTGTGGGTCGTGCAGAGGAAGTAAATACCTTTCGGGAAAAACTCGCGCAGACGTTTCTGGACCCCGTTGTCTTTTCCTGCCATTGTTGAGCAGCTGTCATAGCCCTGGCCGACACATTTGTATTGGTCCATGTCTAGCTCTTTGAAAAAAAAAAACTCAATTTCTGCAACAATTGATTGGGTGTCCATTCTTTTCAGTTCAAAAAAGCCCAAAAACTCTTTTCGAATTTTATTCAGTTTCTCATTAAAAAACCGCACACGAATGGACATTTGTTTCTTTCCAGAAATGTCACAGCTTTTATCAGCTAAAACACTTAAGCAGTGGGATTTTTTACATCATCCGCAATCATTTTCTTTACCTCAAGCCACATAATTCAATCAATTCATTTTTAATTTGTGGAGAAAGGTAGGTAGCATTCTTGGCGTTTAAATGAGGTTTTAAGCTTATATCACCGACATCAATTCTCCACTGAATAAAATCCCTGAAGACACCTTCGTCCTGTATTTTACCCCTTAAATGCAAGTCATGCAAGCCACAGAACATAATGGTATCCAAGATGGAAGACAAATATTTCAAGTTACCCGCTGCAATCTTCTTATAGCCACTTACGAATTTTTGGCTAACAGTGGCCTCACTTAAAAACAAGCGTACTGACTGTGCAGCTTCCACTTGCTAGTGCCTCTCAGAATGTTTTTTTTTTTAATTCATGCATTTTTAAAAACTTCTGGAAGGGCCTCATATGAATGACCCTTTAACGCCCCTCACAATATGTGGGGAGAATAGAACACAGTATATACAGAGTGCATCTTTGAGTCTTGTGGAATACTTTAGCCAAGGTGAATACTGTTGGATCCAACAATGCTTGAATTTCCGTTTTAAATGTTCAGCATCTTTGCTGAAATTGTGGCTTTCAGGTGGACTCCAGCAGATTGTCAGAATTTTCACTTTATCTTTTTTACTCATTAGCTCTGTTCTCCCGAACCAGTTGCCAATATCATTAGGTGGGTAAATCTTTTTTCTTCAGATGTGATGAATTCTAAACTATCCAGGGAAAAATAATATTGCAATCATACAACTTGTTTAGGTACTTAAAAAATAATTTTCTTATATCCATTTTTATGCATACACGCACGAATACATGTAGTTCTACGTTAAAACATGAGTATAGAACCTTCGAGTAAAGAATATGTCAATTGGATAAATAATTATTTGAGCCTATCGAATGTGCTAGAAAATGACACAGTCATGGCGAACCTTTGACCAATTACGGTAGGTGGACATTGACCAATATAAGGCTGTAAAAAAAAGGCATTCATTACAGAAGTGTGTGCGGCCAATTAAGAGTCAAGGTCAATTAAAACTTCTATAAGTGTCCAGGCATCGAAAAACAAACTCTGGTACTCAGGTGAAATTCGAGAAGTGAATGCTATGTTAGACATTCATAATAGAGGCCTACAATTTTCTGGCATACAAGCGATGCTTATGTCCACTGGGATAGGTATTTGATAAATTGATATATCACATCGATTGGGTTTAGCAGGTTAATATTTTTTTTCGTCTATTTTTAACATTTTACACCTAATTTCGGACTGAAGAAAATCTTATTCTATATAGTGTTAATTGACCGAAAATGCTTTAACGTCTCACCTCATAAAGTTGCGTGTCTTCATGATACTGGTTTCAAAAGTGTAGAGTATACTTTTGAAACTGGTATTGTGAAGACACGTAACTTTATGAGGTGAGATATTAAAGCATTTTCTCCAACTCATTCATCATCATCATCAAGTTGGATCAAACTGCACACAGTGTGCAAAATTTTATTAAAATCGGTTCAGTAGTTTAGGATTCCATCGCGGACAAACAACATGACACAAAATTTTTATATATTAAGATATTCATGTCTGTTAACATTATAATACCCATAACTATTGTTTTTTTTCAGTACCAACTCAAAACATACCAATCAATCAATTAAGAATTATAAGATCAAGCTTGTTACTCAGCAAAATTGGACTTAAGGAATGGAAGTTCATCTGAAGAAAAAAATTTAAAATTGCTCTAGTAGTACAATTTTCAATTTTTCACAATGAAACTTGGTATATGTAGTTGAGATAAAAAAATAAAAGTCATCATCATCATCATCATCTGCATTCATGGATTAGGTCTGTTGACCCGTTCCGACTTCAGCCCATCTCTTTCTAGGTCTGCCCACATTTCGGGTGCCTTTAGGTATGTATTTTGTTATTTGTTTTGGATATCTATCTTCATTCATTCTGTCTATGTGTTGCTTCCATTTTTGTCTATCATGTATCTATTTTATCAGTTACTGTAAATATTTCAAGTTCCTGTCTTATTTCTGTGTTCTTGATTCTGCCGCCGTTATCCTACTTAGATCTTGTTTTTTTATGTATCCAGGCTTCTGAACCATAGAGCAGTACCGGTACTGCCAACGTTTTATAAAATTTCAATTGGGTCTCTCTTGTTTTGTTATTAGTGATCGTTTTATCGTACCACATATTCCCTGGAATTTTGCTAGTTTATTAGTTATATCATTATCATAACTCATTCAGTATTACATTTATTTTTGTGTAGTGTAATGTGTTTTGCATGAAAGATGATGATGAGAAAAGGGAGAAGGTGAAATCCAGTGCTGCCATATAGCCTACTCTTGTCAAAAGCCACTAGTGAGCTGCCAAGCTGAATGTCCCTATTTGACAGACAAATTGCATAAAGGATACTTTGGATGGGTGTAAATTCCTATTTTATTCAAATGTTTCAGTAAATGGCAATGATCTGTGATAAATCTAAATTTTGCTACTCCAATTTTACATGGCATTTGAGAAATAATTTCTGGTTTGTTAAGCTTTATCGAGTTTATCTTGTATAATCAAAAGGAAAATCTCCAATAATCACAATCACAGTTCAATACAAATGATAGCTCTAACTGGAGGATAATTCTACAAGATACAAAACTGATACTGGAAACTACTTCTAAATTATCTGTAGCCATATTCCGGATGATTAATGGACATGATGCGTGAGTAAGCATCTTCATAGGATAAGTAATATTTGAAGAGAAAAATTATACGCTCAGTCCGGGACTTGAACCCGGGACCCTTGGTTTTCTAGTCCAAGGGTCCCGGGTTCAAGTGCTCAGGTAGCTCAGATGGAAGAGCACTTGGACTAGAAAACCAAGGGTCCCGGGTTCAAGTCCCGGTCTGAGCTCAGGTAGCTCAGATGGAAGAGCACTTGGACTAGAAAACCAAGGGTCCCGGGTTCAAGTGCTCAGGTAGCTCAGATGGAAGAGCACTTGGACTAGAAAACCAAGGGTCCCGGGTTCAAGTCCCGGTCTGAGCTCAGGTAGCTCAGATGGAAGAGCACTTGGACTAGAAAACCAAGGGTCCTGGGTTCAAGTGCTCAGGTAGCTCAGATGGAAGAGCACTTGGACTAGAAAACCAAGGGTCCCGGGTTCAAGTCCCGGTCTGAGCTCAGGTAGCTCAGATAGAAGAGCACTTGGACTAGAAAACCAAGGGTCCCGGGTTCAAGTCCCGGTCTGAGCGTATAATTTTTCTCTTCAAATATTACTTATCCATCAATGAGATGTATGAAATTAATAATAAAAACATCTTCATAGGACTCACAACTAGATATATGAGGTAAGAAGAATTCACAATTCATTTGATTCTTATCAAGAAAACCTCATGTAAAAATTTCCAACTTTATTATATGAAAACATATATCTTTCTCTAGAATGAGAGTATCTTCATGAAAGTAGAATCAATGAATTTACAAAATTAGATTTTATACACTATAAATACTGCTTGACATGGGACAGGATATGGCAGGATGGCATCCCAGCCCTTTTTTAAATGACTGAAAAATATCCCTTTTCTTCTTACCTTCATTAACATCATTCCAAAATGTTTTCTTTATACTATCACCTTATAATTGATATAATGTTATAAGTTGATTTCAAAATATTTTCTTAATTTCAAATTAAATATAGGCCAATCTGATTGTCTATTATCATAATTACAAACTCTAGACCACAATATAGGGTGATATTTGTAACATATTCAGAATGGAAGTAATATATACTTGCAGATTTTAGGTTTAAATTACTTCTGATTATTTAACTCATGCTCCAAATGGGAGTCAATGACCAATCACATTTCAATGATTTTTTATTTACAACCAATCATAGTCTTATTTACCTCAATTTTATCAGTTTAATGTTATCACTGTAAAATCAAGCTCCCTCTTTTTAACATTCTGAATAGGTCGTAGAATTATTTTGCAGTGACTACATGTGGCTACCAGATTGTATATATAGTGCCCGAATGTAACCAGAACGTGGTTGTGGGAGATAATATAAAAACATTTGTAGCAATTGATTATACCACAAAAAAAAAAACCACTGTTTGCACTTTCCTAAACATATTTTTTTCCCAGGTAATAACATTCCAGAAAAAATATAATTGACATATTCATAGGACATCAGAAATTAATTAATATACAGTTTGATATGTTTCATTTTTTTCTCCACTAGGGTGCATTCTTACAATATTGCAATCCTTTGGCAATAAATCTGACCTGGTTGCAGTGATGAACAAGTGAAAAATAATGTTTCTGATTTGTTTTTAAACATCGCTGTTTACACTAAATGTATAAATATTTTAAAATAACTATATTTAAATAATAATTTGTGAGTAAACAGCTTAATTTTATTTGTTAAATAGTCCTAACAAATGCCATGAAAACTTTTGGATAATATTCTAAAATTATGTAATGCATCTGTAACTTTATTCTAACAATTTTTTTTAAACTACTGTAATATCTTTGTAGTCGATAAAACAAAGACTATATATCTCACATATATTATCATAATTATGTCTGTAAATTAAATGGGGAAAATCATCATAGTTCTTTTTTATTCCACCTCAAGCCACTGCATATACATTTATAATTAGATTATCTTAAAACACTTCCAGAGAAAATGGTACTTAAGTTTGGTTAATTTGGACACACTCTCAAAGAGGATTAGATCTATTTATCTTCTTAGTGTATCCAGCTATTTGCTGACAACACGAAGTTCCACTACACTGTTCTTCATTTTACAAAAGATGGATATAGTGCCTGATGTTTGTAGTATATTCCAGCTGCTAGAGTCCAAAGATGAGGAGTAGATAGTATGCCAAAGAGAGCTGTGGAATGGAATATACCTGTAATATTTCTCTTAAAATCGAATAGAAGATAGTTATCTTAAAATGTTCTGTGGACGAACCAATGCATACGTGCAATTATAATTAAAAACAAAACAGATTAAAATATATAGAAATACCATGAGGTTATTTTATAATGGTACTAGACATCTTGGCTTACAGCCTTCCTATGTTATAGTAATACAGTATTTGACCATTAATTTTCCCTTGTAGTCTCTCTGAAATAAGAAGTAAAGTGTAATGTATTTTTTTAGGAATTAACACTATGAGGTATGACTTATTTAAGTAAAACTATATCACCTCATATTCTTCTTTTTCTTCTTAGACCGGTAATGAATAAGGTCCCAAAACCGGTCTAAGAAGAAGAAGAATGTGAAATAAAACAATTTTACTTAAATAAAGTGTAATACTTTATTTCCAACTTGACTGTAAAATCATTTCATTTAGATTTTTTTAAAGCTTGGATATGTAATAACATAGTGTATTTAAACACAAATTTGATAGGTAGTCATACTACGAGGTATTTTGTCAAAAAAATTGAATTGTTTTTTACACACCACCTCATAGTTTTCTCTAACACCTGGGGCTAGTTTTATAGGTAATTACCCTCTTTTTAAGCCAGAAGCTACTTATTGGAAGTAAATCTTCAATTCAATGAATGAATGAATAAGTGATTTCTTATCTTACCTTATAGTTTGGGTTTTCTTAAACACAGAAACTTTTGAATCACTCTGTATAATAGTTGAAGAGACTAAACATTATGAGGCATTCAATTTCATAATTTTATATTGTCACCTGGACGTGTTTCAAGGACAATTGTCACCATTTTCAATCAGTATCTGACTGCTCTGTTAACTGTTGGATATCTTGTATATTCTGTCCCTCTGGTGGTGGGCAGATGAACCTCACATTTAAATCCTTTTTTCCCAGGAACTTCAAAATTCATAGATTTGTCTGTCACTTCCAGAAACAAATTTAAAAGCAATTTTCTATCACCATTGAGGTAACTATTAAAGTTAAAAATATACAAATATACCTGAATTACCCAGTCATCACTATTTTTAAATTTTGTAGGCCTTTCAGATCATCAGTATTTACTCGGTACAAATTATAGTTGAGGACAACTGGCTAACTTAGGTATGTTTGTACATTTTTAACATGAGGTGAGATGTATATTTCTATTCAAACTCTTATTTTATTCCTGTCTTGAAAGACAATACTATTATTTTACTCAAGGGTATATTCAAAATCTATAATTGTTGTGCCAAATATTTGATTTGAAGTAATAAGATTAAATGTTGAACAAATTGGTTTATTGTTATCCCTTCCTGTTTTTAAAACAAAAGTGGAGCAAGATGTACTTTAATATTCTATTCAGTCAGTTATTTGAAAAAAAAAAAAAAGTAGTATGAACCATTTAGGTGGAATTTATTACCACTCACCTCATATTGTTCTTCTTATTTGACTATAAACTAGTTTCGGAACATAGTTCCTGTTTCTCTTGAAGACAACAGAACAACGGTCGTGATGATACTGAGGATGGAACAGAAACTAGTTATAGTCAAATAAGAATAATATGAGGTGAGTGATAATAAATTCTACCTAAATAAATATACCTCATAGTGTGAATTCCTAAAATAAGTAAGTATGAACCATGATTATGATTTAATAAATAGAGTGAATCAGAAATATACATCTCTTATGTGGACATGTTTTAGAGATCGTTGTCCACACTTACTTTTCTGGTGAAAAGAGTCTGCTATATTCACAAGGATCAGCTATTAAAATCCATATAAAATTGTTAGGAATTTATCTATAAGATATGCTATCAATTAAATTCTTTACACCTCACCTCATATAAGCTCTCATATATGGACCAGTTTCAAAGAAATATTTCTTTCATTATTAGCTCTCTCTCTCTCTCTCTCTCTCTCTCTCTTGGTTGAGTTTCAAAGGAAGTTCTCCCACATCCTCAGCTCTCTTATTTTAAACTGGTTTCAAAGGAATATCTCTTTCATCTTCAGCTGAGTATGAAGGAGATATTCCTTTGAAACTGGTCCAAAAAAGAAACTAATATGAGATGAGATGTAAAGATCAATTTATTATTATTGATATTGTTTAGTAACTTAACAGAGAAAGTATTGTCATCAATGGTAAAGGGAAACATTTTTATGCTTGGATGATAATGTAGCCTGAATGAGCTCAGTGGTCAGAGCATTAGCACGGAAAGCTAAAGGTTCGGGTTTCGACTTCCAGTTCATGCAAAAATTGTTCTCTTTACCATTGATTACAATAGTTTAGTTGTGTATATTAATTTACTTATTTCAATCATAATAATAGCTTTAGCTTCTTAATATTAATTTAATAGAGAAAGTTTTGTTGGGAGGGACTTAAAGCCATAGATCCTAAGTCTGAAGATTTTCTGACTTGTAAAAGAATCTCAAGCCTAAATGAGTGCCTCTGAGCAAAATGTAATCAGCCTTTCCCATCCAAGTAATACCTTAGTAGACAACTAGATGTCTCTTTGAAGCTAAATGCTAACCATATGTCACTCATGTAGGGAAATAACCATTACCAAATTAGCTTGATTAAATAACTCCTTATAGGGACTATCTTTGTCCCTACATTAGGATGTATGGATATAGACTATTCTCTGATCATTTATTATAAAGAAGAAATCTCTGGCCATCTCTATCCTTCCATGTTTAAGTTGAATGTACAGTAAAATCTTGATATAACATGGTGCTTGGAGGATATGCTTCACTCCCATGTTATACAAAAGTTATAACCACGGTATATGATAATTTGACTACAGAGAGTGACAGAGTATCAAAGTGTATGTTCCATGAAAGATAATATAATTACAGTACATACAATATAATAGTTTAAAATACACTCACTAATTACTGTATTTAATTTTTTACAACAAACTTTAAAACACTTAATTTTTCTCTGCCTATAATAGGTTTACTTTTGAACTGTCTTAAAAAAAATCCTTAAGATTTGTTTGGGTGGCAAAAGCACTAAGTTTGGATCACCAGGTTTAAGAAGGGAAGACCAAAAAAAATTAAAATGTATTTTTATGTTCTAAAATATCTCCAAAATTAGATATTTGTTAGGAAATAATACTATGAGGTTTTATTTAAACAATTAGTAAATAAATGCATTCAGTTGAAGATTAGAAGTGTTCCTCAAAACTAGTTCTGAAGAGAAAACAAAATGTGAGGTAAGGTATAAAATCTGATTCATTTTCTCATTGTACCTTTATAACCTATGTTGAAATCAATTTTCTCTAGGGACAAGGTTTGTTTTTTTATTTCCTTCTAATTAATCACATGTAAAGTGAAGTTTGGAGATGCCTTAGATGTGAAAAGTAATTTTCACATGTTTGATCTTCATTATCTTCTTAAACCAGATGATCTCTAAAATTGTACTCCAGGAATGTGCTATGCAGGCTAATGTACAACAGATATATATTTAATTCAATTATTTAAATAAAAAAAAAGGAAAATAAACTTTTTTTTTGGAGCAGTTTCAAAAGAAAATCTCCTTTATCTTCACCCAATCTACTTTGCAGTAGATTGTTAGCTGAAAATAAAAGATTTTCCTTTAAAACAGATCTCAAGGAAAATAGCTTGTGTGAGGTGAGTTATAAAGATGTAATTAAATTCATCATCATCATCATCTTCATTCATGGACTAGGTCTGTTGACCCGTTCCGACTTCAGCCCATCTCTTTCTAGGTCTGCCCACATCTCGGGTGCCTTTAGGTTTGTATTTTGTTATTTGTTTTGGATATCTATCTTCATTCATTCTGTCTATGTGTTGCTTCCATTTTTGTCTATATGTATCCATTTTATCAGTTATTGCAAATATTTCAAGTTCCTGTCTTATTTCTGTGTTCTTGATTCTGTCTTCCTTAGTGCACCCTTTAACAGATCTCAAAAATTTCATTTCTGCCGCCGTTATCCTACTTAGGTCTTGTTTTTTATGTATCCAGGCTTCTGAACCATAGAGCAGTACTGGTACTGCCAACATTTTATAAAATTTCAGTTGGGTCTCTCTTCTTGTTTTGTTATTTAGTGTTCGTTTTATCGTACCACATATTCCCTGGAATTTTGCTATTTTATTATTTATATCATTATCATAATTAAATGAAATGTCACATCCTAGATAATTGAGATGGTTCACCTGTTCTATGATTTTGTTTTCTATTACTATTTTCGATCTGATTTGATTTTTCCCTTGGAATGCCATTACCTTAGTTTTTTCTATGGATATTTTGAGATTATATTGTTCACATATATTATGTAGTTTAAAAATATTCCTCTGAAGTTCGTCTTCTGTATTTGCTATTATTACCTGGTCATCAGCGTATAATAATGTTTTCAAGTAGTGTGTTTTATCTAATTTTATTCCTTTATTTGTTTCTTCGTTCCATTTTTTTATTATATCATTGATGTATAGGTTAAATAAAACTGGAGAGATACTGCATCCTTGTTTAACTCCTTGATTAGTATGAATTTTATTTTTACTTACTTCATTTCTAGTTTTTATAACAAAATTTGTGTTCCAGTACAATTAAATTCATTTAATAAAATACCTTATAGTGTGAATTCCTAATAAGTTACATTTTTAAAGAGTCCTCTAAAACGAATACTGTAATTTTATTGGGGAGGACACACTGTCCCATGTTTTATTTGAATTTGTGGTACTTATATTGAAGTTTTATTAAATCAGGTCAGTACTGTATCTGTCCATTGTATTATAACATACTGGTATTTCTAAAAGACTACTTATGTTACATTGTGTATTGTTATCCAGGTTGTATATTATTATTCCCTAATACAACTGCCACACTAAGCAAACTTTGGACACAAGTTGTTATATAAAATATTAGAAAGAACAAACAATTTTTATACCACATTCTTGTAACCAGTTAAGATTAAACTTACTATATTGTTTTAAAAATTTATATTTTACACTTGATAGAAATGTGTACTTAAATTAGGAATCACAGCTTAACATCTCATAAAGATAATGTAAAGAAATTATAAAATATTCTCTTGATTTAGGGTCGAATGTTTGAACGCATTAGACAGTAAAAGGCGTTCTCTGCTGATAAAGTTTTATCCAAACACATTTTTCTTACTCAGAAATCTATTCAAGCGGTAATAATTGTAAGCTACCTGACAAGGTACCTTAAGATCGTAGCTCAAGATATAAACTTATGTGCAAATCCCGAAGGGAACCGATGGTAACCGATGTAGTTTGAAACTTATCCAAGATGTCGGACTTTGAAGACTTCGATCAAATTTTCGGTATATGCGGAGAAGAGGACTACTGAAGAATTCAACTGGAAGAACAGGAGAATCGGCGTAATATTGCGCGTTGCAGACGTGTTTGTATACGGTATTATTTGCGGGATGCAAGCATAAATGCATTCCTCGATAGCAGACGAAAATAACGGAAGTGGTTTTATCGCTGAGAATTCTGGGTAATTCATTGCCAATATTACGAAAATGTCAACATTCATGCATGACCGGTAAGGTGGCCGTTAATTCGATCTCAGCTCACCAGTGATTGGAAGTAATTTGAGTAGAGACTAATGTATTTGCATACGACCCTTAGAAATAGATAAATCCAAATTATAACTATATAATAAATACTTATACTACAGAGTAAAGAGGAAATGCATTTAAGAATTCACTGAAAACATAAAAAAATTATTTTTACCAAATCAGTTTACAATTGTGTGTATATATATATACATTCATTTTTTGAGATGATTCCAATGGATCATGCTCACCTCTGGTTCCAAGCTTTGCAGGTTTAAATCTGGCTGGAGTTGATGGATTTTTCAGGACATAAAAATCCTGAATATGGGTTTCTTTGGAAGAGACTAAAGCCATAGGTCCTGTGTCACAGATGTGCAGCATGTAAAAATAACCACAAGTCTTAAAAAAAAAAGACACCTTTGAGCAAATTTGTCAACTTTATTTGAAAGTGTTATTAAATAAAATTATAGTGCATGCATACAAATTTTCTGACAGCCAAATACATGTACATTCAAGTAAAATTTTTTCTAACTATTAAACCATTCTGTTCTGTCCATCCATCGTCCTCTTTAACTGCCTGCCCTCATAGCATTTTAAATTTGTATAAATAATTTAATCAAAATTATAATTAGAAGTAATATTATGAGGTAATTTACAATCTATAATTGAGTTGGATAAAATGTTTTTACAACTCAGATCATAAAGTTCCAAGTTTTCACGACACTATTTTCAAAAACCTTTGAAGGAACAGAAGTTGGAGTTTGACTGATGATGAAGGCAAAGGCCTTTGAAACCAGTATCCTAAAAACATGGTACTCTATGAGGTGAAATATTAATCGATTTATTTTTCTTGTCCTTTTATTTGTTATATCAATAATATTTTTGATTATTAGCCCTAATATAATTAGAATTTTTAAAAACATTTTATCAAACTCAATTATGGATTGTATAATTAAATTTCATGATTTATCAAAAATTCATGGAAGTGACTGTATAAAGTAAATATCAATAAAATACAAATATGATTCAGAAACTTTATATAAAAATCTGATAATCTGACCAAGACATGTTATGGAGATCATCATCCCCATTTTCAATAAATTCAAGCTTTTTGAGATGAACTGCCTTTTCTTTTGCTACCTGGTGGGAGTTTAATGAGCTTCAAGATAAAATTTTGTTTGCAGGGAACTTCCAAAATCGTGGTGGCACAAGAATAGCAGACATTAACAGCTCATTTTAAAAAGTTTGAATTTATTAAAAACTGGGATGATATGTCTCCAAAACATGTCCAGAAGAGAGGATCATATTTTATGAGGCGAAGTGTGAAGTTTCTGATTCATTGAACTATTATAGGATATATCACTATGAGGTTTAATTTAAAATAAAATTATTTACACCTCACCTCACATCCTGTCTTCTAATTAGACTAGTTACGTAACCTTACTGGTTGCATTTTCAGTAGTTACATGACCAATGTTTTATCATCCAGGAGCAGTGCGGTTTGCTATCTGTTGGTGGATTTTGAAATTTCTATGGAAGTTGATTTGATTGGGAGGTTCAAATGGTTCACCAACAGATGGAGTAAGAAGCAGTGCTCCTGAATGATACAACATTGGTTGTGTAATTACTGTACTGAAGATGTAACCACTAAGATTACGAAACCAATCTAATTAGAAAACAGGATTTGAGATGAGGCGTAAAGAATTTTATTTTAAATTTTGTGATTTATTTTTTTTCTTTTTTGTTTTCTATTAATTCCTAAGATTACTAAAACTAAATCAGAAATATATATTTTGCCTCATAAGATGAATTTTTTCACCTAGGTATGTCAAGCTTTGAATTACGACTCTAATGACCTTGTGTTTGTTTTTGTCTAATGGTGATGAGGCTTTTAATTAGCTTGCACCATTTTTTCTCTTGCTTCCCAGTAGAGACCTTAATTTCCTTTCTGAGTTGTTTGTTCCTCTCCAGCTGTATACATGTCAGGAGATGTTCCTCGTTGTGACCTTAATTGTTAAAAGTGTTTTAATAAAATACTAAGTAACTAGGTATAGTTTCAGACTCTAGATCATGATTTTTCTAGCTGGCTTGTATAAAACTAAACATTTTTTTCTTCACCACATCGTGTTCTCTATAATGTTCATAACTGATTTCTGGACTGACAAGGAAACTGTCAACCATTGCATGCCAAAATCTACCTTGATTCTCCCAGAGAAGCAGTATGATATACCAAGATAGTGTCCAAAAAAGTATCTGCCTTTTAAACTGCAAGGCACAGAATTGAAGGTAGAATCCAGCAATGGCAACCCACTGTACAGAGCAGATATCCATCCCTGTATGAGTTAAGAGCAGAGTGAAGTGAGGCAGAATGTGGCATGGCTGGCAGGTAGTGAGGATTGTCCAGTCTGCCAATATAGGAGTTGTATTACTCTCCTGCAGTTTAAATGAGATATACAGTGCTGGATTTTAGTGTCTTGCAGTTAAAAATGGCAGATCATTTTTTTGGACACAATCTTTGTAAATCACAACGCTCCTCTGGAAGAAATTTCAAGGTGGTTTTCGGTATGCAATGGTTGATGTTTCCTTGTGAGATACACAGCGGTAAATGGAATCTGGGCATTCAGTTCTACCACTACAATGCTAACAGATTATTCAATAGCAGAAATTTTAATGTACCTGGTCATGGTGCTAGGTGTCTCATCTTCTGCTAAGTGAGTCCTGCCATTAACTTAAATGTGGCAATTACCTAGTGTATCAAGTGGTTTCATATTATACACTATGTTTATTCATGTGCTCTGTGTATTGTGTTCTGTGTTGTTTCAATGTAATTTTTCATTACTTGAACATGTGTGCATATATATAATACTGAAAATCTTGTGCAAAACACAATGAAAATTCCAGAACAAATTTCAAAATAATCCTATGCCTAATACCAATACAATAAGAAGTTTAGCCAAAAAATTCAAACAGACAGGTTCAGTAAATGATCGTTAAAAGTAAAGGAGACATGTTGTATATCCACTTGCAAATAGCGACAAGAAAAACATTAACATGGAAAATATAAAGGTACTCTTTGGCATTAGTTTATGGACCATTTGATTTTTTAAGAAGATCTGCACAATGCTAAATTAGACAGGATCAGAAATGGCATTATCTAAGAAAAAATTAATTTTAACAAAACAATTATATAGTTTGTGGTAAATAAACAATTACAATGGTTTGGACACATGAAGAGGATGAATGAAGATAGATTGCCAGTTAGGAGTTCGGAGTGGATTTTAAATCAGAGGAAAAGAAGAGGGAGACTTAAGAAGACATGGAGAGAGGGAATTATGAATCTGATGAAGGATGGGGGACTGCAGGATGGTGATAGGAAGGATAGAGATGAATGGAGGAAAAGAATCAAAACGTAATATTGGACACAGGTAGATGTTGATATGTTGTAAACATTTAAAACCTGTTAAATAATAATAAATTAATTTGGCACAGGAATAAGTTAGAGTCCACTCATCAAGCAAAAAAATCACTTAAATTAAAGACATTCAAAATTCTGGTAGTTCAATAATAAAAAGAACAATATCCCAAATAAAAATGGATAAGTACAAATTACTGTACTAAATGTTTCAGTACCAGGAGACCATAGATAAGCTTGTAGCATCTACAACCAGGAAAATTAGAATCTCCGCTATTCATGATCTGTTTGCATTGTACTACAACTAATTTATACAGGTCAGATTGATTTTCATTGCATATTCATCAGTAACTCAAATAGGAATTGCAATTAGGGGTTTAATTTATTCAATTGTTTACAGAAATAAATTCTAAACCAAGGTCACAGTTTCAATTTTTTTTATTGTTTTAATAATTAAAAAAAGCCTTGGTTCAAACTTTATTTTTGCAATTAACTGATTGAGATTATTGCAGAACTTATCCATTGATAATTGTTCGTGGATTATGTTTATCACGATTATTTTGTGTACTACTACTATTACTATCACCACCAGTACTATTATTACTTTTACTATTGTTAACAATGCTGGGTAATCAGTTAGCTTTTTTTAATCAGTTGAATATACAATTGTTTATATTTACTCTCAATGGAACTAAATAGAATTTTGAACTTTTTATAGGAAAAAATCACTATGAGGTTTAATTTAAGATTAAATTAAAAATGCTTCATACCTCACCTCATATCCAGTCTTCTAATTAGACTGCAGTTTCAAGCCTTGGCAGCTTCATCTTTAGTACTTTCTCGTTGGCTGATGTTATGTTGATCAGAAGAACTACTACTTCTTCCCTCTGTTGGTGGACCGATAAACCTCCGGATCCAGTAAGAATCCGCAGGAATTTCAAAGTTCATAAGTTTTTTTTTTTTAATGTGGATTTGAATGTGTTTTTTGAATATGGAAAGTCAGCAGTTGCTGCTCATGCTTGGTCCAAAAAACATCTAATTGAATTAAAAGTTAGTCTAATTAAACAAATAGAAAAACAAAAAGAACTTCTGGTTTGAGAAGAAATCTCATTAAAAAAACTAGAAAGAAAATTGATGAACTTTGAAATTCCAGCAGATTCTGACTGGATCCAGAGGTTTATCGGTCCACCAACAGAGGGAAGAAGAACTAGTTCTTCTGATCAACATAACATCAGTCGATGAGAAAGTGCTGAAGATGAAGCCACTAAGGCTTTGAAACCACGATCTACGTATATATGGATATGAGGTGAGGTATGAAGCATTTTAATTTAATCTTAAATAGAATTTGCTTGAAAATCCACAGTGTTTATATAACTGATCAGATGTTACCCCTCTATTGACTGGGTGATGTGAGGCCAGCAGACAGAAGGGGCCTGCTAGGTCTATCACACCATGAAGTTGGAGAGGAGATATATATCATGAATGGATTAATGAATATATTATTTTCTTCTCAGTTTATTCATTAATTGCATAAAAAATGATTAATTATTGTAAAATCAGGGGTCTGAGAGAGAGCTTTACTAGCTGCAGTAGTAGTGTTAAAATCCCATTAAAGTCTTCTTGAACACAAATAGCCAGTTGGCGTTGTAGAACAAAGGTTCACAACTTCAGGTGCACAGGATTATAGAAGAGAGAGAAAGATTTCTGTTTAAAATGTGATGCCCAAAGTAGCATTGTGGTCAATGCATTAGTACATAGAACTAGAGACCTTGGGTTCAAAACCAATTTGGGTGACATTTTTTGTGTTATAAAATTTTACAGTCATGTTTGTGTGTTCTCTATTTTTGCAGCATGAGATCTGACAGCCTGCTCTTTATAAAATGCATGTTTTCTCAGAATATATTTGAAGGGGTTAGGGCAATAAAATGATAAGCCACATATTGTTCTTTCTCAGATACAAGGATTTTAATGTTTCAAAAAATTATAAATAGTAATTGGCAGTATAGTTGTTAATATATTATGTGTCTACAAGTTTTAACTCATCACTGGCGCAAATGTTTTTATTGATATTTAAATACAGTTATTTGCTATCATCATAATAAATGACATTTCTTAACAGAATGTGGCTTATCATGTTACTGCCCTAAGCCCTTAATTTTAAATTGAAGGATGTAACTTTTTGATAATTTATAAAAAATGGACTGTAACTTAATATAGATTTTTTTATTGAGAATTTCATATGTAACTATGATTTTATTCTACCAACATAGGTTATTATAAAGAATAAGTCACTGAACTATTCTTGCTTTTTAGTTCATCTATTATTATATTTTTCAAAATAGTTACCTCATTAATATTCTGTACAAATAATTGAGTTAGAATTTAACACCTCAGCTCATAATTGGAAGATGTTATGCATCAACAAGCTAAGTTCCATTTTAAAAAAATTGATATTTTAATACTATCTGTTGTGCTGCCTCATTAAGTAAGTGTACTTAGCACCAAATATTTAAATATAGCCTTATTATTAAAGAAAAATGTAAATGCCATCAGTCCTATCAGAGATTCTGTGTTTTGTAACAAATGGCTATGAAACCAGATCTTAAATGCTAATCTAAATTTTGCATCATGCAACTAAGCACCAAATGTTCTTGCTTTTAGATTGTTGATGCATAACTGTCAAACAAGGAAAATAACAATATCAGTATTGTTGTTTAGCACTACATAAATAGTTAAGATTAACTTAAACTTTGAACGTATTTTTCTCTAAACTTACATAATGGTATATAGTCGGTTGATGCATAATGCTGTCCATTTGTAGATCCCTCAAAGACAACTTTCAGTATATTCAGTTCCACCTGCAGGTAATATGCAGAAGTATTGAAACATGTCTTCGAGAAATGTACAATTACGAGTTGGTGTCAAATTCTGACTCAATAATTAATTTAAATAAATCTCATAGTGTCACTTCCTTTAAACATTAATGAATATATTCCATATTTAAGCTTTATGACAATTTAGTCTTCAACTGTTTAGTAATTTTTTTTATATTAACTTCAACATATACTTTGCTGAATGTTTGTGCAGTAGGCCTATGTATGTCACACAATTTCTCATTGAGCAGATAGGTCCAAACAGTAGTACTTGAGACACATGTTCTGGAGGTTCTGGTTCAAATCCTAATACCAAGTCTTGAGGACTTTTCTGATTTTCCTCAATTGTCGAGATAAATGCTGGGTTGGTACAGTAAAACTTGTTCAAAGCGGAATCACATGGGATAATTTTTTTTTTTCCACATTTGACAAAATTCCACATTATAAAAAAAAGCAAAAAAATTATTAACCAGTCTTAGATTATAGAGTACCGTATATGTATTTTTACATACCTTGGATTAATTGTAGTTCCGCTGCCATTGAAAAGTGAAGTATAGTATGTACGAGCAATTTTGACAGTAATGCGCAAAAAAAATAGTTTGATTCGTCAGCGTTAAAAATGTATCTTAGGCGCGTATCCTGAAATTAAAGTATGCAATTTCGGTTTCCACTCACTAACTATACTTCCATCCACATCCTTTGATTCCCAGCAAATTTCATTCCATATTACATTGTGTCGTCTTTTAAAACTGTACAGCCAACCTGAAGATGCTTTGAAATCGTTAATCTCTAGGGATATAGGAACAGCTAGAGCTTGACTTCAGAGCATCGGTCCGGAAATTTGGAGATTTTTTATCATGCACTTGTAAAAACCCTCCCACACTACTTTGTTGATTTCTTAATTAATTTTATTTATTTATTTTTTTGCTTTCCCCTTCATTTGATCATTTCCTTGCTTGCATCCATTCATTAATTATTTTTTCTTTGTGTTTTAAAACCTCATAAACTTGGGTTTTTCCACATTTAAATTTAGTCATTATTTCGCGTACTGAGAGTTTGTTTTCCTTTATCTTCGATCACTTTCACTTTTTCATTTAAAGATAATGATACATATGATTTAGCCATCTTTATTCCGGAAATTCAGAATGCTATCTGTGAAAGATACGTACACAATCGGTTTCAGATCTTAAACTATTTTAAGATTTCACAGTGTACTAGTTATTTGTAAGGACAGATGTCACATGCCAAATATTTGTTAAATGAACCTGTATTTTGCAAAACGGGTGTGCAGTTAGGCTGTAAGAAAAATTCAGAAAGAAAAATCTACTTCACCTGGTGGCAGGAATCATCCCTTATTGTTATTTTGCGTAACAGGAATTCAATGAAGTAGAAACTAATTTATTTCTCTCTGTCTTTCCACCTTATAAACAATTTTTTTCGTAAATTGTATAGAAACATCATTCTGTTTTCACGTTGGACAGATTCTGTTTTATACAAAATAAATACACGTAAAATTACTATTATTCGCCAGGACCAATAAATTTGTTCGCATTGGACAGATTTCCGGATTAAACAAGTTTTACTGTATTTTGTTACCAGGATTCATTTCGTCATATTCACCATTTAATATTAACATTTTTTAAAAAAAGGAGATGCAGCATTACCTTAGATGTTGAAGTGTGTATAAATAAAAAAATATTCTAAGAGACATCCTTATCGAATCATGTACAATTATCTATAATATATCCCTGAAAATTTGAAGCAAAATTATTCAGTAATTCTTGGGAAAACATGCACTTTATAAGTTGGTTTTAACATTAACTTTATAGGACATTCTAGATTTCCTTTTATCATATCTGCGATGTGTTATTTTCTGGAATAATCAATCAAGTATCACAGGCAATATCAAAATGAAAGTACAGTCGAACTTTGATACCTTGAAGTGTTTTTGGATAAATGTAATGCTTTGAATTATTGAAAATTTGAGATGTAGGAAATAAAGTAATCTTCAGCTACAATAAGTATAGTAATTACAGGAAATTAAAAATGAGATTCTTTCATTTCTTTCTAGTAAACTACTGCACTGTTATTCATATGCAGATATTTATTTTACTTATTAAGGGTATATATATAGGAAATAACACAATAATAATTATATTAATGAGTTGGATATTTTGTCTCACCTCATATTTCTTGAATTTTATGCAGAACAGTTTCGTCGCTGTCTTGCAAGACAGCAGTTGGAATGCATCGAGAATGTTGTGTAAAAGTGACGAAATCGGTCTGCATAAAAATCAAATATGAGGTGAGACAAAATATCCAACTCATTAATAATTATTTTACTTATAAAATCATATATTTAGAAGCCTGTAATTTTCTTTTGTTCTGTGCATTAGCTGCACATTATCTTTCTTTTTCCTTACATCATTTTCCAATTCCTGATTCACTTGTAAATTTTCACCAACACTTAAAGATTTCAAAACTTGCTTTTATCCCTGGTATGAACTTACTGGTCAGTACTGCATACATTTACAGTAATCTGCACTAAATTCTAAAGAAAACAATGTTTTTACAATTATATAAAGAACACAAATTTCCTAGGGATAATTTTTTTAGACACAATGCCTACCACATCTCAGTAAAATAATAGCATTTCATCCCTTTCATTAAATATGTATTATTGCCCAAAATTCCAGTTAAAGTATTATGTTTCATGTTTGTTGCATGAAATTTACTTCAACATATCAAAAAAATCGAGTAAGGGAACTTTTGGTTATAGAAAAAAATTAAATATAAAATATACAAGCTACCACCAGGAAATTACCTCAAGATATAGAAAATTCAAGTTATTGGAATTTGACTTGAAGAATCTGACTATAAGTATTTGCAAAATTTGTTGTCTCATTCCAAATATGTCTTGGCAGCTGACAAGAATATAAAAATAATATAATTATTTTTCTTCTTATATGAAAGCATTTATTTAACTTAAACATTCTAGATATAATGTGCAATGTATTAGTTTTAATTATTTCATGCTTTGAAGTTGGTTCATTCTTTATGTTCTTTACTTTTCAGATTGTATGCTAATATATTATTCTGTATTTACAATGCAAAATGTTTAATACTCAAGCTGTGTATCATGTAATGCTAGTCTACGTTGATATGTATATTAAAATAAATTGAAAGGTAAATACTTTACATAAAAATGAATAAAATGACAATCAATGTTATAATCACTTGTTTACCTCTTTCATAGATAACAGAATACCATCGAGTATGGTGGTTCAATGGACATATGGAAATAAGCTCTTCATACATCCCTATCCTGAGCCAATATTTTCCAAAAATAATTATTACAAGAAGTGTAGAAAGAAATTAAACATGGTTCATTATCTGAAAACTCGTGCTATTATGCACTATAGGGACTCTTGCCATCCAAGCTCTCTCAAAAAATGTTAAACTAAAAATATATAAAACTATTATTCTTCAGTTACACTATATGGATGTGAAACATTGTAACCAACCTTAAGAGAGAAGAAAAGATTACAAGAATTTGAGAATAAAATGTTTAGAAAAATGTTTGGACCAAAGAGAGATTAACAAACAAGTAAATGGAGAAAACTGTAAAACAGTGAGCTACATGATATTTATGGGAAATTAGACATAATAAGATTCTTAAATTAATTATGGGAAATAACATTCTCACCTCACACTTCCTGATGTAGGCTGAGGATGAGAGGGATCCCTCTTGAAATCTGCAGGTCTCGTGCTTGAACACAAAATATGAATGAGATAGGACTCATTTTATTAATAAATAATAAGAGTTAAATCTTGTAGACTACAATGGGCAGGACATATGCCACAGATGTTTTATTGTTGGTTATAAATACAGTACATAATTACATCCATCCATCCATCCATAGTAATTCTGCCCGAGGGCAGGTCTTTCACAGCATTTTCATGCTATGCTTTGCAGCTTTACTAGGTAATGTAGCTTCCTGTTCCTTTCCACACCGGTGAAGAATGTTGATGATTTTCGGGGACCGTTGGGCCCTAAGCTTCCTGATATTTGTCTTGCAGGTGAGGAAAAACCTCACCCAGGAGCCTGTCCCGACCGGGCATCGAACCCGGGCCCGCTGCGTGACAAGACAGCACGCTACCTCAAGACCACAGCGGTGGACAATTACATACAATTTAATTAAATATAAGCACGATTCTCAGATTGGAGGATTAGAAATGGACGTCAACCGAATACTTGGACATCAAACTTTAAGTTACTAAAAATTGTTATTTTATGTGCATAGAAAACATCAAATTTAATAAATTAATCCCTATCCAGTAAAAATAAGCATTTTAGTCACTATGACCAAGGTTTTAAATTGATTTATTTCACTGGAATTAACGAAGTGTGCTCTGAAATAAAAAAAAAATCGCACTAAAAAGTACATTTAAGAAATAGAGGAAAACAAATATTTATATAAACTGAGCTGTACAAATTGAGTTCATTGATTTCCCCCCCCCCAAGTTTTTGAATTCAGTTGAATGTTCATTCTCTTTCGTAATAATATCTGGACACTACATCATCAGTTTTTTCATTATTTCTCCACAATTAGCCTAATATTTGCCGTTTGTCGGTAAGAATTATTTTGAAAGCAGCAAAAGAGATTTCTATTGAAAAGATGTTAGAGGAACAAATTTTAAATTAGCTTTAGTAGAGACATCAATACCTCCTGGAACATTCACATTTTCTCCAAATATACTTTCTATCCAATAATGAAAATCGTACATTCTTAAATAAGAACATTGTTCAATTTAATAATAATAGTTGCTGTCATTGCTCTTGGAAGCATAGGGCCTTATGAAAGAACGAATGGATTAACGAGATTATCACTGTCATTATGAACCAACGAGCGAGGGGTCGAGTATCAACAGATCGCAGCGTTGCAACTGCTCTACCGAGTACAACATCCCGCCCATACCCAATCATCTACAGACGATTTAGACTTTGAACCGAACGACCCACGACAATGTGGCTACATTCCACTTTTTCCCTTGTTGTTCAATTTCTGTTATTACTGTATTGCACCACGTAATTTCTGGGCTTCCTCTTTCCTTAAGCAATCCCTGGTGGATTCCATTCCAGAGCTCTCTTTTGGCACACCAGCATGTCCTCTGTAATCATTCACTCGCTTAGCGTATGTGTCCGTTCTTTCAGCATTTGCAGATTAGGGACCTTGGTCCCATACACCTGTTGCTTGATGAACACTAGGTGTGAGGATATCATATGCAAGTGGTTCACAAACTGGAAGCCGAAAATAGCATAGTATGTCGAGACTGCAGACCAAGATAACTTGATGGACCACATCATCTTCACTAACGAAGCCATATTTCAGGTTTGTGGACGTGTTCATCGACACAATTATCATATATAGGCGGACGAGCTCCCCAATGAAACCACAGAATAGGAAAGGCATTCACCGAAAGTCAATTTTTAGTTTGGTTTGACAAAACGGAAAGTTCACGGCCCTTACATGTTCGCCGAGCAAACAATCGCGGGAAACCTGTATCTTGATATATGCAAATGTTCTTACAGCTACAGTTACCGAAAGAAGGTTTTGTGGATACAGTGGTGTTACAACAAGATGGAGCTCCACCACACTTTGCTCTGACTATACGTGAGTATCTCAATGACATGTTTCCCAACAGGTGGATACGAAGGGTATCTCCTCGTATCGGGACAATATGTCCTTCAGACCTCTACCTCTGAACTTTTTTGCTTGGGGGTTCATCAGGCAACAGATATATGGGATCAAGGTTCCTAATCTACAAATGAAAGAATGCATGCACCAAGCGAGTGAAATTAATATAGAGGGTTTGTTGGTGAATGTTTGCTGGACGATGCGCGGTGCGTAGTCAGGAATAGTAATGTACGCAATAAGGGAAGTAAGTACTGTAGTATATTACTAATCGATATAATGGAATATAAAAAACTAATTTTCAGGAAAAAGCTACTTATAATATTTTGCCATCTGAGCACAGAAATAAAGTACAATTTGTTAAGAGTGTAATACATTGTGCTTTTTTTTATAGCGTAATAATTGATTTAATTAAGTCCTAATAACGTAAAAAATTATATAAAATCTGGAATATGGATTGATTAATAATGTACTCTGAGCTGGCGTCCATATTTTACATGCTGTGACGTCATTGGCCATAGGGCAAGTTCTCATAAGTTCATGGAATTTATATGAATTTCTTCGCCATTTTAAATTTCGATCATTCGAGTTTTGCGACAGCTAGGAGTTGGAAGTGCTGTAAGTATACTCCACGATTTTTTTTTAGTTGTCTGCTAAACATGAATATATAATTTAAATATAATGTACGCATTTATTTAGTACTTTAAAGATAGAAATATGAATAGATTCCAGTAGAAGTTGTGGAATAAATCAAATAGCTATAAGGATTTGCAATCCGGTTATTAATACGTAGCTTTTAGTTTTTGACGTTGGGAAATGTTAAATAATAAATAGGGTAGCCAATATATCTATATTTAGGTAGTAATAAACACATGTCTGAAATTTTACTTGCTAAGTAAATGTTATATATTGTTTTGTATAGCTTAGTTTTTTGTCAGAGTGAAGCTTACTTTGTGTTGAAAGTATGGAATCCGGCTCCGTAACTTTCCTGATTAAAAATATCTCTTATTTGGTTTTGTGTTTTTATTTCTAAGCTGGAATATGTGGACCGTGATTTAACGAATTCGACAGGATGCAAAGAAAAATGATACTGCGCACATGGCTCTTCTTTGGTTGGAAGAATGGGCGTGGCCGGTTTGTCACGTAAGTCAAATGGTAAGTAACTTTCAATAAGTATTTATACTTTTACTGATCAAAATAGCACTTTTCTTAATTCTTATTTCTATTGACGCTTTAACGTTTAAGGTCATATCCCGTCTTTATTTATGCTTTAGCTACTCAATTGCAAACGACAATCTGTGAATGTTGGAATAACAATTAACAGTTTATGGTATGCAAAATGGATAGCTGTAAGCTTCCGGTGAGTTGTTTTGTTAGCTTTTTTTTTAAGTTTGAATGGTGTTTATTATCTTACTTTTTAGCATATTCCCAAATTATATACACAATTCATAACTATATTCCAACATGAAGTACCGGTATTTTTTTTAAAATGACCTTTTTTTTATTTCTATCTCAAATTCAAATTACATTTTCAGGTATTTTTCATATTCTGTTCAGACACGCACACATATTGTTATAATAATTTCAGCATTTCTTTTTTTTTAAATGACCATAGACTACCTTTTGCACTGAATCTCCATTTTAAAAAAATATGCAATAAAATGATGGATAAGTTGAAATGGGTGCTGGTAATGAAATTGGAACTTGATGAGTGAAAAATTGCAAAGAAAATTGTCGACACTGGGGTTTGAACATAGGACAACTTGAATACAAGCCTCAAATGCAATTACTTGAACCACTTTGATCAATAAAGTATTATGTAGAATTAGACATTCCTTCCTTGGTAATTCTATCCGAGGTCAGGTCTTTCACTGCAATCATAGCATTTTTTCATGCTATGCTTTGCAGCTTTACTGGGAATTATAGTTGTTGTAGATTCCCGTTGCTTTCCACACCGGTGAAGGATGGTGATGATAAGGATGATGATGGCCGGATGATGATTTTCAGGGACCGTTGGGCCCTAAGCTTCCTGACATTTGTCTTACAGGTAAGGGATAAACCCCGAAAAAACCTCACCTAGGAAGCTTGTCCCGACCGAGATCGAACCCGGGTCCGCTGCGTGACAAGGCAGCACGCTACCTCGAGACCACAGCAGTGAACAATTAGACATATAAATGATTATTCTTATGGAATATTAACGAATAATTCAATGACATTTGAGGTAGTAATGAATTTTTAAGTATTGATATCATTTGAGATGATTATCACCTTCGTTGTTTTAGATGTTTTAAAAAATTGAAATAGTGGAAAAAGTTTGGATTGTCTCGACCAATTATTTTTTCTCTGTTCTACAGAAATGTAGTGCACGAACACTTACATTTCCGCTAGATGGCGGATATGTGTATGAAATCGGTATGACCAACCTTCGTAAAAAAAATTCCCAAACATGTTTATAAGAAATGGATATTCACAAACTTCCACCTTCCTAATCTATGAAAATAAATTACATGAATATTATTTATTCATCATCGTCACGAAATAGGCCTCGGGCCAATCTAGCAGTCTTTTGAAAGGTCTTCCTGATCGATGATGCCATTTGGGCTTATATTGCATCATTTTTGGGATTCTTGAATTATCCATTCTTTTTACATAGTCTAACCAGTTTAATTTATATCTATTGAGTTTTTCTTGTATTGATTCTACTTTTAATTATTCTAGAATTTTTTAATTTTTTTTTCGATTTAAAAGAGAGTATCCTGTTGACCTCCTGAGAAAATTAATTTCCGTTGCTTTGATTCTGCTCCTGTAGCTTTTTCTTAATGTTCAAATCTTACTTCTGTATAAAAGGAAGGGTAATGCCAAAGTATTTTATATTTTTATTCTTGTGGATTTTTGTACTGATTTAACTTTTAATGTAGGGTTCCCACAAATGCTCTTTCAGGTTTCGAACACGTGTAACTTGCGTTTAAATAAACTTACAAACATGAAACTAGTACATATGGTCAACTGTTTCGATGGATGCTGCCATGCGCCCTCTTAGATCAAGGACGGTTTGTGAAGAGGTGGCTTGTACACAAGATCTTTAACATGACCCCACAAAAAGAAGTCAAGGGTGTGAGGTCTGGCGAACGCGGAAGCCAAGGAAGAAGTTCTTCATCGTCATTGCCAACACGGCCAATCCATCGGTTCGGTAGTCTGGAGTTGAGCTGCAATCTGACTTCATTATAAAAATGAGGGGGTGCGCCGTTATGTTGAAAGATCGTTTGGCATTTCCTGTTTAAGCTGACGCAGTGCCATTGTTGTAGCATATCGAGGTACTCACTCTAATTGTTTTCTCTACATAGAAGAACGGGCCATACGCTTTATGCAGGCTTAAAGCGCAGAATACGTTCGCTTTAGGAGAGTCGCGGACTTGCTGCACCTAGGTATTGGGCTTTTCTGACCCCCAGATTCTAACGTTGTGTTTGTTCACTTTACCTGAAAGATTGAAGATGCATCGTCACTGAACACTATGGATTCGAAAAACCCATCAGTTCCATGAGAGTCTGCATATTCTCGCAGAAAGTACGACGCATCATTTTACCTTCTTCCTTTAAGAACTGCAGCATCTGCAACCGGCATGGATGAAATTTCAAACGTTTACGCAGAACTTACCATACGGTGGATTTATGGATCTACAGCTCCCTACTAGCTGCAATGGTTGACTTTTGAGGCCTGCCTGTTAAAGATTCACGAATCCGATCTACAGTTGCCCCACTTACAGCCGGACGTCCAGAAGATTTCCTCCTACAGATGCACCCTCTTGTAAAATCAGAGTACCGCTTACGAATTGAAGGACCACTGGGTGGATCTTCGCCAAATCTTATTCGAAAATGTCGTCGAATAATTACAGATCGATGAACATGATAATCGAGAACACAGAACGCTCGCCTATCCTCTATACAGCCATTTTCTCACTTTCAACAATACGCAATGTTGTATGTAATTACGCCATTGTTGCCAACAGTGATACTATAACCAAAACTTTTTGAGTTTCTCTTTCCATTAGTACTAGTTTCATGTTTGTAAGTTTATTTAAAAGCAAGTTACACGTGTCCGAAACCCGAAAGAGCATTTGTGGGAACCCTGTATTATTTGTTATTCCTAAGATTTGTGTAAATTTGGTGATTTTCTTGTTCACGCCATTTTCATTTTGATTAGATATTTCACAACCTAAATAATTGAAATTTTGTACTTGTTCTAGGCGTTGGTTATTGGGTATTATCTTACTTCTGATTGTATATTGTCCTAAGAATGCCATTACTTTTGACTTTTGTACTGATATTTCCAGTTCCAAAATCTTTTAATATTTTATTTAGTGTATAGAGTCCTATTAGTAAGCTATTCTCTGAATTGGAAATTATAACTTGATCATCTGCGAAGGATAGGGTGTTTAATGAAGTGTAAACTAACTTGATGTACCTAACTTGTCCCATTGGAAACTTTTTATATTTTGTCTTCTTCTAATGGCCTGCATTAAGTGATTGAACCATTAGTTTCTTTGTTGTCAAATACAGTGCAGTAATGTTGATATTTTCTGTACATCATATTCAATTTTTTTAAACTAGAGAATAAAGTTCGGCTCAACTGCACTTCTACTAGCTCTTGATTTTTCAGTTATATTGTTGTAAACTATAGCTCTTCTTCTGTATTTACTAACATTATCTAATATTTTAAACTGTTTCAAACATTTTTTATAACATTATTAGACAATTTTGAAGTATTTATTTAAATATGCAAATCACAATATTATGACACTGTTAGACAACTATTGTGATGCTAACTGTTATTTTCTCCACAGAGTATATTATTTAGTCTGATTTTTCTATCGCTGTTTTGGGTTACGCTGGTTGAATCAGCGTTAGGGAGTGATAAGTAAGTGTACACCCAATTTTAATAAACGTTTGGTAATTTTAATATTATTGATATATTTTTTAAAACATAGATTTGGGGATTTATTGCAAATATTGGTCATTTAAATTTCATAGCGACGGGTAGTAATCGAGGATGATAATATGTGGTTCGATTGTGGCTTATCGCTGGCTCTATAAACACTGGCGCATGCGCACTGTTGTTCTATAGGACTGAAAATATTTCACGCTAGTTTGTTCTTAAGAACATTTTTGGACCAAAAAAAGACAGGTGAATGGAGAAGATCATTTAATAATGGTCTACTTTATCTTTATGCAAAACCGGATGTAATAAGAACAATTAATTCTCATAGACTCCTATGACCAGGATATGTGGCACAAAGGGGGAATGGAGAAGGGCTTGGGAATTCTTTGTAGGAAAACCAGAAATAAAGCACTACTTGTTGGAAAACCAGAAGGAAAATGTCCAGTGGATAGGCCAACAATGAAGTGGAATTATAACATTAACCATAATTGAGAGGGATAAAGTTTATAGGGGATGATTTGAAAACATTAGCTCAGGATACAATAGACTGCAATTGCATAACAGCCAATGTTGAGCCTTACACATTCCTTTGTTAGGAATTACTAGACGAAGTTAATTTAGTTACCTTATTTGCGTACTGATGTCATGAATGGTATGTGGTCAACATATCGACCCAATGAGATACCCGGCAGGCAACTAATTTATTAGTTAAAATAACTTATTAGGATGATGTTAGTAAATTTTGCTTAAAGGCCTTTTTATTCAAGCTTACGGATATTTTGCGAGCCTAAAAATCTTCGGACTAGGAACCTACATCTTAAAGTTCCTCCCGGAGGACATGCTCCTTGAGTTTTTACATCCTAAAAAAATCCATCTACCCTGGCCAGGTATGAACCTGCGACCCTCGGGACCAGAGGCAAACAACATAACCACGCGACCGACTTAACTCAGGATAGGGATGTAAAAAAAGCTTATGTCTACATGGGTTTGACAATACCAGTTAGGTGATTCATGTTCAATTTTTTAATTTTTTTCTGCAGATGTCTATATTGTGTAACTTATGAGTCACAAGACAGTCTATATACGTAGTTATAGATCTGAAGATATATGGGGAGCTATGTGTATTTTTTAATAAGTAGGGAAAATGCCCGAAAAATGAATGAAGCAAATCAAGAAACAAATAACCTAATAAACGTCATATTAAATATTTATATTAACAATACTGCGTGAGCTAACTCGCTCGTTCTCTGTATCGCATTTAATTAATTATAATTAATTTAAAGATAATTTTAAGAATAATTTTCGAGAACCCGAAGTTAAGACAGGATCCGCTACTCCCGTTGGTATTAATTTCCGTTAGAAACTGAGTCGATGCATGGACTGTGGAGAATATAGAACATTTTTACTCCAGTTTAAAAATCAAAATAATTAAACATAACTTATGTTCCATTAATATGGGATTGCCATTGTAATGGAAGAATGATTCATCGTGTAATTTGTACAGTTCAAAGTTGTAGTCTTTCTTCAGGTTCCATTTTATTTAATAGGGCTATAAAAATGTGTAAGGATCTTTGTTTTAATTTTCATGTCACCGTAGGCAAGCGGTTTAAGGAATCACGGTTTTGTGCAGTGCTATGAGACATGGCGCTAGTTAGTCTGCAAGTAGAAGTTTTTTCTTGAATTTTTTTGCAAGGGGGTACGATATCCTTGTCCACTCAACTTCATGAGGAACATGAGTGCCTACGATAAGAAACAGCTCCACTTGAGAAAACCAGCAATAACGGCTACGGACACATGTTGACGGCATGTTGGGTAATCGTTCACCTCTGTGATTAACAGTTGTGAGGTCTATAGCGGGTGGTAGACAAAGAGCTTTCGAGGCGTGTCGTGCCATGGAGAAAAAAATAGAATTGCGATTAATTAATTAATTATGGATTTATGTATGGTGAAATTAAATGTTTTTTACCTCTCCTCATATAAATCTTCTAAGTAGATCGCGATTTCGAGACCATAAGTGTCTCATCTTCAGTACCTTCTTGGCGACTGATGTTATGTCGATCGGAAGAAACTATTCTTCTTCCCTCAGTTGGTGGACCGATGGACCTCTGGATCAGGTCAAAATTTGCGGGAATTTCGAAGTTCATACGTTTTTCTTGTTTTTCTGAATGTGGATCTTTCCCAAACCGTGAGTTCCTTTGTTTGTCTATTTGTTTAATTAGACTGGCTTTTGATTCAATTAAATGTTTTTCGGACCAAGCATGAGCAGCTACTGCTGACTTTTCCACTTCTGATCCAGAGGTTCATCGGTCCACCAACAGAGGGAAGAAGAAGAGTTTCTTCCGATCGACATAACATCAGTCGCCAAGAAGGTACTGAAGATGAGACAGTTATGGTCTCGAAATCGCGATCTACTTAGAAGATTTATATAAGGAGAGGTAAGAAACATTTAATTTCACCATAAATTAAACCTCATAGTGATTAATTCCTATAAAAGTTAAGTAAAAAATGGATTTATGTATTTATTTGTTCCAGATTTAGAAAACCAATTATAAGGTTTGGGGACACGACGTCCCTGATACTGGCTAAATGTCACCCAGATACTGGATATATTATTTGCCCATCTCTGCGATTAACACAAGGGATCCGAGAATAGCATGCCAGTTGTTTTGCCAAGGGTCCTCTAGACCAGTATCGCCGTGGAGTATTTATATGTAACTTATTTATTTGCAAGAGGCGTGGTCCCTTGAATTTTTGGAAATGTTAGCTGTATAATTAAAGCATTAAACTGTTTTGTTTAGTCTCTGAATTGTTCCGTGGTTTAGTGGTTACAATACTCGCCGGGGCCGATGGATTTTCAGGGCGTAAAAGTCCTGAGCTTGACTTTCTTCGAAAGGGAAGTGAAGCCGTGGGTTCCGTTGACTTGATTTACATAACGTAAATGAACGTCAAGCCTGAGAAAAATTGAGACCTCTGTAAAAAAATTGTTTCCCCATTCGCGCCCAGATTTCAATTATGACGCTGATGACTTGAACTGTTAAAGATCATCTAACTCACTGGCACTATCGAACCCGTAGGTTCATGACCGCGCGGACATAAGCTCTCCATACATCCCTATCCGAGTTAATGTTTTCCAATCATTCCCTATATAATCTACTTCCTCAAATCAGAGTTAATGTTATTCTCCCACCTCATTTTCCTTCTGGTTTTCCTACGAGAAGCTTACATGCACGTCTTTCATTCCCCGTTCGTGCCACATGTCTTGCCCATCGCAGTCTACGTGACTTAACTGTTCTTATTATATCTGGCTTCCTATAAAGACCATGTAGTTCATTGTTGTGGAGTCTTCTCCAATTCACCTGTCTGTTCAACTCTCTTTGGTCCAAACATTTTCCTAAGAACTTTATTCTCAAATACTTGTAATCTCCTTACCTCCCTTAACGTAAGAGTCCATGTTTCGCATCCATATAATATAACTGGGAAAATAGTTTTATATATTTTCAGTTTAACGTTTTTTGAAAGGAGTTGGGACATCCAGAGTCTCTATAATGCATAATAGCACGCATTTTCCACAATTGAGTCTGTGTTTAATTTCTTTTTTCATGTAGGCCTATTTCCTATTTGTGATTATTATTCATAGGTATTTGAATTAAGCCACTTCCTCAAAATTTCCCTCATTTGTCATCAACTGTCCATTTCCAGTATATAATATATTTCTTTGTCTGACCATACATTTAGTTTTATTGATATTTACTTCCAGTCCCAATTTCTTAGTGATACTCAATAGTGCATGCGTGTTGGCCTTTAGTATCTATTCGCTATCGGCCAATAGTACTACATCATCAGCATAAACTAACAGCTTATTAATACCATTGAGTTGTAGGCCTTCTTCATCCTCAAAAGATTTCATGGCATGCTCTAGTACAAAATTAAATAGTAGAGGAGATAGTGCATCTCCTGCTTCAACCCATTCTGGATTTCGAAAGTATCTGAAAACTGTTGGCCTACACGCACCCTACTCTTTGTGCCATTTAGACACATTCGTATAAATCTAACTAACTTTTTAGGAATCCCGAACTCCAGCAGGATACTATATAACTTCTCCCTCTTAATTGAATCGTACGCTTTTTATGAAGTCTACATATAGTTGATGTGCAGTACCATTATATTCCCACTTAATTTATAAAATTTGTCTTATACTAAAAAATATGTTGTGTTGTAGACCTGTTTCTGCTAAATCCACACTGATGATCTCCTAGAATGTCATCAATATAAGGAGTAAGTCTGCTTACTAATATATTTGTTAGAATTTTGTACGAAGTAGAAAGTAATGAGATGCCCCCTGTAGTTGTTGCAGTCAGTTTTATCTCCTTTCTCCTTTCCAATCATCTGGAAGAGCTTTTTCCCAAATCATATTAAACAACCGCCGCGGCGTATTATGTCCATCAATTTTTCTCCCCTTGATTTTATCGGTTCTTCTGGGATATCATCTGAACCTGGTGCTTTATTTATCTTCAATTTTTCTACGCCATTTCAACCTCTAATGCACGTAGTTCTGCGACTAGCACTTCTGCTGTCAGTAAATTATCCTCTTCAGTATCCTCTTCTGTATGTACATTTAATAGCTGATTAAAGTAACTTTTCCATCTATTTAATATACTCTTGGAATCTGCAATCATATCCCCATTTTCATTCCGAATTATGTTTGTTCTAGCCTCAAACCCTTTCTTCTCTATCCTAATTCCCTGATATAATTTTCTAATGTTCCTATTTTTAGCATTCATTTCTTGATCATTAATCTTCTCTCTCAAATATTCCCAATTTTTACTCTTTAGTAACCTGGTGGTTTCCCATCTAATACTAGCCAATTGCTCTAAATTTACTTCATTTGGCTCGTTTAACCGTTTCATTTTTGCTAGTTTTCTTTTCTTTACAATGTCATCACATTCCTCATCAAACCATTTCTTGCTTTGCCTCTTTTTTAAATAACCAATTATTTTGAGCATTTGGCATGGGTTCCCTGAAGTAGTCCCCTCCCGGAGAACCGAATGGGGGACTATTTGATCTCCGTAAAATTTTACCCCAGTGGAACCCATGTCCGCATTTCTTGACGGTTGTATTTTGACGGTGAAATATTGTCACTCTTTCGACCAAGGTACTTTTTTCGTCTGGCTTATCTTCGAACAATCCGGCATGGGTAACCCTATCGGCAGCAATGCTACCGCCTGCATAGCTCTCGGGATCATTTAATCACGCAAGCCACTCCACCACGACGAGGTAAAGATACCATGGGAGGGTTAAAGATCATAATTAAATAAAAAACAACTTATCTGTGACATTATTGCATTATTAATGTTTACATGTTTTATTTATAAAATTTGGAAATAATATTTTTGAATTTCATATTCTAACTAACTCACTGGCACTATCGACATAAGCTCTCCATACATCCCTATTCTGAGCTAATGTTTTCCAATCATCCCTGTATAATCTACTTCCCTCAAATCATAGTTAATGTTATTCTCCCACCTCATTATTGGTCTACCAACTGGGCCTTATCCCTCTGGGTTTTCTACAAGAAGATTCCATGTATGCCTTTCATTCCCCATTCGTGCCACATGTCCTGCCCATCGCAGTCTACTAGACTTAACTGTTCTAATTATATCTGGCTTCCAATAAAGACCATGTAATTCACTGTTAAGCTGTCTTCTCCATTCACCTGTCCAGCTCTCTTATGGTCCAAAAAATTTTCCTAAGAACGTTATTCTCAAATACTCGTAATCTCCTTTCCTCCCTTAACGTAAGAGTCCATGTTTTGCATCCATATAATATAACTGGTAGAGTAATAGTTTTATATTATTTCAGTTTAAACGTTTTTTTGAAAGGAGTTGGGAAGACAGTCTCTGTAATGCATAACAGCACGCATTTCCAGAATTGAACCTATGTTTAATTTCTTTGTGCATTTCATTCCTGTTTGTGATTATTGTTCCCTAGGTGTTTGAATTCAGCCACTTCCTCAAAATTTCCCTCATTTGTCATTAGCTGTCCATTTACATTATACAATGTATTTCTAAGTGTGACCATATATTTAGTTTTATTGATATTTACTTCCAGTCCCAATTTCTTAGTGTTGCTCAGTAGTGTGTGCGTGTTGTCCTTTAGTATCTCCTCGCTATCGCCCAATAGTACTACATCATCAGTATAAGCTAAAAGCTTATTAATACCATTAAGTTGTAGGCCTTCTTCATCCTCTAAAGATCTATTGACATTCTCTAGTGCAAAATTAAATAGTAGAGGAGATAGTGCATCTCCTTGCTTCAATCCATTGTGGTTTTCAAAAGTATCCGAAATCTAATTGCCTACACGCACCATACTCTAGACACATTCGTATAAGTCTAACTAACTTGTTAGGAATTCCGAACTCCAGCAGGATACTATATAACTACTCCCTTTTAATTGAATCGTATGCCTTCAATTTCATATTCACTGATGTTTTTATGCAATGTTAGTTATTTCGTCGTCGTCCTTATCTTAGCTATGCAAAAATGCGCATTTTATAAAAAATGAAATTTTAAGAGCTGAAAAAATTGCTAGCAATTTAAATATCTTGATGAATTTAGTTTTGTCTTGTATTATATTGTTTTAAAATGTAAATAAACACATTAAGTTTAAATTTATAATATTACATTGAAAGTTTAAATAATATATGATATTATTCATGTAATTAGCATACAATTAGAGCAAATATTTCTTCTTCTCCTTCTTAGGCACTGTGGTCATTCTTGGTAGACTATAGTGGTGTTCTCGATCCCCTCTGATTCAAAGTTACCGGTTGATTAATTATTTTTTTTTGGCGAAAAAGTCTTGGATATGATTCTTTCGGAGCAAACTAAAGACTTGGATCCTCTTTCTATATTTATTCCACTTAAAAGAACATGAAAACTTAGAAAAAAAAAAGTACTTCTTTCAGCAAACATTCGTTGGTCCCATCTCGCTCAGATTTGAATTTTGCCATTCTAATAAACTAAAATGTTAAATAGGTCCCTTGCATACAACTAATCTGTGACTTACAAATGTAATAGAATTTGGATTTTTTTTAATTTACATTCACTGACGTGTCTCCGTAACGTTACTGTTTTTACGTCATCATTCTTGGTATCGCTATGCAACCAGGTGCATTTTATAGAAAAGTTTTATGAAATATATATTGTCTTAAATAAAATATTAATTTAACGTAGCGGTAAAACCTCCAATCAATTGTTATATCAAATTACAGTTAGTTTTCTCGAGAAATCTCCTGTTAAAATATTCATACACTAATTTTTATCTTAAAATAAGTGGCATTAAGATACAAATTTCGCCAATACGAAATTGGTCATGTAACATGCATTCGATTAGAGATTATTGCAGCAAATGTCTTAATTAGCTTCTAAGGCTCTGTATACGTTTTTAGTGGACTACTGATTGCCATGTTTGATTCTGGTTTCAGGTTCACAGTTGTATAATGTTCAGCCGGTGTATATTTTTAAAGCCTAGGGACAAATAAGCACCGTGCATTAACTTAAAAAAAGATAGAGAATCATTAAAAAAGAAAGTAACAAAAACGTTATTTCTAACAAACAGATAAGCTTGCATTTATCTAATATATAAAAATGAATGAATGTGAATGTGGTGTTTGTTTGTCTGTATGTACTCGTATGTATGTATGTATGTATGTATGTATGTATGTATGTATGGTATGTATGTATGTATGTATGTATGTGTGTGTGTGTGTGTGTGTGGTGTGTGTGTGTGTAATGTATGTATGTATGTATGTATGTATGTATGTATGTATGTATGTATGTATGTATGTATGTATGTATGTATGTATGTATGTATGTATGTATGTATGTATGTATGTATGTATGTATGTATGTATGTATGTATGTATGTATGTATGTATGTATGTATGTATGTATGTATGTATGTATGTATGTATGTAGTGTATGTATGATGTTACTGTAGTATGTCATGTATGTATGTATTGTATGTATGTATGTATGTATGTATGTATGTATGTATGTATGTATGTCATGTATGTATGTATGTCTGTATGTATGTATGTATGTATGTCATGTATGTTCTTCTGTATGTATGTATGTATGTCTGTATGTATGTATGTATGTATGTCATGTATGTATGTATGTTATGTCATGTATGTATGTATGTATGGTATGTATGTATGTATGTATGTATGTATGTATGTATGTATGTATGTATGTATGTATGTATGTATGTAATGATTGTACTGTACTCTGTATGTATTGTTTGTTTGTTTGTTTGTTTGTTTGTTTTTGTTTGTTTGTTTGTTTGTTTTGTTTGTTTGTTTGTTCGTTACTTTATGCGCCGCGGCAATTACCGGTGATACGATTGTGATGGGGGCTGTTTGCAAAAATGTTCAGGAGATTCTCGGGATGAACACAGGCTATAAAAGAGTTGTGATACTCAACTCCTACACCCTTAAAAATTACGCTTTATAGTTGAAAATGTGAAAAAGTATCTCTTTGGACGCTGAAATGGCTTACGCTGCCTAAACCATAACAAATACACAAAATTAACGTACACAGAATTGAATATCTCAAAAAGCTCTACAAAAAGTCCGCGACAGCATATGTTTATCTTACGGATAACTCACAATAACAATTTTTACACGCTTTATATTAGCTTGACCTGTATCTATCTATCTATCTATGTAACTGAATCTTTTAACGCGATTTTCACCCACTTACAATCATTGGATTGACTTGAAACTTTGTATACTTGTAAAGGACCCGTGGCAATACAATAATTTCATATTTATTTTCTAAAATTCCTGCCAGAATCATCAGAAAATTTTAAAAAAGTGTATTTGTATCTATGTAACGGAATCTTTGAACACGATTTTCACCCACTTAAAAACATTGGGTCGACTTGAAACTTTGTATACTTTTAAAGGACCCGTGACAATACAATAATTTCATATTTTAGTTCTAAAATCCTGGCCAGAATCATCAGAAAATCAAAAAAAGGAAAACTGGTATAATAGGTTGCGGACTTGTCGACTTTTTAGTCAATCGTTGTAAGAGCTCAGTTAGTAGAGCGGTACACTCTAGTGGTATATAATTTCAGTAATTCATAGGTCGCTGGTTCAAATCCGGATGGGAGGTTAATTTTTTTTAGAGGACTATTACTTTCAGCTCATACTACAATAGTATCGAATTTAAAGATATTTACATTTTTATCTTATTCTGTAAAATATTAAAACTAAAAAATAAAAAATAAATAATAGTTTTAAAAAAACTAAAACACGCTTTATTAGAAAACTGAACTAAAAAAATGAAAAATAATTTTCATTTCCAACACGCTTGGGATAAATAATTTTATCATCAAAAGCGTGGGGTGCTCGTTATGATTTTTACATTTTCTTCTTAGAGACTTTACTTTTACCAATATTTATTTAATATTAAACATATTAATTGATAAAGAGCACCCCACGCTTTTGATGGTAAAATTATTTATCCCAAGCGTGTTGGAAATTAAAATTATTTTTCAATTTTTTAGTTCGGTTTTCTAATAAAGCGTGTTGTTTTAGTTTTTTAAAACTATCATTTATTATCTTTCATTGATGCCAAGAAGATCGATCGAGACAAGTACATGTGCAAGCATAACAGCACATAACGAATTTTGACTTATAGCTCATTATGCCAAGAAGATATAGATAAGTAGATTCCCGGGCAACACCGGGTAATCAGCACAACGAATTTTAAAATAATTACAATATATATTTATAATTATTTTTCATATCAATTATTGAACCAATCGTAAGAAGTACATTAATTTTCGTCTTTCAGCTCATTTCTGCCAAGAAGATCGGGATGAGTAGATTTCCGGACAACGCCGGGTAAACAGCACGGGGTATCTTAAAATAATTACGATATTAATTGTTCCTTTCACTTATTTAACTAAACATAAAACACATTAATTTTCGTATTTCAACTCATTTATGTCAAGGAGATCGAGATAAATAAATTCTCGGGCAACGACGGGTAATGAGTTCGGGGTATCTAAAAAATATAAATTTATAATTACTTTTCCTTCTACCTGTTTAACTAAACATAAAAGCGCATTAATTTACATTTATTTAGGCGTAGCAGCACACGCCGGGTATTAGCTAGTATGTAAATAAAACAAGGAATGTACGAAAAAATTGTTGTTGCGGAAATTTCCATAATTATAATGAATAGTATATAAAATGAAAAATGCAGCTGACTGAGACATAATTCCTTGACACAGAAGCTGCGACACATGTCCTGGTTCCAGTCCCTTTATAAAAAACATTTTCTATTGAAATTTTGATCAACGTGGAACAGGTTACCAAATATCATCTGGAAGATTTTAGGTAGTTTAAGAAATAGCTGCTCATGGTTGAGAAATCCAGTTATAAGAGCTGGGGACCGGACAGGCTGAAAATAGACCACCTATTCCCTCTCATTTATCGTCTACCTCTGTAAAACGACACAAGTTGATGTGAGGCCAGCAGCCGGATAGTTGGCAAAAGCCCTAGTAGGCCTGTCGGGCTTCGAGTGTAGTTTATGGGAGGTTTTATTTTAAAACAATAATTAACATGTTATCTGAAAGAAACACAAACATTTGTAATTGTATAGTTACATTATTATAACATACTAATACCCGGCGTGCGCTGCTACGCCTAAATAAATGTAAATTAATGCGCTTTTATGTTTAGTTGAACAAGTAGAAGGAAAAATAATTATACATTTATATTCTTTAGATACCCCGTGCTGATTACCCAGCGTTGCCCGGGAATCTATTTATCCCTATCTTTTTTACATTAATGAGCTGAATTACGAAAAATAATGTTTTATGTTAAGTTAAATAAGTAGGAGCAAACATTTATATCGTAATTATTTTTAGATATCCCATGCTGTTTACCCAGTGTTGTCCGGGAATCTACTCATCCCGATCTTCTTGGCATAAATGATCTGAAAGACAAAAATTAATGTACTTCATATGATTTGTTGTAGGCCTATATCGTAATTATTTTAAGATTCGCCGTGCTGATTATGCGGTGTTGCCCGGGAATCTACTTATCTGGATCTTCTTGGCATAAATGAGCTAAAAGACAAAATTCGTTATTGTGAGTTATCCGTAAAAGAATGCTATGCTTGCACAGGAATCTACGTACTTGTCTCGATCTTCTTGGCATCAATGAAAGATAAAAATGGTTATTGTGAATTATCCGTAAGAGATAAACATATGCTGTCGCGGACTTTTTTTGTACAGCTTTTTGAGATATTCAATTCTGTGTACATTAATTTTGTGTATTTGTTTTGGTTCAGGGAGCGTAAGCCATTTAAGCTGCCAAAGAGCTACATTTTTTCACGTTTTCCACGACAAAGGGCGTTTTTAAGGGTGTAGGAGTTGAGTATCACAACTCTCGTATAGCCTATGTACATCCCGGGAATCTCCTGAACATTTACAGAAAGCCCCATCACAATCGGATCAACGATATGGCCGCGCATAAAGTATGAACAAACCAACATTAATTTTTATAAGATAGTAGGCCTATATGAAATGATGCATTGACAAACATTAATACAATGCTAAGTGTTATATTTATAATATTTTAGAATGTATTGAAAGTTTATTTCTGATAGAGGAAGTATTTTCCATTGCTTATCAACAAATCTAAGCTGTATAATTTGATTAAACAGTTTTGAATTCAATCTTCTTTCATGATAGGTCTCATGTCCTGTTTCGCTGTCAAAATATTTCATCTTCCAATTTTCTTCTCGTTCGTTCAAGTTCACTCCAACCATGTGAATAGTATAACATTGTTATGCAGGTCATGCTGAATTCATTCGTGTTATATGTGCATGCCAATTAAGTTTGAGTTTATATTAATGATATGAATTAAATACTTAGTTTATTGTGTGAATAATTAATATTAATTAATCTTGTTTAAAATTATTTTTCAATTCACCTTCATTGTGTTTGCAAGGTAACGTAACAGTTATTACGTAATCATTCTTGTTATTGCTGAGGAACAAGTCCACATTTTACAAAATAAAAGTATTTTCTAATAAATCAATATTTTAATAACATTTTAAGTATGATATATTTTAATGATTTAATTATTTGAAAAAATAATCTTAAATCTAAGAACTAGCACTTCTGTACATTTTAATAGCGGAAAATCCCACGTATTACATTTTTTTAATCTAAATAATTTTTGGATTCGATTTTTGATTTTTGCCATAAAATCGATAAATACACTATAAAAATTATCTAATATCCATTAATATGAATAGAGGCAATATGAATGTTTGGTTACTTTTTGATTTGGTAGTATTAAGGAAAATATCTCTTATCAGTTTATTTTGCATGTTTAATTTAATACAATAAATTTGAAGATTAAGTAAATATGCAATGGAATGCTGTAATGATAAATTAGAAATCTAACATCTAACATATTTGCGACTCAAAAGGCGCGATCTATAACAATCATGGGTTTTCAGTGCGGTCCGACCCAATAACATAAATATCAAGTTCGGGAAAATCAATTTGTCCCCAAGGAAAAATCAACAATCGCCAAGAATTTAAGGTTAAGACAATATCTTGACTCTCTTCAATAGGTGAATTGAAGCAAAGTCAAATAATATACACAGTGAAGTTTATCAGCAATTATACAAGCAACATCTACTGCGAGCTCTACTACTCCAGCGTGAATCGGCTTTGCCGAAAGTGCATCTTCAAGCTAAACTGCGGAGAAAAATCGAAGCTGTCTTGTGCGGATAGTGATTGGTAGTTCAAGTGTGCTGTGATTGGTCAAAATAAAATGTGATCTCATTGGCCAAATAAAAGATTCAGTGTTTTTCGAGTACAAATTAGCATTTATATTAAATATCGTGTGCTTTGTGACATCGAAATAGTGTTGTGGTTCAGCGCAAAAGTTTCATGTTTTGTGTTAAAGTTAACTTTATCATTGGTGGCAATTGTGTTTAGTGCAACTAGTATAGTGTGAACTAAATCTTGGATCACAAAGCATGCCATCTATGCCAGATCTGGGCGGGTCAATGGATCTTGAAGAACTCGGACCTCTCGTTCTTTGGGAGGATGTTGACCAGAAATTTGAGAAGCATATTGCTTTATGTGAATTCAAACGTAGTGAGGGTGAAGAACTAAATACTGTACCTCACCACATTCGGGGTACATTCATGATTATTGTCAATTACTTTCAAACCTACCAGGAATTTGAGAGGTCCGAGTCAGCTGGGGAAATTACTAACCACTGCTTGGATCGACTAAATAGTACTATTGATAAATACGAGCCGGGACTCGAGCTCTTTACAAATTTTCTCACTGAATTGAGAGCATGTGCTGTAGAAATACAAAATGCTTGTTTTCTCTACCAGCAGCAAAGAGAATCTAAGTCAGGTTCTGAAGCCAGTGATGTACCAATAGGGGATGTCACTAAAGCAAGAAAAAGAAAAAAACAAATCTAAGAAAAAATCAAAATCTAAAGAACGTAATGTACCTACCAGAAAAATATCAGAAAAGATAGCAAAGTTGTTAAAGAACTCGAAGAAAGAGTTAAAAATGTTCAATTTAGTCTTGGAAACCCAAGTCAATCCAAGCAAACGGTGAAGGCTCCAGCTGAAGTTCCAGCAGTTGCCACAAGTAATTATTTTTCTGTTCTTTCAGAACCTTCTACTCCAACTGCTGGAACATCTTCACGTGTAGTACCATCTCCAATAGAGGAAAGTACGCCAACAGCTCCAACAGTGGATACACCTTCTGGTAGCCCTGTTCGTATCGGACCAAGACCCCCGCCTATTACTAGTATAATTGGTCATGGGGAATTGTTCCATATGAACAGGGAACTTAGAACATAACTTAATGAACCTTTCAAAGTAGTAAACATACCAGAAGGATTGCGCTATTATGCATCAAATGTGGATGATTTTTCAAAGCTTAAGGAATATTTTCATTCCTTAAACAAGGAATGCTATACATATCAGCTAAAAAAATTATCTTCCGCTGAGACTAGTACTCAAAAGGCTGCCTTCAAGTACACCTCTAAATGATATACGAGAGGAAATCATTTCATTAGGATATCCTCTCAAAACCGTAAAACAAATTATAAGAACTGAAAATGATCTTACTATAAAATTACCTATTTGGATTCTTGAGTTGGAGAATACTCCTCAAGGTCGCGAAATAGAATCTTGAAGCGGCTTTTGTTCACTGTTGTTGCTGTTGAACCATACAGGCCACGGTCAGGGCTTAAGCAATGCTTTCGTTGCCAGTCCTTTAACCATACTTTCCCTGGATGCAACCGGACTCCACGCCGTGTTGTCTGTGCTGGGCCACACAATCATAAAGTTAAAGCTGAAGTACTGCGCAACAAAAATTTGCTCAAGTGTGCAAATTGCGGGGAGTCTGGCCATCCAGTTTCCTACAGAGCCTGCCCTGCCTTTCAGGCAGCCCAGCAAAAATATAATAAAGTAACTCGACCTGTACCTCAACCTGTTAAACCTCCAACCCAACCTCGTACCTTCACATCTTCGGCGGTAAATCCTAACGTATCCTTCACTGCTGCCTTAAAAACTGGCAACGCTTTACAAAACCAAAGAGTAAACAACAATGTTCAAGCTCAGGGCCTCCTACAGTGTGCTTTCCCCTTAAGCGATACTGTAGAGGCAATGCTCCGGAATATTGAGCCTTTGCTGGCTGGACTTTCCACTCCTATGGAGCGTTTCCTCTTTATGCATCGCATCTTTAATCTATGCCTAGCATAGGCTCAAATCTTAGATGGCCTACCAAGTAAATTGTGTCAGGTTCACTCGCCTAATGTGGTGATGCTCATTCCGCACTGACTGGCTTTCGGACTCTCTGCTTGCCACCGGTACGGTCTCTGACGCCCTATTTTAGTGCGACAATGTCCACAATTTACTAAATCTGTTGACACGCTCGAACACATCTTGCCACCATATGGCTAGGGTTGAAATGAGTTATAACCCTTTATCGATAGCCACAAAGGTATTTGGTTGCCACGTAAAGCCTAGTAGGTTACAGAGCAACGCACTGGACGGTGCCAGTCACCGTCATCCACAAGAAGAACAACAATTTGTCCCCTTCAACTCCAGGACAACCATGAAGCTCCCCCCGGTCAGTATCAATAGTTACATGCAACAATTGACAATAGCAGTGAATACAGCGTTTGTTAATATTACAAGAATGCAAGCTAGAATACAGAATTCATGCCGCAACAAATATTAGTGAAATATAATAAGGCAACGATTACGTTTATAAAACTCGAAAGCAAGAACAGAATGTGGTAGCAATATAATATGTACATAATACATGAAGGTCATAAATGTCCGTGCAAAATTAACATTAAGGCAGCAGGAGAGACGCTTCACAGAAATTGATGTAAGAACATTACTTGTTAAAGCACAGCATTTTTTCAGCATTAGGATATAAGTTAAAATACAGAATAATACAGGGAAGGTTAAACATCAGCGAAAAAATAACAAGTCAGCAAGACGATCCATTACAAACTAATATAAGAATAGAACTTGTTAACGCACAGTATTTATTGGAATTAGGATACAATACATGCAAGAATAAAGTTCAATGAAAAAGTAACTATAAGGCACTGACAGATATGTTTTAAAAATTATTTAAGAACAGTACATGTTAACATTAGACGAATATAGGTTACAATACAGAACATCTATCTGAACAACTGTTAATGAATAAATAACAATAAATCAGAAACGTTTCATAAAGCATTAATATAACTGCAGTATTTCGTTACATTTTAATAATTAGCAGCAAACCTTTCACGAAACTACTCTAAGCGCAAGTATTTTTTTGAAGACATTAGAAGAATACTGGTTAAAGTACAGAACACAAACCAGGATAAATGTAGAGAACTGTGAATTCACCGATTTGACGCCGTTAATGCGTCCAAACACTGGGACATTCAATGAAAAATGTAATACTGTTTTACAATTATTAAAACTTTAACATGTAATATATATATATATATATATATATATATATATATATATATATACACACACAGAAAATAGAAAACAAAGGATCATCATTTGAGAAAATACACACCTGACTGTCACAATATTTGAAGAAGACGTTCACCGATTCCACGCTAGTACTTGTCCGAACATCTGGACGGTAAAATAAAAAAATATGAATGTAGAGCCGAATGACCAAATTGATATTTTATTATTTTACATACCTTTCATTTCATTAATACGAAATAGCCTATTTTTTATTTTATTTTATTTTTTTAGCGTAGTGCTAGTTTTCTATAAATGTATGTACATAGTACAAATGTTTATGTAGTTTAAACTTATTAATTTATTATGTTGTAAAATGCTGATGTTATTTTGCAAAAAATGTACACATAGTTATAACTATTGTGTTATACTTCATGATTGTTTGTTATTTTTATGGATTAATTAAATATTATGTGATTTTCCGTGTTTGTATTATCGGTAAAAAATTATAACTTGATGATGTGGTGATGTTACGCTGTTCTCATCCCTAAATCCTATTTGAGTAAAAATTGCACTATATTGAATGCAACATTTCCTGAAAAAGAAAGCTGTGAAAATAATTAATCATCATCTTCTTCTTCCTTCCAAGTATTAGGCCAAGGCCTGTTACGATCCTATAGAAAATTTTCCCTCCAGCGTTTCATACGACGGCCCAGAGATCTTCGTCCTTCGCCATAAGTTTTATACTTCCGGGAAATTCTCGTACAAGACTTGAAAGCATAATAATAGTCCCTTCGATTGGTTGCTGGCCAAAGGAAGGCAAGACCAGTGATGGGGCTGCCAACTTATAGCCTCTGGTCAGGCTTTTCTGGAGAAGAAAATAAAATAAAGGAAAGAAGAATGGAAGAAAGGAAAGACTCCCTAGCCCTTGGATGTCCTAATAGCGTCGGGGTCGAAAAAAACAAGACTTAACCAAGAGAGGTTAGATAGTAAAGTTAAGAGTCAGGTATAAGTAAGTGGAAGAAAGGAAGAAATACCAGATCGGTTAAAGATGAAAGTAAGGAGCAAAACACAAGTACCGGTAAGTGGAAGAAATGTTTTGCTCAGCTTGGGCACCTTGTGGTTGCCATCCACATATCCCCTAGATATATTTTAACCTTCATTTTCTAATATCACTGCGAATGTCTGTAAATAATTTATCATCATGTATTAATCATATTAATATAGATTAATAATAAGTTAGAATTTTTAAGTAATCGTAGAAAAAAATAAAGAACTGCGTATGACCTTTATTCATTTAGAGATGGCATATGATAGTGTACCGCGAAAATTGTTATGGATGACAATGAGAAATATATCTGTGATAAATGGATTAATATTGTTAGGAGGATTTATAGTAATACAAAGGCTAAAGTAAAAATACAGAATAATTTAACAGAGGAATTCGCAGTGAATAAAGCCTTAAGCAGGGATGCAGTTTGTCACCAATTATTTTTAACATTTATTTAGACCAGGCTCTTAACTTATGGTATAAAAATGTTTTGAAATGGGTATTCCTATAGGAGCAAAAGTACTGCATTCATTGTTGTTTGCAGATGATCAAATACTTTTTGCAGGGGATGAAGATGATATGAAATATGTGATAAATAAACTAATGGAAGAATATAAAAAATGGGGACTGAATATAAATTTACAGAAAATAGAATATTTGTGTTTGGGAAAGGATGTGGATGACCTCATACTCGAAACAGGGAAAATAAAAAATATGAATGTTTTTAAATATCTTAAGTCAATAATTAAAAGTTAAGGTACTGTGAGAGAGATGTACAGACTAAAATTAGCAATGGCAAAAAATGCAACTAAGACATTACATATAATAATAATTTGGAACAAAAATATTACAAAGGAAATTAAAATGAAAATTTATAAGAGCATAATGCACAATATTTTGTCATATGGAAGTAAAACTTGGTATTTGACGGAATTACTAAAGAATAAAATTAGAACAGTTGAATTTGATTATTTTAGAAGAAGCCTCCAAAAAACAAGACAGGATAAAATAAATTAATTCCTTTGGAGAGAAATGAATGTCACCACATCTGCTGTTAAGAGGATTGAAAATCAAACGCTTAAATGGTATGGCCATGTACAAAGAATGGAAAATGAAAGATGTCCAAAAAATATATACCAATTGTCACCCCCTGGAAGAAATAAACGTGGCAGACCAAGATGGAAATGGAAAACCTACGTCAGAACCATAATGGATGGTAGAAATTTGGAAGAGGGAGATTGGAATGATAGAGATAAATTGAAATTGAAGACGGTAAACCTATAAATGGGGGAAAACTGAATAAGAAGAAGAAGAATTTTAAGTATATGTAGAGGAAATTGTTATTGATATAACATAGTTAAATTCTTTATAGGATAATGCGGTTCTCCCGGCAGGGACTACTTCAGTGAACCCATGCCAAAGGCTCAAACACAGGGGCATGTTCCTAGGAACATGGAATGTTAGGACTTTATACAATAGCGGGACACTAGAGATATTAACGCGGGAACTAGATAAATCACCCTTGGATATAGTCGCTTTACAGGAAGTTAGGTGGCCAGGAGAAGGTATTCAGGAATCAGGAAGCTTTGCATTATACTACGGGGGTGCAGAAAGACCTGCATTTGGAACGGGTTTTTTAGTCAGGAGGATCCTATCCGCTATCCGAGATATTAAGTTTGTTCGTGATAGGGTATCATACATAATTATAAAGGGTAAACATGATTTTATAATTGTAAATGTACATGCCCCCACAGAAGATAAAGATGACAAGATCAAGGATGAGTTCTATGAAGAATTAGAATGCTTATTTGATAGCCTTTCACGATATCATATGAAAATTGTCTTAGGAGATTTTAATGCAAAAGTAGGCAAATTCAGTCTTCATGAAGATAGTAACGACAATGGGGTTAGATTAGTCACATTTGCCACATCGAAGAATCTCATTGTTAAGAGCACAACATTTCAGCATAAGGATATTCATAAATACACCTGGACGTCCCCAGATGGAGAAACTCGGAACCAGATGATCATGTATTTAGTGGATAAACGCTGGCACAGTAGCATCATCGATGTTAAATCAGTTAGTGACAGACTGCAATTCGGATCATCATCTGGTCAGAGTGAAAATCAGACAACGGCTATCGCTTATGAGAGGAACAAACGCTAAAGATAATTCTGTAAAATTTGAATTAAAAAACTTGAAAAATGATGAAATGCGGAAAGAATACCAAATCAAAATTGCTAATAGATTTGAAGTACTGGAATCTTCCGATGACAGTGTGGCAAACGAAGAAGAAACTGATATAAATAAAGAATGGGAGGCTATAAGAGATACTATTAAATTGTCAGCATCAGAAAGCATTGGTTGTTTAAAAAATAGGCAAAACAATAAATGGTTTGATGAGGAATGTGCCGACATTGTAAAGAAAAGAAAGCTAGGGAAAATGAAATGGTTACACGAGCCAAATGAGATAAATTTAGAGCAATTGGGTAGAATTAGACGGGAAACCACCAAGCTACTAAAGAGTAAAAATAGGGAATATTTGAGAGAGAAGATTAATGATCTTGAAATGAATGCAAAAAATAAGAACATTAGAAAATTATTTCAGGGAATTAGTATAGAGAAGAAAGGGTTTCAGGCTAGAACAAACATAATTCGGAATGAAAATGGGGATATGATTGCAGATTCCAAGAGTATATTAAATAGATGGAAAAGCTACTTTAATCAGCTATTAAATGTACATACAGAACAGGACATTGTGGAGGATAATTTACAGACGGCAGAAATGCTAGTCGCAGAGCCAAGTGCATTAGAAGTTGAAATGGCGATTGAAAAATTGAAGATCATACATCAACTGTGTGTAGACTTCAAAAAAGCATATGATTCAATTAACAGGGAGAAGTTATATAGTATCCTGCTGGAGTTCGGAATTCCTAAAAAGTTAGACTTATACGAATGTGTCTAAATGGCACAAAGAGTAGGGTGCGTGTAGGCAAACAGTTTTCGGACACTTTTGAAATCCAGAATGGGATGAAGCAAGGAGATGCACTATATCCTCTACTATTTAATTTTGTACTAGAGCATGCCATTAATTCTTTAGAGAATGAGGAAGGCTTACAACTCAATGGTATTAATAAGCTGTTAGTTTATGCTGATGATGTAGTATTGTTGACCGATAGCGAGGAGATACTAAAGGACAACACGCACACACTATTGAGTAACACTAATAAATTAGGACTGGAAGTAAATATCAATAAAACTAAATATATGGTCTAGAAATTCATTAAATAATGGAAATGGACAGCTAATGACGAATGAGGGAAATTTTGAGGTGGTGGCTGAATTCAAATACCTAGGAACAAGTAGGAATGAGATGCACAAAGAAATTAAACATAGGCTCAATTCTGGAAATGCATGCTATTATGCATTGAAGAGACTCTTGATGTCCCAACTCGTTTCAAAACACGTTAAACTGAAAATATATAAAACTATTATTCTACCAGTTATATTATATGGGTGCGAAACATGGACTCTTACTTTAAGAGAGGAATGGAGATTACAAGTATTTGAGAATAAAGTTCTTAGGAAAATTTTTGGACCAAAGAGAGATGGAGAAGACTACATAACAATGAACTACATGGTCTTTATAGGAAGCCAGATATAATAACAGTTAATTCTCGTGGGCTGCGTTGGGCAGGACATGTTGCACGTATAGGGAATGGGAGACTTGCATGGAAGCTTCTTGTAGAAAAGCCAGAGGGAAAACGCCCAGTTTTTAGACCAAGAATGAGGTGGAAGAATAACATTAACTATGATTTGAGGGAAGTAGATTATACAGGGAATGATTGGAAAGCATTAGCTCAGGATAGGGATGTATGGAACGCTTATGTCCGTGCGGCCATGAACCTACCGGTTTGATAGTGCCAGTGAGTAAGTAAGTATAGGATAATGAGGTTTATTTCTGAATCTAGGAGAAGTCAGGCTACATACAAATATGTAGAATATTAGTAGATTGCTGCCTATAACAGGAAATGTAATGGACTGAATTGTACTCCTCCTGATGTTTGAATTTCTGATTTCCTATATCTGTAGGTCCTGATTTCACATCCCACTACCCTTCAAATTTGAGACTCCTTCATTCATCCCCTTTGCTTTGATGAAAAATGGTTAGTTTTCCTTTATGATTGACACTTTCGACGACATGTTACCTTGATATGTTCGAACTTTGGTTATTGGGACAACTGAAAACATACTTTTATCTGTTCCTGCAAGATGGGGCTCCGCCCTACTTATCACTGTAATTTGTGTTTACAAAACATTAGATAGGACTAACAGTATCTCTTGCCAGGGCTCTTATGAAATTGTTTTCGCGATCCTCAAATTTAACTCTACGTTATATTTCATCATGGGGTTATAGAAAGGATAGTGTTTACGTCTTTTTCTTAAGACACACTTTATATATATATATATATATATATATATATATATATGTGTGTGTGTGTGTAATATAAACAGATTTTTTAAAACACTGGTGAGATCAATAGCAGTGTTAATATGCAGCTGAAATCTGGACATCAATATAGAAGATAAAATTGAGTTTAGGGTATTTGAAAAAAATAACCTATTAGAAAAAACTATGGAGCAGTATGTGAAAGTAGAATATGAAGGATAAGAAATAAATAAGAAATATAACATATTTGTATAGAATTTCACTGTAAAATTAATAAAATTCCTTAGACTGTTTAATATGTTTGTTAAATATTATTCCCTGAGAGTAGTTAATAACAAGAAGAATTAATCGTTATCTCAGTCAAAAATTGATTTATTAAGTGGATGTTTCTATCTCCATGCGTGAGATAATTTTCAAGACATGGTTGTATATAATACATAGTTACCATCACCAAGACAATATTTTTTACCAATTTAAATAAAAAAAATTAAAATTACAATTTATGAATGATTAACAATATTTTAACTAGGAATGATATTTTAAAATCATTAGGAAGTAAAGTTATGAGGTTTAATTTAATAATTGAGTTTGTATTTTTTTACCATTGTTACCTCAAGTGTTTTTGTTGGACGATCGTTTCAAAGCCCCAATCTTCAGCTTGTCACAAACTGTTTTTTTTCTTTTCTTCAAGTTGTCGGCTCTGGATCTGTGTTCCAAAGAACTTGGTAACGAGACTCCTTTCTCCGGGAATTTCAAAGTTCATAATTTTCCCGGATAAAGGAGCCTCATTACCAAGTTCTTTGGAACACACATCCAGGGCCGACAACTTGAAGAAAAGAAAAAACTAACTTGTGAAAAGCTGAAGATGGAGCAATAAGCTTTGAAACGATCGTCCAACTAAACAAACATATGAGATAAGAATGTTAAAAAATATAAAGTCAATTATTAAGGAATCATATGTTTCACACCATTCACTTAAGTGTTTTTGTTTATTTAATACTTTAATTTGTTTTTTTATATAGGTCATTTCTGCTATTAATCTTTTTTGGTAATGATTTTCTTCCTGTAAAATTTGGATGCCATCCCATTTCATTTCATGATTTTGATTAATTATATGATTAATGATTACTGAAAATTCTTCACCTTGTGTACTGATGTTCTTTTTATGTTCAATTCTTTTTTCTTATAAATCTTTTTATTTGGCCTGTATAACATTTTTCACAATCACCACATTGAATTTTATATACATCTGTCAATTTATTACTAACAATTTTATCTTTGCCAGTTTTTATAAAATTTCCTTCAAGTTTGTTAGGAACACTATGAGCAAAAACAAATTTGAATGGTTTTAAACCTTGAAATGTCTACCAGAGAAGCGTTGTGATGTGCCAAGGTCATTCCAAAAAATATCTGCCGTGTTTAATCGCAAAACACAGAAATCAAATCCAGAATCCAGCAATGTAAGCCCACTGTATGGAACCAATGGATTCCCTGCATATGTAAGAGCGGAGTAAAGTGAGGCGGGAAAGCAGCGTGGACTAGCAGGTAGTGAGGGTTATTCAATCTACCAATTCAGGTGTTGTATAACTTCCCTATTGTTTAAATGAGAGATTTGGGGCTGGATATTAATACCTTGACATTATAAAGGCATATTTTTTTGGACACGGGCTTGGTACATCACAACCCTACTGTGGAAGAAATTTTGAAGTAGGTTTCGGCATGCAATGGTTGACATTTACGATGTTAGGTTACGTAGTTTCTGCTTCCTCTTTTTTTTTAATGTCCGCTTGTATTATATTACAAAAAAAAACATAACAAATAAAAATCAGGAAATGAAGCTTTGCAAAGACACCGTAGATTTATTTATCTGTGTAATGTTATATATATATATATATATATCGTCATCAATATTGTCATCTCTATGCTAAAAGGCCTATTTTAGACAAAAATGGACCTTGTCTTTTTTAACATCATCTTTTGACACAACTTCAAAAGTGAAAGTTTTGGCCTTCTCAACAATTCTCCTCCATGCCAATCTGTCTCTTGCCATATTCAAACTAGTCACTTTCATTTTCCTTAGATTGTTCATTGTATCATCCTCCCATCTGATCTTCGGTCTTCCTACAGCTCTGCCTCCTATAGGTTTCTATTTGTAGAGTTTTTTGACCAGTCTCTGATATTCTATTCTTATCAAATGTCCAAGCCAACCAATTCTTATATGGTTTACTATATTCTGATTTTTGATTAATTTGTTTAGTTTCTTTTTTAACAAATATATTAATTGCATGAAATTTAACAGCGGAAAAGCTCCTTAATTTTTAAATAGGCCTATTTAATTCCATTTAGTTTTATTATCTATTATATTAAAATGCTCGTAAACACAGTTTAGTTAAAAACAGTAACATTATATTGAAATTATGAATAATTTGATATTATGGATGTAATATGCATACATTTAGAGCAAATCTTTATTCTTATTCATCTTAGGCGCTGTGATCTTTCATGGTGGACTGTAGTGCTTACCATGCTCGCCTCTGTTTGAAAGTTATCTGCTGATGGATTTTTCAGGGTGCAAAGTCCTGAATAGGGTTCCTTTGGAAGAAAACTAAAGATTTGGGTCCGCTCTGTAGATTTATTGAACCTGAAAGAGCCTCAAAATAAAAAATATTTAACAAATTTTGTTGGATCTTTCTCGTCCAGGTTTAAATTTGCGACTGTAATGACCTGAGGTGTTAAAGAGGATCCTTAAATGCTGTACTACAACCAATCTGTGGCTTAAATGCTGTACTACAACCAATCTGTGTCTTAAATGCTGTACTACAACCAATCTGTGTCTTAGAAATGCTGTACTACAACCAATCTGTGTCTTAGAAATGCTGTACTACAACCAATCTGTGTCTTAGAAATAGTTTTAATGTTTTATCAATGCAATTAAAAATATTTATTTTAATTTCAGTTTCACATATGTTTCCCCATAACGTTACAATTATTAAGTCATCATTCTTGTTATCGCTATGAAACCAGGCGCAGTTTATAGAAATATTTTATGAAATTTACCATTTTTAATAAAATATTAATTTAATGTAGCGGTAAAACTCCCAGTCGATTATAATATCAAATTAAAATTAGTTTCCTCGTGAAATCTCCTGTTTAAATATTATTTATTCATATTCATAAAAAAAAGTCACATTAAGATACAAATTTAGTTAATTCGAGATCGGGCGCACATGTAACATGCATGCAATTAGAGAAAATGTTTATTCTTTAGCTTCTACGGTTCTGTGACCGATATTTCTGAACTACTGATTATCATGTTCGAATCTGGTTCCAAGGTTCATAGGTTCAAACCCAATCAGTGTCTGATTTAGAAGCCTGAGGACAAATAAGCGCCGTACAATAACTAGAGAATTGTAAAGGTAAAGTAATAAAATCGATATCTCATACAAATATAGGCCTATAACCTTGAATTTGAAATACAACAAGAAATAAACGAAAAAATTAGTTGCTGCAGAAATTTCTATATAATAAAGAAAGGGTACATAAAGTTAAAAATACAGTAGTCTAAGTCCTAGACTCTAAGGCATAATGCCATGGCGCACAGCTACGACACATGCCCTGCTTCATTTCCATTTATGGAAGATCTTTTTTTATTGAGATTTCTGCCAATGTGGGTCAGATGTCCACACATCATCTGAAAGATTTTCAGTAGCCGTAATAAATATCTGCTCCTAGTTGAGAAATCCAATTATAATAGTTGGGGACCGGCAGGCTGAAAATGTCACCATTATACTGTCTAGATTATCGTCTACTTCTGTTAAATGACACAAGTAGATGTGAAGCCAATAGTCAGTCAGTAGGCAAAGAAAGACCCTAGTAGGCGTGTCGAGCCGTGGAGTTTAGTTTTGTTTAAATAATTGGGAGACAATTTTAAAACGAGGGGTAACGCAGTGTTATATGAAAGGATGAAATACAAGAAGATTTTTAATTGTAGAGATACATTTTGTATAATTATAACGTTCTATGAGTTACAATTCAGATATATATATATATACACACACACATACACACACACACACTATACCAAGTGATATATATTAACCATTTAAACAATGATAAATATTGTATTTGATAATGCATTTAATTTTTTTATAGAGGAAGTGTCCTTCTTTAGTATAGCAACAAATCTGAGCTGTATAATATGATTAAACAATTTTGTATTTAATAATCATTTTCTTCTTTTTCATGAAAGGTCTCATGTCATGTTTCGCTCTCAAGATATTCTATCTTCCCATTTTCTCCTCGGTCGTGCAACATTCCTCCGACCTTGTCTGTTTTGCATGTCTATCTGAATTTATCCGTGTTAATATGTGCGTGCCAATTAAGTTTCTGAGTTTGTATTTACTGAAGCAAATTAATAGGCCTCAACCAAAAATATATAAAGTTTTAAAAAATTTAAATAATGATTCAAGAGAAAATGCACATTTAAATTGTATATCTAAAGAATCTTGGCTTAACTACTTTCATCATTTTTATGGACACACAAGGATGATTTATTACAAATACGAATCTCTAATAACACTGCTTTGGAACAAATTTCTATAGATGAATTAACTGATGTTGTTAAATCATTAAAAAGTAACAAAGCTCCCGGAGAAGACCACATTAATCAAAAATTATTTAAATTTTCAACTAAAAAATGTTTAGACAGATTTCTTATTCTCCCTAATATGATATGGGAAGGACAAGAACCACCACAAAGTTGTAACAAAGCCATTGTAATACCAATCTTCAAAAAAGGAAGTCGCCAAATCAAAGATAACTATCGTGGAATTAGCTTGTTGAACTCTGGATATAAAATGTATGCTAATATAGTTAAGAATAAATTGAGAAAAAAATATGAAAATATAATTGGAGAAGAGCAGAATGGATTCAGAAAGGGTAGATCTTGTACAGATAGATTCTTCACTCTAAAACTACTATTAGAAAAGCACAAGGAATTCAATATAGAAACTCATATCGCCTTCGTTGACTTCATAAAGGCTTTTGACAAAGTAGACAGAAATATATTACTACAAATTTTAGCTGATGATAACGTTCCACAACAATATATTACTAATATCTTCAACATCTATAAAGATAATGAAATCTCTGTTAAACAAGATGGCAAATTATCTTCTTGGGAAAAGATCAACACTGGAGTAAGACAGGGATGTGGACTTTCACCGGTGCTTTTCATTATATACATATGAATAAATTAATAAATGAATGGAGGAAAACACAACGAGTAGGCCTATATATACCCATCAATAGGAACCTCAAACTCGATGCTATTCTTTTTGCAGACGATTTAGCTCTTCTGGCACTTTCCGAAAATGATTTGCAACGATCAATTTATAATTTACAAAAAATAGGTGCCAAATTTAATATGGAAATATCAATTAACAAAACTAAAATTATGGCATTTCATGGGAAGGACCCCATACAAAGTAAAAATCTGTCTCCAGAATAACATTTTAGAGAGATCTAATCAATTTAAATATCTTGGATATTATCTCTCTATCTGGTATGAAAAGGATATCCCTGAAAAAGTTACTAGTTTTAATAAAAGTTTAGGAATTATTAATCAAGTTATGAAACCATCCCTTGTACAAAAAAAACACCAGATTACGTTTATATAACACTTTGGCTAGACCAGTGTTGACCTATGGTAGTGAAGCATGGACACTAAAAAAACAACATGAAAGCAGAATAACGGCTTGTGAAATGAGATTCATGCGCAGAACAGCGGGTTACACCAGATGGGATCGGAAAAGGAACACCGATATCTTAAAAGAATTGAAGACTACGCCAATTTTGGAATATATTAAACAGTACCAACTAAATTGGAAACATCATCTTGAAAGAATGAGTTCAAATCGGATCCCCAAAGCTGTTTATAATTATATACCAAGAGGACGAAGATCACTGGGCGGTCCTATGAAATGTTGGAGGGAAATTTTTCTATAGGATTGTAACAGGCCTTGGCCTAATACTTGGAAGGAAGAAAAGAAGAAAGAAATTAATATTGCAATGGCAAAAAATGCAACTAAGACATTACATGGAATAATTTGGAACAAAAATATTACTAAGGAAACTGAAATGAAAATTTATATGAACATAATACAGAATATTTTGTCATATGGAAGTGAAACTTGGTCTTTGACGGAATTACAAAAGAATAAAATCAGAACAGTTGAATTTGATTATCTTAGAAGAAGCCTTCAAAAAACAAGACAGGATAAAGTAAAAAATTAATTCCTTTGGAAAGAAATGAATGTCATCACATTTGTTGTTAAGATGATTGAAAATCAAACTCTTAAATGGTATGGTCATGTACAAAAAATGGAAAATGAAAGATGACCAAAAAATATATACCAATGGTAGAAATAAACGTGGCAGACCAAGATGGAAATGGAAAACTTATGTCAGAACTATTATAGATGATGGCAATTTGAAAACAGGAGATTGGAATGATAGAGTTAAATGGAAACTGAAGACGACAAACCTATAAATGGGGAAAAGCCGAAGAAGAAGACGAAGAAGAAGAATAAGTTTATATTTCTGATTTAAAATAAATAATGAATTTAATCTGTGAAATATTAATATTGAATAATTTCGTTTAAAATTATTTTTTTAATTTCACCTTCAGTGGGGTTGCAAGGTAACGTAACAGTTATTACGTCATCATTCTTGTTATCGTTGAGGAACACGTCCGCATTTTACGAAATAAAAATACTTTCTAATATATCAATAATTTTAGTAAAATTATTAAGTATGAGATATTTTACTGATTTAATTATTTCCAAAAATAAGCTTAAATCTGAACTTGACATTTCTGTACATTTTAATAGCGGAAAACCTGACATATTTAAAATTTAAATGGCGCGATTTGAAACAATCGCATGGTTGAAATACGTGGGTTTTTCAGTGCCGTCCGACCCAAAAGCATAAATATCAAGTTCAGAAAAACAACCCCAGGACAGATAGGAGGGGGTCAGTATCAACTGTTACATGCAACAATTGAAGACAATAGCAATGGATACAGTGTTTAATATTACAAGAATGCTAACTAGAATACAAAATACATGCCGCAACAAATGTTAGTGAAATATAACAATAAGGCAACAATTAAGGTTTATAAAGCTCGAACGTAAGAACAGAATTTGTTACCAATATGATATAAGTTACAATACAGAATACATGAAGATCATAAAGGTCAGTTAAAAATTAATAATAGGCAGCAGGATAGACGCTTCATACACAACCGATGTAAGATTAAAGCACAGTGTTTTTTTAGCACTAGGATATTAGTTTAAAAACACAGAAAAATATAAGGAAGAATACAGATCAGCGAAAAAAAAATAGGCAGCGACAGAGACGCTTCGTAACAAACTAATGTGAGAATAGAGCTTGTTAATGCACAGTATTTATTAGCATTAGGTTATAAGTAAGGGGCGGATTCCTATGACGTCATATTTTTAGGAAAGCCTATATTCTAAGCTTCAAGTAAGTAAAAACATTTATATATGCCTTATTATTAAGATTAAGAATTTTTTTTGGGTCTTAAAAGTCATATTTCTCTCTTTTTCATATCTTTGGTCATACTTCTGCTTATTTCTACAATAAAGTCATATTTTGGGTTTTTTAATAGCTTAGTCATCAGGTGATTGGAAATAACCAACATTGTATCTGTATAAAAATCGTCAGTTTCACAGTTCACTTGTTTCGAAGGTTTCTGTTAACAGTAGCAAACGTTTGCTTTGGACAATAGAAGATGATTTCCCTTTTCTTACGATAAAATTGAAAATGTATATGAATGAACAATTAATATGGGTAAAAAAATTCATTAAATTATAAGGTCTATTTTTGTATTTTAGGTCACATTTAAACCTTTTTCTTAGGTCATAAGTGCATGCATATTTTCCATTTTTTAAGTCATAGAAGTCCGCCCCTTAGTTGTAAGTTACAGAATACATGCAAGAATGAAGTTCAGTGAAAAGCTAGCTATAAGGCAGCAACAGATAAATTTCGTAAAACACTTATTTAAGAACAGTACATGTTAACATTAAACTAATATACACTGCTCAAAAAAATTAGGGGATATTGTAGAATAACCTATTAAGACTATGTTTTTAGGAACAGTATTAGATGCAATCACTTTCTATCACTCCAAAAGAACGTAAACAAGAGTTTGAAGTCATTACGTAACCTCTGTACCACACCAGATGTCAAAGAGATCCTGATTAGGAATATGGCAAACAAACAAAGCAACATTAACATGGGTGAAAATGTTTCTTTAGTATGGAGTATGGTCTCCTCGAACGGCCAGCACTGCCTCACACCTGTGTGGCATTGATACAATGAGGTTAGCAATGAGTTCTTGGGGGATACGTGGCCACTCTTCCATAAGAGCAATGTGCAGCTCTGGAACAGTTGTGGGAGGTGCTGGTCTGCCTGCAATACGCCTGCCTAATGCATCCCACACATGCTCAATCGGATTTAAGTCCGGGGAGGAAGCTGGCCATTGCATACGCTCGATACCCTCCACTTCCAGCATGTCGTCCACCAAGCCAGCTCTGTGGCGTCGTGCATTATCGTCCATAAAAAGAAAAGAATCGCCTATGGCACCAGCATAAGGCACGACAAAAGGTCGGAGAATCTCATCTCTATACCTTACCGCAGTCAAAGTACCACCTTGGATGACGTAGAGGTCCGTACGTCCACCACTACTGACTCCTGTCTACACCATCAATCCACCGCCACCATATGGGGATCTTTCACGTACAAAAGCTGGATTGTTTCGTGTCCCTTTTTCTCTCCAGATGAATACACGCCGACTATCACATTCCACGTTGAATCGCGACTCATCAGAAAAAAGAACTGATCTCCATTCAGCATGCCTCCACCCACGATGTTCCTCCGCCCAGTTTCTGCGATCTCTACGGTGTTGTGGAGTTAACCTGGTACACACCATGGGCCTACGGGCATAGAGACCACTTCCATGCAGTCGATTAGGGACAGTTTGAGTTGACACCCTGCGTCCTGTTGCTGTTTGAAGTGTATTTCGCAGTTGAGTTGCATTCTGCTGTCTATTCCGACGGGCTGTTAACCCCTGAGCGCGGTTTGACGTACATATACGAGACCGGCTACCTCCCTTCTGTGCGGTCATTTAAAAGTCCATGCAGTCCATCTGCGCGGTAGTATTTTTAAACTACTCACCCAGTAACTTATTTTAGATAACTAACTAACTAACTCACTAGCACTCTCGAACCTGTAGTTCATGGCCGTGCTGACATAAGCTCTCCATACATCCCTATCCTGAGCTAATGTGTTGAAATCATCCCCTGTATGATCTACTTCCCTCAATTCATATTTAATGTTATTCTCCCATTCATTCTTGGTCTAGCAACTGGCCGTTTTCCTTCTGGTTTTCCCACAAGAAGCTTCCATACACGTCTTTCATTACCCATTCGTGACAGATGTCCTGCCCATCGCAATCTACGAGACCTAATTTATGTCATTATATCAGGCTTCCTATAAAGACCATGTAGTTATCTGTTATGTGGAGCTTATTTTAGATATATACCAAATTATTAATAAATTATATTTAGTTACATTATATTTCTAATCTTACCTTGGTTATACATATCCTTTGCTCACGGAAAGTCGATTTTAATATTGATTGTAGATCGTATTTATTTGTTTCTTCAACAATAACATTCAACAACGTATTGTCAAATATTTCCTCGAATATAGCAACAATGTCCCCACAAACATCGAACTGTGGACCACTGATGTCACAGAATGTCTCTCGTATTAAATTAAACGTGTCCATATTTTGCCATACAAAATCTGTGGACACTCCCCCTAGCCCTTTAGCAATCAAAACACGTGTAAGTGTCTGAATATGTCCCTCGTCAACACAGCAGATGTCACTATCACTTATATCGTGAGGAGATTGTGTATAGTCAAGTGCAAAGAAACTATCCTCACTATCTGATATAGACGCTAAATCACTATGTTTATCAATCTCATCTAAAATTTTGTTGACAAACTTAAAATGTTTTTCTTCTGACAACACTTGGTTTTCTGCACAGGCATGAGCCACGGTTTCACAAAGACTGCGATAATTGTTTCAAAAGAAAAGTTTGAGACCACACAATGAGACACTTTACAGATATTTATTCTTCTTCGACAAAAATAAGGCACAGGATATGTTCAGAAGAGGGTCTGGCTGAAAAAAAAGCATTTCCTTTCACTTACAAGTAGCCACCTCATTCCACTTGCCCTGTCATAAATTATGTCGTAACATGAAGGGGAATCTTTCCTTAACAGGGTGACAAAAAATAAGTTCTCCAACATGTAAAACAACCTAGTTATAGGCTTTGGAAATCATAGATGTACCACGCATGTTGACATGGCAATCTGCATGTGGATATTTAAAAGTCCTGACGTTTTAACACGTCCTTCTGCATCTGGGAAGGGAACGCAATGTTTAAATGTCCACGTTGATGGGTTAACAAGAGGTAACGGTCATCCCTTGCTGTTGTTGCCCTTGGTCGACCTTGTCCAGCTCTTCTGTGAACAGTATGTTCTTCGAAAATGATTCCAAAGTCTGGAAATCACGCTTTGAGACACCCCAATGGCTTGTGCCACTTCTTGTTGTCTGTCCAGCTTCCATCCTTCCTATGGCCCTCCAAGCCATTGGTTCAGGTAAATCACGTTGTCGTGGCATCACTGTCCCTAAGGCAAGTCATTCACTAACTGAAAACTGGACTGGATTTAAAAACAGCAACAAAACATTCACCCCCACACCGCCCTTTCACATCAACAGTACAGACCCTGCCCTCTGGTGTGGTACCGAGGTTACGTAACAACTTCAAACTCTTATTTACATTATCTTAGAGTAATAGAAAGTGATTGCATCTAATACTATTCCAAAAAACATAGTCTTAATAGGTTATTCTACAATATCCCCTAATTTTTTTGAGCAGTGTAGGTTACAATACGGAATACCTGTCTTAATAACTGTTAATGGAAAAAATAACAAATCAGAAACGTTTAATAAAGCATTAATGTAACTACAGTATTTCATAACATTAGAAGAATTAGCATCAAACCGTTAACAAAATTAGAATTTAGGCGCAGTATTTTTTTGGAAATATTTGAAGAATACTAGTTAAAGTACAGAATACGTGCCACGATAAATGTAGTGAAGTGTGGATTCACCGATCTGACGCTAGTGTTTCGTCGAAAGACCTGGGACATTCAATGGAAACTGTAATATACATAGAAAACAGAAGACGCGCAGAGTGTCATCGTTTCAAAAAATTGACACACCTTGATTATGTCACAATATCCGGAGAGGACCTACTCACCGATTCCACGCTAGTAGCCTATTTGCCCGAACATCTGGACAGTATAAAAAATAATGTAAATATAGTATAGAGCCGAATACCTGGACTACGTACGTCTTGCACCCGAATTGATATTTTATATACCTTATAATGTGTACTAATACCACATCCTATCGGAACTGTGGCCCTGGGTCGACTCAGCCTCTAACGGAAGCGAGTACCAGACGTTTGTTCTGGGGGTAAAGGCGGCCGTTACGCAGGGCTGACAACCCGGCTGACATAAAGTGCCGATTGTCTAGAAAAAAGTGGGAGCCTTAACCTTCTACTACCCCAAGGGCCTCCAGGCCTGTTGTGGGATCACTTTCTTTACTTACCACATAACATATTTTATATTTACACAATTTTGGTCTTGGGCTCTTTTTCTATTCATGTAAGGAATTAAAAATATGTATGTAGATTCATTTTATTAATATATCATATTTTAAAATTCTGATGTTAATTTGTAAAAAAATGTGCGCATAATTGTAACTATTGTTTTATACTTCAAGATTCTTTGTTACTTTTATGTAAATTAAAATTAATTTAATGTAATTTACTGTGTTTGTACTGTCGGTAACAATTATAACTTAGGATGGTGGTGTGGTAATGTTGCACTGTTGTCTTAACGAAATCCTTATACAGTAAAAATATACTATGTTTACGCAACGTTTCCTGAGGAAAGAAAGTTGTGAAACAATATTCCTATCAATATGTATTAATAATAAATTAGAATTTTGAATTATGTGTAGGGGTAATAGTTATTCCTCTGACATAGTTAAATTCTTTATAATGCGGTTTATTTCCGAGTCCAGGATAAGGCAGGTTACATACAGAGACGGCAGAATATTACTGGATTGCTGCCAATAACAGGAATTGTACCCCTTCGGATCGTTTGAATTTCACTCCTTCCCTTTTTCTGTACACCCTGGTTTCATATTCCACTACCTTCCAAATTTGACACTCTCTTTCTTTCATCTCCTTAGCTTTCAGGAAAAATGGTCAGTTTTCTTTTATGATTAACATTATCGATGTAAATTTAGAGCAATTGGGCAGTATTTGACGGGAAACCACCAGATTACTAAAGAGTAAAAAGAGGGAATATTTGAGAGAGAAGATTATTGATCTTGAAATGAACGCAAAAAATATATAAAACTATTATTCTACCAGTTATGGATACGAAACACGGATTCTTACTTTGAGGGAGGAAAGAAGATTCCGAATATTTGAGAATAAAGTTCTCAGGAAAACTTTTGATTATTATAATCAGTCTTGATAACGATAGTGTCGCTGTTGAAACGCATTGGCTGTTTTAAATGTTTAATTTGGTGATTTGGGTTTTTATTGAGTATACAGGGTGCCCTTACAAACATCTAGGACCTGTAGAGGGGAGTGAGTTGATAATATTTAGAATTGGAAATCACGCCCAAGCTTGAATCAAAAAAATGTTTTAAGGAGGTCACTGTCGTAAAAATATTTTCATGGTTTGTTATGAGGGGAATAAATGAGAGTAAGTTAATTTCTGATTTCGTGCTATAGCAGTTTGAAAACATGTTTTTAACGTGACCACTTATACAAGTTATTTATTATGAGGCGTGACACATAACATCACTTGTTTTACAATTCAACTCATTAATAACCAAAGAAACAAAATGACAATCCCGGATACACCCCACAATAAATATTTGCAGTTTTCAAAATCTCGAAAAATCTTGACTTTTTTACAAAGACACCAAGTCTTGGAATACTCGATAGGGAAATATTCGATTTAGAATAATCGCGAAGCTCTAACTTGTTGAGACATGTGACGTACGTTCAGGCAATGCTTGTTTTCAAGCTGTAGCACGGAAACTGTAAGTTTCCGGACATGGTTTCCAATTCTTAAATATTATCAACTCCGTCCCCTCTACAAGTCTTAGAAGTTTGTAAGGGGAATTTTAGAGCACCCTGTATATAATATAATTTTATCACCTAAAAGATCCTATTAATTAATTTAACACATTATTATTGTTGTAGCCTGAGCCATAGTTGCTGAATGATACCGTAGGTTACTTCATGTCCTTACATTAGCATCCGTTATATCACATAATCAAATGATTTAAATTATAGATTAGGAGTGCAAAAGTATGGGATTACTTAATTACTTTGGCAGAATATATTTTCTATCTATAGTGCATGAGACGTAAGTATATGATTGAGAGCTTATACTGCTGTACAATAATATTTTTTTTTATCTGATTCAAGGTTCTTCCCTGTACGCACAAGTTACGCTCCAGGTTTTAAGTTACTTTTCAGCAGGTGCCTTCGTTATTTCATAGTTAAAGTTGTATATTCGTAGTCAGTTTAAGTTTAAATTTATATCAGTTAGTGTCAAAAGTGTGTACATTTAACAACATGGGTAAAAACACACGTAATTCAAACAATGATTCGACAAGTTCTACGGAGGAAGCAGTGAAACGTGTGGTGAAAGAGGCGCTGCAGGATCCCGGCACTCTGCAGGTGTTTGTGTCCATGTTGCGGGACCAGGTAGTGGCGGAACTGCAGAAGACCATCGAGGACAACACTAAAGTAATTGAGGATCTGAAAAAGACCCTCGATGAAAAAGACAGAAAGATTGAGGTGTTGGAAAATAAATTAGACGATCTAGAACAATACCAGAGACGTCAATGCCTCAGAATTTTTGGTGTAAAAGAAGAGGCCGGAGAGGACACTGACCAGAAAGCCATCGAGGTGGCCAAAAAAATCGGTGTCGATCTATCAGTGACAGACATTGACAGAAGTCACCGTGTTGATGTTAATAATGCAGAAAGACCGCGGGCTATAATAGTGAAATTTGTTAGTTACCGCAAGCGCAGTGAAGTTTTTCTAAGCAAGAAAAAGTTGAAAGGAAGTGGGGTCACTGTTCGCGAGGACCTAACGAAGTGTCGCTATCGCCTGCTACAAGACAGTATACAAAAATACGGTATTCAAAATGTATGGGCAATGGACGGTGCCGTCATAGCCAAAGTAAATGGCGAAAAACGCAAAATTAGATCTTCTACGGATATCAACTAGATAGGACCTGAGTGTAAAATATGTTTACTTTATTTGTCTTTTCTTTGCTAACAATTATATTGTTAATTTATTTCTAATTTAGGTAAGTTTTAAGTTTATTATTTTTTATTTAGGACAACTTACTTGTTTTTATTTTCATTTTTTAAGTTATTTGTTTAGCTAAATTATTTTAATTTTATTAGAGTTATTACAGTACATAGTTTATTTTTACTTTCTGCTATTGGCAACATTGAGCTGACAAATGATGAATTATTTGCAACCCTTGACTCACTCACCTTCTCCAATCACCCTCTTATTGTGCAGACAGCTTTTAACACAGGTAGCAACATTCCTCAATCCCTACCATCCCCTCCAAAAACAACTACCAGTGTACTTAGGAATGCATTTTCTATTGATAAATCATCACTTAAAATCGCTCACGTAAATTCACAAAGCATTCTGTCCCACTTTGATGAGTTTGAAACCATATTTTCATCTCTTGGACTGAGCGCCATTTTAATTTCGGAAACCTGGCTCACCCCATCCATACCTTCGTCCCTTGTTCACCTAGACGGATATACACTGCTCAGAAATGACAGAATAGATAAAAGAGGTGGAGGAGTTTGTGCCTTTATATTCAAATGAGCTTAATCCAAGAATTGTCCACAAGTCCCCTTCTGTATATTCCGCTCGCCCCGAGTTCTTATTCGTAGAAATTCAAGCCAGTCTAAAAAAAATGTCTCTTATGCATTGTATACAAACCTCCAAAAATTGGGCACCTTTCGGATCTAGAAAACGCTCTGAACGATTCATTGCCTCATTATGAACACGTTATTGTCGCAGGCGATTTTAATACAAATCTTCTTCAGACTGACTCACCAGCCATACAACTTAAAAATATGTTCCAAAGCTTTAATATGACCATTGTTCCTCTCTCTGCCACACACCATAGTGCTACTTCCGACACTCTACTGGACTTAATTGTGACTACACATCCACAGAAAGTACTGCCATATGGACAAATTCCTGCTCCTGGCATATCTGCTCATGACATTGTATTCGTAGAATACTCACTCCAATGTCCTAAAAGACGCTCTAAATTGATTACGTACAAAAATTTACAAAACATAGACGATACTAAACTAAAATCAGACGCTTTAGAACTATCTTGGTATTCAATATGGAATCTTAGATCAGTTGATGAAAAAGTAGACACATTTAATACACTGATACTACAACTATACGACAGACATGCACCAGTAAAAACCCGACGATTTTCCCGCTCCCCTGCTCCCTGGATGAATGATTCAATACGTGAACTTATGTCAAAACGAGACAAAGCATACCGAACATACAGACGACATAAAAATGACGAGAACTGGCAACTGTACAAACAACTTAGAAACACAACTACACAAAACTATACGTAATGCCAAACTACGACACGCCCACAGTATAATCGGACCTGAAATAAGTGCACGGGACACTTGGCGAAAGCTCCGTGCAATGGGACTTAGACAGTTGAATCCCTCAACTGACTCTATAGACATTTCTGTAGATGACTTAAATGAACATTTTACCTCAATACCCATGACACCTCCAGACAACAAGACTAAAATAGACACTCTTAAAGACTTATCCCCATCCCCACATATAGGAAGAGATAAATTTTACTTTTACGACATTTCGCCTATAGACGTTAAAAAAGCACTCAAGCGGATTAAATCCAATACGCAAGGAACAGATAACATCAGCATTTTAATGCTAAATAAAATCATTGACATTATACTACCCACAGTGACTCATATTTTCAATGCTTCTCTTATAACTTCTATCTTCCCTATTGTATGGAAACAGTCTAGAGTTCGGCCTATACCAAAAATAAGTACACCTACTAACTGTAATGACTTCCGACGGATTAGCATCCTTCCGACATTATCTAAAGCCCTGGAATATATTGCACATAAGCAAATGACTGATTATCTCCAAGAAAATCACCTCCTTGATCCTTATCAATCCGGCTTTAGATCTGGTCATAGCACAATATCTCCAAGAAAATCACCTCCTTGATCCTTATCAATCCGGCTTTAGATCTGGTCATAGCACAACCACAGCTTTGCTAAAAATTACCGAAGATATTCGTGAAGCCGTGGACAGACGTCAATTGACTCCTTTAACCTTACTTGACTTCAGCAAAGCTTTTGACACAGTAGACCACGACTTACTTATGATAAAGCTCAAGCACCTACATTTGTCTGACAGCGCTGTATCCTGGTTTGACTCATACCTGCACGGTCGTCAACAATACGTTTCATTAAACTCTAGATCTTCGACTTGGCGTAACGTGCCGGCTGGAGTCCCCCAGGGCAGTGTTCTCGGACCTCTTCTTTTCTCAATCTACATAAATGATTTGCCAACTGTACTAAAGCACTGCCGTTATCACCTCTATGCTGATGATCTCCAAATTTACCTACATTCACCTCCTCATTCTCTCTATAACAGCTTGATGAAAATGAATGACGATCTCATATCCATCTTTAACTGGTCTTCAAGTATCGGTCTAAATCTAAATCCTAACAAGTCACAAGTAATTCTAATGGGACAACAAAGACTGCTTACAACCTTTGACATATCTACACTTCCAAACATTACTATAAATAATATAATTATCCCTTATTCTTCTTCAGTAATAGATCTTGGACTACATCTAGACGCAAATTTAACCTGGCAAACACAAGTGAAACACATATGTAAAAAGACTTTCTCCATCTTACATTATCTTAGACGTTTAAAGAATTTTCTCCCAGTTTCGTTAAAACAAATCCTAGTGCAGAATCTTGTGTTACCACACTTCGATTATTGTGACATTATATATAATGATCTAAACTATGCCTTGTTGCAGAGACTGCAGCGTGTTCATAATGCTTGCATTCGATTCATTTTCAATATCCGCCGTTATGACCATATTTCCGAACACTTTAATAACCTGTCTTGGCTCCGTCTTACTGACAGACGTAAATTGCACTCTCTTTCGCTACTTTTCAAGCTTCTGAATTCCTACATTGCTACTTACCTGGCGTCCAGATTTGAGAAGTTATCCTCCTACCACAATATTGACACTAGGTCACAAGATAGCAGTCTGCTAACAATTCCTCTTCATAGCACTTCCTCCTATTCTACTTCCTTCACAGTAGCCTCCGCCCGCTCCTGGAATCTCCTTCTTCAAGATATCAGGGGTTGCCGCACACTTGGCACCTTTAAGTCACGCTTATACAGTTAGGGGAACGTGGGGCAGGATGGGGTATCTAATGTTTGATCCAATGTATTTTACATTATAAATGAGTAAAATTTTGTTCTCTGATATGGATATGTTCATTGGTATTTAATAAACAGAAAAACATTATCACATTACAAATTAATAAAAAATTCGGGGATATACATCCAATAAAACTAGAGCAAAACATTTGCCCCGTTGTGCCCCATGGATGGGGCAGAATGGGGTACTAATTTTTTATTTGTATTTTGCATTACTAATTAATAATATTTATCAGTAAACTTATAAACTATAGCACAATGATTCATTTTTCACAAAATACACAAACATGAGTGGCATCATCATCATCACTATCGACTCCAGCACAAGAGTTGTGAGTCCACTGAAGACAAGAAGGACATCTAATCCAGCCTTCTTCTGAAGAGTCATGACAGTAGAGACAATCATCTTCCTCAACGTCATTTTTGGCAGAGCCAGAATGATTTTTCGAACTAGGTAGGTTTAACCTGACTGCCTTAACTTTGGATGGTCCTGGTTTCGAGTCACTTTCTGGTAAAGGAAAACGTCTTTTCTAATTTATCCTTTTCAGAATGTTGCAGTGCACTTCTCTATGTTGATGCTGTCAAAATTGCACTTTCGCCTCGATTTTTTTAAACTCGCTTGTTCTTTTGAGACCCTTTTGGAATGGGTGTGATATCTGGGCTGGCACTTTGAAAATGACTGTGGTTTGGCAACTCTAGATTTTCAGGCAAGGAAAATGTTTCTGACGTCAGTTGTTCCTGAGGTTTGGAAGTGTTGCCTTGCTATTATTAACAGAAGCAATCTGAATGTCTGTTGTTGAAGAAGGCAAGAAATCTGCATCATCAAAAACATTCACATTAACTAGCCATATCCCAGTTTTTTCGAAAATCATTGACGGCTGTAGCCATTGTTGAGGCACGTACGTAAGCACTACCCGTTCCGCCAGTTGGAAGGCAAGTCCTCGAAATTCATTTACACTGAGGCCGAAGAGTTGGGCTTCCATTTTTTTAGGTATTCAAGTTCGGTTTCCTGCTCTTCACTAAAAACGCAGGAGAAATTTTCCATCGATTTCCTTACTGTGTAATCCACATTTTCTCTCTTTTTCTTCACGTGTCGTTCCAGAGCTGTTTGAGGCACTTGGAATTGACCAGCTGCCGTTTTGTACACCATTGATCCATTTGTAACCGCATTAACGGCTTCTGGCATATACACAAGGGACAATTCTTCTCTATGTGTCTTATTTTTATAATTCCTCACCATTTTGAAACTACACAGAGGAAAAGAGTCAGTCAGTAATATGAAGACCGCATGGGGCAAGACGGGGTAGTACCCTGTCTTGCCCCACCCCATTCTGCCCCACGAACTCAATTATAATTTATGACGTTATGACCGGATTATTTTGAAACAAAACCTAATGCAATAAACATGTTTAGAAAGAAAATGGAATAATCTTTAACACAGTAATAATTAGATATTATTCAAATGAAGCTTAGATGTATTTGCATGCACTGAAGAGAAGGTGTAATATTGCAAAAATCTCTTCACAACTGACCACACAAGCAAAAAAGTAACAAAGACTTCACCGATGGCGAAAAACTGATCTGTACAAGCAGCTGAGACGTTACAGAGATACTTTTGAGAAATTCCGATATAACGTGCCACATACTGGGAGAAAAATACACGTACCCCATTCTGCCCCACTACCCCATTCTGCCCCCTGTTCCCCTACCTGTTGTCTAATAATTAATTTTTCTCTATTTATTTAATTTTATACTATGTCATTAATCTTTTCCTCGTTTTTTTTATATATCTTGTACATATTATATATTTAATTCGTTAAATTTAGAGTAAATCAAAATACATTATAAATATTAATTGTATTGTATTCATAACTTGTAATCGTTTATATATATATATATATATATATATATATATATATTGTAATTTAGATTTAAGACTTTTCTTTTGTATTTTTTTTTAAACCTGGTTGAGTGGTAGACAAGGCCTTAAGGCCTTAACTCTGCCAGGTAAAATAAAGCTATTTTTATTATTATTATTATTATTATTATTATTATTATATTTAAATCTCACGCTCTATAATTCTATGTTTTTTAATTTGTATATTTACTTGTATTTGGTGTAAGTTATTTAATTATTATTAATTTAAATAGTATGTGTAAGCATGGGCGTAGCGAGATGGGTGCAGGGGGTGCCCCGCGCACCCCCTTGATTTTTGACAAATTAACACTAGATAGAATAAGATTAAATTAAATAGGATAATAGCTGCAGAAATGAAGCTATTAAGACCTTTACCGAGTTATACGCTTTATGACCACATGCGTAATGAAGATATCCGCAAAGCTCTCAACACACCAGCAATAACTGTAACCATTCAAAAATATCAAAATAATTGTCATGAACACCTTCTTAGAATGCCAAACAATAGACTACCTCTGCAGCTTTTAAACTACAGGCCCACAGGGCGAAGAGACCCAGGAAGACCTAAGAAGAGATGGAGGGATCAATTTCTTTCCTGAAGCGGAACAGGCCAATGGCCTAATCCATGCCCGCCATAAAGAAAGAATAAGATTTTCTTCTAAGCGAAATTAGATGTAGAATATTAAAAATAGATGTAAAAAATAATAAGCCCGAGAAACCCAATCGATATGATACATCAATTTATCAAATATCTGTTCCAGTGGACATAAGCATCGCCAGTACGCGAGACAATTCTAGACCTCTTATGAACGGCTAACGCAGCATTCACTTCTGGAATTTCAGCTGAGTAAGCTTACCTGAGTTTGTTTATCGACGCCTAGAGGCTTATAAAAGCTTCGCCTGATCTTGACTTTTGCCTCACTCACTTCTACAATGAATTTTTTTACAGCCGTATATTGGCCAACGCCCATTTACTGTAATTGGTCAAAGGTTCGCCATGCCTATGTCTCGTATTTTTTAGTATGATCGATAGGCTCAGATAATAATCCAAGTTACATATTGTTTAGTCGAAGGTTCTAGACTCATACTTTAACATCGAACTACGCGTATTCGTGCGTGTATGCATAAAAATGGACATAAGACATTTCTTTGGCAAGTATCTACACAAGTTGCAGCATTGCAATATTATTTTTTCCCAGATAGTGTAGAATTTATCACATCCGAAGAAGAAGATATACCCAACTAATAATATTGGCAACTGGTTCTGGAAAACAGCAACATTTAAAACGGAAATTCTATCATTGTTGGATCAAATGGTATAGGCCTACATCCTGGCTAAAGTATTCCGGAAGACTGAAAGGTGCACTCTGTATATATTGTGTTCTATTCTCCCCACATATTGTGAGGGACGTTAAAGTGCCATTCATAGTTAGATCCTTCCAAATGTTTTTCAAAATGCATGAATTCGTCAAAAAAACTTTGTGAGAGTCGCTGGCATGTGAAAGCCGCGCGGTTAGCACGCTTGTTTTCAAGTGAGGTCCCTGTTAGCCAAAAACTGGTAAGTGGCTATAAGAAGATTGCGGCGGGTAACTTGAAATACTTGTCTTCCATCTTAGATACCATTATCTTCTGTGGCTTGCGTGACTTGTATTTAAAGGGTAAAACACCGGACGAAGGCGTCTTCAGGAATTTGATTAAGTAGAGAATTAATGCCAGTGATATAAGCATAAAACCTCATTTAAACGCCAAGAATGCTACCTACCCTTTTCCACAAATTAAAAATGAATTGATTGAATTATGCGACTTGAGGCAAAGAAAACGATTGCGGATGATGTAAAACCTCCCGGCGCTTGCAGTGTTTTACCTGATAAAAGCTGTTACATTTCTGGAAAGGAGCTATTGCCCATTAGTGCGCGGCTTTTTGTTGACAAACTAAATAAAATTCGAGAAGAGTTTTTGGGCTTTGTTGACTGAAAAGAATGGATGCCCAATCAAGTGCTGTAGAAATTGAGTTTTTTTCAAAGAGACCGACATTGATCCGCGCAAGTGTGTCGGTCAGGGCTATGACGGCTGCTCAACAATGACAGGAAAAGACAACGGGGTCCATAAACACCTGCGCGAGGTTTTCCCAAAAGTATTTACTTCCACTGCGCGAGCCACAAAATCATTCTTGTGGCCTAAATGATTTGAATAGTGTCCCCGAGGTTAGAAACAAGATAGCCACAATTAAGGATATTATAAACTTTTTTGAGAGTCGCCGTTGAGAAGACAGCAGGTCAGAAGCATCGTCATGCTCTGCGAACACGTTGGTCGCAAAAATATGGAAGTATTGTGATATTTAAGAAACACTTTTTCGAATTGATGAACGGCCTCAAATTGATTGCCGTAGAAGAAAACACATCAAGCCGAAAACAAGCTGATCAGTTGCATGCTGCTGCAAGTAGAAGTACTTTCATCTTTTGTTTGTGCCTGACACAAACATATTCTAGTTATTAGGAACCTATCGTAAATTCGCTGCTAACAGTGGTTATAGATTTAATTAAATGTACGGTTCATGTTGATAGCATTAAAAGCATGGTAATAGATCATCGCAAAAAAAAAAGTTATTAGATTTTCGAAGGCATTATGAAAGAGATGGTGACTATTGCTTCTGAGCTAGGTGTAGAAATCACACTATCAAGAATATCCAATAAGCAGACACATCGAGCTAATCCACAATGTAATCCCGAAGATTACTTTAAGGTGGCCATTTTAAATCCCTAATTGGATTCCTTTCACACAACTTTGTCATACACATTTTAAAACAAGAGGAGCCTGCGTTTGAACTTAAATGCTGCACCCTAAGAACCTAAAAAATCTTTGAATGATGTCCAAGCAAAAGCGAGTAAAATTTCAATCTTATAAAATCTTGGGTTTTTTCCACAGAAATTGAACTATGACACCGTATGGATGAAACGAAGTGACAAGGATAAAGGTGATTTCGTTAACATCGTGGACGAGTGCGATTTTTTGTCATCCATCTAAAAGCAATTGTAATATGCATGTCTTTACCGTGCACTATGGCGTCGATTGAACGCACTTTCAGCACCCTAAGAAGAGTGGAGGCATTGTGCCGTTCTACAATGACAGAAAATCGCCTTAATGGCTTCTGTATGCTCAGTCTGCACAAAAAAGTATTAAAAATGATACTGAAAATTTCAAACAAAATTTGTCAAACGAAAAGGCGAGTCTGTGTGTGTAGTTGTACTTTATTAGTAAAATGTAGCTACTAGTTTTAACACTATTAAGTATAAAAATTAAGTAGCAATATTGACAAAATAAATTCAGTTCTCCAAAGCCTAAAAATGATTCAATATTACGCTATTATTCTTCATATTTTCTCTTCAATAACGCTGTAGTTTTCTTCCGAAATATATTGAAGTTAGTTTAAAAAATAAAGGTAGTATTTTGTATTTGTTCGTTTGTACCCGGAAGGTATACAGTCGAAAAAAAAATACACCCCTTAATCCAATGCTCGCTATGCCCATGTGTGTAAGATAATGGTTCTAAAATATACTGATGCCACTTGGTGACATATACCAAGAGAACACGATACTTGCAAAATAACTATGGAAAACTAACTACAAGGTAAAATGTCATTGGCCAGACCAAAATTATTCAGGAAAGGCCAGGTGCATCAAGATCTCAGACAAGTAGATGGCAACTTGGAAGAAGCGGACAAGTTACTTTGTAAATCTCAGAACTGATCTCATGTTAGTAATTATTCTTTGTTGAAAATGTTTCAGAAATCCTTATCTTTTCAAGATTAGCCTCTCACTTTACAGATACATTCAGGCCTGTTTTCAAGAACCAGGCTTTCTGCGAAGAGTGACTCTGTCTGTCTCTCCGTGGTTAATTATGTGGGTCATGCAGAACCTATTCTAACTGGCTCACTCTATTCAACATCATGTGCTAACAAGATACTTATTACAAAAAAGTTTTCAGGAACACATTGAAAGATGATAACCTCAACTTATGGAAAACGGAGATGGCATGGCATACAGAGCTTGGTTCTTGAATAGCAGTCTTACATGCCTTTCGTTATCCATGCTTTATTTGTTGACACAGTGTATTGGGAGAGGAAAATTTAACTTTGGATCACACATATATTTTTCTGTCTAGTTACGTTAAGACAAAAATAGTGAAAATCGGTTGATTCTTTTGTGATCATCTCATAGACCTTTTGCGCTCTTTTGAAGTTGGTAACCCAGGACTAATGTTTCTAGGTTAGATGTTTGTTTGGTGGCATCTTATAAGAATAGTGTATGTTCTTGGTTAAAAAATTGTTTCTCTAAAAAAGTATAAATTTTGTATTATTCCGTGTGTTGTGGGTTTTATTCACTCTCAAAGCTTTGAGTTTGAATTACATTTCTTGAACTCACTCTGGTAGAGAAATTGCCCTAAACTCTGGATAGACTGTAAAGCTAATTAAAATTCAAAGTTAGTGAGTAAAATTATAAAACTTCGTGACTTTCTTCATTACAACAATGTTTTTATCGTTGTCTACCGCATAAGACCAATGAAGCCTTTGAGTAAAGAAATGGGCTGTGTCCACTTTTATGTATTTAAAACTAAGCATATATTCTGATAGCTCAAGAGTATATGTGTCCATAAAAAAATATGGATCATGTCCACAAATTTGACTTTTCCTTGTGTACTTGTAAGAGGTGAGAGCATTTTGTTTAGTATTATAGCGGGCCATGTCCAACAGCTGATATAGATGGTGGTGTCTGAATTGGATTTTGCAGTTTCAGTGATTCTGGAAGTGATAAGAGTAAGTATATATGGTGTAATATAACCTATACTTTTTTATTTTTAAACAAATCAAATAATTTAGATGCATTTTGGTTGTATTAAAGGTGATTCATTTTAAAACTGTAATGTTCCAGCATGTGAACCGTGTGAAGGCCAGTGTGATTACTCTAGATCTAGTGCAGAGAATCATAGCTGTACTGATGTGGATGATCCTGATCAAAATGGTACCAGTGAATTAGGTAATGTAATGAAACATTATGCCATTATAATATTAATACTAGCAGAGTAATTATCTCTTTTTAAGCTAATTTTATTGTTTTGTTGTAGGCTTATCAGAGATTGGCAGGGGTTAAAAATGAAAAAGGCAACCAAATAAGTGCAATGATAATATGTGTAAGACTCAAAAATTCAGATAAGGCCTATATAACTAAGAGAGAAAGATATGTTACAGAGAAACATGTTCCTACCTTTCTAACATATATGTTGGAATGACTGTATCAGTAAGTTGGCTACAGAAGACATCTCACACTTCATTTTGGGCTTTGGGTAATGTGAAAAGAGGTAGCACACTATAGAGAAGGAAGGAAAAGCTGATAAAACAGACCAGAATAAACCAAAATCAATTTCATGTACCTTGGCTGTGTATTCTAAAATGGATATGTTATAGTATGCAAGTCATATTTCTTACAATTATTTTAAATCAGCAATGGTCGACTTGCCAGGGTTGTGAAAACTTCAATTGGTGGATTGACAAAATTAGATGGGAGGGGGAATCACAATCATCAAAATATTGACAAAACGTCTACTAAGGAGCATATTTGTTCCTCTCCAACTTATGTTAGTCATTATACCAGAAGTCACCATAAAGCAGGGAATGAGAGGAAATATCTGTATTCCAAATTATGTAAAACTTTTATTTATAATTAAGCAAGGAATGAAATATGTATGTAGCTAATGCTCTGGAGTTGACAAAGTTATTCTCCTTGGGAATGAAATATTGAACCAATTAAAGAATGGACTTACAGAAAATGTTTGAATGAAGATTTTAATCTCTCTTTCTACATCCCCAAAATGTACACTTGTTAAAATGTGATAAATTTAAAGATATACAAATAGGAAAATGCTCAAGAAAAAGAAGCCTGGTAATTGCTAATAACCATCATCTTGGACAGACAGAGGCTGCAGGAATTAGCATGAGAAGTGTAAAAATGAAGTATCTGCAGAATCACTTGTTTTCAGTTTTGACTTGGAGAAAATATTGCCCTGGCCTGCTATTTCAAGAGATTTGGTATACTATTGTAGATTGCTTCAAGTGATTCATGGTCTTAGCAGTGATGAAGCTACAATATTTATGTGACATGAAGCTATGGCTTCAAGAGGTCCTCATGAAATTGGTTCTTAAATATATTGTAATATGTTTCTACAGTTGTGTAGGTTGCAACTTCAAAATGGCCATAGTAGAATGTTTTCTTGTAACGAAAGGAGCAAGGATTTTTGAACAAAAATTCACGAGATGTGGCCACACTTTTCGGCCAAATTATGCCAATTTTGGTGTCATTGAAAGAGGTTGCCGCAAAACATGATTTATACATTCCTGATCATTGGATGAAATTGGCATCCAAATCTATGAGAAGAACCTCTTTCAATGTGCAGAGAATCCAGAAAAGTGATAGTGTCACTTGTTGATTGAGTAAAAGATGTCGCAATTTGCAGACATAAGATTGTTGAAGTACATCAGGTTAAATGGTTACAGAATCAATACCTACACCTAGAATCTAGAGAATCAATGATAATGAAAATCAAATATCCATTAATTAACTTAGAAGGTTGGAAAATAGAGGAGTTTGCTAGAAGAATGAGAGGTTTTCCTTCATCCACAAGTGGATTTGATCCAGTCATTTTATATGCAGAAGGAAGAAAATTCACTGCAGTTAAAGTGAATGATCTCAAGCATTCAGTACCTTACATACCAACCATGCATCAAAGTTTTTCCAGAATCTTGCATTCCAGGAGCATAGCAAAGATGAAGCTGATAATTTTGTTTTGGAAGAGTGTCAGGAGAATGATGAAATAAATATTTAAAATGTCCAATGCAAAATAAATGTGATTTGATAACTGTTATGATTTTTAATGTCAAAATGTGTGTTATCGAGGGTCAATAAGAGTAAAATAAACATGTACCAATGTTTTTCTGAACTTCTACCACTTGATATTTAGAAAGACATAGATATTGTGCCACTATGAGTAATGAAAATTATTTATATTTATAATTGTATTTTTATAGTATTGTATTAAACATATTTTCTCTATGTATTATATTAATATTCTACGACATGAATCGGTTTATATAAAAGCATGCAGTTTTCTGTAAAAGTGACATAATAGATGTGGTCCATTATTTTACTCAAGGGATCAATTAAACTTTAACATTGAACTATTTTGTAGAATTGAATAATTCTAAGATCATAACTTCAATAGTAACTTATTCCCGTAATCACTAATCTATTGAGATATTGTGTGACAATACAAATGGGATATGATTAATCCCCAATTTTGTCTAAATTACTAAACAATTAACATTTATGAGATGTGGAGAAAATATTGTGTGCCACAGAGTAATTATCAAGCAAGTGACACTAGAAAAGTGAGGGAATTTGCACATAGCAAGGAGAGTGCAGCTGAAGTAGTGCATACTTCATACAGTTGACAAAGACATATTCAGCAGAAAACCCAGACAGAGAGAACACACAATTACTTTTACAAACATTATTATTAAAAGTTTGACAACTCTGTGAGGAGAACAGATATTTCTTATTCGCTTCATATTTTTATTTTGCCTTTAAGTAATTTTTCAATGTTATCAAGTTATCTTAATTTTGTAATTTAATGGATCAAACTCGCATTGATTGAATGTTCAAACTTTAATATAAGGCAATAGTGATATTAAAGTAATGTTCCAATAAGTATCCACAATAGAAAATAGTTTAATGCAAGCAATGACAGAGGGTAAAAAAAAAAGAATAATTGAGTAGATGTAATCACCATCTTGCCTCACTTTCATGGCTTCTAAGTCTTCAAATAATTACACACAGAACACATTGTAGTGTTAAGATCAACCTGCTTTTGTAAGTCTTGTCTATCAACTGATAAAGAATTTGAGCAGAAAAAATGTAAAATTAATGTTAATATTTAAATAATTATTAAATTTAATGCTGGACACCTTAATTTAGAGTTTAACTTTCCATTTTGCTTAAGAGTTAATGAAGGAAATTGACAATTTAAAATAAAATGTACTGGATCGAAATGTCTATATCGAATTCACTTGAACTTGCCGTATTTATTATTTTATTTTTAGTCTCTATAAAATTGTTTTAAATAGTGGAGCAGTACGTTGAAGGCTGGGAGTAATATCACTGTAGTTCGCTGTTTTAATTATTGTGAATTGTTTGTTTGTCCTGCCTCGGTAGCTAGTCTGTTCCTGTTGTTTCAGGGTGAGCGCTGAGACTCCTATCTATATAGGGTTCGGAAGGAGAATTGCGTGGGAACAGACAATCACGAATAATGAAAGTAACTTTATTTTATTTAATTAATGAAGTAAGCTCTTAAAATACACTCGATACATTTTGCACCGTTGAATTGGTGTTGACTTTCGATGCACGAGGACTGTCACTTTAAGCTTAAGAATGATTAATTTTACAGAAATTTCTAATTCCCACGACTTAGATCCCTTCTCGAGTACCGAACCTATGAAATCTCTGATATGTCTTCTCCCTACGAACTGTTGAGTATAAGTAAGTTAATTTGTCCTCATGAGTTTTGTATCTAAGTCAGGACCCTTTGTTCCCATATATGGTCGTATACCCTAACTCTGATTTTTATTGGTTAGAATATTCAATCACATGTCTTCTAAGGACGCAAATATTTTATTTAAACTCCCACCTACATTTTGTAATTTTATTCTCACGGCTAGGGAGCGTGTTTATCAGTTTGGGCTTTCCGCGATTGTAAATTTTGGAGTTTGACGTTTTCTCCCAAACGTGATTTTTCAAGCTAGACCCAGCTTAAGGATTTCAGGTCTAATTTGAGGGGTTACATATTTATGACTTCTTGTTACTTAGGTTTTAAACCGCTCCTTTGTGAGACTAGTTACCAATACGATATTTATTTAATTTACATTTTAAACTACATTCAGTTCCTTCCTTGTTTATTCATTAATCATATTTCTTAATCACTATGCTAGATTAGGGCCGTATCTTATTCACTACAATAGCTTGTTACAATGACATTGAACAAAACATATTTTAGTGTGACAGTAGGCTACAGACATTTTTATGCAATCACTATATAGTTCTTTGTTTTACCAGAAAAATCTCAAAAATATCTGTGAGCAGGCAGAGACACAAAAAGGGGTGAGCTGCACTTGCAATTTTTCCAAGTGGAATTTGATTTGTACAGAAGACACATGCCACTGTATTTTTCAGATGCATCTAACTATTGTTTCTCATAGGGGATTTCTATGCATACTGGAATTCATAAAATCTACCATAAGGAGTAAGAGAAATGCATGCAGGAAAATTACATTTTCAGAATTGTCAGGTTTATTTGAAATGTTTGGATAGACTCTATGTAGCTCGTCTCCCTTGACACTACACTTCTGAATATTAATTAACGTGCATTTGTGATTAAAATTATAACTAAATGTTGCCTTGTTTGGTAATAAGAATATTATTAATGTTATGGTTGGTTGATGTGAGAGTTTGAATTTAATGTTAGATAAACTAGAGGGGAAGTAGCCAGTAGGTGAGCCAATAATGGGTGGGATGATTTGAGGAAGGAGAATTGTATTAGGAAAATTAAAAAAAAAAACATTAGCTCAAGATAGGAATGTATGGTGAGCTTGTGTCTGAGAGATCATAAACCTCTAGGTTTGATAGTGCCAGTGCGTTAGTTAATACAAATTTTGAGGATTTAATATTTTTCCCTGCCTATAGCATAGCATATTTGAGTATAACATCTAAAAATGGAATCCACTTGTAGCTACTTGAATTGAGAAGTAGGGAAATCCAATTAAGAAATCTGAAATTATTTAGATTGTCATCTGCTAGCCAATAACTGCAAGTAGTTTAATAATTAAGACATTTTATTTGTACATTCTTCTTAAAAAAAAAAGCAAGTAATTTATTTGGCATTAGCTCCCTAGAGCTATTGTGACAAACATTTGTTTATTTTTGTCTATATTTACTACTTGTTTTTTTTTATTTTCCTTCCTTTTTTTGTCTATTTGTATATGTGTTTTTTCCTGCATTTTTTGTAATTTATGCCTGTATGTTTTTTTTTTGTCTCTCTCTCTCTCTCTCTCTCTCTCTCTCTCTCTCTCTCTGTGTATGTATTTTTGTAGATTAAACTTCTTTTCTCTGTCTAAATGTATGTTTAAATGATGTATCTCATTTGCTTAAATGTAATTTGAATTATTTAATTTAAAAGTTTGTCCTGGTGGACCACGATTGTCTGTAATTATGCTTGGAGGTTCAAACATGGTAGGAAATGATTTTTTGATATAAAAATCCAGATTATTAATTCTTTTGTAAGGGAAATGCTCATCTTGTAGGTATACTGAATGTAAAAAAATCTTGGTTTTTTCATGTATAATTTATAATTTGTGGTGTTTGATGACCTCAGCTGTTGAAGAATGTCATTAAGTAAAACACTAGTTTAAAGTATTGGAGTACATATTAGTCGCGTAAAATTTGGATTGATTTTCATGGAATTAGCTCCACAGACATTTGCACAAAATTTAAAAATCCAATTTATTTATTTTACAGAATTTCATTGATTCTTCACAAATAATTTGCTGGTAATAAAGTTTTTTCCTTACAGTTTATTTGATCATCTTGTTCTTTCAACTGGATGACGATTTCGCATAGATTATCATCTTGTCTTCACTCTGGAGATCATTTCACTGGTTCACAACCCAGACACAACTAGAACTGACTGGTCTGACCTTTGTATCCTCTTATAGATATGTATGTTTGTATGATGGCCAGAACCTTCTGGAATTACATTAGGGACATTTTTTTGGGACAAATACTAGAGAATCAACCATTCCAGAATGAAGGTGTAGACATGTGCACATTTCTTTGCAGATTGACTGATTTTGAGTTATCAGCTCACAAATCTTTCTCTAGTATACAAAAGGTGAGACCCAATGCTCACTGCTGCCCCTGAAAACAAAAGCCAACCCAATAATGTGTCAAACTACGTTGAATTTTAATTAAAATTGTAATTGTATTTAAACCATCATACATATGGTAGGAATAAATTATGTGAACTTTAATTTATTTTACTTTTTTTTTTAATTTGAATACAATATTCAGTGGCGGAGGATCCACTGTTAGACCGGCTAACACTTTCAAAAGTTAGAATTAAACTCTTTGATTTTTAATTAAAACGAAACATAACACCGGAACGAGATGCAACAATGCATTGATAGTAGTCTAAATGTTGTCAACAGTAGTAATAAAATAATGTATATTGTATGCGTTGCGTATATACTGTAGCATTCCAATAGTATACAATGTGTTTCAACGTGTTTAAATCCCCACCGCACACTGTTAGCCATCCTCCCGTGGCTAACAAGTCAAGAAGGAATCCCTGATGGAACGAGATCTTGAGAATATTTTGCGCAGTCGCATTCAAGCTGAACGGTAGTACATCGTGCTGCATTTCAAGCCGAGTACCAGGCTGCGCCATGCTACTCTGTAGCTACCGTAGCTACCTTGTTAGCACTCTAGAAACAGCTAACAGCGAGGTTTCGGTTGCTCCGAGTAAGTCCTGTGTACACGTAGTGCTTCTGAGCGTATCAAATGCAGTAATTAAACCACTAAAGAAATATTATCATGATAGAGGAATGTCTTTGATTTATTAAAGACTTGATAAGTCATCCCTTTACCTGCAGAAGCTTACTTAAAAATAAAAAAGTTATAAAGACGAACTCTTGATTTAAATAAAATTATAAGTCAAAAGAAAAACAAAAGTGCGTCGTATAATGACGGATATGAAGGTTGGTATGAACATGACACATGGTTGCAGGAAGTCACGTTCCCTTTACTGTTAGCCCTGCCTTCTATTTTCGACGGAGACAAATGTTTGGTCAAAAAAGGAGATTTCTGATGTAGATAGTTTTCATGTACTGAAAAACGGCATGAACTATCTGAAGTCCATGTTAATTGTGAAATAGCGCTACATAAGTATGGTAACTAGAATTGAAGAGTTCCAAAGCCGGGCTATCAAAATTAATATGGATAAGCATAACGAAAACGTTGAAGCAAACAGGTACTGTACATTGTTAGCTGCCTAATGGACGCTGTGTGTTTCTTAGCCGAACAAGAGCTGCCATTTAGGGGTCATCTAGGAAACTCCGAATCTAACAAAAGAGGTAGGGCCTAATTATATTGAATTGTTGCACTATAGATGAGAAATTAAATGGTTTGAAAATGTTTACTGTGTTCATTGACACATCATGTGATGTTCAAAACGAGTTAATATGCACTATGTTCGCTACTTTATTCAATAAAATAAAACGAGATCTCCCCCTTAGTACCTTTAATAGAAGAGGAGACAATCGACGCGACGTACAGAGCTCACTTATAATATCTAGAAACCAGCTGGAAATGGAGACGAATAACTGTGTTTTAAAATCATGAATTTATATATCACACGCTTTATATTAGCTTGACCTGTATCTATCTATGTAACGGAATCTTTCAACGCGATTTTCACCCACTTAAAATCATTGGATCGACTTGAAACTTTGTATACTTATAAAGGACCCGTGACAATGCAATAATTTCATTTTTTTTTCTAAAATCCTGGCCAGAATCGTCAGAAATCAAAAAAGTGTCTTTGTATCTACGTAACGGAATCTTTGAACACGATTTTCACCCACTTATAAACATTGACTTGAAACTTTGTCCACTTGTAAAGGATCCGTGACAATAGAATAATTTCATATTTCGTTTGTAAAATCCTGGCCAGAATCATCAGAAAATCAAAAAAATGAAAACTGGTATAATAGGTTGCGGACTTGTCGACTTTTTAGTCAATCGTTGTAAGAGCTCAGTTGGTAGAGCGGTGAACTTTAGTGGTATATAATTTCAGTAATCCATAGATCGCTGGTTGAAATCCGGCTGGGAGGATTTTTTTTTAGAAGAGTATTACTTTTAGCTCATACTACAATAGTATCGTATTTAAAGATATTTACATTTTTATCTTATTCTGTAAAATATTAATACTAAAAAGAAATAAAAAATAAATAATAGTTTTAAAAACCCAAATCAACACGCTCTATTAGAAAACCGAACTAAAAAATGAAAAATAATTTTAATTTCCAACACGCTTGAGATAAAATTAAAATGGTCAACAAAAAAATCATCTCCAACACATATAGAATAAAACTAGAGTTATCAACAAAAAAGAAAATAATTTTACCGTCAAAAGCGTGACGTGCTTTTTATGATTTTTACATTTTCTCCCTAGAGACTTTACTTTTACCAATATCTGTATATTATCAAATATATTAATTTATATAGAGCACCCCACGCTTTTGATGGTAAAATTTTATTTTTTGTTGATAACTCAAGTTTTATTTTATATGTGGTGATGTTTTTTTTTACCACTTTAATTTTATCCCAAGCGTGTTGGAAATTAAAATTATTTTTCATTTTTAAGTTCGGTTTTCTAATAAAGCGTGTTGTTTTAGTTTTTTTAAAACTATTATTTATTTAATGAACTATTAATATGTCCAAATACCCCCTTCGATTTCCTAAGCCCTATACATATAGTAGTACGGTGTAATATATTTGAATCTCCAAACATTTCATGTCGTTCTTTTTAGAACTTTGTTTGTTTACTGATTAGAAATAATATAATAAGCACAATATTATATCCATATCACTGCAAAAAAAAAAAAAAAAAAAAAGACGACGTCTAACACCAGTCGAAGTTCCACGCTCCACTACTGACAAAATTGTATGAATAATAAACATTTTCTATTGTGGATCGTGCACTATGGCAGTTGTAGGAAATAAAATGTAAGTTTTCTTATGAGTTTTATTTTTTTTATTTTTCGGTTTCTTTTTAAAGGTATTTATTTAATGTAGCTGTAAATTTTATTGTAAGATTGTATTCAGTTTTAGTGTATCTATATAAGCATTTTCCTGCAATTGAATCAAGACTTGGTATTTTTAAAAAGTTGATTAGATTTAGTATTGTTCTTTATTTTCTAATGTAGATAATATGCAAAATGGAATTAGTGAGTCTTTAAACTTCTATGAGTTCAGCATGTGAGAATTGTAGATCTATGTTGTCATAGCAACTCATTCATTCTTAAACAACAGTAAATTACTATGTGGTCATCCCCTTGCCCTCCTGCCCGTAAACTCTAAAATTCTTGAAATGTTGCAAATTCTTCAACATTTGTTTCAATGTGTTTAGTTATAATTTTTTTGCCAATATTTGTATTCAGTTAATTAGTAAGTGCCTTTGTTATATTTGTTGTTAAAGATTGTGTAAAGTAATAGCACTACAGGCTTTAAGGGACCCTTAAGGTAGTATAAAGTTAAGACTTTTACCTTTCCAAGCAATTGAGATGAGATGTCAACCATGTTTGTTTGCTGCCTTTATTCCCAGAATAAGTGTTTATTTCCATTAGGGCCGATTCGTTGTTCTCTTCTTGATCCGCTCTTCTCTTTTTGATCCGTTCTTCTCTTTATGAACAGTTCTTCTCTTTTTGGTCGCCTCGTTTTCTTTTTGGTCGCCTCGCTTTCTTTTTGATCTCCTCGTTTTCTTTTTGATCGCCTCGCTTTCTTTTTTACCATCTCTTCTCGATTTCATTATCTTTTTCATCATCTCTATCTTTTTTGTCATATCCTTCTCTTTCCCGTAACTTCCGTTATTTTCAATTACCTCTTCTCTTTTCAACCCCCTGTTCTCTTTTTGGTCACCTCATTTTCTTTTAGACCAATTCTTCTCGTTTTGTTACCTCATTCTCTATTTTACATCACGTCATTCTCTTTTTTTTCATCACCTCTTCTCTTTTCAAGTCGCCTCTTCTTCTCTTTTCAAGTCGCCTCTTCTTCTCTTTTCAAGTCGCCTCTTCTTCTCTTTTCAAGTCGCCTCTTCTTCTCTTTTCAAGTCGCCTCTTCTTCTCTTTTCAAGTCGCCTCTTCTTCTCTTTTCAAGTCGCCTCTTCTTCTCTTTTCAAGTCGCCTCTTCTTCTCTTTTCAAGTCGCCTCTTCTTCTCTTTTCAAGTCGCCTCTTCTTCTCTTTTCAAGTCGCCTCTTCTCTTACTTAGATTTATCTCTCACATTCCTAAATTATATTATTTGTCATTTTATAGGAGCCCTTGCTTTTTCTTCTGATATATTAGCAATTTTTTAATGTTTTTTGAAATTAATGAATCAAAACTGAAATAATTATTTTTCTCATTTCACTTGATGTTTTAATATTTCACCATGATATGCAGACATTACATTACATTACAGTAGTGATAAAATTTGGGTATCCATGTTGTTTCACTTCATACTGTAGTTTTGCAGAATGCATCTATTAAATCCGGTATTAATGAAGAATAACATATTAAACACTAACAGAATAGCATTTACTAATGCACTAACATTACTAATACATTAACACAGCACTAACATGTTAACATAGCAAAATGTTAAATTATTATATGGGTGGGATTGTGTGAATACGTGAAATAAACATGGCATCCTGTATTTTTTTAATACAAAGTTATTTCTTGGTACTTTCATTGGCATCACATTTACCTTTCCAATGTGTATTCCAATTTGTTTTCTATCACCTTGCATATTCCATTTCACTTGGTCTTGTTTCACATTTCACTTTCTACTTTCTTCAGATTCTATATTTTCAGTTTCGTTTCCCTTAGAAATATCTTTGTTTAACATCCAGTCTGAAATGTCCTCATCCCCTCCATTTTGGAATTTGTCATCCCCTCCATTTTGGAATTTTTCATTCCCTCCATTTTGGAACTTGTCATCCCCTCCATTTTGGAACTTGTCATCCCCTCCATTTTGGAACTTGTCATCCCCTCCATTTTGGAACTTGTCATCCCCTCCATTTTGGAACTTGTCATCCCCTCCATTTTGGAACTTGTCATCCCCTCCATTTTGGAACTTGTCATCCCCTCCATTTTGGAACTTGTCATCCCCTCCATTTTGGAACTTGTCATCCCCTCCATTTTGGAACTTGTCATCCCCTCCATTTTGGAACTTGTCATCCCCTCCATTTTGGAACTTGTCATCCCCTCCATTTTGGAACTTGTCATCCCCTCCATTTTGGAACTTGTCATCTCCTCCACTTAGAATTTTCTCTCTTCCACTTTGGAATTTCTTGCCCTCCTTCACTCTGGAATTTTTTGCCCCCATTCTGCGATTTGTCACCCCACTGTGGAATTTATCACCTCTTCACTTCGGAATTTCTTGCCCTCTCTCCATTTTGGAGTTTGTTGTCCCCTCTTTGAAATGTATTGCCCCCATCAGAAATTTCTTTCTTAAATGCTCCACAGAATTTTCAATTATGAGGAAAAGAAATTGGCTGGCTAGTGATTATCAAGGGAATTGTCAATCATTGCATGTTGAATCACACCTTGAAACTTCTCCCACAAACGTGATGTACAAAGACTGTGTGTAAAAAATTATCTGCTTTTTTAACTGCAAGACACTAAAGTCCAGTGCCAAATTTCTCATTTAAAATACACGTAAATAATATAACTGCAGACTTGGTAGATTGGTTAACCCTCTCTACGTGCATGCCATTCGCTTGCAGATGAAGTGGGGAGAGGAGGGTGAGTGAAGGGAGTTGATGTCAGTTGTTTGCTTACTTATGCCGGTAGTGATATCCTGTTTGCAGCGCATTTTATCTGCCTGCCACACTGTGCCATACTTCACTCCGCTCTATGAGCACGGAATGTCTACTTGCTCCAGGCAGTGGGTTGCCAAAATATATATGCAGGCTGATAAAAAAAATAAATGGCTGACATGGAGACGCAAAGAGAGAGGAAATGTATATAATTAGTATAATTTTGACATAATAGAGTAATTGTAGTTACTATAGTAACTTAGTTTAATAGTGCAGGTGATGACTGGTCACCAAGGAAGTGTAATGTACTTATTGAGTCTGGCAGTGGAAGAAAAATGAGCATCACTGAAGAAGGAGTAAGAAAAAAATGTTTTTTTTTTTCTGTTATTGGGGGGAAAAAATGTTTTTTTTTCTTCTGATATTGGGGGGAAAAAATTGTACCATGCATTACTACAGTATTTATAGAATTTTTACGAACATGTGAATGAACTGTGGTAAATTAAATGTTAATGGTAATGAATAGAATGTTGATATCAGTACCGGCATATATTTTATTATAAGGCTATTAGGTCATTTAATAAGTAATTCGTATCATTTTAGTTCTCGATTGCCTTTCATTGGAAATGTATGAAACTTTACAGGACATTATCTTAAATTCTTCCTTTATAACATCAAGTAGTTTGTTTTCCGAGATATAGCTGTGATGTACTTTAGTTTTAAAATGGTGGCTGCTTGTGGAGAATATAGAAAGCAGAGAGTTGTGATTGAATTCCTTTCTGCCGGAGCAGGAGATCATTTCAAACAATTGTAGATGCTAATGAAATGTCTAGGATAGGAGTAGTGAATTGTTGGGTTAGCAGAATGTTAGTGGCAGAAGAAGGTAAAGCAAAACTGATCCCACTGATCTTAAGTCACAGTTTTCTATTTTGTATGTGTTTCACGAGCAGCCGCCAGTTTAAAAGTAAACGACAGCCATCTGTTGGAAAACAATGAAATTTTGTGACTTTATAAAGGAAGAATTGAAGATATATTCTGTAAAGTTTCGTTCATCTCCAATGAAGGCAATCGAGAACTGAAATAATGTGCATTATTTAATGAACATCCCTTGAAAATAAAAGTAGGCAATAGATGAATCACATTTCACAGTTTGCTTCATAATAATCCAGGGCTGGTACCAAGAGGACTCCTTTGCATTGTCAGTTGGTATTCTACTTTAAATGTATGACTTCTCACTAAAAGACAAAGTTTATTTGAAGAGAAAAATTTATAACTGAATCAGAATTTGAACCTGATGTGTCTGGTTCTGTACTCCAGCTCTCTGACCACTGAGCTACCAGGCTCCCGATTCAAATTCATACCGGTATTTTTTCTTGTTTTCTTTTTTCTTTTCTTTCTTTTCTTTCCTTCCTTTCCTCCCTTTCCTTCCTTTCCTTCCTTTCTTTCCTATCTTTCCTTTATTTTCTTTCTCTCCTTTCTTTTCTTTCTCTCCTTTCTTTTCTTTCTCTTTCTTTTCTTTCCTTTCTCTCCTTTCTTTTTCCTTTCTTTTCTTTCCTTTCTCTCCTTTCTTTTCTTTTCTTTTCCTTCCTTTCTCTCCTTTCTTTTCTTTTCTTTCCTTTCTGTCCTTTCTTTTCTTTCCTTTCCTTTCTCTCCTTTCTTTTCTTTTCTTTCCTTTCCTTTCTCTCCTTTATTTCCTTTCTTTTCTTTATTTCCTTTATAGAATTGCCATGCTCTGAGGCAAAGAATTTTTTGTTCTAAACACCATTTACGATAAATTCAATATTTAAGATTGAAAATAAGCTTCATAAGCTATAGATGTGATGTTGATTCCGAAAAAAAAGTCTTCTTGTTAAAGAAGCTGTAAATGGCATGTAAAAAAAATTCACAGCTTTGGTGCATGGGGATTCATATAAGGGAGAGAATTAATGTGTTTGAATTGGGATCTTAGTAGCTCAGTGGTTAGAGCACTGGTGTATGGAACCAGAGACATTGGGTTCAAATCCTGAATCAGGAGTATATTTTTATCTTCAAATAAAATTTGGTATTTGATTATTAGTTTTATGGTTGACAATCTTGTAGCCCCATTCTCTGTTGGTTGACTGTTGAACTTGTAAATAAAAAAGAAATATGAGTTAGAAAATACATAAGTCACCTCATTTTTGTAGTTTATTGAAGACCCAGGGATTTGGCACTAAATAATTGAGAATGATGCATAGAGTGTAAAAACTCAGGGTCTTCAAGAAGCTACAAATATGAGGTGAGTTGTCAATTTCATAACTCAAATTATTTAAAATAAACCACATAGTGTTGCTCCCTTTAAATATTTCTAAATAAATTCCTATTTGCTGGGAATTTAAAAATGCATAATTTGTCATTGTGTTTTTGGATGTTTCTCTCAGACTGTGAGTTTATTTAAAATAATATGTTAAATTAATCTAGTGTTTGCTTCAATTCTGTGCCTATTTTTATGAAGTGTGAGCAGGTATGCAGATTTCTCTACTTCTCCAGTTTTAACAGTTCTAAGGCATTGCTTCATTGAATGTCAATGTTTTGTTTTTCCAAAATTCCCGAGTTTTATCTGATAAACTCCAGATTTTTTTTTGTCTGCATTAATGTATCAGATTTGTCCTCATTAATGTGTACAAAATATATGAGATGAAATGTAAAATCTTATTAATTTGTTAGTTTATTAAGTTAAATCTCATAGATGGTTATTTCCTAAAAAAATCAATAAAATAGTTTCTGTAATATCTAATAGTTGTAATAGAGTAGGGTGCATGTAGGCAAACAGTTTCAGATACTTTTTAATTCATATGTGAGTAAACATGTTGACAAATAGCTCAGTGGGAATGTGTGTTATCACATTGGGCAACGTGATTCTAGCAATAACTTACATTTGAAGAGAAAAATTATACACTTAGACTGGGGTTTGAACCCAGGACCTATGGCTTTCTAGGCCAATGCTCTACCACTGAGCTACCTGAGGAACTTCAATCTAAATGCAAATTTTTCTCTTATACACTGTTAATTCCCCGATTCCTGAATGCTACGAGCATTAGCTTGATCGTGTAAATGGCAGCTTGTTGTTTTTTTAAGAAGAATTTAATTGGAATTTAAACACTACTTTATAAAGCCAGTAGCGCTTCTTTCAATGTTATCATTATTGATTAAACACTTGTCACTGAAGGATAAATTATATTACATATATTAGCAATAACTTGTTCCCCAATCCATTATTCACAGGTGGTACTCTGGAATAGAATAGTCAAATTGTATGTGTAATGTGTAAAAAAAATATGCATTATTAGCTTGTGGGTGTTACAGCAGTCCTCTAATTATGGTGTAATTTGGACCACTGTGTAATAAAGCTGCTGTTTTGTAACTTTCTTAAAAAATGGTATTTTTCGGACCTAACTTTAAAAAAAAAGACAATATGGAATCTTGGAATTCTTACATATTTATTTTTTTTGTAGATAATGTTTTCATGCTTCCTTACTTGAATTAAATGAATGAAAGAACGATTGATGGTGTAACAAAATCTTCATTTCATTGTATTTTTCTTAAGCAAAAATTGTATGAAAAGAATATAAACAATAAAGTGGACCAAACTTCCTCATACCCTATACCCTTATTAACAGAGATATCTTATATTTTGTTGTACTGTTTAATTAAAGGGAGGTAGATCTTTGACAGAGAGAAAATTGGTGGTTATTTTTTTTATAGAAGCTGTTAATATACATATATCACAGTTTGTAAAATACTGTTTAGAGTAAAAACCGGTAAAAATATCAAATTTGTATGTTTTTATGTTGCATGTGTAAATTGTTCAGATCATTGAATGTACAATTAATTAATGAACATTGCTCTTTAGGATCTTTCTATTCCTTCAGGGAATATTTTCTGTTTTAATCATTACCTTAAATATTAAATTTTGTAAAAATGTTGATTCTAAATTATTTTTAAAAAACTAAATTACTTGTGAGGGAGGAAAAAGAGTATGTTGTTCATGTAGATAAGATATATTAGCATCCAAAATTTCATTCAAATATCTTTAATACTTTCTTTTTAGTTATGATGTAGATTGTTTCAGAAAATAAAATTTACAGGCAATGAATGAGTGATGAGAGATTGTGATAAAGGAAGTGACATACATGGACTATATTTTTCAAAGTAGTAGGGTTAATTAAAAAAATTGTTTTGCCAGATTGAAGAGGGAAGTATAGTCCAATAGAAAGAAAGAAATTAATATTTTTTTGTATCTTAAAGGTGTATACATCCTGCTTTAAGTAGTTAATTTTTTATGTACAATAGAAGTATGTTTATTATAATTATCATTAAATTTGTACTAATATATTGTACTGATGTGAACTAATTGTATGTACAGTAAGTTGTAGAAGCAGCATTTTGACAGTAAATTTATAAATATGCAATAATGTAAAGTTGTTAGACTACTTTGACTAGATGAGATAGATTGGATATTTTAGGAACTTTGTAAGGATATTTCTTTATTTCAAAAGAAATTCTTTATCTAAAGTGCATCATGTTAATTGAATCATCTAAAAATAATAAATATTTGAAGAGAAAAATGTATGCCTAAACTGGGATTTGAATGGAAGGTTTCATAGAGTAGTGGTTTTCCAACTGAGCACTGGTGTATAAAACATTGAATTGGAAGCATAAGTTGGAAGAGCACTGGTGTATAAAACCAGAGACGTTGGGTTCAAATCTCAGTTGAGGCATACAGTTTCCCTAATAAATTACAATAGGAAGTAATATTATGAGGTTGTTACTAAAAATAAGGTGAATCTGGTACATATTACCTCATATATATTTGTGTTTCATCTGACATGCTTTGATACTTTGATGTACATATTGACAGTTTGTCTACATAGTTGATGTTTATACTGTTGGCGCTGGATGTTGACTGTCCCTCCATATTTTGTTTGACCAAAGGACTTGTAAATGAAATTTTTGTCCACCAAGAATTTCAAAATTCATAATCCAATTTTTATTCTTCTGGATGTAGATCTTCTCCCAGACAGTGAGCTGTTTAGTGTTTTCTGTTTTAATAATTTACTGTTTACATTGATTTTGTGTTCTTAATTTGAAAATTCCTGTTGGAAAATATTTTATTTAAAAGTTTTTTGGTCAACCAAAAGGTAGCGTGGGAGTGGACATCCAGGGCTGACAACATAAAAATCAACATGATGATATGGATAACATATTGAAACATATCAAATGAAAGGTAAGATGTAACAGATTTTCCTTATTTACTATATATATATATATAATGTGAGATGAAATGTGTTTAATAATTATAAATATATAATTTGTCATTCAGTGAGAGTTGATGAATTTAAAATAAAAACATTAAATGGATGATATATGAATTATAAGAAAAGGTCAATTATATTTAATTAAACAAATTAATGAAAAAAATATATAAATTAATACTTGCAGAATTTATTTTAAATTTAAGATATTTGTCATACTGATATATCTTATACAATTCAGCACTCACAGAAATTATGTGAATCAATTTTTTAAGAGAGAAATTTCTATTTGAACCTAAGACATCAAACTTTATGTGCATTATGAAAAGAGCTTAATTGAATTGGTGTGAAAAACTGATCCGCACTGTGAATGAAGTTTCACTGCTGCTGGGTATATGTGATTGTAAGAGAGAATTTTTTGTGTATCAGGGAGGAGCTTGCCTGGATAGTTGAAGTGAAAAGAGTGGTAGCATGTAAAGCTGCAAGTCTTGGGTTTAAGTATTGGTTCAAATGAAAATTTTTCTCTTTAAAAATCAATTTATGTTCTATAAGGAGATGTAATTTTCTCCTGATTGTAACTGCATGCTATATTGACTATTTAACTCATGCCCTAAATAGGAGTCAATGACGTTTCAATGAGTTTTGTTTTACAACCAATGTCAGTTGTGTTTTGTCTCGCTATTTATCAAATTCTATTTACCAAAATAAAGAAAACTCCACTTTGTAATATTCTGAACAGGTCAGAGCACTATTTTGCAGTGACTGACTCTCTAACAAATAATAAGTGGAATATAGCAAATAAGGATTTTACTGAGTTGTTTTTTAAAAAATAATTAAAACCTATAATGTTGGTTATAATATACAGTTTGATGGGGTTAATTTTTTTTTTCCTCTAGGGTGTATTCTTACAATATTGCAATCCTATTTGACAATGATTAAGTTGCAGTGGTGGACAAATTAAATATAACCAAACATTTTTCATTTGTTTTCGAACATTGCCATTTACATTAAAAATATAAATATTTTAAAATTATATTAAAATAATGATTTGTGAGTAAACAGCTTAATTTTATTGGTTAAATAGTCCTAACAAATGGCACTCTATTTCCAAATCCTCTACATAAATTGGAAATAACTCGTGGCATTACTTATGATAATATGTGGTAGTGTAGAAAGGAAAGATGAATTGTCAGTTGAGTATATTTATAAGAAATTAAATATAGAATAAATTGCAGGAATAATTTATTGAGCTCAGAGAAAAACCAGATAAGTATTTTTTTCTTTATTCTATTAATGAATACTGTTCTTTATGCTGCTTCATATGGTAATAAGTCAATTTATCGTCTTTTTGTATTGAATGAGTCTGAAAGAGAGGAATTTCCCTATGGAAAAACTGATATTGGTATATGGATCTATCTTGTTTGTGACTTTTGGACTTACCTGGTTATTCCCAGGGATGAGTGAATTTATGTTAGAATATATATATTTTCTGTGTTTGATGGTGAAAGTCTGATGTTTGTATTGTAATGTTAGGTATGGTCATTAAATGTAATATTAAATAAGAAGCTGTCAGATGATGTGTTAAACAATGGTTCACAAGGACAGTTTGAGGTGTATTTTAATTAATAATAGAGTTAAAATTTAACACATCACCTCATAATAAATTGTAGAAATAATTTGCAATAATTATGAGGTAAAGGGGGATGTAAGTTCAGGTTGTGGGGTGCCATGTTGTGGTGTCCTTTTGAAGAAGGGAGAAGTTGTTACCATTACTTCACTTTCCACTGTAGTAGTATCACTGTAGTAGTATCACTGGGTAGTTGAATTCTTTCTAGATGTCGTGGGTTCAATTCAGTTTGCCACGGCTTATGAGGTTCCCTTCAGGGGAACATAGGTAAGACTACCATATGGTTTTTGCTAAAATAAAAGCACTGTTTAAATTTAAGGATGTAGCTTATGCATTTTATTTTCACATTTACTTATTTTAACTACTATGATACTTGAATATTTTTACACTTTACTAATTGATCTTATTTTGACCGTTATTAATGGTGGAAGTAATTGTTATTGGTGACTCAGTTGTCACAAATTATATTATTGAAATTTTATTATTTTGACTTTAAATTCACTGCACATATATTGTAAAGTGTATGTATTAATATGGTGCACTATTCCTTAAATTATTACTACATTTGTGCTCAATATTGAAAAATCATGTGCAACCATTACAGTGTTAGGACTTGTTGCCATGACATCTTCCAGTGCAATGTTCAGAATCAGAAGGATCTCCTTCGCACAATCCACTATTCCAAGTAAGCCATTCAAACGTGTGCAATTGGTTGACTCAAATCCAAGTTATTCAATTACTTCGAAGTAAATGTGGAAGTTGCTATCTCAGTCTTTTAAAATTCTTAATGGATTAAAGAATTTTTCTAGAACCACATAATATTCTCAACAATACTTGTATTAGGTTACATAATATGAATTTCTCAATATTCATACTTATGATATTTGAACTGATTTTCCTTGAATATAAAAAATTGAAATATTAAAGATATGTATGTATTAATAAGGTAATCCCTCATATTAAATACGGATAAATATCCTGCTTTAGAGGTGAGGTGTTAAATTGTAACTTTATTGTTAATTAATGGTTCATAGCCTTTGGCTCTGTTGGAATTGTATAAATAAGAAAAAAAAAAGTTGTTTAGGTTGATAGCCTAGGTAGGTAAGTTGGAAACAGCAGGAGTGTATAAAAGTGGAGCTTTTGGGTTTGAACTCTAGTCGAGGTGTAAATTTTTCTGTTAAAATATAATTAATGTTGTATTATTGATATTAATTGTAAATAAAGATGAGTGGTGTGAGACCCTGAACTGCTGGACTGTGCATGTGAATTCTGGAAGAAAGTACATTGTTTTATACATGTATGTGTGTGTGCACTTAAGGTTTTGAGTACTCTAATTTTTTCTCTGTGTATGTTTAATATTGTCAAAAGATGTATCTGAATTCCCTGTCTTGTTGAAAACAGAAGTTATGTCACTGCAGCCATTAGACAGTCCTCTGGGTCAAAGGAGCTTACAGTCCCCACTTTTATATGTGATTGGCAGTAAATGTGAGCCCTATCTGATAAGGTCCTCATGTGTGATACTCATGTTTGTTAGAGGCTGAATTAACCTCAGGGCCTGGGTGCCGCTATATTAATTAAATGGTAGGTTCCAGTTGCACTATAAAAAAAGTAACATAAGCTGTTACTCTGTATATTGGGTGAGCTGCCATATAACTGAATTGTGTGCAAAATTGTCAATAATAGAAACATTGTTGTTATGCAAAATAGTATTTTGCAGGGGAAAAAACTGAATACAAGATGGTATCAATAATTAGAAACATTCTCTATTTCTCATTTATTTGTGACAACAGTTTATGCATAGACCTGTCAAATCAGAATTCCTGGAAACAATTTCACTATGAGTGAAATTTATGTTCTATGTTGACACCGGTAAATTCTGCTGTTATTTTCAGTACATCCTCAATGGCTATTAAAAAGTATGCAAAAGGTACCATTTTGAAATAATTGATATTGTAGTGTATTCTGTATTATGTTCTATGTTGACACCGGTAAATTCTGCTGTTATTTTCAGTACATCCTCAATGGCTATTAAAAAGTATGCAAAAGGTACCATTTTGAAATAATTGATATTGTAGTGTATTCTGTATTATGCATAAATAAGAACAAAACAATGTAATGCTTATTCATTTTATTAAAATGGTTGTGTGTTTATAATTTGTTAGACATGTGGTAGATATGTTTTTTTATCATCTTAATTTTTTATTGTTATTAACTTTATTTTTCTTTATTTTTTGCTTCTTTTATTTATTTTCATTATTACCTTTATTATTAAAGCAATCTTGTATATTTAAATTTATTTACTGTCTTTATTTATTTGCTGTACATTTTTTCTTTAATTTTGTTAGTATTCTTTATTTATTCTGTTTATAATTGTTTTATGATTTCCTTTATTACTGGTATGTACTTAATTTATATATGTTGTTTATTTTATTTTTTTAATATATTGATTTTCTTTATGTTTATTTATTTTGTTTATCATTTTATTTATAATTTGCTTTATTGTTTTGTTTATTATTTTATTTATTAATCACTTTATTAATTTATTTTGTTTACATATTTGCAGTATATACTTTCTTTATATTCAGTTATTTATTTTGTTTATTATTTTCTCTATTCATTAGTTTTATTCATTAATTTCAGTAATATTTTATTTAAATTTATTTATCTTTTTATTTTTTCTTTATTATCTTTACATATTGTTTTTTGTTTTCTTTATTTATTCCTTTATTATTTTCAATATTATTTCCTTTATTTTTTAGTATTTAGTTTATTATTGTGTATTATATTTTTCTTTATTTTCTGTATTTAGTTTATTTTATATATTTTATTTGTTTTCTATATATTTTTGCTTTTTTCTTTATTATTTTTTTGGCAATGTTCTTTATTAATTTTATTTTGTTTTGTTTATTGTCTTTAATATTTTCTTTTATATTTTATCATTTTGTAGAATTATTTGTCCTTACTTATTTTATTTGTAGTGTTTATCTGTATCTTTTGTTTATTTGTAGTGTTTATCTGTATCTTTTGTTTATTTGTAGTGTTTATCTGTATCTTTTGTTTATTTGTAGTGTTTATCTGTATCTTTTGTTTATTTGTAGTGTTTATTCTGTATCTTTTGTTTATTTTGTAGTGTTTATGCCTGATATCTTTTGTTTATTTTGTAGTGTTTATCTGTATCTTTTGTTTATTTGTAGTGTTTTATCTGTTATCTTTTGTTTGATTTGTAGTGTTTATCTGTATCTTTTGTTTATTTGTAGTGTTTATCTGTATCTTTGTTTATTGTAGTGTTTATCTGTATCTTTTGTTTATTTGTAGTGTTTATCTGTATCTTTTGTTTATTTGTAGTGTTTATCTGTATCTTTTGTTTATTTGTAGTGTTTATCTGTATCTTTTGTTTATTTGTAGTGTTTATCTGTATCTTTTGTTTATTTGTAGTCTTTATCTGTATCTTTTGTTTATTTGTAGTGTTTTATCTTTGATCTTTGTTTTATTTGTAGTGCTATTTGTCTCTATCTATCTTTGTTTATTTGCTAGTGTTTTATCTGTATCGTTTTGCTGTATTTGTAATGCTCGTTTGCTTTGCTCGTTTGCTTTGCTCGTTTGCTTTGCTCGTTTGCTTTGCTCGTTTGCTTTGCTCGTTTGCTTTGCTCGTTTGCTTTGCTCGTTTGCTTTGCTCGTTTGCTTTGCTCGTTTGCTTTGCTCGTTTGCTTTGCTCGTTTGCTTTGCTTTTTCGTTTTGCTTTGCTCGTTTGCTTTGCTCGTTTGCTTTGCTCGTTTGCTTTGCTCGTTTTGCTTTGCTCGGTTGGTGCTTTGGCTCGTTTGCTTTGCTCGTTTGCTTTGCTCGTTTGCTTTGCTCGTTTGCTTTGCTCGTTTGCTTTGCTCGTTTGCTTTGCTCGTTTGCTTTGCTCGTTTGCTTTGCTCGTTTGCTTTGCTCGTTTGCTTTGCTCGTTTGCTTTGCTCGTTTGCTTTGCTCGTTTGCTTTGCTCGTTTGCTTTGCTCGTTTGCTTTGCTCGTTTGCTTTGCTCGTTTGCTTTGCTCGTTTGCTTTGCTCGTTTGCTTTGCTCGTTTGCTTTGCTCGTTTGCTTTGCTCGTTTGCTTTGCTCGTTTGCTTTGCTCGTTTGCTTTGCTCGTTTGCTTTGCTCGTTTGCTTTGCTCGTTTGCTTTGCTCGTTTGCTTTGCTCGTTTGCTTTGCTCGTTTGCTTTGCTCGTTTGCTTTGCTCGTTTGCTTTGCTCGTTTGCTTTGCTCGTTTGCTTTGCTCGTTTGCTTTGCTCGTTTGCTTTGCTCGTTTGCTTTGCTCGTTTGCTTTGCTCGTTTGCTTTGCTCGTTTGCTTTGCTCGTTTGCTTTGCTCGTTTGCTTTGCTCGTTTTGCTTTGCTCGTTTGCTTTGCTCGTTTGCTTTGCTCGTTTGCTTTGCTCGTTTGCTTTGCTCGTTTGCTTTGCTCGTTTGCTTTGCTCGTTTGCTTGCTCGTTTGCTTGCTCGTTTCTTTGCTCGTTTGCTTTGCTCGTTTGCTTTGCTCGTTTGCTTGCTCGCTTGCTTTGCTCGGTTGCTTTGCTCGTTTGCTTTGCTCGTTTGCTTTGCCTCGTTTGCTTTGCTCGTTTGCTTTGCTCGTTTGCTTTGCCTCGTTTGCCTTTGCTCGTTTGCTTTGCTCGTTTGCTTTGCTCGTTTGCTTTGCTCGTTTGCTTTGCTCGTTGCTTTGCTCGTTTGCTTGCTCGTTTGCTTTGCTCGTTTGCTTTTGCTCGTTTGCTTTGCTCGTTTTGCTTTCTCGTTTGCTTTGCTCGTTGCTTTGCTCGTTGTTTGCTCGTTTGCTTTGCTCGTTTGCTTTGCTCGTTTGCTTTGCTCGTTTGCTTTGCTCGTTTGCTTTGCTCGTTTGCTTTGCTCGTTTGCTTTGCTCGTTTGCTTTGCTCGTTTGCTTTGCTCGTTTGCTTTGCTCGTTTGCTTTGCTCGTTTGCTTTGCTCGTTTGCTTTGCTCGTTTGCTTTGCTCGTTTGCTTTGCTCGTTTTCTTTGCTCGTTTGCTTTGCTCGTTTGCTTTGCTCGTTTGCTTTGCTCGTTGCTTTGCTCGTTTGCTTTGCTCGTTTGCTTTGCTCGTTTGCTTTTGCCTCGTTTGCTTTGCTCGTTTGCTTTGCTCGTTTGCTTTGCTCGTTTGCTTTGCTCGTTTGCTTTGCTCGTTTGCTTTGCTCGTTTGCTTTGCTCGTTTGCTTTGCTCGTTTGCTTTGCTCGTTTGCTTTGCTCGTTTGCTTTGCTCGTTTGCTTTGCTCGTTTGCTTGCTCGTTTGCTTTGCTCGTTTGCTTTGCTCGTTTGCTTTGCTCGTTTGCTTTGCTCGTTTGCTTTGCTCGTTTGCTTTGCTCGTTTGCTTTGCTCGTTTGCTTTGCTCGTATTATGAAAAACTTGGAATATGTATCTGTTCCTATTAATGAAATCTATTACACCTTATGTAGGTAGGGGGTTTAGGTATCCAGCTTTGTAGACATTGTTTGAGATCTTAGCACATTGTAACCCCCAGACGGTATCCGTTTCTCATTTGTTAGTGTAGCTATCACAGGTTGCTGTTGCTGGCAGAAGATTTGGGTAAATTTAAAAATTCTGACTGACCCCTTCCTCAGTTGTGACTTGGAACCCAAACCTATGGGCAATGAGCATAAGGTGTCAGTTTGACCTGACAGAATTTAATGTGATGCTCACTTCTGTTAGAGGCTGAGTTGACTCCAAAGTCAAGGTGCTGCCAGTTTAAAGTTGTGAAAGGTGCGACTTTCTAGGTTATGACATTGTCTTAACCAACTATGTTCCAGTGTTAAATTTTTTTTACAGGAAATGTTTGGTTTTTTTAGATGTATTTTATCATTTCATGTGATCGATTCAGTGGAGGCTGAAAACCTCGAGGTTCGAATGTTTATTTCGAAATTTATGCAGGTAAGTTAGGAGGCATTGCACGTTAGTCATTATTTTACACTCTTTACTCAGACCATTATTTCAATGTAGAAAAGCAAGCAACAGAGAGAGAACTGCATTGCATTTTTACCTGAAATGGATTGAAAAGCTGGAGAGTTGAGTTCTTTACGTGGGGATAATCGTAGAAAATTAAATATACCCAGTAATAATTGAAAATAATGAGATAAAGATAAATGTTAGACCTTTTGAGAAAACTCTACAGGTTTTTGTGATTTTATTGTATATTATAAGGAAACAGACTTGAAAGCGCGCCCGGTATTTTAAAGAGTTCACTGATGGCAAGTTTGCAACTTGTGTTGGCATGGTACATTTTAAATCAACGTGAATTTTTTTTTTTTTTTTTTTTTTTTTTTGCAAGGAGTTCCGTCAGAAGTTATAGTAAGAGAAATTTCTAAAAAATCAGCATATAAATAAGATTAGGAGTTGTAGTGTTTGGTCTTAAGAGCTCAGTGGTAGATCGCATGACAAAGTCGGAGAACCTGCAATCCTGTAAAGTATGTAGTTCGAATAGCTGAGGGTAGAGTATGGGACCAAAATGTCCCCGGCTCGAATTCAGGTATCAGGTAAGTTTTTGTAAGAAAATAGATTCAAGTAAATGCAATATGAGGAAGATTGGGAATTACTCTAGTGTGTAGTCATAATACGTAAGTAATAGAGCGCAAGACTGGTGAACGAGAGAGATACCAGATCGAATCTAAGCCCGGGCAGAAGTTTTTATAAAAAAGCTAAGAATATGAGTTGAAGTGAAAGTAATGGAAGAGGGAGATTCAGAGTTACTGTGGAATCTAATCCGAAAAGCTCAGTGATAGGTCACAAGAGTGGAGGACAGCGGATCGAATCCAGACCCCGGCAGAAGTTTTTCTAAAAAAACTAAATAAAATTAATATAAGAGAAATATTTTGAGTTACTCTTGTATATAGTCCCGATAGCTCGGTGGTGGATTAAATAACTAGAGAATGATAGGACCCCGGATCGAATCTAGGTTCTGGCAGAAGTTTTTCAAAAACAAAAATTAATTAGTCTATTTAAAAGTAATATATGAGGAGGATTTGGGGTTACTGTACCATCTGGTCCTAATAGCGTAGTGGTAGAGTACAGAATTAGAGAACGAGAGGACCTTGGATCGAATCCAGGTCCCGGCAGAAGTTTTTGTAAAAAAACTGAATTAAAATATGAATTAAAGCAAAAGTAGTATAATAGGAAGATTCGGAGTTACTCTAGCATCTAGTGATAGCTCAGTGGTAGGATACAGGACTAGAGAACGAGGGAACCGTGGATCGAATCCAGGTCCGGGAAGAAGTTTTTTCTAAAAAAAGGAATTAAAATATATATGTTAAAGCAAAATTAATATAATAGGAAAGTTCGGAGTTAGTCTAGTATATAGTCTTAATAGCTCAATGGTAGAGCACAAGACTAGAGAACGAGAGGACCGCGGATCGAATCGTGGTCCCGGCAGTAAGTTTTTCTAAAAAAAAGTCAATTAAAAAAATGTAAGTCGAATGAAAGTAATATAAGTGGAAGAGACTTCGGAGATGCTTGTTAGGATCTAGTCCTGATGGCTACCTGGGTATAAAGCACAGGACTAGAGGAAAACGAGGAGGAACGCGGATCGAATCGTGGTCCCGGCAGTAAGTTTTCTAAAAAAAAGTCAATTAAAAATGTAAGTCGAATTGAAAGTAATGTAAGTGGAAGATTCGGAGATGCTGTAGTATCTAGTCCTGATGGCTCAGTGGTAAAGCACAGGACTAGAGAACGAGAGGACCGCGGATCGAATCGTGGTCCCGGCAGTAAGTTTTTCTAAAAAAAAGTCAATTAAAAATGTAAGTCGAATTGAAAGTAATATAAGTGGAAGATTCGGAGATGCTCTAGTATCTGGTCCTGATGGCTTAGTGGTAGAGCGCAGGACTGGAGAACCAGAGGACCACGGATCGAATCCAGGTCCTGGCAAAAGTTTTTCTTAAAAAACTTAATTAGAAAATATAAGTCAAAACAAAAGTAATATAAGAGGAAGATTTGGAGATACTCTAGTATCTAGTCCTGATGGCTGAGTGGTAGAGTGTAGGACTAAAGAAGGAGAGGACTATGGATCGAGTCTAGGTCGTGGCAGAAGTTTCTGTAAAAAAAACTTAATTAAAACAATATAACTCCAAGCAAAAAATAATATGAGATGAGTTGATGTGATGTGCAGTCGTGGTAGCTCAGTGGTAGAGTACGGGGTTGAGAAGCCAGAGGATGACGGATCGAATCTATGATTAAAAAAAAGCAAATTATGATTCAAAATTTATATTTAATTATAAATTAGTGGTTGTAATGTTGACCATATATATTTGTGTGTGTGTGATATGGGTGTGAAAATTTACATATATCTTCATTTGTGAGTATGTGTTTGGATTAAGTTGTACAAATAAATATATAGAATCAATAATGCATATATATAATCATTGAGAAGCAAAAGTTGATACTTGTGAGAAAAAGTGATTGCAACCATTGATTCATCAACATAACTCAATGTTTGTATATGAAGGAAGTTTAGAAACAGGATAGTGCAAGTCTAGTAGTTATATGTATGTGTAGGAGTGAAAGTAATAAACAGTCTTGTGCAGACTTGATACTGGTAAGCATGTATAAGATTAATAAATAGTCTTGTACAGTCATAGTACCTGTGAACAGATAAGGGTACATAGATGAATACGAAGTAATGAGAAAGACATGCACGAGCATGCATTATAGTATATACTTCAATAGAAATGATAAATAGTGTGGCGCATACCTGGTACATCTGAGTATGTATATATATGATTAAAGATGATAAACAACGTTGTGCAAGCATAGTATCTGTAAGCATACAGAGTAAAAGATAATATGTAATAAACATTGACATACCCACAAGTGTACTGTACGTACACACTGTAATAAAAATGATAAACAGTGTTGTGCATACGTGGTAGCTCTAAGTATGTATATATGTTTGAAGATGATAGACATTCTTGTGCGAGGCTAGCACGTGTAATCATACAGAGTTAAAGATATATAAGAAGAAAAGTGTTCTGTCCAGGTATACAATATAGTGTACACGTGGCTAAAGTTAACAAACAGCCACCTGCAGTTGTACGCGCGAAAAAAAGTGGGACCTAGTATATATTTTTTCTTTTTAAAAAGAAAAAATATATACTAAGTCCCAGAGCAGAATGCATGCCAAAAGCAGGAAAAAATCGGCCAGGGCTTCCGCGCTTCCGGAGAAATGCAAGCAAAAAGCTGAAATAGACCAAATGCTGCAAAAATGCAAACAGAACAGCAAAAATTACGCAAAGTTCCAAGGAACTGAGCATAATTCTGCCATTCTGCTTGCACTTCCGCAACATTCGATCTATTTCTGCCTTCTGCTTGCATTTCTCCAAAAGACTTTGGAAGCCCTAACCGATTTTTTCCTGCTTTTGGCATGCATTCTGCTCTGGGACTTGTCTACAAGTCGATGGTCTAGAACCGTACTGTTCTAAATGAGTTGTTTTAAACCCATGTTATGTCCTGAATATCCTACTTCCATCAGCGCTCTAAAAATAAAACAGGAATTTTATATTTTGATTCCTAATGGCATCAGTAATTAACATATACAATTACTATGCCAATTGTAATCAAAACATCAAATTTCTGCTTCATTCTGCCAGTGCTCATGGAAATTGGACGTCCACCACATAACATAAATTCTAAACAACACACTTAGAAAACAGTACGATTCTAGACCATCGACAGTCTATCCATAATTTAGTTGCACTTAATCAACATGTACTATATTTGCAAAGTTCCAACAAGCGATTTGAGCATAAACATTGAAGAACACACATATTTACATATAATATGACAAGAACAGTTTAAAATGTACACATTATACACAGGCTTTTGTTTTACCATTTCTACTCTTGAATTCCAAATCTATTTTGACCACTTTTCCTCTAAACTGTCAACGTGAAAACTATTTTTCCATGTTTTACATACATGTAACTATTTATGTTTTTACGTTTTTTATGTATGTATGTATGTATGTTCGTATGTAAGTGTTTATTTGTATGTACGACTTTATATCTACATACGTATTTACGTTTTATATGTACGTACGTATTTGTTATGTTTTTATTTACGATTTCTTTTATGTTTGTTAATTTGAGTGTATATGTATATATTCATGTCTGTATGCATGTCACTGTATGTGTTTGTCTCTACTATATTATTTAATTCACGGTTATATTATCTGAAGTATTTTTCATCATCAGAATTTCTACAACAACCTTTTACTTTTATTAAAAACATTTCAAATAACTACAGTTACTTCAAACTAACTAGTCGAGACAATTCCGTATATCTCAAACTGAATATAGTATTTTTTTTCCCTCTAACTCACTGAAACTACCAAACCCGTAGGTTCATGGCCGAACTGACATAAGCTCTCCATACATCCCTATCCTGGCCTAATGTTTTCTAATCATTCCCTTATAATCTACTTTCCTCAGACCATAGTTGATGTTATTCTCCCACCTCATTCTTGGTCTACCAATTGGGCGTTTTCCCTGTGGTTTTCCTACAAGAAGCTTCTACGCACGTCTTTCATTCCCCATTCCTGTCACATGTCCTGTCCATCGCACTCTACGAGACTTAACTTTTATTATATCTGGCTACCTACTTTTTCAATAAATAAATCGTAATAGAATCGATTAACATTATAATATAATGACTGAATAATTTCCAAAAAACATTATTAAAACAAACTTGTAACTTCAAAATAAATAAATATATTGAAATATATTCTATTAGATCCTCATCACTTTTACATTTCAATCATAAATGAACATAAAAATACTTCAGACATTTTAACGAGCTCTCCCTGTCATAATCTGCTCATGTATGGTACATGTATATACGGGTGTACTGTGGTTATGCATGTCCCTAACTGTATATGTATTAAATAATAGCCTGTGCACAACATGTAACATTAAACAAAGCACTTGTCATATTAGCATAAAATGTGTGAAACAACAATTTCATAACTCAAATTCAAACTCCAGCATATATGCAACTGATAACACAAACACATTTCAAGTTAAAATCCCAGTATTAAATAATTTTAACCACTATTACCCTCATTATTACTAGTGTTCATAATCCCTTATCCTATATTTATAAACTGATATACTTACACTACAGTACATCATATAAACTAATACATCTTTTATTTACACTTAAAACAATTCTTCAGGATGTGCTGCATGTAGCACTCCTCTCACCCAAGATTACATAATGCCTGTTTTCACTAACACAATAGCAAATATGCAATCAAGGAAAAAAATGAGTGCCTTCTCCAATCTTCATCTTCTATACTTGATCACAGACCTTCTTAATACATAAATACCTAATTACCTCCATGGCACAACAGGTCTCAAACGACCTTAGCCTACTAGCAGCGTACTGGCCTCACATCCACATGTGTTAATCACGGGCATAGACCATTACACTGTCAGATCAGCAGGGATGACACATAGTCAACATACCTGATTCTCTAGCCATTATATTTTTTTTTCGATCTGAAGCCCCTACTCATTCTAGCTACCCAAATTCTTCACGATGCTGGGTGGACACCAGTCCCACTTTTTACTCCATGGCGCAACAGGCCTAAAAAGACCTTTCCTCTATCACCCGACTGCTCGATTTTCATCTACATGTATTCATCACACAGGTAGGCGATCATTTGCCACTATACGGGTAACATGTAGTCAGCATGTCAGCTCCCCCAGCCATCATATCTCGATTTCTCAACCTGGAGCCGCTACGTATTGTAGCTATCCAAATTCCTCATGATACTCTCTCGGCAAGGGTCCCACAATGGTCCAAACTCCATAAGGAAATTTCTTCCCCAATGGAAACCTAAACCAGCGCAACTGCCGTACTTCTGAGCCAAGGCCTCTTGCCTTAACCACTCAGCTACGGCGCGAGACCATTGATTAAAATTCCTTCAGAAAATTTTACCATAACTCCCATAGCTCTGTGCCAAGGCATCACGCCTCAAACTATTCAGCTATGATATAGGACACATGATAATACTCTCACTTATTCATATTACAATCAACAATATAATTTCATTCCAAATCTATAATATCCATCACTCACACTCTCAAACAATTTTCAACATACTAACATAATAACACTTACAAATTATCTAACACTAAAGTCAAGTTCAGCTCAACCTCTAGAAATCTCAAAAAAATTTTAAAAATATTTATTTCTCAACTAATATCAAATTCAATTCAAAGTATTCAACTCTCATAACTTCTACATATTCAATTAAATCTTAACTGCTGAACTTGACAATAAATTTACAATAAGTTCAAACTTAACAACAGAGCTTGAACATTATATTCTTATTCATTTCAAAATTCCATTATACCTACTGTTCAAAAATATTGAATATTCACATGAATTTCAAATTTCCACTTTTATAGCTTTCAAATATTGCAAATAAATATTTCTTCAATATTATTCTAACATCAACAATCACCCAAAGTATATAAACTATAATTTACAATGTTCAAGCTCTACTCTTATTTCAAGAACATACAATATTTTGTCAGTAGAATGCCAATGCCAAACAATTATTACTGTCCATCGATGCCATTGTCCACAGAGTTTCTCTACGGCCATTGCCAACGACAAAATCACATGAAAATAAATAGTTATACAAATTGAACAACACAATGGACAAATACTTTACAAGGGCAGCAAGTAAACTATACAGAAAGACGAAGAAAATAATAAAATTCTAAGTATCTCTCACATGAACATGACTTTTATTTTTATATAACGACATAACAATAATAATCTCATTAATATAATTGGCATAAAACCAACACATTCCTCAAATATATACAAACAATTAATTTCATAGACAATGTTCAATTAATTCATTGGCATTCTTTACAATATTATAATATTATTACAATAATCTTACATTTAAAGTTAAATTGTTGATTCCAAAACTCTATTCTATAGTATTCTCCCCCTAGAGCAGGTCTTTCACTGCAATCATAGCATTTTCATGCCATACTTTCAGTTTTATTACAAAATTATAGGTGTGGTAACGTCCACTTGCTTTCCACACCTGTGAAATGGTAGGCATGATAATGATAGGGACCATTGGGCCCTGGTCTTCCTCACATTTGTCTAATACGTAAGGAAAAACCTCACTCAGGAGCCTGCCCCGACCGGGAATCTAACCCGGCCCCGCTACGTGACAAGGCCGTACGCTACCTCGACACCACAGCTATGGACTTTCAAAACTCCTTTATCCAAAATTATTTATTTCCATTTCATCAATAAATATGTTTTTATATATTACATCATTTACTTTCATCATTCATATAGTCTATGCTTCTATTCAAACCCAGTGTAATTATTTATTTCATTTACATTCCTTCAAAATACTCTCAAATATTATCTCTAATTATTATTCCAAATCCAATTAACACTAAACATTGTGGAACCAACAACTTAACCATACATCAGAAATATTAAATTATCCAAGTGCCATTGTCACATTTTTCCAACAAAATATTATGACTCTAAGCAAATCATGAAGCTAACATAATTATGTATATAAGACAATTTCAAAACAGGAAAAACATACATTAACAGTACATTCAAATCTAATGTACAAACTGCTCTCAATCTCAAATGAACACTCCTTAATCATCAAGCCTCAAATTGAATTCCACTTCAGTCCATGGCACATAGATAACATAATATCTCCACTTCTTAAACTTACACAATAAATAGGCTATAATAAATTTCCACAGCCCCCCTCCCTCCCAACCCTTCAAGTCATCAGTTGCAAAGTAATGCTAGAGTTTGCCACTTGTTGTAAACTTACAAATATAGCACATGTTGTTAAGTACAACTAAATTACAGATAGACTCCTGACGGGCAACAGGTAGTAGGAAACACAGCAAGTATCAGTCCACCAGCACATCAACATAAGATACAGCTCAGTCATACACAAGCAGTCACCGCTTTGGGCACCAAACCACGGTCAAAATACACTTAGACACAGCCATTTGCCCCCTCAAACGCCCGCCATCCATTTTTATCCTTTCTCCTTCCAAACTTATTGCATCTTATCAGCCAATCTTATTACAATTACCTATTAAATTATTAACCCTTCAAACCCACCACATCTCCTATATATTATTGTCAATACAATTATCAAACTTCCAATGAATATCCTATCAGTAACAAACATATAAACTGTTATCCCAACCAGCAATAAAATTTATCATTTTTTCCATTATGATTTTCAATTAATTATTAAAATCCATGCCTCCTTCATAAATATATATCACAGAGCTACCCTATCATAGTCTTAAAAATTGAACCAACTACTCTCAAAAACTTATATCTTATTCATCTTCTAAAATACAATTACTAAAATAAAAAAAAAATACTCTCTCTTTTAAAATAATTTTATTTACAAACCTTAAAACAAATATGTAATGAATACCTACATTAACTAACTCTCTACCACTGACGAACCCGAACATTCATGGCTACGCGGACATAAATTCTACATACATCCCGAACACGAACAAATATTTTACAATCATCCCCTGTATAATTTACCTACTTCAAAACATTGTTAATTTTATCTTCCCACCTCATTTTTCGCTTATCTATTGGGCTCTTTCCCTCCGGTTTTCCTACAAGCAGCTTCTATGCACCTCTTTCATTACTCATTCCCTAAGTATTAAACATAATTCTGATGGCATTATCCCTGTTATTTCAATCTACTTCTTCCTCTTCATTCCTATACGCCATATTGCATACTATCAACATTTGTTTTCTTGTCTCCATTCTTTCATCTAACAATCCATTTATCTAATTACACTTCATTAAACCTCCCATTTATATACATTAATGATTAAAAATTTATTCATCCTATCTTCTCGTCCAACCTATCCCATTTCATTTCTCCTTCACTTCCTAAGTATCACTTACAATTTAACACTACCAATTAAAATGACCCACTAAAATGGCTGTGTCTTATAAATCATTGCAATTTAAACAATTTTCTCAAAGTGCTGAGGTATCATCCTGGCATTATTACATCACTGCCACCACGATAACACCTTAACACCTGTTTATTCAGTGCCCATAACTAGACACACTTGTAAACAACTGAGCAGTATCTGTAAAAAAATACAAGTTGATGTTGTAAACTGCACTTAATAATAACATATTTAAAGTCTTGATTAAAAGGAAAACATGAAAATGAAATAGGTTCAGCATTCTGCACATTCACACCAAAACACCACCACCACCACCACAGTTACAAGTTCACTTCACAATCGAAACATTCCGATTCAAATTCAATACCTTCATCAAACGAACTTAACTTTATTCTTTCAAAGAGTCTAACAGTAAAGCGCGTTATAAAATATATCTACTATTGGGAATACTAAATTTTTAATATTATAATAAGACGATAATGTTCACTCTTTAAATATTAAAATCTCTGATTAAAAATAAAGTAAAAAAACTATTAATAAACATTTCATTTCTTCCAGTTAATAATATAGGTATTACAAATTTCATAACCTAAACACAAATATCTTTACAACTTTTAAACTCGATATATTCAACTATACGATCGGTTACAATATCCATCACATATAAAAAAACATCCCTGTCATATGAAATCTAACTAACTCCATGACCTTTCGTCCTTACTTATCCTAACAACATTCAATTAAATCCATAGTTCCAACACCCCGATATCTATCCAACTCTTATCTTTCCACCTATCACTAACACTTTCTAATACAAATTTACCCAAGGATTTGCCAACTTTTTTTTTAAATTAAATGTTACAAATCTCGATAAAACAAGCCTCTCCATTAACTCAAAACCTAATCTTTAAGTATTACATTTCATTTCTTTATACACAGCATATCCCAAAATACTACCCAATATGTTTAATTAACTAAAAAGCACGCTCCTCTCATCAAATATTAAATAAACTGAAGCTAATAAACTCTTCAACATTACAAATATCACAAATAAAAGAAGAATGATTTAAATTCGCCTAAAACTGCAACCAATTTCCGTGTATAATCTTCAAAATATATAATATCCTTAAATTAATAACAAAACTAGCCACGTTCAAATTCTCACAAACAAATAATATAACTTATTTAAATTTCTTATATAAAAATAAACATGAAATTCCTTATCGTGAAATAATTCTCCTTCGATTTAACACACGCATTCTCCTAATTAAGTTACGTACAGAAATTATACAACTAAAAAAATAAGATACTACCAATTTATGAAATTTCGTAACAAAATTCCTACAATAAAAAAAAATATCTTTCATTCCAAATATCAGAGAAATTAAATGAACTTGTCTCTCACAACAATATTCAAACTAAGTTATAAAAAAAATTACTAAATCACTCACTAATATTATCCACACACACACATTCAATATTAATCTCTACAACACACACGTGGATAAAACCACCCTCATTCAAACAATGTTTTACTTTTTAACACGTTCTTCATTATTTGCTTGTGAACTAATTAACTAACTCGCACTATCGAACCCTGAGATCACAACCGCGCGGACATATTCCCCTTAGTTAATGTTACCAATCTTACCCTGTATAATTCACCCCCTCCAAAATCATGATTAATATTACTCTCGGGCTATCTATTGACCCCTTTCCCTCCGCCTCATTCCCCATTCTTGCCACACTACCTGCCCGTTAAAAAATCACTGTTCTTATTACATCTCATTTCCCATAAAGTTATTTTAACTCACTGCATATTATTTTTTTCCCATTCACCCGCCGTTCCTCTCTCTCTTCAGTTGCAAAATTTTCCTAACTATTTTATTGTCTTCTATTCGTAACATTTTCTCCTCCCTTAAAGTAATGGACCATATCTCGCATCCATATAACAGCAAGGATAAGAGTTTTATACGATATCACGATATATATCTGATAAATTCAAACACGCTCTCAGCCTTATCAACAAATGCGTATTCAGGTTAAGCCCAATAATATTCGTGCGACACGGCCAATCGTCTACACTAATAAATCAATTAGCTACTGCATTTTCCAAAAACCAACCACCATTGAACAACTTTGATACGTTACATTCACCGAACAACTACAGTATTAACTTTACAACCTTTACATTCATAGTACCATTCCTTCATTTAAAACACCCAACACCCTTTCACTCGCTCAACACAAAATAATTTACAAATACAATTCTTACTAACATTTCACATAACCATAACATTATGCACAAAAATAATTACAAACACACAGTTCATCTAACTCTTTTCCTTAAATACGGTTGCCAACATCTTTCGTAAACATGTTACATTAAATCTTTAAACGGGATAGCTGAAATTTGTCTATTGCACAGTTTTAGCACTACATGCACAATTTTCTTCTTAACATATGTATTTTACTGTAAATTTTGTTCCGCTGACATTGATTCTTGTAAGCTCTTCAATATTTTATTTATTGCATTTTTATTTTTTAAAATATACCTTACCTCGAAATATTTTATACATTTTTAAACGAAAACTGATGATTTTTATTAACTTGATACAACATTTAAGTATTAAAAAAACATTACGCATTCTAATTACTCTATACTAAACATAAATTAAAAGTCCATTGGTAATCTAAAACTAATTTCCTTTATATTCTCACAATTCATTTATTTATTTTTGTTTTAATCATTATTATCATAAACTACTTTTAGCACACGTGGTATCACGTAAAACTTCAATTTCTTAAATTATATATTCTACTTTTTTTAATGTGCAAAAAAACACTGGAAATAAACTTGTGAGAAAACTAATTCAAAAGTTTTCATACACTTGAAATATATAAGCCATACGAAGAACATTTAAATATCGCTAACTTTTAAATAAAACTCAATTTGAAAAGATAGCAAAACTACATTCAAATGCCAGTACTTCTTTTCACGTAAAAATCTTTATTTCGCCAAAAACACCATATTTCACCTATCGCCCTATTTAATGACTTCTTGATTCAACTCTTAACGCTTTTTTTAACAATTTAAAAACTCAACTAATCTCAAAGGTTCCATTACACAAACACATTAATTAAATATAATTAGACGTTCTTTGCTTCAAATTCCTAAATTATATTAGCTTCCAGTCTAAAATGGGGGTCCTCTCAGCTTCGTCATAAAACCTAACTAACTAGTAACTAGAGTGAAATCTGGTTAACAAAATTGATATTAATATTCTGGGACTGCATCACATCACTCCATGTAAATGGACACACTAAGTCCACGCTTGACATATGTCACACATTGCATGTGAAACCAACTGTAATCCTCACTCTGTAACGAAATTCATCTCTTGGGCCACAAATATTTAAGTAACCATTTAATATATTCCATAAATCGTGTTTTAAAAATTATTTCTGCTACAAAAAAAATTTGTTCCCAAAAAAGTAATGTAATTTTCATATATTTCTTCTACATTTCTTTTTTCATTTCTAATATTTTCTTTATTCTTTGCATTAATTTCTAATTTAATGCACCATAACATCCGTCTGTCAAAATATCAAAACTATTTACATTATAATCTCAAGCATTTGGCAACCATATTTTTTTTAACACCATTCAATCAAAAACTTTCTACAACACACTATACTCTACACAATATTACAGTTTTATTATACATTTACAATCACATCCCAGAGGAAAACTTACTTACACTCTTAATATTTGAAATCGTGTAAATAATATTTAATTAAGTCGTATCGCGTCCCAATTCCCTTCATTTCATCCAACACTTATATCCTGGGAACATGTTCGGTTCGGCAAGACAAACTCAACATGTCACTAAATTCCGATTATCATTGCCATCTCCCTCAAAAATAACAGATAATTACCAATTATATTTTAATACAGTTACAATATTTGATATACTGATATCACAGATCTATATTTCATAGACAGTTTAAGTCAAAAGCAGCACTCGACGGACTAACATACTGATTTGCAAACCTAACACCAACAATGGGCTGATACTATATGTATACTCCGAAATAAGACGATACGTTAGCAAATCTGACCTGTTACAAAACATATATATAATTACGCAACATTGACCTTACACGGGCTAGAAAACTATCCCACAGTTCTGACGTGCACTTGGTCTTCCAAAACATTCGGTATCGCGTTTTATTAAAGAGCCATTCACTTACAAACTTTAACGTTAACGCGATGACATAAACACAAGATTACACTTACCATTCTAAATAGTAACAAAACGCTTATATATATCTTAATATATAAAAATTTCGTGTCACGTTGTTTGTCCACGATGGAATCCTAAACTACTGAACCGATTTTAATAACATTTTGCACACTGTGTGTAGTTTCATCCAACTAGAGACTTAGGGTACTTTATAAATAAATTTATAGTCGCATTATTTTTTATTGCAAATTATTTGTTTATTATTTAACAAAGAGTTATAATTATCTGTGAGTTCCATACGATTCTAACAGATGGCGGTGTAAGGTAATTTGACAAGGTAATTGGTTTATTATTTAACACAGAGATATCCAGATGGCTGTGCTTTTTGTTGCAACCGCAAATTTCAATTGAATTACAAATATTGATTATTTCATAATTTAAGTGTGTTCAGTGTTTATTTCATTTTCAATATTATTAATTTTGTGTGTAAGTATTAGTTTTAAGTAATCTGGCTGAAAGACAGCAACTTAATTTAAATTTTTAACGTATACCTTAGCCGCAGCAACGCGTGGCCGGGATTCTAGTGTATGTATGTGTGTGTATGTATATATATATATATGTACACACACAAAGTGTGAAAACAAAAATTGAGGTTATGATGATTGAGGACGAACTGGCAGTGCAGTTTACGCGTCTATAAACTTTTATAATCTTGTGTACGCCCTCTATTATATTCCGAATAAAATAAATCTGAACTTATTTTCTTTAATCAAACTACCTTTGTATAATTTACAACTTTTCTCATAAACCCAATGACTGCTTTGTAACAAAAGCAATTTTTGATCAAACATTCCATTTATCTTTCATCTCTCTGCGCAACGCGAACATAATAACAAAGAGTTCGTATGCTTTAGGAGTCTCGAGACACTGTTCGTGTTAATTTTAATGAACATCATTGTCAATGGTTTCATTAACTAAGCTTTTGTGTTTGTGTTTATGTTTCTGTCTAAAAGGACCTTAAGAAAACTCCTGCATTCAGTGATATATATATATATATATATATATATATATATATGTGCGTGTGTGTGTGTGTTTGAGAGAGAGAGAGAGAGAGAGAGAGAGAGATATTTTCCTTATGAAAACACTATGTTTTTATGCAATTCCTCATTTGAATTGTGACAGCTACAAACGATCATAGTCTATTTTTTCAACACATTTAATTTTGTTCAAGAATAGTATAATTTACTGTATCTGCAATAAAACTCTTTTCATATTGTGTTTAATCATTTGTTTCTACCATTTTTAATAGACCTATCATATACATTTACTTACAATTCAATACTGAAATATTAGCATAATTTGACACCTTTATTTTTCTTTCCCATGTCCCAAGATCCATTTCCCACAGCCTTCGTACTTTCGAAAAAAAACGTATATTTTTGAAATCAATAGAAATGCAAAAAAAAATATCAGAACGTATCCAGTAAATTAAAAAAAATCCTATAGGCCTGTACATTACAAATTTCTCTATCCAGTTATCTTAAGCTGCCCTCTTTCTATTTTCGCAAAATTTATCAAAATTTTAAAAACACATCAAAGCAAACCATAGAGTGTGCCTACGATTTCTCTTATAAAAATCCGTCTGTATCACCAATTTCTCGATCTCACTCCCCAAAGCTATACTAGGCCTATTTCTATTTTTACAATAAAATATCAACACTTTAGAAATCATCGTGATCAAAGTAACGCAGTGTATATCGTGTGTCCGGTAACTCAAATTTTCATCAACCCAAATAAATTAAGTCTCCGAACCCGCCACCCTCGAATCTTACACCAGGAATATAAATTTAACTTCATCAAAAATAATTCTACATTCATACAAACACGAAAAACAAAATTTAAATAATTAATCTTCATGTGTAAACACTGCGGGCCCTGGTTCGATTTTCGGTCGGGACAGGCTCCTGGGTGAGGTTTTTTTCGTGGTTTTTCCTCACCTATAAGACAAAAATATCAGGAACCTTAGGGCCCAATCGTCTCCGAAAATCATCCAGCCACCACCATCATCATCATCCTTATCACTATCCTTCACCGGTGTGGAAAGCAACGGGAAGCTACCACACCTGTAAGTCCCTAGTAAAGCTGCAAAGCATAGCATGAAAATGGCATGATTGCAGCGAAAGACCTGCCCTAGACTCGTAGAATAACATTTGTATACATTTTCAATTATATTTTTTTTCTTTAAATAAGTTGGGACGACAAGAGTCCCTGTTATGTATAATAACACCGGTTTCCAGAATTGAGCCAATATTGAATTTATTTATGCACCTCGTTCCTGGTAATAGGCCTAATCATTGTTCCTAAGTAAATAAACTTCAGCTACTTCTTCAAATATTCCTTCATTTACCATTAACTCTCCTTTTCGTGTTATCACAATCTACATGATTTGATATAAGTACAAAGCAGTGATTTACATTACTTTATGTGAAAGCAAACGTAATTATAACTTTTTCTACGTGTCATCTTATATCTAATTTTATTCATCTTTACTTTCAACCCCACTTTCTGAACGTTTCTCAATAGCTGTTCGTGTTGGTCCTTTCTATATCCTCGATACCCCTTAATAATACATCACGATAAACAGCTTATTAATACCATTGAGTTGTAATCGTCCTTTATCCTCTAAACATGGTATGGCATAATCTAGCACAAAATTAAATAGTTGACAAGACAGTGCATCTCCTTACTTTAACCCATTGTGAATTTCAAAAGTATACTCTTTATACTATTTACACACATCAAATAACTTTTCAAGAATTACGAGGTTTTGCAGGATATATACAAGTTCTCCCTAAATGTAATAATTAGATAGATTCCCTTTTGAAGTCTGCATATAGCTGATGCACAATACCATTATATTCTCATTTCTTTTCCAAAACCTGTCTCATTTACTACAACCCATCATATAACAATCTGTTATAAAATTAAGAAAGAGGCCGTTAAACAGCAAAATGGAACCACTAGGAGTTGGTATTGACTTCAAACACGAATTCAAAGATTATCCCGACGGTCACAGTTTTTTATTTTTCACACAGAAACAGGGAAGGTGCAATTTAAATAAAAAAAATATATTATAAAAATAAATAAATAAAAATCAGCGGAATCGCACCGTTCTGAGTTGAGATTTACATGAAAGACAAAATTTTTTAATCGTCCTAATGGCTGCCACATTTCTTTTCTAGTAACGAAAACAGTATCCAAACGATTTAATTAACAGAAGACAGAAATATTCCGTAAATTAACAAATTGGGTTATAAATCCTACTTCCTCAAAAATTCCCCTACTTTTTGCAATTTCTTCGTGGTAGATTTTTTTTATAGTCTATTAAACGTGATATTTCATCACAAAACCCTCATTTCTAAGCACTAACATTATTTATACTACTAATTTTACTTCTTTATATAACACATCGAAAATATAGATTGTAACTTTTCCTCTCTCTTACACATACACACACACAAACTCACCACACGTTATCTACACTACAAACAAACAAACACTATCTACATTACAAACACACAGATTATAATGAAAAGAGAATTCACTAAGCAGTAACAAAAAGAGTTCAAAATGTTATCTCATAACTCCCATGTTTCATGCTCTTTCCTTAATAGAGCAAGATTTTATTCCGAGGATTTAATTTTGGAATTATGTACTTTCATTAAGCTATTTAAATATGTTTTGTTCGTTTTATTTTACTTGTCAACGCTATTAGTCTAATTATTACCATGCTCGCGTCTAATTCCCAGGGACAGGCTTTAAACTTGTCGGGTCAATGGCTTTTACAGGACGTCAAACACTTCATATGTCTTCCTTCCAAAGGGCCTACATAGTTCAGGTCTGTCTCTTACATTTGCGAACTGTAAAATATTATGAAGTCTCATAAAAGAGGTCATCTTATCAAATATTTATCGGCTCTTTCACGCCTACATTTAAATCCCGACGCTAATTACAGTCTTAGTCATTAGATAAAATATATTTGTTTTATCTCTATCCTTTCCACAATTACACATTCTTATATATATATGATATATATGATATCCGCCACTCAGAATCAAAATACTTTATTTTTATTCAGTATATCGCTCCGTGGCGCAAGCGGTCACACGCTCTACTCTCACCCCTGGAGTCCCGAGATTCAGTATCAGTCACTCCATGTGATGGACGAAAAGCAGCTTGGGCAGGTTTTTCTCGGGGTTTCTCCCGTTTTCCCCCGCCACTATTTCATTCCACCATTTCTCCACAGTCATCCATTTAATTTCATTTCGTTCATCTGTTCCTGTGTTGATGCGTCAGGCGTGGTTGGCCGGCACCTTTGTCATTCACAGACCTTATATAAGGGGCTTCATCTCATCTCTTTCCTCCACCCGACCCTGAGTTGGGCACGAGTTCAGGATATTTTATACATTTTATTGACATATATTTAAACATTTCAACGCCTTACATAATACAGACTGTAGCATAAGCCAGTTAACTGAAAATGAAAGTATTTTCTGTAGCTTACAATATCTATACAAAAAAAAATTGTTCAAAGTGATCTCCTTGTTGTTTATATACTATATTCTCAAGATCCCGTATTTAATCCCCACTTTCAACCAATTTGATTCTCCCCCCCCCCTTTGCAACCATGTGCAATTGTTAACTGACGTATGCCATACTCTGTATTATTTTTTTTCTAATACCACACGAAGACATTTCTAACTCAGTCTCCTCACATTTGCGGTTTTATAACCTATTTCCGAAATTGCGGTACCTGGAAGGAGGAGCCATGTTACCACAACGATATGATGGATGGTAGGCCT